>CM072511.1:54299882-54734882 GCA_036898135.1 Oncomelania hupensis | reverse complement strand
GTGTCTCGTTGATTTCTATCATGCATCAAAAAATCATAAGTCCAATAGTAATGAATTAGAAAAAAATTAAATTTTGTGAATTTTTAAATTATTTGTTAAAACTAACATTTGACTTGTAACCTTCACTTTAAAATGAAGTCATTCATTCACTGACCATTTATGTCTCATGAACATACACCGTCTTACTTTGGTTGTTATAGCTCAAATTTGTTCTGAATTAATAATCCATTTGCAAGTCCAGACGGTGGACGGTGAACAGACAGACAGACCCCAACAAAATTATTTCATTGTTGGCATATCTAAGTTTTATTTTGCACAGATTAGCAAAAATCTAGATTTTTGTTTTTGGGGGAGGGGTATGGGTGAGGTTGTAGGGGGAGTACACAGCCTCACAGTGCTATGCATATGAGTCAAAAACGTGTTCATTTTGGCCACATCTTAAAATTAACAACAACAATACAGGCTGTTTGAATAAAGTAAAATAAGTATACCCTGAATAACGAAAGGAGTTCATAATAAACTTTCAGCGCTTCCATTGACAAACAACCTTAAAATAGTTAGCTTTGATTATTAAAAACCGTATCTCATCAACTAGTTCTCTAAAGCCCCAAACCAAACTGCTCCTTACGTGATTCATAAAGATCCGGGATAAAGCAGCTGAAAGTATGATGACTTTTCGTAACGCGGGCGAATTAAATAATGTATTTCCTTTCGAGTGGAAGCCATCAATCTACTGTCGCTTTGTTCTGGGCACCCCACGCAACACAAGGCAACTAACACCCTTCATGTAGCTAATTTGTTTCCCCGGAGAGAAAGCTAAACCCGGATAATCGATGTCAATGAATTACAGTGCAATATTTGTAGACACCGGGGAAAGAGCTTTAGCAGAATCCCTTTTAGGTAACATTCGTTAATTGGAGAAAAGACACTGATAAGAATAGCCCCTCTTCCTGTTTGTTCTGTTGCAAAAAAGGAAACTCCTGTGGTAGGCCACGTGACCAGGGCGTAGGCTTTGCAATGACCATCCTACAAGGCACGGTGCAAGGAGGCAGAAGAAGAGGGAGACAGAAAAAGAAGTGGGAGGACAACATTCGAGAATGGACTGGCTTGACACTGAGCGAAGCCATGAGGGTTGCTGAGGACAGAGGATGCTGGTTAAACGATCATCTGTGGTGCCCCAACCACCTTCGAGTTACGGGATAGGATAGGAAAGAGCCGCAAAAATATTTTATTTTAACTGCATGGCTAAAAAATTCTTTGACTGCCAAACTAGACACAAGGAGAAAGAAATAATAAACAATTAGTGGAATTAAAGATAGCTTGTGCAAATATATAACACTGGGGCCAATTTTACGCACGGGTATACGGAACGAATAGAATGCTTACACCTCTTAAGTTTATGCATAAAGTACAGGAGTAAGTTTACTATTCATTCCTTACACCCGTTCATAAAACTGGCGCCTGGATACGAATGCCGCTCGGTTGGAATTGTGACCTGAACTTCGTATACTGGGCGGATGTATTGCGCAAAATATCATCTGTATGATTGATGTAACGTTTTGCACACCATCACTGCCACCAATCACCACCATCATCTTCCCAACCTTCACCAACAACAACAACAATTCGACTGATCATTGCGTTTGCTACTAGAGAAATCCAGATTAAGTTCAACTGGAAGCGTGTATTGCAAAAACAAACAAACAACAACAGCAATAACAAAACACAACAACAACAACAACAAATACACAAAAACACAAACACGCTTGACCTAAAACGTGGTGGTGCGAAGGAATGATACCTCACTATTTATCCCACGAAAAAAACAAAACAAACCAAACAACCAAAAGGCAAACGCCAACTTCGACACAAAATTGATTTTACTACAAGCGAAAGTCGTGGTACTTCAGATGTAAGTGTGTGTATAGTATAGTGAAACCTTGGCATCAAACGTGAGAACGCTAACAGGAATGAACATAACTAGCAACGACACGGACTCTTTTCATAGCGAACTCGTACACAAGACAAACCAAGCAATAGCACTTAAAATATTTGAAATTGAGATGTCTTCTCTCTGCTTCTACCAATTACAGTTAACATTATTTGTATTTGCGTGCAACCATAGAGCAAATATGTCACTCAAAAAAGCTACTCTCTCAGTTTCTCTCGCAAATGGAATGGAATGTAACATTTCGCAAACACAAAGACGTTTTCATAGGAAATAGCCTTGATCATATCAAAGCAAGCAAACGCACTTTCAACAGCTATGTTTCTCCATATCTTAAACTATACATCTGTGTACATTCATGAATAAGACCCAACCGAACAAAAACACACAAACAACTAGCACGGAAATTAAAATCAAAATGCATGAAACACCATATTTGACAACCTGAGGACACCAGCGTCCAAGATTCTAATATATTCACTGTAATTGTTTTACAGAAGGAAGAAGGAATAGAATGAGCGCGTTGGTTTATGGCAACCATGAAATGCCAATCATGACACTTCCAGAAGATCGCCAGCACGGCAACTGCTAGACGTCCAAAATACGGCTTCATTACATAATCAGTAAATTTATTTTCTGTGATACGAAGCCTCTTAATATAGGGTCCGAATGTGTGGCACATAAAATAACCAGAAACGTTTCGCCGATCCAAGGTCAAAACTGCTTGTAAAATAAAATAATAACTGTATTTAATCAACCTCGTTAAATACCTTTTTTTTTAAATGACCCAAATAGGGTTTCACAGGGAAATGACGTCGTACGTTACATATATGTGCCTTTTACATCTTTTGAACTGGTTTGATGAAACATAACGTTTCCTATCCGTTTTTCAAACAGGAAACATTTCAAAACTTCACATCAGGAAAGTTCCCAATGTTCTTAAACTTAGAGATGGAGAAAGTAGGTCGCTAGACATCCCAAAATTGCTGGCCGGGTGCCCTCGTCAATTAAACGCCGTCTTGAATTTAAAAAAAAAACTACAAAAACAGGACACACACAAACCCACACCCACACCCACACACACTGTTACGATTGAGACGCGCACGATAGTTTGGAAAGTATTGTGTTGCAAAGCATACAATAGTAGCGTATATAGTTACCTTTGATTTCGTTATGCGCTGTTGAAAGAAAAAGCTTTGTTTAATGTTGATAATTTTCGTCGATCGATACTGTTGTAGAATCGTTGAGAATTTTCTGGATATTGTCGATCGAATGTACCAATCTATAGCTTGTAAACAGAAGAATGTTCAATGTCAATACTATAGGACTTTATTGTCTGATGTTCATCACAATACATAAATTTGTCTTTGGCTCGTCGTCCACAAGAAGCATGCAATATATTCATTTGCATATATACACAACCAGCAGAGACACATTCATTTCTAATGGCACAGCAGCAACCTTAAATTCCAATCAAATACAGACATTCACAATCTAAACCCCACATCAATAATAACTAATAATTTTACAATCAGGCAAAAAAGCACACACACGCACGCACACACACACACACACACACACACACTAATCTAATGACAGCACAAGTTGTTGTCTTAAACTATACAAATCACGGCCTATACATGATTATAATAGCAGTGCTTAAAAGGTAGAGGCATGACTAGAACATTCTACATTCACATATGCATAGATGACAGTCAACAACCAATTACATAATACAGTGCAGTAGCAACATTCTTAAAACATATTAGTAATAAAATACACAGCAAAGACACGACTGAGCAGGTTGCCTATCTCATAACTAGATTACATTTACGAGTACCATAACAATGGTTAGGATCATTAAAATAACAAGTTACATGTTATGTGACTAGAACAAATTCATTCAATCTATTAATTAAGAATGTCATAGCTCAGCAAATTACATCCAAGCATTCGTGACAATTATGATGTTAAGTAAAATGAATATATATATATATATATATATATATATATATATATATATATATATATATATATATATATATATATATATATATATATATATATATATATAATATATATATATATATATATATATATATATATATATATATATATATATATATATATATATATATATATATATATATTCATTTTACCTAACATGTCATACTACTACACAACATTCACTCCATTACCCCATCCACCCCTCACTCGCCCCAATCCCCACACACGCATTCTACATTGGCACACCATATTACCCTCACCCACCAATCCACACCCACACTCAGAACTAAAAGTTGTACATTAATTTAGGTGCTAGAAGATTGGGCTTTGGAATTCAAAGGTGAAACTGCTTGGGGGATGAAGGACCTTTTATACTTGTTCTTCTTAGCCATTGGTACAACATACCGGCGACCTGAGAGGAGGAGTTAAAAATCTGTAAACAAAGGGTGAGATTGGTCTGAAAGAATGCGACTTGTTTTCCTGTGCAATGCTCTATAATATAGCTCTTCTAGGGGTTGTTGAACATTAACACTGCCTATGATATTCCCTGCTAAGTAGACCACATGGGCAAGTTTAGAATGATCTTTAACTCCTAGACTCCCAAACCAGCATACTATGTTAAATGTCAATATGCTCTCAATGATGTTCCGGTAAGTTGTGCCTAGTGTTTTCGCGCTGACATTGAATGTTTTTAGTTTTCTTAGCAAATACAGGCGTTGTTGTACGTAAGACAGTACATAGTTCCGGTGTCGAGTTTTATTTTGATTGGGTCTTATTAAGTCATTCTGGAACGTTCGAAGTTTATTTGGATTATAAAAGTAATGCACTGTCTGCTTGTAAAAAAAGTTATTTTTGTAGTGATTTTTGGAAAGCGATCTTGTATGCAGGTATTGATGATGTTTGCTGAATAAAGCTGGAAAACTTCATACGCCTCCTGCCTTGTTGCTGAGTGAACAGGTTGAGTGGATAAACGAATTCGAGTTACACATATCAAGAATCAAGCATCGGGGTTGAATCGACTACTGATAAATACGTGAAACACACACACACAAGCTTAATATTAGTTCACGTATGACAGGATCAAAATACTTTCATAATAAATAGGCTAAAATATGTTATTACACAAAAATTTCAAGTACTTACTTATTAAATTGTGGGTAAGCAAGAAAAGACAATCTAACAAATAAAAATTGTATTATATGTGTACTAAATCACACACAATACAAACGTATCACATGCGCTTGTATCGAGCGCCCATGCCTGTGACGAGTCTCCCTTAGGTTATCTATAATAAGGGAGACGCGTCACAAGCATAGGCGCTCGCTTGTCCAAATACAAGCGCCTGTGACGTATCTATTACAAAAAATAATATCAAGCACAGATAGGAATGATCAAGACTTAGATTAAGCGCACATGAATTGAAAGGGGCAGCTATAATAATGTACCACAAGATCAAAGCTTATGTAAGAAATGCAACCTACTTGAAACTGAATTGCATATTCTGACGAATGTCAGATATATAACTCTGATACAGAAAACACTGAGAAACTATGCAACTTTGTTTGTGATTGCTTCCAAATAAGAAACTCTGCTATTTAATTCATTATTATATGCTAGGTGGCGTCCAACCAGCTACTGTGCTATTATTAATTGTTAATTATAAAATTGTGTCATATAACCTACAGGTTGAAATGGCAATACATTTTCTGTTCTGTTCTCAAACACACTCACACACATACACAAACGCACACACACACACATTACTCGAATATTAATATAATATTTTACGATTTTAAAAGTAAAGGGATAACAGGAATAAATTTTGAAGTTACATTACTTTGAAACGTAACGATGGAAACTCGAGGAAAGTATTAAGTAATACTAATTATTTTAGAATGCAAGCACTATCATCACATTTACGAATCGCCAAGGAACCACGCAATTATAAAAACAGAATCATCAACTAGCTACCGTACATTTGACACATCGGAAAGGTCATTGGAACTTTCTATGTCCTATGTTACTTTCGAAAGAGGCTTAATGCCAATATTTCAATGTTCCGATAAGCAAACATTATTTAATTTATAAACACAGCACCTGACAACGAGGACAAAGTTCCTCATAAAGTTTTATTCATTCATGCGTTCTGTAAATGCAATCTAAATTGCTTAGCCGGAAGTCCTTCTTCGCCTCTACTGTAAAGTTTGTCCGGTATGGACGCTGATCTGGGCAGGTGCTGGGCGCTGCGGATCGGCCTGCTGTGCGCTCAAAACCCGCGAAATCGTTATAGCCGACATTTCCTTACCGAACGTTTAACCGTTTCTGAGATAAATAAATAAACAAAATGTCCACAAACTGCAATAGGCTCATTCCGCAGTGCTTCCGATTCAACCTGTGTCAAGAACGTGCCGTTCTGTAATACCGCAAATTTTGTTTTATTTCCATTCAAAACACTTTTGCACTCATGTCATCAATCTTACACAATAAATTTGTGTTTAACTAATTAAATTTGATTAATTAAAAATCGAATCGAGGTTTCAGCATGTTTTCCCATATAGACCAAAAAATTGATGGTTATCATACAAAGCCTTGGTAGCTCACTTAGTAAGACGTTCGCCTACCGTGAAGGCGACCCAAGTTCAAATCACCCGAGGGCCATATTTTTTTAATGTTATTTTTCTTTTTTACACTACAATATATTTTTCTTTTTAATTTAGGCTTTTTACTTTTAACTTATTTATTATTATTATTATTATTATTATTATTATTTATAAACTAATAATAATAATAATAATAATAATAATAATAATAATAATAATAATAATTATTATTATTATTATTATTATTATTATTATTATTATTATTATTATTATTATTATTATATCTTATATCAAATTTTATTTTAAAATCTTGGTGTTTTTTTATGATTTCTATTTGTATTATTCTATATTCAATATTATTATTATTATTATTATTATTATTATTATTATTATTATTATTATTATTATTATTATTATTACCAAGGATCAGGATGGGGTGGTACGTGTAGGTAAAAGGGGGCGGCTACGGGTAGGTTTAAAGGGGTATGGGTAGGCATAACGGGGATACGGGTATATATAAGGGGGTATGGTGATGGTCGATTCCTGTTGTCCCATATACGCCACGGTGTCTTGGGACACAAATCTACTTAACAAACAAACAACAAACACGGTCGATTCCTTTCATCCATACCTGCGAACCCACTTGATACCTCCCCATACCCACTTGATAATAATAATAATAACGGATTTTTATATAGCGGGTACTCCAGCCTATGACCAGACTCACCACGCTTTACATAGTCATAACATATAAATACGTGCACTCGATGAAACATTACTTAAATTGCTACAATACACCAAAAGACGGGACAGTAAAGGTACAGACTATAAGTTCTTCTTTAAGGCAGAAGGCAAATAAGAAATTACGATATCCATGCTGACAAATGCTGGCTGGGGCTGAGGACAACGGGAAAACACAGTTAATTAAATGTGTGCCAAGGCCTCAAAGATTTGAATAATTCAGAATAATTTGTTTTTATCATTGACAGCATTGGCAAGACCGAATATATAAAACTAGTGGTTTTGTACACTGGTAAGCCAGGGTACACAGGTTGCTGTTTAAAATGTAGACAGAGAGACAACTGTTGTCTGCGAGTTTCATTTGGACGATGATACCTCCCCATATCCCCCTTGATACCTCCCCATATCCCCCTTGATACCTCACCATACCCCCCCCCCCCTGATATCTCCCCGTCCCCCCCATGATGCCTCACCATACCCCCTTGATACCCCCCCGAACCCACTTGATACCTCCCCATACCCACTTGATAATAATAATAATAACGGATTTTTATATAGCGGGTACTCCAGCCTATGACCAGACTCACCACGCTTTACATAGTTATAACATATAAATACGTGCACTCGATGAAACATTACTTAAATTGCTACAATACACCAAAAGACGGGACAGTAAAGGTACAGACTATTTACAATTATGTACATAAATTAAAAAAAGACAAAGATATACTATTTCGGGTTTAGAAGTCAGCAAGCAGATTTTCACCGCTGCAAAAAAACGGGTCACTAAAATTGTCCAGACTGCCAAAACCCGGTACTTTAGCGACAGAATTAGCAGCAGTGAAACTTGTAAACAGTTGTTTGACATTTGCAATCAGCTAAGGGGTAAGAGCAATGCAACATCACTCCCATCCACACATCCAGCATGTCAGCTCCCAGATATATTTTGTAATTATTTCACACAGAAAGTAGCTGACATAAGGGCCGCTCTTGATAGCCATGAGATCACAATCACTAACCCATTCTCACCTTCCCTCACCACCGCAAAGATGGAAGTTTTTCAAACAATAACAGAGCAAGAGGTCAAAAAAGTCATCTTAAGCTCAAAACCAACATCTTGCTCTCTCGACCCCATTCCTACCCCCATGTTGATAGAGAATCTTGACCCTCTACTCCCGACCATTACCCACATTATCAACGAGAGTCTGTCCTCTGGTGTTGTTCCGTCTGTGCTCAAAGCGGCTGTCATCAAACCCCTCCTTAAAAAGCCAAGTTTAGACAAAAATAATCTAAAGAACTATAGACCTGTTTCAAACCTCTCCTTCCTGTCCAAAGTCATAGAAAAAATTGTTCTCAAACAACTGTTTGCCTACCTATATGATAACGCTTTACTTTGCCACAACCAGTCTGCCTACCGACCATTCCACAGCACTGAGACAGCCCTCCTCAAGGTAACCAATGATCTGTTGCTTGCCTTAGATAATGGCAACGTCTCCGTTCTCACCTTATTAGACCTCTCAGCCGCCTTTGACACAGTTGACCATCACATTCTCCTTAACACTCTTCAACACTATTTTGGATTCTCTGGCTCGGTCCTGGCTTGGTTCCACTCATATCTTTCTGACAGATCACAAGCAGTCACTGTCGATGGCTGTTTCTCCAGCACAGCAGACTTGGTGTGCGGCGTGCCTCAGGGTTCCGTTTTAGGGCCGGTGTTATTCACTCTGTACACCAAGCCACTGCTTCTCCTGCTTAGAAAGCATGCTGTTGAGAGTCAGTCATTTGCAGACGACACACAACTGTATAAATCCACCGCCCACTCTCTCATTAATTCCACTGTTCAGACCTTGGAGAACTGCATCACAGACATTAAGTCATGGATGACACTCAACAAGCTTAAGCTTAATGACGATAAAACCGAAGCCCTCCTCATTCACAAGCACAACACCTCCTCCTCACTCTCGCCTCTCCCAACATCGCTTACAGTAGGGACAACAAACACTCAGTTCTCATCCTCAGCAAGAAATCTCGGCTACATTCTCTCCGATGACCTGTCCCTCAACAACCACATCTCCAACGTCTGTCGCTCTGCATACACGGCCATACGCCAAATCAGCTCCTTTCGCCACTATCTTACAGTCCCGGCCACCAAAACCCTAGTCTGCGCTCTCGTCCTTTCTCGTCTTGACTATTGCAACTCTTTCCTTGTTGGCTCCCCAAAACACATCATTGACAAACTACAAAAGGTTCAGAACTCAGCAGCTAGACTAGTATTCCGAGCTAAGAAACGTGATCACATCACACCTCTACTACATTCCCTTCACTGGCTTCCTGTGCAAGCACGCATAGAGTACAAACTCTCTGTTCTCTGTCACAACTTCTTCACAGATTCTTGTCCTTCCTACCTTGCTGATCTATTGTCTGTCTACTCCCCTTCACGCACTTTAAGATCTTCTGCTGACACTCGCACACTCAAGGTTCCTGTCACCCGCACTAAGACATACGGCCAACGTGCATTCGCCTACTCCGCACCTAAGCAGTGGAATTCCCTTCCCTCCCATATCCGCAACATACAATCAACACAAGCATTCAAAAAGGCCCTCAAAACCCACCTCTTCAAACTGCATTATTCAGATTGATTTGTATCCCGCTGCCATTCTCTCATCTCTTGTCTATGTGAGTATGTCTGTTCCGTAAGTGTATACACGGCTGTAAATATTTAACTGTTTTCCTTCCTGGGCCTAACCGGGCATATAAATAGCTGTAAATAGGTTTTTGCTATTCTATTTTCTGTCTTTTTTGTCATTTGTGTACATAGTTGTAAATAGTATATCTTTGTCTTTTTTAAATTTATGTACATAATTGTAAATAGTCTGTACCTTTACTGTCCCGTCTTTTGGTGTATTGTAGCAATTTAAGTAATGTTTCATCGAGTGCACGTATTTGTATGTTATGACTATGTAAAGCGTGGTGAGTCTGGTCATAGGCTGGAGTACCCGCTATATAAAAATCCGTTATTATTATTATTATCAAGTGGGTATGGGGAGGTATCAAGTGGGTTCGGGGAGGTATCAAGGGGGTATGGTGAGGCATCATGGGGGGGACGGGGAGATATCAGGGGGGGGGTATGGTGAGGTATCAAGGGGGATATGGGGAGGTATCAAGGGGGATATGGGGAGGTATCATCGTCCAAATGAAACTCGCAGACAACAGTTGTCTCTCTGTCTACATTTTAAACAGCAACCTGTGTACCCTGGCTTACCAGTGTACAAAACCACTAGTTTTATATATTCGGTCTTGCCAATGCTGTCAATGATAAAAACAAATTATTCTGAATTATTCAAATCTTTGAGGCCTTGGCACACATTTAATTAACTGTTTTCCCGTTGTCCTCAGCCCCAGCCAGCATTTGTCAGCATGGATATCGTAATTTCTTATTTGCCTTCTGCCTTAAAGAAGAACTATAAGGATAAAGCCCATATGACTCAATGCTCCTTATGTGTCACGTACAAAAAAAGTCTGGAAAATAAATTATACTGTATTATAGATAACCAATGGGAGACGCGTCACAGGCATAGGCGCTCGCGTGTCCAGATACAAGCGCCTGTGACTGAACTAATACACATGTGTTGTTGTTGTTTTTTTATCGGTGTCACCAATGAACATAATGATTTTGCAAGAATGCTAATTGTATAGTATGGACTAGCATGGCTGCTTTAGGATATGGGTTTTTATTCGTGTAGTCCGTGCAGAGTGCGATGTTTGAAGAGAGGTGAGCGATAGTATTTGCAAGCGCCATAAGAATTGTCACTTCTTTGCCATCTACTAGAGCAGAAAGACGTAGCAACAGGTTAGTTCCTTTTCGCTATGGTAGCGAACTTCTATGCCGAAGAGTCTGTGAATTCTTGTATAATAAGCTCGTTGTTTAGGCATAAATAACGGAGTGTCCGTGCTGTTGGAAGTGATAATGGAATTATTTTTGTGGCAGAAATAGCTTAACAGCATACACAGGTTTCTAATATGAAAGCAAATGTGTATAGTATGTGTGTCTCATTGATATCTATCATGCATCAGGAGAATCCTGAATTCAATAATAATAACCTAGAAAAAAAATTGAAATGTTGTGAAACATTGTCATTTTTGGACTAGCATTTGATGACCCTGTTACCTTGACCTTGAAGTGAAGTCATTCTTTCACTGATCATTTAGGAGGTCTCATGGGCCTACGCCATCTTACCAAGTTTGGTTGTGATAGTTGCAATAGGTTATGAGTACTTAGCCACTTTACAGTTTTGCACAGACGGACGGCGGACAGCAGACGGAAGGACGGACTTTTTTTCGATTTTATTTGTGGCTTATTTAAGACTCGTCTCGCACAGATTTGCAAAACTCTGTGAAAAATGCTTTTGGGGGTAAATACTTAAACTCAAATAGCTATTCATGTGAGTTAAAAAGTCACATTTACAGCGTTCCTAGAGGGAGAAGCTTTAACTGTTTCCGTATTAATAAATAACTATTTCTGTTGTTGTTTTTTGCGAAAAACACCGAATGACAATTTTAGATTTGATTTCAAGACATAATAATCAAGATGCGATAATAAATTACAGGACCAGAAAGTAGTTCACTATTTATCCCAAACCCCACATCCCACCCTTGACAAGACCTAAGTACTTTAAAAATACAGCCCATTTACGTCACAAACCCTCGTTTCTGCATGCCACCGCTGTTACGTGATTTTTGCATACATACACTTTGGATCTGCTTTTTATTT
The DNA here is from genome assembly GCA_036898135.1 of Oncomelania hupensis. NCBI lineage: Eukaryota > Metazoa > Mollusca > Gastropoda > Littorinimorpha > Pomatiopsidae > Oncomelania > Oncomelania hupensis. The sequence goes on along the minus strand of CM072511.1, from coordinate 54,722,815 downwards.
CATTTGAAAGTGTAGGATGAAACCAATCCGCTGGTGAAATACAGTCGTTATACACTCGGGGAAATGTCTCTCTCGGAGACAATGGTTTTACATACAGCATTTGTTGTTGTTTAAATAGTTGTGCAAGTGGTTGACTACAAAGTTATAGTGCAGTGACCTGAATTACAAATGTCGAAAAGTCTCATTCACGCAAAGCGCTTCAGCTATGTGACCAATTGTAAGCTTAATCTGCGCTGATAGAAAATATTTATCATCATCATCATCATCATCATCATCATCATCATCATCATCATCATCATCATCATCATCATCAGTCCCGCAACTACTCAGGCCGTTGGGTAGACAGGAGGGATGCCGGTGCAGAGTTTTCGCCTGCAGCTTTAGTCAGAAAGCGTGGCAAGTCCAGCGTCTTAAAAAAAAAAAGTGGTGCAAGCTTATATATTATTTGGGAGCATATCCATATAACAAAACAGCAGCGAAGGGAGGCGCTTTAGAGTATCGATTCTAGTCACAGTGTACGTTGTTTTACTTGCAGGCCTAATAATTATTATTCATTGGCGGTCCAACCTTCCATTCATGTTGGAACACACAAGAATGAATGTGTGTGTGTGTTTATGTATTTATTTATTTATTTATTTATTTATTTATTTAACGTCTATTCACATTTGTAAATGCTGGTTCATAGAACTTCACGCTACACGCGTGAAGAGAAAAATGAACTGACATGGTTTCTCTTGGCGTGGGCCTTACATAAAAGATCTGCCAAAACAACCCTAGTGGTAACACTGAAGGCACTCCACCAGCTCGTCACTTTACAATAAAGACATCCCACGCAGGGACGCTGAGGCTATACTCTAATTTATCGAACCCCCCGTTTATAAAAACAAAATAGAATATAAACATCATTATTAAATATCAACAAAACACATATATATATAAAATGCCTACATTGCCAATTAATAACATAGGAAGCCCCAGTGACCACTGGCAGAAAGCGTCCAATATTTCCAAGCTGATCCAACAGACCTCACACACAAGTGAGGAGTTTTGTCCCGGAAGAGTTGTCAAGAAAAAAGGTAGGTGACTGGTCTAGCAAAGAAAACGATATTATAGTAGATTGATAGAACAGAGTAGGAATGAGCAAGAACAAAGGAGAAAGACAGCGACAGTGGGAATTTAAAGCACTAAATTTCCAGAAAGTGGGGATACTATTTATACTGAAACCCCCGGCACCCCAACGGGGGGATTCTTAAGCTTTGTACATTTTATATAATATTTTGCCTTTTTTATTTTCCAGGGTGGAAAAGGGGCGTTAATGTTTGGCAACGCCTTTTGGATTAATATTCGCTTCCTTCAAAATATCTTGAATATTGTTTGTAGGGATGTGTTACACGGTTGTTATTTATCAATGGCTGATTCAGCCCCGGTGCTTGAATCTTGATAAGTGTACCTCAGATTCGTTTATCCACGCAACCTGTTCACTCAGCAACAAGGCAGGAGTCGTCGTATACAATTTTCCAACTTTATTCAGCAAACAACTGCGTACAAGATCACTTTCCGAAAATCACTTCAAAGATCATCATCAAAAATAATCATAAATCTCCCTCAATCACTTTTTTGGACTCCTCAAGCAGACACAGTGCATCACTTATGTAGCCTCTCTGCAATTAAGAAAAAGTTCCGACATTCCAGCATGACGCAATAACACCCAATCAAAATAAAACTCGTCACCGGAACTATGCACTGTCTTACGTCACATAATTTTTTTTAGGATAGGAGAATCTCTTAGCTATTACTAGATTTATATAGATACTTCGGTCGATAGTAAACAATTCTAGAAAATTCTCAACAATATCGATCGACGAAAATTGTTAACATTATACAAAGCTTCTTCTAGCAACAAAGCAAAATTAAATCAAAGGTAAGTATTATTGCATGTTTTGCAAAGCAAAGTGATCGGATCTATCGTGCGCGTCTCAAACGTTTGCTCTTTGGAAAATTAATGTCCGATTTAAGACTTATATCTTCAGATACATTATTTTATACTGCTTGACATCTAATTAAATATTCAGCACAGTCCATTTTCATATATGTTTCTAACGCTATAATGCCTACAGCTGAATAAACGTCACAAGTTTTGATATAGGTTGGTCTTTAGCAACTTCCAGAGCCTTACTATCTATACTTTGTAATTTTTTCAAATAAGATTTATGTGCTGAGAAGAAAGCTTGTCGATCAAGTGATAACTTGGATTTCACAAATGCTCACGCTAAGTGAACCAGTGTTCTTGTTTCTTGCCCCCTTGGTTTTCTACTTATTACCTTCAAAAGATTTTTTAAAAACCTTTTAATTGCTTTCTATAATAAATAGTTTATGTCTCTTTTCCAGTTAACTTACGAGTTAGGTAAGCACCTAAAAGTTTTACTTCCTCAATATAATTAAGATCTTGTGCTTCTATATAAAATCGAGGAAGCATTCTCGGATTCTGACCATTATTGAATAGTATCATGGTTATCTTTTCAATGGAAAGTTAAAGACCATTTTGTGACATAAAAAGGCAAATATTATTGAATTATTTTTTATATATTTTAATGCGTTTTATTTCATAAAAGGAGATTCATTTCTTAATGACACGTTAGACACGTTAGCTCATATTGCAATATCATCTGCATATTGAACAATAGTTATATGGTTATCAATATGTTTTGGAAGATCATGAATGAGAAGATTTCAAAGAATTGGAGATGAAATTGGCCCTTGTGGATTTCCCATGTTTGTGACACCTTTAAGCGAATATGAATTTCCAACTTCAACAACCACATTTATTCTCAGAAGGCATGGTTTAATATAAGTATATCTATAACCTTATAAACCAATGTGTTTTTTTGTTTTTTGTTCAAGCTGTATTTTGGTGTCATCTTTCAAATCAATGTTTTCAATTTTTTTAAGTTTTGTATGTTTCTGACTCGTGAATCTTGATGTTGAGTATTGGTTTTACTGTTGTTTGAACAAACTGCTCAAAAGATGGTGGATGAAATGGAACTTTTGAAGCAACTGAGGCAAACGACTCTGGACCAGATGACTTTGAAACCATATCTATTGCCTCTTTCAGGTTCATGAACCTTTTTGACTTTTCTTTTTATGCATTTCTATACAGAATTTTCTTATCACAGCCGTGATAAGCATAGTGCGGTCCTTTACAATGTGTGCGTGTGTATGTTTGTGTGTGTACTGTACGTGTGTGTGGTGCATGTGTGCGAGTCTGTGTGACCTTGTGTGTTTCTGTGTGTTATAATTCGTATTTTTCCTTCCTTAAATAGAATCTGAGGTCTTTATTTTAACTTTTATACACTAGATAGTGCGTTCTACTAATCCAAATTAATCCGATGGGCGTGTAAGCAATTTAAGAAGTGTCTGGGGCCCGAAAAACGTCCCGGGTTTCGCTAGCAGAGAGGCATCTGATGCAGTCATTGAGTGTCACTTCAGGCCCATCATTGTGCCCCTTGGTTAAGCCACAACAACGCATTGGATTTGTTGGTCACGCTCCGCTGCGTTTGTTAGTGGTTCGGCTGTGCTTGTATTCTAAAGGAGATAAGCCGTTTACTGTTACAGCAGACGAACGTTAGAACTCTTGGACACGACGCTTAAATAAAAATTTCAAAATTAGACAGAAAATATGTATACATATATAAATAAATAGTCATCTCTTCGAGTCAATTAGACATGTGTATGTGTGCAGATATATGGCGAATTTGATCTAGACATCAGATTCACATCAATATGATGTTCATATCCCCTTCTATACAGTACGCTGCTACCCCTTAAATGATTTTCACGAAATTTGGCCTGTGCATATATACATATACAAATATATGAATCACTATAGTGAAATATACCACAAGTATATTTTTCATTACCCACCACACCTACTCCTCCAACCCCGCCCGCTTGGGAATGTAGCGATAGGTCGCCCGATGAGATTTTTCAACCGCGGGGTCAATGTTTTGTGTGTGTCTGTCCTCGCTGGCGTTGACAGATCAGTTCATTTCAGGGAAACTCTTCCCGGCAAAATAGTAGCCACAGGGCAACTCAAACTTGTAAAGCTTGAACATGCCTAATTTCATCCGCCTGGGTCAGCTGCGGCTGTTTTTCTTATAATTCTTCTTTGCTCTGGTTCTTTTTTTTTTCCCCTTTCTTATTTCTTTCTACTTTCTCGTCTTCTTTTTCTCTCCCTCTTTTCTACTTCCGGTCTATCTTTTTCGTCAACTAATTTCTTCCCCCTTCTTCTTCCAATCCTTTTTCTTTCTACCCTTCTCATTTTTCTTCTTTTTCCTCCTCATCCTTTTTTTTAAATCTGAAAATACTATAAAATAGTTGGGAATCGGACCGAGCCAAATGTTCGTTCGTCCGTCGGTCCTTTGGAAGCCATATCTCAAACTACTGAACAAATTTTGGTCTTTCCATACAACGCCACTATTACTATTATTTTATTTGTAAAAATTATTATTATTATTATTATTATTATTATTATTATTATTATTATTTTTTAATATTATTATTATTGTTATTGTTGTTATTATTATTATTATTATTATTATTATTATTATTATTATTATAGTATACCCCCTCGAGAGCTGCTCAAGGCGCATATTGTGCTCCGATTCCCAGCCCACCTATCTCTCCTTTTCCAACCTAGAAACCTTCCTGAAATGTTCTGTTTACTATGAACCGCAAGTGTGTGTGTTTGTGTGTGCGAGCGCGTGTGCGTGTTCTATTTATGCGGAAATGAACTTCCTTTCTACTTCGCGTTATTTATGTGCCCTTCTCGTTCTGCATTAAAAACCACACTTCCGTTTTCTATAGAAATGCACTTATTTCCCTTCCTGATTTTTCTGCTTTTTTCTTGTGCTCCATTTTGTGATTTTTTAAAAAAAAATGTTTATTGTGTTGAAGGGAGTGACGGCAATGTTCGGGGAAGAAATCAGGATACGATTTTTAACATACCTATGAAAAAATGAAAAAAAAAAGCAAGAAACAATGGACAGAACTGCGAAAGACGGAAATTGATAAATTTAAACGAATGAAAGCAAGCAAGACTTAACACGAAAGAATTTAAAAAAAAAATAAAAAAGAGACGAACAGGCAGGACGGTAGGTAGTTAGGCAGGAAGACAGACTAGGATGCACTGTAAGGGAACAATAAATAAGTCCCCCAGTCCCCCACCCCACCCCCAGTCAAAATAAAAAATAAAAATAAATATGTTGCCGAGCGGAGTAGTTGAATCAGTTCGCAACAGGTATGTCTGGAACCGACACTGACTACGCCCAGTCAGTTTCCATTCACTTAATTAACAGTGAAAAACTGCCTTCAACAGTTAAAACGGTCCCGCATCATCCTGTTCCCGGTCGTTGTGCATCACTTGTAGCCGAGCGGAGTAGTTGACTCCCGTCTCTCTCGGCCACTACCTTGAGAACACGGCCCAACCCGAGCTGTTATTTTCATTTCATCCCTCGTAAGAGGGACATAACAATATTTGCCCTGCTTGCCGGCTACTAGTGCAACGACACTCTCTGCAAAATCACTGCCACTGACTTGCATAAAATGCCTGCCGACAATGTAGTCCTGCTCACCACCAAAAGCAGAAGACGAATGGTCAGCCGGAGAAAACAAATGTCGTGTCGCCTTGTTCTGCATAACCCAATGGCCACTCCAAAGGATTCTGCACAGCAGGAGCCACCCCAGGCTAGTCTAACCAACAAATGTAAGGTAGACGTCATTTCTCCCACGCTTGCATCAGTCACCTCTCATTCCGCCACAAAAATAAATAAATAAATAAATAAAATAAAATAAATAAAAATAATGAAACATAAACTAAAGAAAGTATGAAAAGACAGGAAGAAATAACGATTGAATTAATGAAGAACAAAAGACATAAACACAAATGATACACTCTACTGAAAAATAGCCCAGTACCTTTTCAAGAACCGCCTGCATATTCTACCAACTCTAGCTTTGATCTTATTAGGAAATCCGCAAAACCACACACACACACACACAAACAAACACACCCACAGGCGCGCGCACAAACATAGGCGCGCGCACACATACACACACATTTATCTCACCAAACACACCTCTCTCTCTCACACACACAAATATCTCACCGAACATCTCTATCTCTCTCCCTCTCATACACACACACATTCGCCGCACACACGACGCCAACGGGCACTGAACTGCCAAGGGGCAAAACAAGAACAGGAACAGCTCTTTTTTTTCTAATCCAATTGATGTTCAATACTATATACATTACTACTGGAATGGAAATCGAATGCGCAGATGCCAATGCGGTAAAGAAAAAACGTCTGTGCATCGACTTCAAAAGGCTTAAAAAATTCTGGTATCCTGGCTTTGACAGTCTATATTTCAAAAGCTACCTTTCTGTTTAATTTCACATGTGCTGGGTATTGGCGCTGGTGTGTGTGTGGGTGTGCGTGTGTGTAAAACAGCCACCATCACTTGCGTATGTGTGTTTGTGTGTGTACGTGTTAAACAGCCACCATCACCATGTTTAACTAGAATGCAAGCCCATATGACTCACACGCATCTTTTGGAACTTACAATATTTAACACGAAAATGAGTGCCCAGAAAAAAACACGAAATTAAACGGTGGCATTAAAATGTATAGCAAACCCGACTAAGATCTTTTGATGCTCTGGACTTCCGGCTCCAAATACACTCATGTACGATCAAATAAACTACAGCAAAAGTTGTATTATGCCCCCCCCACCACCCCCTAAACCCCATTCCACACCCAAAGTAAATAAATAAATGAACACGTTTCTTACGTAACCTCCAGTGAATTTGAACTTGAGAGTATCTTGATCATCAAGTGGCCTCTCATGCTCATGTATGATCAAAAAACCCCATGTTGAATGCTATGGTTTAAATATATAGCCATTCCACTGTACGATGAGAAATTTTTCAATGTTTTATTTAATGTTTTGGCAAGGCCTAAAATGACCTTGACCTTCAAGATCAACGCAAAAACAGTACACATGTCAACTATATTATCTCTAAATAGTTAAACTTTATATATCTCTCATAGTTAGGGTCAAGGTCACTTCAAAGTACCAATACGAACAGACATTTGACAGCTCCAGTGACCCTGACCTTGAATCTATATTGACCAAATTTCCTAAGTATGTGAATCTCATTGATATCTTTCAGGCACCAAAGATTCATAAGTTCAATCCACAGTATGTGTTTCTTATAGATATCTATCAGGCACTAAACATTCATAAGTTCAATATTACCAACTTAGCACAAAAATAAATTGTATGCAAAATAGTCATTTTTTAGACCAACATTTGTTGATTTTGTGACCTTGAACTTGAAATGAAGTCATTCACTGATCATTTATGAGGTCTCATGGATATACACCATCTGTCACGAAGTAAGTTGGCAAATATTTACATTTGTGTATACATCACGTGTTTATAGGGCTATAACGTATGCGACGGCTTTTGACATAGGCACATGGCGTATGTATTCGCTTTGTGTGGGTACTATATTTCCTAGTTCATTAATATTTTGGTGATGAGAATCTGCCTATATAAAGACTGTTTGGAGAACAGAAGGCTGCCCTGGGGCGATCTTGTTGTTTTAGTAAACAGGTACTTCAAATCATGGGCCATCCTTCCGTAGCAGTCCGATTGTCGGTCAGTCGGTCGCTCCGAATTTCCTTTTTTTGTGTGTTCAAAACACATTCTGATTTATCTCAAGAATGACCCGAAATTCATAATTCTTGCTTTACAGATACTTTCACTACTGCTAAGCACGTTATTTGTGTGTGTGTCCGTCGCTGCGTTCAGGTCTGACCTGTCGCGCGCTTTTGTAGTCCTTCGCGCGGACTCGGAGGTGACCGCAGAAGATTACGACAAGTGTATTAAGTCTGTTCTTGATGAACATGCGCCGCTCGTGACACGCCGTGTGTCAGACCGGGTGTCTGCACCCTGGATGTCGCCTGTCATCACTCAGGCCAAACGTGACCGCCGCCGCGCCGAACGCGTCTGGCTGGAGACTGGCCTGACTGTTCATCGCCAGATCTTCAGCCAGCACCGCAATCTGGTGAACCGGATGGTTCGTGACGCCAAGACAAACTACGTACGCGGTAAGATTGAGAAATCTACAAATTCCCGCGAGCTCTTTCGCTTGTGCGGAGAACTTCTGGGTGGGTCCGCGGGCGGGGCGCTTCCCACCATTTTCCCGCTTGAGTCCCTACCAGAGAGGTTCGGCGAATTTTTCAGCGGAAAGATCGCTGATCTAAGAAGTACATTTGATTCCAACCCCCCAGCAAGGAGTCCCGCCTCTTCGCCTGGCTTCTCTGGATCTCCGTTTTGCACCTTTGGGTCCGTGACTGAAGACCAAGTTAGGAAAATAATGGTTAGTATGCCAAAGAAGTCATGTCAGCTTGACCCTATCCCCACAGATCTTCTTTTCCAGTGTCTGGATGAGGTCATTCCTTCAATAACAAAAATCATGAACGCCTCCCTCTCGTCTGGCTCTGTCCCTTCTGTCTTCAAACATGCTTTGGTAAATCCACTTTTGAAAAAGCCCACTCTTGATCCCGAGATTCTAAAAAATTACCGGCCAGTCTCCAACCTTCCGTTTCTGTCAAAAGTCCTTGAGCGCATTGTCCTCGCACAGCTCATGTCGCATCTCGAGGCGCACAGCCTGCTTGAGCCGTTCCAGTCGGCCTACAAAAAGAGTCACAGTACAGAGACCGCCTTATTACGTGTTATCAATGACCTGTTGGGCGCGGCGGATCAGGGTAAGGTATCGATTTTATCGTTGCTCGATCTGTCCGCTGCGTTCGACACCATTGACCACGACATCCTCTGCGCCCGCCTGGAAACGACCTTTGGTTGCACTGGAACTGTTCTAGCATGGTTTTGCTCTTACCTGTCTGGTCGCACTCAGGCTGTCGTGGTGAATAATGCTAGGTCCACTCCCTCACATTTGAAGTATGGAGTTCCGCAGGGTTCAGTCCTTGGCCCTGTCTTGTTCACCATGTACACCCAGCCCTTGAGCTCTATCATAAATGCCTTCAATCACTCATATCACTTCTTTGCTGATGATTCGCAGCTACATAATTCTTCTTCTCCTTCTCAGATTCCTGCACTAGCTCAGGATTTGTCTCAGTGTATCAGCTCTGTTGCCGACTGGATGAATGAAAACAAACTAAAAATGAATGATGATAAAACTGAGCTCATCCTGATTGGTTCAAAGTCCAAGTTGCGGCGGGCCTCTGCACACTCAATGACTGTTTCTGGTCACCAGATTGAGCTCTCAAAATCTGTCCGCAACTTGGGAGTCTATCTTGATGAAAGCCTGTCAATGGAAACTCAGATCAACATACTATGCAAATCTCTTAATTTTCATCTTCGAAGACTCAGTAAAATACGCCGATACCTCACAGTTGAAGCCACTAACAAACTTGCTGTTTCCTTTATTCTGTCACGACTTGACTACGGCAATTCTCTGTTGGCCGGCCTACCAGAAAATAAACTCTATAGACTGCAACGCATCCAAAACAACACTGCCCGTCTCGTTCTTCGTCAACCGCGCCATTCTAGTGCAAGCACTGCTCTAAAAACCCTTCACTGGCTCCCTGTCAAAGCTCGTATTGAGTACAAAATTGCCTCCATCTGTTTCCATTGCCTCCACACTGACTCCTTTCCCTCCTACCTCTCAGGATTGTTGTGTTTATATCAACCTTCCCGAGTACTTCGTTCTCAAAATTCATCTCTTCTCACTGTTCCCAAGTATTCCCTCAATTCCTTTGGGAAAAGATCATTCTCTGTTTTTGCTCCCACTCTGTGGAACTCTTTGCCTTCCGACCTCCGCCTCATCCAGTCGCATGATGCTTTCAAGAAGAATCTAAAAACCCACCTATTCTCCAAATATTTCAGCCATTGAAATTTCGCCAAAGTCCCTGCCACCAGAAGTAACTAATTAACGACAGTGGTGGATATGGTGATGGTTGATGTGGTGGTGGAGGTGGTGGTGGTGGCGGAGGTGGTAGTAGTTGCCGTGGTGGTGGTGGATACTTGTGATGGTTGTCGTTCGCTGTCGTAATGGTGGTGGCGGCGGTGGTAGTGGTGTTGATGTCAGAAGAAGGATTAGTAATAAAAAAAATAAAAAAGAAGTAGAATTTAGTGTTAAAAGGTAGTATGCGCGCCCCCTTCCCCTTGGTTGCCTGCTCCCATCTCAGTTTCAGCATTTTATTTAAAAGCGCTTTTTACCTAGGGTGAGGAACACCTTTTAGTTCTATTTATTCGTTTTAACCTCCCACGTGGAGGAATTTCCCTTGTGTGCATGCTCACATTTCCCAGTTTTGGATGGTCCCGCACCTCCCCACCCCCACCTCCTCCCCTACCCCCGAATTTGACTAGAGAGGGGGTGCGTGCTGCTTTTTTAGTTTAGCCCTGGTCTATCAGTCACTGGACCCAGGGTCCTATATTTTTACATTGTTGCGATCTTCACGTAATGGGTTTTTGAAATTTGGCAAAGTCAACTATTTTATTCCATAAAATTATACTTTTTTTTTTTTTTAACTGGCTCATTCAGTCAGAGGACCAGGATTAAGTTCTGTCAATGTATTTTATTGTATTTATTCTATATTTTATTTGATTGCGTAAAGCCATGCTTGGTTGTGTGTTAATGTTTCTTACATCTTTTACATGTAAAATATATGTATATATGTTGTTGTTGTTGTTGGTTTTTTTTGTTTTTGTTTTTTTTTGTTTGTTTTTTTAAATACTTTAGTTTAATTTTATTGGACATGCGTATTTTTACGAATTTTATCTTATTGTTTTTAGCTGCTTATAATAATTCTGTGTGTGTTTGTTTGTAGGCATGTGGTGTCAGATGTATGTGTTTTTTTTTTTTTTTATATACACCATGTTTTAGTGTGTTGTACAGTCTCTTATTGTGCGAGAGCTTGTGTGAGAGTATGCGTGTGAGCGCTTTGAGCAGACTTTTAGTTTGGAATTGCGCTTTATAAAATAAATTATTATTATTATTATTAATTACATTTTAATGGCTTGACAGGCTTTTCTATTTCGCGCTTTTCTATTTCTTGTCACAATGTTGTTCAATTTCACGTAATTTCTGTAGCCAGCTTCGCAATCAATCGCGTTTACTATCACTTTCAGTCCTTTCGGAACACGATGAGGTGAATATATAGGTGCAGCTCTTTCTCCGCCGTTATTTATACAACTTTTTTCATTTGCCTCGTTGGTTATTCTAATTGGATTCGAAATCCTGTGGATCCTGCAGTTCTCTCGTCGAGTTTAGCCCATGTAAACCAACGTTTCTAGAATCAGGATAATTTAGGAGCATTGTGCAAAAGATTCGTGTGCAGTGTCTGAGCCTCACCCACCCTCTCTCAATCGTTCACGCTGTGTGTTGTGTGCGCATACATGAGTGGGATGGAGGTGTGTTTGTGAGGTAGGGAGAGGGGAAGGGCGAAAATGGTGGTGTGAAAAGATTTTATTTCTCAAATTCCAAATCCAGCTCAAGCTGCAGTCTAACACCCTTCTATTCAACTTATCCCTGCTTTCAACAAGCCCTAGGGGGCAATACTACAGAACTAGCACGGGGGGGTGGAAAACGAGTTTACAGCACGTGTGGCTAAAAAGGTTTGTTTAGATTAGTTGGATTAACAGCTTTTACTGATTTAACATTTAATATTCAATATTGTTATAGCTAGTGTTTTTTGTACGTACTGTTAACGTTATAATATGTATTATTATTATACATTTTATTTATCATTTTTCCTGTGTGTTTGTACCTGTATATGAGACTGTTTATTTTTCATTGTTGTGCTCATGTAATATGGCACAACTATAATAGTTCGGAGCGCGAGACGTCTGTTGGGGGAGGGAAGGTGCATTTGTGTGTGTGGGTGAGTGTGTGTGTGGGTGGGGGTGCGTGTGTGTGTGGGTGGGGGTGTGTGTGTGAGTGTGTGTGTGTGTGTGTGCACGCGCGCTCTTGCTTTCGGTTTTATAGCATGTCTTATAAACTGCGTTGAGTCTGTCGAGTGTAGTATCACTGTAAAGCGCATAGAGGTGTTGGACTATATAGTTTGTTATAAGATAAGAATATTTATTCATCAAGTAAAAACGTTAAAAGGATTTTGGTGTGGCATGGCGACAATGAAATACATCCTTTCTTGCACAGTCACACATGCATTCATCGTGTCATACGCTTCATTGGAGGTAAACACAGTGTTAAACAAACATCAGTCTTATAAAGTTATGGAGTCAAACACACCCTGCAAGTAAAACAAAATACAGCAGTAAAACAATTTAACAGCATTAAATAAAATGATGAGAATGATTAAGAATGTTAAGCTGCACATCCAAATCTACACACACCACAACACAACTCACCTCACACACACACACACACACATACACACAACACAGCATACTCCTATTGCACAAAGGTACAAATCAAGCAATGGTTGTGAGTTTCCAGTTTATACAGATCACTCCATGGTTGGTGATGTACTGAGAACAGCATCTGGGAAGAAACTGTTTCTGAATCGAGAAGTTCTGGCTCTTAAAGCACGGAACCGACGGCCAGAGGGCAGAAGCTCGAAGAGACTGTTGGATGGGTGTGATGGATCGCAGACTATCTTTCCCGTTTTCCGTTTCATTCGCGTTGTGAAAATGGAGGCGACAGATGGAAAGTCGCAACCAGCTATTTTGAAGGCAGTCTTAACTGTGCTCGAGCTGTTTCTTTTCTATCGCGGTTGTGCTGCCGTACCAGACAGTGATAGAGAAGCACAAAATGCTCTCTATCATCGCGCGATAGAACTGTGCCATAATTTTACTAGACATACCGAACTTTCGCAGCTGTCTCAGAAAGTGGAGACGCTGTTGGCACTTTTTCACAATAGACGTGGTGTTATTATTCCAACTCAGGTCGCTCGAGATGACGGAACCGAGAAATTTGAACGAGTCGACCTGCTCAACGGTTTCCCTTAGATGACAAGGGGCAATACCGGGACCTTTATTCGGCGAAAGTCGATCACGACCTCCTTTGTCTTCGAGACGTTCAGTTCCAGGTCGTTGTCCGAGCACCAGCCAACCATTCTGCGAACCTCGTCCCGATACGCAGTCTCGTCAGAGATCAAACCTTCGAAGGTAGCGTCATCGGAAATTTTCAACATTTTCACAAACGGGGTTGCAGATACACAGTCATTTGTAAATAGAGTGAAGAGTAGTGGAGAGAGAACGCATCCGTGTGGAGCGCCAGTGTTCGGTGTTACAGAGGCAGAGCATGAGTTGTTGAGTCTGACGACCTGGGGACGGTCTAGAAGAAAGTCAAGATTCCAGTGACAGATAGAGGGGTGAACATTGAGTTGGGAGACTTTGTCAAAAAGCTTGTGAGGGATGATCGTGTTGAAAGCACTGGAGTAGTCAATAAACAAAACTCTGGCATAGGTACGTGGGGTCTCCAAATGCTGCAAGATGAAGTGCAGACCAAGAGCGACTGCATCATCAACTGACCTGTTCGCTTGGTAGGCAAACTGGAGTGGGTCAAGCAAGTGACCCGTGGAGGCCTTCAGGTAGCGAAGAACAAGCTGCTCAAAAACCTTCATGACAACAGACGTCAGCGCCACGGGGCGGTAGTCGTTCAACTGGGTGACCTTGGATTTCTTAGGAACAGGGACGATCACGGATGACTTGAAGCACCGACATCTGCTGTAGGGAGCTGTTGAAGATGTCGGTAAAGACAGGAGCGAGCTAGTCAGCACAGGACCTCAAGGCAGCCGTAGACACGTGGTCGGGACCAGAAGCTTTCCTGGGATTCTGCCTCTGGAAGAGACGCTTCACCTCCGCCTCCTGAACGCTGAAGGGCGGCGTCACAGCCGCCGCGTTTTCAGGAAGCAGAGGACGGTAGCCAGGAGAGGGGTTCTTCTGGTCAAACCAGCTGTAAAACAGGTTTAACCTATCCGGGAGCTCCGGGTCTGGGTCGTCGTGGGTTGATGCCCTCTGCTTGTAGCCAGTGGCCTGCTGCAGGCCCCGCCACACCTCTCGTGTGTTGTTGGAGGAGAACTGGTCCTCGATCTTCTTCCTGTAGGTCGACTTCGCTCTGCTGATCTCGCGACGTAGCGCAGCCTTGGCTTTCCTGTACTGCTCCCGGTCGCCGCTCTTGAAGGCCTCGTTCTTACAGTAAAGTTTTACCTTGACTGAGCGGTTGAACCACGGCTTGCTGTTGCCAAAGATCCGGACGGTCTTGGTATGAACACAGGCTTCCTCACAGAAGCCTATGTACGAGGTCACTGCATCAGCGCACTCGTCCAGGCTACTGCTGGTCTCTCTAAAAACACTCCAGTCCGTCACCTTTAAACATCATTGCTTACAGGATCTAGCGGACTGCAAAGAGCCGAATCAGGACCACAAAATCAAGACCACAACTTGGCTGAAAGAGGACTCACTCCTGATCTACATAAAAAATCTGCCGAAACAACCCAAGTGGTAACACTGAAAGTACTCCACTAACCGGTCACTTTACAATAAACACGCAAGCTGAGGCTATACTCTAATTTATCGAACCCCCGTTTACAAAAACAAAATAGAATACAAACATCATTATAAAATATCAACAAAACACATACATATAAAATGCCTATACATGCGCTATATCAAATTGCCTGTAGCAAATAAATACATAAATAAATAAATAAAGGAAAGAATAAGAAGAATTGGGTGGTAGGGGGTGAAGATAAGAAAACAAAAGAAAGAATGACTGAGAAGCACATGAATAACAGAACGAGGAGGAGGAAAACGAGAAGGAAAAAAGCAACAGAGAGAATGGGAGGGGTCAATTAGATGAAACCAGAAAAAGAAAGGAACGCTGAAAGAAAGAAAAAAAAGAAATAGAAATGAAGAAGAAGAAAAAGAAGAAGAAGAAGAAGAAGAAGAAGAAGAAGAAGAAGAAGAAGAAGAAGAAGAAGAAGAAGAAGAAGAAGAGTGAAATCTTGTTTGGGAGGTGTGTGAGCGAATGAGTTAATGTCATTGGCGCCCAACATCTTGAACAAGGTGTTAGCAAGCCAGAGTCGAGGGTGATGCTGCAGTCAACATTGACACTGATGAGCCTAACACTGCACTAGTTACTTTTGAAAAGACGCTTGCGTGATCAAGTATTGACAGTGACAAAGGACTAGAATTGCGAGGCATAGATGATATAAAAAGACTTCCTATAGCATCATTACCAAGCATATTCATAGTACGATAGAAGCACGCTATAGCCTACAGGCTACTAGAGTCAAAGGTATCTTTATAAAACATGAAGCCGATTTATCATCATCACCATCATCATCATCATCATCATCATCATCATCATCATCATCATCATCATCATCATCATCATCGTCGTCGTCGTCGTCGTCGTCATCAAAAACACCACCCCTCATCACTATCAAAATCACCATCATTACAATCAACCTACTTGGCAGATGGCACACGGTTGAGGACAGTGTTGAGGGCGAAGGTAAAGTCGCATATGTCAGTTAGCACAAGCTGCAGCAAGGCGTCAGCGGCGGTCTCTGTCACCAGGGACTGGTCGGATGTCATCACGTCCCACAGCTGCTTCATCTCCGCCATCTGAAAATAGGCAACAAACCAACAGCGTCCAGAAATCACTTGGACAAGGTACGAGTCATTGTGATTTTCAAAGATGGAAGGGCTAGAAAGTGTGGAGGCCTATTCGGCTTTTGAGGGTAGGATGTGTTCGAGATTTCTTTAATCGTTGTAATATAGCGCTTTTCCACCTTTCTAGCTCATTTATTGCAGTTCAGAAATATGGCCTACGAGAGAGAGAGAGAGAGAGAGAGAGAGAGAGAGAGAGAGAGAGAGAGAGAGAGAGAGACAGAGACAGACAGACAGACAGACAGACAGACAGACAGAATAATGGCTCTCTTGGCGAAGGGTCCTGGAGTAACAAATTCAACAAATGTTAACACTGTTGTGTGATAGCTATTTTAAAGGAGATAATTTGAGATTAACGGGGGACTGATTTTGTAGGTCCTGCGGCTAGTCACACGCACGCACGCGAGTTAATAAGTTGGAGGCAGCTTGAACCGCGCGCCTTTGCCTTAAATAATTGGAAACAAGGCAAAAATAAAGCACGCCCAATGATTATAACTTCTAATATAGTCCTCATCCTCATCATCATGGTCGTCGTAGTGGTCACCAACTTTCTAAATTTCACCGTTCTCTTTTTCTCTCCATCTCACCACCACTTCATAATCATCATCATAGTGTTTCTCTCCATCTCACCACCACTTCATAATCATCATCATAGTCGTCTTCATCGTTGGCATCGTCATCATCAACAGCTCCCTCTCCTCCTCCACCTCTCTCTCTAGCTGTACGTCCCCAACCCCTCCCCCTCCTCTCCCTCTCTCTCTCTTTCTCATTCTCTCGCTGACGCAACATGCAAATAAAACGTCATTCACGAACTGAGTGCTAAAGCTCAAAGCATGTGCACGCATTCATCTCCTCTGATATGCCGACGGGACAATGCCAAAACACAGCCCTGGAAATGAAAGCAGACAAAAACACACACAAAACACAAGGAAATGCTCCCCTTGTTGGGTAATTGGGTAATTGACCGGCACTGTTAGGTACTCCATTGTGTTCAAAGCCCCATACTGAATGCTCCGAGCTGACTATCTTAGGTTTGCACCTGACACACACTGCGTAGCTGAGACTCGCGAAACAACAAACCTACAGAAACAATAACGTAAAAACGTTACATTATCTTGTAATGGCTTTATTCGCATGAACTGAGAGCATTGGTCAGGATCTGTACGATAAATAAATGATCGCTCTGTGACCCAGATCCATGCAGATAACAAAAAGTAAAGGGGTCGAGTGAGAGAAGAGGAGAGAGAAGAGGGAGGGAAGAGAGATGGGGGAAGGGAAAGAGAGAAGAAGTGGGGGTGGGGGGAGAGACGCAGAAAGAGAGAGAGAGAGAGTGTGTGTGTGGGGGGGGGGAGTGTGTGTGTGTGTGTGTTGGAGGAGGATGGGAGTAGGCGATGATTCCAAGCAATAACGCTATAATTATGGCATTTTTAGCAGGCTTTTGCTGCGTGCAAAATACACGATACAAAAAGACATTGATCAGGATATTTAAACTACACTTTCTTTATACGTATGATCATAATCGTCACCGTCGTCGTAATGATTATAGACGTAAACATCATCATCATCATTAGGGTCATCATCACCATCATCACCACCACCACCACCTTGAAACGATTCTGATTTTAGGTTAATTTCTTTTTTTAAATAACGCAACCTCTCAGCCCTGGCTGAGGAATACAGATGATTTTAAAAAGCTGGATTTATTTTCTCCTAATAAAAAGCAAAACAAACAAACAAAAACAAACAAACAAACAAACGAACAAAAACTAAAACTACAAACTATTTTCAAACTCTTAAAAAGAACTCTTCTGTTTGTTTTACGGTATAATTTCTATAACAACAACAATATTTAAATAGTCGAACGAATTAAACACTGCACACGCACCTAAAATAAAACTACAAATGATGGAGTAGAACGTATGT
Organism: Oncomelania hupensis; assembly: GCA_036898135.1. Taxonomy (NCBI): domain Eukaryota; kingdom Metazoa; phylum Mollusca; class Gastropoda; order Littorinimorpha; family Pomatiopsidae; genus Oncomelania; species Oncomelania hupensis. Next base: position 54,705,163 of record CM072511.1, on the reverse strand, counting down.
GAACGCGAAGTCCCCGATGAAACTGAATAGAAAACTTTAATTAAAACTTCAGAAATGTAAATAAAATCTCGCATTACTGCACAGCACTGAGAGTATTTGAAACACTAAGAAGCATCATGTTTACAAGAAAACATTACAAAACTGTGAAAACTAAGGTAAAACTAGGAGGAAAAAAACTACAAACTTAAAAATATTGACACAAAAACTCGGATGCTAACGGAGAACAACGTCCGCAAGATCGGCAACATGTTGACAATATCTGTGGGCGGGTTTTGGAAAGTGCATGGTAATTTAAACCTGAATTAAAAGTGCAAAGCCCATATGACTCACATGCTCCTTGTGGAACTCGCAATACTTTACATGAAAATGAGTGCACAGAAAAAAACCAAAAGGAAACGGTGGAATGCAAATGCAAAGTAATAGGGACTTTTATTTTTTACCTTGAGATGACATTGACCTCCGGCTCCAAATACACTCATATACTATCAAATAAACTACAACAAAATTGTATTATGCTAAAAAACGGTGACCTTAGATTGACATTGACCTTCAGTGCGCTTGACCTTGGGATGACCTTAACATTCACGTGACCTCTTATGCATGTCTGACCAAATAATCCAATGTTGTTGCATACTATGGGTTAAATGAACAGCCATTCCATTGTACGACGGCCTAGTTTTGGTCTGTTTTTGCAAGGCCTAAAATGACCTTGATCTTCAAGATCAACGCAAAAAACGTAACATATATGAAAGATCAATCTATCATCTAAACACAAGAAGTTTGGATTTGAAATACCTCTCATAGTTTAGGGTCAAGGTCATTTTAAAGTTCTTGTACTAATCGACTTCGGACAGCTCCAGTGACATTGACCTTGGAGTGAGGTTGATTCAATTTGTATAGTATGTGCGCCTCATTGATATCTATCATGCATCAAAGAATCATAAGTTCAATATTAAAAACTTTGAAAATAAATTGAAATTTGGTGGGGAAAAATTTGCATTTTTTTAACTAACATTTGTTGACCCTTTGACTTTGACCTTGAAGTCATTCAATCTCAGGGTTGTAACGAAACGGGGTAGTTTCATGAATTTGCGTGCGTGTATGCGTGAATCTGCATGTTCTTCCTTCTCTCAACTTCTCTAATTCGTAGCAATAACTAAGCAATAAACTAAGATAGCTCGCTATTCATTGTTTATAGGGTTCAGCGGACTGCAATGAGCCGAATTAGGACCACAAAATCAGGACCACAACTTGATTGAAAGAGGACTCACCCCTGATCCGTATAAACGATCTGCTGAAATAACCCTAGTGGTAACACCGAAGGCACTCCCACCAGCCGGTCACTTTACAATAAATGCATCCCACGCAGGGAACGCTGAGGCTATTCTATAATTTATCAAACCCCCTTTTACAAAAACAAAATAGAATATAAACATCATTATAATATCATCAAAACACATACATATAAAATGCCTACATTGCTAAATAATACTATAATAAATACCCTGAGAAAATATATATTTTCAGGGGATTTATTCTGCGACATGACGTGGTAAGAAGTATTTGTATTTATTCCATTTGACTCTGGTACATTTTGTATTTGTGCGTTGATTTTTGTTTATTGTTTAATAGAGGGTGTGACAACTTAGTTTATCCCCCGTGAGGGTGCCGAGGGTTTCTGTAAAAATAGTATCCCCACTTTCTGGAAATGTTGTGCTTTAAATTCCCACTGTTGCTGTCCTTCTACTTTGTTTTTTCTCATTCCTACTCTGTTCTATCAATCTACTATACTATCTTTTTCTTCGCTAGACCAGTCACCTACCTTGTTTTTCTTGAAAACTCTCAACCAATCAAAATTTAGCTCTCACAGCAACTACCAATATCTTCTCACAAGAAAACTGACTAACAATAATATAATGTCATCGGATCCGATCAAATATAAAATCGGTCCGTGACAATGGGTATAGGCTTACACCATTTTACCAAGTTTGGTTGTGATTTGAACTAATTAATTTGCAAGTTTTGCACAGACAGACTGCGGACGGCGGACAGACATGCGGACGAACGGACTAAAAAAAAAAACATTTTGTAACGTCATTTTTGGATTAATTAGGACTCGTCACAGATTTACAAAAATATGGATTTTTTTAGGGGAAGGAATAAGGGTGTGTGCGAGTACATAGACTCACATTGCTATGCACGCGAATCAAAATCGCAGTTTAAAAGGTTTGCTTTATCTATCCTAATACGTCGCAAACGTCTGTGGAAAACATTTTCTGTAAATTTGCTGGTTTGATATGAAAACTGCCTTTGTATATAAACACTTTTATTATTCATTTATTTACTGATTTACTTATTCACTGATTTATTTTAATCCATACAATTAATCGCTTAAAAGTTTACATGTTTATGTATTTTAATCAGACAATAAAAGCTATCTAGGTATTATATACGAGAAAATGTCTCACGCCTGCTATTTCCTCAGAAATGACCCTTCTCTAACAAAGTTGGGTCATCTGGTTTTACACAGAATAATTGCGCCAGCAGGCTACAATACATGTAACAGTTTCTGTAAGTTTAATCACGAAGGAAGAAAATTCATACAGTAACATGGAGATAAAATAAGCCGAAATGTAAAACGTTACCGCGCAACGTATAGACATTTTATTTAAAAGTTACAGAGGCTTTTGTTTGGTAGCTTGTTATTAATGTGGGATGGTGTTATCTGACACTGACGGTTGTGGAGGTGTGCTTATTAAAAGGGTCGACAATAAGACAAGGAGAAGAAGAAGAAGGACGACGACGACGACGATTATGATGATGATATTAATTTTTTTTAATCTACTACGACTACTACTAAGCTTTACAGCTCGGGAACTAATAATAATAATAACAATACAGTTTATTTATATAGCACTTTTTTTAAGTATAAAACAATGTAAAGCGCCTTTTCTCACGCCTTCATACATACACGCAAACATCTACAAAAACAATAAAGAGAGATATATAAAAAGAAAGAAAGAAACAAAGAATCAAACAAACAAAGAAACAAGAGAAGAAAGAAAGAAAGAAAGAAAGAAAGAAAGAAAGAAAGAAAGAAAGAAAGAACGAACGAAAGAAAGAAAGAAAGAAAGAAAGAAAGAAAGAAAGAAAGAAAGAAAGAAAGAAAGAAAGAAAGAAAGAAAGAAAGAAAAGAAGTACACACAAAACGTATTCTATCGCGTCTTGGAAAACAAAGCTAAGAGGCAAACATTTGCTATCTCATTGATCTCATAATAAAAAATGTACCAAAGAACCACACATTTACTATCTCCATTGATATCACAATAACATTGCCATAGAACAGTATGACAAGAACAAAAGTTTCCCATTGGACATTTAGAAATTTTCAATATAAAAAAAAAGGACATCTAATAAAAAAAAGAACTATAATCTTGTAAAATGCAACTATAACACAAGTTGTCAAGCAATGCACAATTACTTCCAGATACTCTCACGCACAGCTGAAAGCCGGCGTTTTCAGGAGTGCTGATTGATTGATTGATTGATTTATTGTTGCTTTAGGTCCAGCGGACTCTTCCGAGCCAAATCAGGACCGGACAACCCCCGATCCGCATAAAAGATCTGCTGAAACAACCCTAGTGGGAAAATTGAATGCCCTCCACCGGCCAGTCACTTTACAATAAAGACATCCCACGCAGGGGACGGCTGAGGGTTTACCTCAACTACGCGAACCCCCGGTTACAAAAACAAAATAGAATACAAACATCATTATAAATTATCAACAAAACACATACATATAAAATGCCTACATTGCTAAATACTAACATCATAGGAAGCCCTAGTGACCACCCAGCAGAAAGCGTCCAACACTCCCAAGCTGATCCAACAGACCTCATACACAAACAAGGAGTCTTGTCCAGGAAGAGTTTTCAAGAAAAAAGGTAGGTCACTGATCTACCGAAGAAGAAGATAGTATAGCAGAGTGATAGGACAGAGCAGGAATGGGAAAGAGTAAATGAGGAAGATAGCAACAGTGGGAATTTAAAGCACTAAATTTCCATAAAGTGGGGATACTATTTATACTGAAACCCCCGGCACTCCAACGGGGGTACTGTTGCCGCAGTGAATCTGTCATGCCTACAAAGGCAAGACAGGTTTTCAACTGGGGCTTTCACTTTTCCCTTTATAGGTTAGAACAATCTACAGTGGCAAGATTGCTCATGACCCCAAGGGGTTTTCAGGAGTGCTAAATTACTTCTGTCTGAGGTCATACCTCAAGGAGATAAAATGAAAACACTAAACGATTGGCTACCTCTGCAAGTTAAGATTTATAGAAATACTATATTTAGGCGTTTTTGAGATGCAGCACAAAAACATTGTTCAGAAAATGAGGGACCTCAGTGACCTTTACCTTTTGAGAAAGTGCAAATATGAATGGCTTAAAAAGCGAAAAAGCAATTAAAGTATTTGTATAGTTTAAAAACAACAACAACAAGCTTTTAAAATCGTCTCCGTCATTTTTTTAAAAAGATAAAGCACAAAAGTGTTTTGAACAAATAGATAAAATACTGACAACGTGAAACAAACCCATCTCCTGAACACACGACAGATCGATATTTGCCTGGTTCTGATTCCCGATTATATCAACATATTTCCGGATAAGCTGGAATACACAAATTCAAAAGTTGGCTATTACAGTAGAGAAAGGAAGATCAAAGGCCGGAGTACAGCACTGCCTCTGAAATCCCATGTCGAAGTCCAAACCAAAGATCGAATACATGGTAATAATTTCTTGCTTAATGCGTATGTACTGAAAGATTGACATTCTTTCAACATCAGGTAAACAAGCCTCAAAGGCGGACATTTCACTGAACTGAAATTTAAAGTGAAAGCCAATTCAGTACACACTCCAATCAAATCTATGATGTTCAGGTTATAAAATAACAAAAAACAAGCGATCATGATTACCATTATGCACCATCATCATCATCGAAATCAACAAGTCAGCTTCATCATCATCATCATTCGAAACGTACGCCTACAGGCAAGTAATGGGTGCATTACTATTTGTTAAACAAGTGCTTCAAGCAACACTTTCGGATTAAAACTAGCTACGTAGACTAACTGCAGTCAATATACCTGTGTGAATAGTGTTGGTCATTATATTTCTTGATAGGGTAATTAATATTTATCATTACAACGCAATTAGTCATCACATCTCTTTATAATCATCACTGTCATCACCACCACTACGTCGCCATCAATACGAAAACAACAACTTGCATCAACACTTTCAACTTCTTAAAGAAAATTATTCCAGATAATTGATAGTTTCGATCCGTGAGTGCATGCGTGCGCGTATGTGTGCGCACGCGTGAGTTATGCGTGCGCAAGTGAGTGGGTGCATGGGTACGTTCCTGTTTTCCTTTTGAGTGGAGAGAAAAGAATTGGGGTTTGACACAAACAAATATGGATTGTTTTCCAGTTTTAGTTCATTTTTATTTCCTGGCGGTATAGCATGATGTATCATGTATAATGTATAGTTTACAGCCCTCGGAAGGAGCGGAGACTAGAGACGCATCTCTCACCGTGACTCCTTTTCCTTGCAGACAGCTGAATGACCCGCTAAGGGCTAAGCAACAAAACAAGATTGAGGGAGCTCCCAGGCATCCATCATGCATGAAAGTGCTACTGTGGCGTACTCCGCTTCCGTTCTGTCCTGTCTCTTTTCTCACCACCCTTTTGATTTCGGCGAAAAAAAGCGGAGAAGAATCAAGATTCAGCACCGACATTTTCCTTTTCAGAACGTCACTCAGTAACAAAAGGCAAAGGGACGGAGGGAGGAAGAAAAGCAAAACAGGCACGTCCAGGAGCTGTCTCCCAACTAGAAGTAATGGAATAAACAAAACACTGCACTGCTCAAAAAGAGCACAAAAACTAGTCCAACATGGAAGACAGCCCTATCTCGACCTAGAGGGAGATAAAATAATCTATATCCAACATCGAAGACAGTCCTAACTCGTTTGAGAGTGAAATAAAGTAGTCGATGCCTCTTTTGGGACTAGAATGCTCACCCTCCTTTAGCTCTGTATTTTTTTTGGAGAGTTCTAGAATTACTCTCTTTTATAAAATAAAAAAGTTATCGCATGTAATCTTACCTTGACGTAAAAAAGGTAAAGGTAGTCCCATAGCCTTGTGGCCGTATGGTAGCGTGATGTTGGAGATCACACTTATCTTGGGCCAGCGTAGTGAGGGTGATGCCCATCTCTCTCCCTTGCTGCTAAACCTTCCCCACCCTTAAGAGAGTAGGTACTCAGTCACAGTTGAGTCAATTGGGGGCGTTGTTATTTGTCGCTTCACGTTTTGCGGTCACCCATCCAAGTGCTAACCGCACTGGACGGTGCTTAACTTGCGACACAGTAGCGAGTGCTATAACCACTGCGCCTTACTTACCTTGACAACCTTGGAAAAAAGATTAGAGAGGTATATTTCTGGACATGAAAGCGCACTTCAATCTAGGCCGTTTTGGAGAGTTATAGACCTACAGTAACTAAATTGATAGACATGCATCTTTCTGGGCATGAAAACACTCGTCGCAGTTTATTGATTTGGCACGTTCTAGACCTATAATGGCTGTGTTGGAAGAAAGATCAGTGTTACAAGCCAAAGCTCGATTCAGCCCTGGCGCTTGGATCTGTGTAACTCGTGTTCGTGTCCACGCAACCCGTTCACAAAACAAGGCAAGAGTCGTCATTATAAAGTTTTCAACATTATTCAGCAAAAGAAGAAGTTGAGACAGAAATGCTATCGCTGACGAATGGGAAGTCAGCGGGAGTGGACAACATACCCGCACAATTGCTGCTATCAGTAGGAGAAGCGATGATGGACGCCCTCACCATTATCTGTAACAAGATCTGGCAGAGTGGGGATTGTCATGTCAAATGCCCTTGCAGATCACGAAAGCACCGTCAGTATAGGGGGTAGAGCAATCTCCAACCTCCGTTCTGCGGATGCCATTGATGGATTGGCTGGAGATGAACAAGAACTTGAACAGCTGGTACAGAGACTTGACACCACCTCCAGAGTCTTTGGAATAGAAATAAGCGCAGAGAAGACCAAAATGATGACCAACATCACCAATGGCATCAACACAGATATTAAAGTCCAAGGGCAATCCCCCAACACGGCGCAGTTTCAAATATTTAAGAGCCATTGTATCAGACAATGGGTCCCAAATGCTGCCATGACAAGGCTGAAGCCCATTTGGAAGGACAAGACTATCAGTCTACACTCCAAGGTAAGGCATCAGGCCTTGCAAAGACCATCCTGCAAGGCACGGTGCAAGGAGGCAGAAGAGGGAGACAGAAAAAGAGGTGGGAGTACAACAATCGAGAATGGAATGGCTGGACAACGATTTTCGAGTTACGGGATTGGATAGGATAGGATTCATCAAAAGACGCTAATAGCAACAGCAACTGCATTCAAAAACTGATTCAAATCGCGTAGACAGCGCTTTATTTATAGCCTATTGTATAGTGTAGACAGTTTTGGAACATTCCATAATGATGTAACAAAGGGGATGTGACGACACGAGTTCTGACGCACGCTAAATTAATGCTGTGTCATAGTGAATAAGTTTCATATCTCTGAGAGTGCGATGTGCAAAGTTTGAATCAGCATATTGTATTGCGTGGTGTATGATAGGAATTTAGGTTTTTCAACGTGCTATACGCATAGCTCGATGGGTATTAGGTGCTTGAACTGTGGGCTGGAAGCAGCGAAAAGAGGGTTAGAGTCGAGCCGATATTCTGGATGATGTGACTTGATTGGGTAGATTGTAATTGCACTATCAGAGGATAGGTGTAGGGTCCTTCTACAAGGGTTGTGTTTTGTGTTTGGAACCGCCCAAGGTCTTGTTGCTTTAGTAAGGGCAAGAATGTCCAGTATAATAATAATAATAATAATAATAAAGTAGGCTTATATAGCGCGATACCCCAGCTCAGGGCTGGGCTCACCGCTCTTAACATAGGATATATCTTTAGAACAAACATAAACAATAAAACAGGGTATGCAAGCATTCACACCAACCGTACTCACAAAGGCATACAAGAGAACAACAACATATGCAATACACTACACATGCAAAATAAGCAAACAAACAAACAAAAAAATATTAATACAATGACATTTTAAATAATAATAAGATTCACCATACAGATTTAAAATGTAACTAAAAATTTGTTACATCTAACAATGGTTAATTAATACAATGATCGGATAAAAAAGATAAGACCCGCCTCTCCTCACTATTGCAGAAATAAAATATTATCAAAAACATAATGTACAAACTAATGCAAAAATAATTATGCAAAAATAATTATATAAAAATAATTAGATACTCAGATATAAATGTACAGACTATTTATGTGTCAAGCCATGGACGGCACCCCACCGGCATCCGTCGTCAGTCGGAGGGTGAGTCAATCAGGATAATACAGTTTGAAGAGATGGGTCTTGAGTGCGTTTTTGAAGGCCTGGGTGGTCGGTATGTTGCGGATGTGTGGTGGAAGAGAATTCCATTGCTTGGGAGCGCAGAAAGAGAAAGATCGTTCACCGTATGCCTTAGTGCGTGTCTTGGGAACAGAAAGAATGCGCGCGTCTGCAGAGGAGCGAAGCGGTCGAGAGGGTGAGTAGACAGTTAGAAGATCAGTAAGATAGGAAGGGCAGGAGTCAGAGAAGAAGTTGTGGCAGAGAGTGGACAGTTTGTAGTCGATGCGGGCTTGAACAGGGAGCCAGTGAAGAGAGTGGAGAAGTGGTGTGATGTGATCGCGCTTTTTTGCCTTAAGAACTAACCTAGCAGCAGAGTTTTGGACCCTTTGCAGTTTATCGATAAAGTGTTTAGGTGAACCTGACAAAAGAGAGTTGCAATAGTCTAGACGAGACAGAATGATGGCACAGACTAATGTTTTTGTAGCACTAATAGTGAGGTAATGGCGGATGGAGCTGAGCTGACGAATGGCGGTGTAAGCAGAGCGACAGATGTGAGAGATGTGATTGTTGAGGGACATGTCATCGGAGAGAATGTAGCCAAGATTCCTAGCAGAGGGAGAGAACTGTATGTCAGAGCAGCCTACTTGAAGAGAAGTGGGGAGAGACGAGGCAAAGGATGATTTGTGATTGTGGATAAGAAGTGCTTCTGTCTTGTCGTCATTCAACCTCAGCCTACTGAGGGCCATCCATGACTTGACCTCACCAATGCACTCTTGCATGGACTGGACAGCGAAGTTAACAAGAGAAGGATGGGTGGGTTTGTACAGCTGCGTGTATATAGTATACTGTCAAAGCTGTGAAATAAAGTGCTTTTCCACAGTTAGAAGGAATATCACTGCCACCACTTCTGTGTGATAGGTGTATGGTGTGTTCCTAAGGGTGTGTATTCTTATTTTAGAGACCGCCCAAGACCTATGCACTACGCCAGTGCTAGGGTGCCCGGGGACCAGTAACGAACGAACGAATCATCTACTCTCTACAGACTGTGTTGTGTTGTTTTGTACTGTGGTGTTGTGTGTGTCTGTAACCTCACAGGCCGAAGAACTGAAGGTGAGTGGGTGCCCAGTATTCTAGTTCTTTAGTGGCTATACACTCTGAGCATGCGTACGTGAATGAATGATGAAGGATGAGGGGAAAAGGGGTATTTTGATAAATAGTGGTTTTTTTATATGATTTTCTTGTTTATGTGAAATGGAATAATGTTGCTGACGTTGTTGCGAGAACGAGGTCAAGGGTGACGATGTATTACAGTAAGCTAGAGGGGTGATGAATATGAGAGAGAGGGGTGATGAGGTATTATAGTACGCTAGAGGGGTGATGAATATGAGAGGGAGAATGAATGAAAGTTGTTGACTAGAAATGGAATTATAATATGCATTTGTATTTGTATAATCGTGTTCATGAGAAGTCGATAGAAATTATAGAAGAATTATGAGTTGTTGTGATGCATAAATAAACAGGTCAAGATGGCGGACGGCAAAAGGAGTTATTTCCCATGTGTTGTTTACATTGTAGAGGTAGCTTAGTAACACGGTTTATTTTGTTGACCAGATTGGGCCTACTGCTACTACTACTATTGTTCTTCTTGTACTGTTGCTGTCTGGTGATTGACTGCTGTTGCCCCAAGCTAGTGTCGGTGGTGCCGAGTTAGGACGTCGCACGACCCTCGCCACCTGGGCGCTACAAGACCCCTACGACCGGGATACGGTCGCCTGGGTTCTCCATTCGCAGGATCACAGTCATACATACACACACTACACGCACATAAAACATACTAAACATCCAGTGAATTTTCAAGCAGTGTCTCTTTATTATATTTTGTGATAGTTATACCAGTTTGGTGATTTTCTAGAAATTAGTGTGAAGAGACAATGAACACTTGAAGTATCAATTTCGGACAATGTAATCACGTTCGTATTGAAGAAACGTACTATTATACTGTGTATAGAGAGTCTGCTAATAATTAAATAAATTTCTTCAAATCTTGGTGACTGTACACTTAAGCCATCAGTTGAATCACTTCAGCTTTATTTTCATATTGTTATATCTTGTTTGTGTTGGAATCTTTGTCCAGTGTCAAGGGGTCACGGATTAGACGAGGGAGGTAATTGTTGGTTAATTGTTGGGGTTGTGGGTCCGGATAAGAATTGGGGTTGTGTGTCCGGATACGAGTTGGGGTAGGGCAAGAATTTCCTATTTTCCAGTGTACGTGTGTTGAATAAAAGAGTGTAAATGTTCGTCTGGCATTTGTGTTAGTTTTTTTAGTGTGAGTTTGTATCCCTACACTCGCTGTTTGAACTGAAGTCGCTAATCCCATTCGGGTGACGTGACAGGGGATGATAAAAAGAGTTAACACTTCGGTAATTCTGTAGGCCCGCTGCAAGAGTTGTGCCCCTTCCACAGGGTATGCTCTGCATGGAAACATGGCATCTACCAATGCACGCCGTCTGAAGAGCGCGGAAGGAGGGATTCGGTGTTTAGCGCCCAACTGCAGCAGCTCTGTGTACACTGTTTTCTGCAAAGGGAACCCCTTTTTTCCTCTAGATGAAGAAAGGCATGTTTAAAAACTTTGTAGACATGAATTGTACGATTGGATTGCAATTCATGTCAGACCGGTCGAATTTTAGATCTGACGTACGTAAATCTACTTGGATTAAGATGTAATTCTAATAAGTTTCTAAAATTGGTACGCCTTGTTTTTCATAGTTAACAAACACACGAGGTATGTTTTAGCAGCTTATATGCATTTAAGTTTATGTTAGGGCAAGAGCTAGATATACGCTAACATAGATCTACGCTAGTCTAGCTCTGGCGAAGATCTTGAGGCTTTTAGTTTCAAGTGCCCGTTTATTGCCAGCACGATTCCAAAACCGACTTTGATTTTCTCAAAGTTAAGAAGAATCAAATCGCTTTCCATCTACAATGGGATATTGAAAATTGTTGATGAAAGAACACGTTTCTTTTAGCAATATTTTACACCATCTAATGAGGGTTTTGGGGTGGGTAGGGTTGTGACAAGACTTTACATAACGATTTATTTCCTTTTTTTCCTTCTGATTGTTCTATAAAAGATGCGTTTGGCCAGATATTAACTGTGAATGATCAACTTGCAGGCGTGCTCTGTGGGTCCAGAACATGAGCAGGAAGGCCATACGAAAAAAGTTGCACGACCTACGCTTGTGCAGTGACCACCTTGAGCCATCCGGGTAAATGTTAATATTCGTTGAGAGTTGAATCATTGTTGATAGAGCTAATTACTGCTCACTATTAGCATATTTATTTTTATAATTAGTAGCTTTATGATGTGTTGATAAAGTCTATAGCACAAATTGGTTGTTTGTAATTCTGAATGTCACGAGGCAAAATTGTATTGATCTATAGACATTTTGAATGGTGAATCGATTTTAATGTTTTGCAATGTAATAATAAAATAACGTTGCTGCCCACTACTTCAAGAACAAAAGGATACAATTATTTCCTTCTTGTACTGTTCATCTCTCTCTCTCTCTCTCTCTCTCTCTCTCTCTCTCTCTCTCTCTCTCTCTCTCTCTCTCTCTCTCTCTCTCTCTCTCTCTCTCTCTCTCTCTCTCTCTCTCTCTCTCTCTCTCTCTCTCTCTCTCTCTCTCTCTCTCTCTCTCTCTCTCTCTCTCTCTCTCTCTCTCTCTCTCTCTCTCTCTCTCTCTCTCTCTCTCTCTCTCTCTCTCTCTCTCTCTCTCTCTCTCTCTCTCTCTTGGATATTCACAGTGCAGTGTAACAGCTCAAAGCACATGTTTATTTTCATGCAGTTCATTTTCAGAGTCAATTTGATCAATTCTTTCAAAAGAAACAACAATAAAACAACAACAGAAATATAATTTAAAATGCTTTTTGGGGGGAGGGACACTTAAATGTCAATTTTCATTGTGAAATTCTGGGCCGCTTCCCCTGGGAAAGGCGTAGTAGCAGCCTGTGAAGCGCCCGAAAAAAACCTATATAATATTAGTTGTGTTTTTGAAATTTTGCTGGGGGAGCGAAACGAAGTAGCCTACCCGGAGAAAACCCCCGAGTCGAAAGTAAATAATCTTCGGAGAAACATAACGCCCAGAGGCGGAATCGATTCCACACTCGGCCACAGCGCTCGCTATAAGCGAGCCAATAACTAAATACACAAAAAGGGGGTGGGGAAGAAGAAATAAGAATAAAACAAACAAAAGAATCAACAATAAATATATCCAACCAGTCTAAACGACATACAAGGAACATACCAAACCCAGAGGAGATAACCGACAGACTTACAAGCGTAATGAAGGAGTTTCCTTTCTTGCTTTCATTCTCTTTGGATGTAATCAATAACCAATCAGAAGAACTATGGACAGGAAATACGAACTGCCTTACGTCATAGAATGTTCTACGAAGTTCCAAGACACGACCACTAGTTGTGAGATAAATCTCGAACCTTCCGTCGATTAAAAAAAAACATAAGAAGAAATATAATAACAACAATATTGACCAATGAAAACAGACATTGTCCAAAGCCTTTCCAGCATCAACATAAAACCAAATCAAAGGTTAACAAATGTTATAATTGCACGCTCTGCAAAACCAAATGTTAGTAATTATCGTGCGAGTCTCAACCATAACAATAGAGAACTTTAGATCGATCAGCGAAACTTGGTTCGTAGTTATCCCCCTTCGTTTCCGGTTATGCAGTAGGGAAATCCTTACGAACTTTTCCTCGTGCCTGCTGTTCTGAAGCGGCAGCGCCGTTAATTGCAGACGAAATTTTTTTTCGTCCTTATCCAGGGGAGTTAAATGCATCATAACTCCCTAATTTGCGGAGATTGTTTTCATCGAAAACGCACGAGTCTTTAGATTTGGTTCATCACGGACTGAAACAGGCACTTTTCCCAACAAATGTTTAGTTGAAGTTTAGGATAGCGCTTTTGTAAATTTTTCTTTTCTCTTAAAAAAACAACAAAACAACCTAAATTTGAGAGCTTTTATAGCCCCAACTTGTGTTTATTGCCTACGCTAGCCTACTAACTAACCCGTTTAGGCCTACAAACCTAGGAATATAGGGCTCATCCAAACAAATAGGGCTGTTCGTGCACATTCATAAGAATACATCAGAAAAGTGATTTTACATCTTTACCATGCCCATGGGAGACACTTAAAACCTAGACATAATGTAAAACTTACGTTGAAAATCTCAATCCGGACCACACACACTCCTCCGCCATTTTACATCTGAAAGCAAAAGCAGCGCAAAAACAGCACCCTTTTTCTGGAGCAAAGTATGCCTATTTTAATGAAACAACAACACATGGTGAGAATACAGTCAAAGCATTTATTCAAACTTACGTTTATAGCAATTGACCCGCTATAAGCTTATGCAAAAAAAGACCAGAAACTTACATGAGACTCACGATTCGTAAAAATGATGAAAATTCCGCATTTCCGCTCATCGAAGTTTTCTGCGTAATGCAAATGAAGAGGCCGTGACCTTCCGGAAGCGCAAAAGTTATGATGTAGTCGGGGGCCTTCCTACGAAAAAGATCTACGAACCAAGTTATTTGGTTTTCTAAAGTTCTCTAATGAGAGATGCACAGTTGCTGCATTAAAGGTGAACTTCGCTCTGTTTCCTTTCGGGAAATTATAGAACTGCTGTGACTTAATTGGAAGAAATAAGAGAGGTACATATTCTCCGCTTTGCAAACGTACTCGTTGTGTTCCTTATTGGAAAGCACGAGGGGCAATTCCAGTCGACGTAAATGTTGAAGATCGTATGCACGCTACAATCATGGTGGGCGTACAGGTAGTAATATTAAATCGGGGTCTGGTGGTTTCTGTGTTCACTTCGGAATGATGCCTGACCACGCAGCAAAGACTATAGAGCGACTTCTTCTATCTTTGTGCACGTTTTCGTTTCAAATTCTTCTGGTGGCCTCATATATTTAGTGTGGGTCCCTTTTTGTCGGACAGGGCTGTAAGCTCAAGGCTGTAATTTTGTGATGCATACTGCAGCGCGAGTTGGGAATGACGTTTAACCACGCAGCCAAGGCCATAGAGCGGCTTCACCTATCTCTGGTCGCGTGTTAGTTTCAAAGATTTCCGGTGGTCTCTGATATTAAATGTTTCTCCCTTGTTGTTGGATAGTAATCTGTAATGCCTATCCTATCCTATCCTATCCCGTAACTCGAAAGTAGTAGGGGCACCACAGATGATCGTTTAACCAGCGTACTCCATCTTTTCATGTCCTCAGCAACCCTGATGGTTTCGCTCAGTGTCAAATAATCCATTCTCGAATGTTGTCTTTTTCGGTCTCCCTCTTCTTCTACCTCCTTGCACTGTGCCTTGCAGGGTGGTCTTTGCAAGATCTGATGATCTGGTGACGTGGCCATACCATCGGAGTTTTCTTTTTTTTTCACCACTGTGAGCAGGTCATCGTGTTGTCCAATGGTTTGTTTGGTGGTCTGTCGGACTTCGTCGTTGGTGATGTTGGTCTGTGATGCACATTGCTTAAAAGGCCCCAATTAGGAGGCTTTGCTTACTTTTGGCAAAAACTGGTTTACCTTAATTAAATTCGCCTTGTTCTTTAAACGATGATGAAGTGGGCTTTCGTTGCTCAAACCATCCGCTAAAGTTTGAATTTTCAATATCGGTTCGAACAGGGAATTATTCCCCCCCCCCCCTCCACCCCTCTCCCATGTTTTAACAGGTACATTTGTGTGACCTTTGTCCTTTTTTGTAAGTGAACTGCGCGGCTGGAAGTTTGCGTCTTTGGTATGTAGGGTTGGGTAGGGTCTGATTCATCAACCTAAAACGAAAAACCTTACGAGCAATTGTTTTTACGGGTTCTTTATCTTACCGGCTTTGGTAGCTGCTATTGTTAGCTCTAGAATGTTGACTGGCTAGCGCTAGCCAACAGCTGTTGCTATTAATGGTCACAAAACTACGGAGTTTATTCAATTAAAAAAACAACTATACTTTCGATAAAGTTTGTTTTGTTGTTTCAAGTTGTTGTTTTTTTTCCAGTTCAAAACAGTCACTATGAATGTTAAAAGCATTTGTCGAGGGGGAATGGTCAAGGTGGGTTCCCTTTTACAGAACCTGAAACCTGAATCAAAAAAATCTCTGACAGTCAGTATGGCCTGTGATGCGGAGTATGATCCCGGTCTGGCGTTAGTGCTTGCGCATGCAAGCGAATGCAATACTATTAATTAGCTTTGTTATTGTTTGCGCGTTCCAAATCCAATTAACCTTTTGATGTCACGACGGAAGACATCCGAAGCGCAATGCAGTCGTAATAATGCATCAAATGGATTTGGCACAAATTCTGTATTTGCTTCGGAGAAAGAATAGGCTACACGCTTCTGTCTGTGTTTCCAAGGCCCCTTTTTGCAGAGTACCCAATGTTTAGCGCTCTTAGTAGTACTTTCTAGCATAAGCTTAACAAAACTAGCGAGTACGCCTGACATTACAACGAAACATTTTTGATTTTTGTGACGGTGGGTCTATTGTTGCTGGGCTCTGCACAATGGATTGCTATTACCCACTCGTCGTTCGTTTGCGGAGATCGGCTAGTAAATCACCCTATGACTAATCGTAATACATTTATAAATTTGGCCCGGTCTGTGTTAGGAGGGGTTACAGAGATAGGGAGAAAAGTGAACAGATTAACTGACACACTAGCTCTCACACGGCTATGAAACATAGGTAGTCCAGCCACTCGTTAACAGTAAATATCACACATTTATTCCCCTACTCTATACAAAATCTTCTAATCACTATACTAACTTAAATGTCCAATTTTCACTTCGAGTGGTTCGCTCCTTGATAGGCCTATGCAGCTACTGTCTCATCATTGGGCTAATAGTGCTTTCTGTCCTATTGTTCGTGTTTCTGGAAGAGTGGTCTATCGCACAGTCCTTCTAGAGCAGTTTTGGTGCACGGTTTCTAGTGACTTAACAGTCTCGTCGTTGAGCGGTGTTGCGGTCTCGTCTTTTGGGTAGTAGACCAGTGAGCCAGTGGAGCACACTGCTCCTGCTGCTCAAGGTTGCAGGCCACGTGTCAGGGTTGCTTTGTGGAGTTTGTTCCCAGCCGTGGACCAAGATGCCTGCTCGTCTGCAAAATATGAGACGATTTTCTGCAATTTTGCATTAGATTCTTACATTTCTAGAAGAAGTTTGCGTTCTTTCCGTCAAAAAATCACTTTCCGATTCTTACATTCTTAATAAAACCCAGTCTTCGTGTTTTACACATTTGCGTGTGGGTGTGTGTTTGTGGTTGGGTGGGTACGTGCGCGCGTGTATGTGGGCTGGGGCGCGCGCATGTGTGTGTATATCTTTGTGCGTTTGGGTGCGCGCTCCGCCATGTGTTTGTGTGGGTGTGTGCGCGTGTATGCGTCTATATTATAAGAGTGTGATCGTTTCAATTACCGTGTGCGACCCGCGTTTCGGTTCCTGTTTGTGATCGCGGGCGCGGTCCTATCCGGTTCTACGTCCAAATTAATGGATTGATTTATCTGCTGGCAGACGAAACTGTACTCTACGACTTCTTCAGATTGAGAAGAAATTGGCTGTTTGATCTTTTTCAGTCTGGTGCGTAACGCGTGGAGTGACTGGACAGCTTCCGTTTTCTTACTCGTTGACGGAAGTATCTGTCATTAACCTTAGTTAAATTGCCCGTATACATTCTAAGAATTTCCTGAGAGCGAATATTATCCTTCTATTTTACAGAACCATTTCCGTAAGTGTCCATGGTTCAAATTCACATTAAAATCCCGGTATTTTGAGCATTTTATAACTAGATAATAGAACTTTTAGTGCTGGGTTGAACTTGCCTATCGCGACAATTTGGACTGTGGAAGTTAAAACATGGACACTTAAGCAATCTTTGTTGTGGCAGCTACTGCTTTCTACAAACAAACAAAAAGTAGTATTTAATACAAAATGTTGTCTTCATCATCTTCACTGTTTTTTTTCATGAAAAAATATATAACGTTTATTCAAAGCACATTGGTGATATGCAATAGAACTCGTTAACACTTACCAATTTATTTCAACCATTTAATTTGAAGAAATAAAATGCTCAAAATACCGGGATTTTAATGTGAATTTGAACCATGGACACTTTACGGAAATGGTTCTGTAAAATAGAAAGATAATATTCGCTCTCAGGAAATTCTTAGAATGTATACGGGCATGGCGGAGCGCGCACCCAAACGCACAAAGATATACACACACATGCGCGCGCCCCCAGCCCACATACACGCGCGCACGTACCCACCCAACCACAAACACACACCCATACGCAAGTATGTAAAACACGAAGACTGGGTTTTATTAAGAATGTAAGAAACGGAAAGTGATTTTTTGACGGAAAGAACGCAAACTTCTTCTAGAAATGTAAGAATCTAATGCAAAATTGTCTCTTTCCGTTTCAAAAGTTGACCTAGTTCGTCTCCTATAGGCGACGAAATAGGTCGAACTTTCCTGCAAAATTTCCCGAAAATTGACTGGATTTTCTCCGTCCCGGATAGAGCACTCCCTTGTACTTAAAACACTCTCATGCACTACAACTGCACTCCCATGCACTAAATGAGCACTCCTGTGTACTTAGAAAAAAGTGGGTGCCTGGAAAACACTGGGTGGCTAATACACACACCCATTTCCTGCATAAAAAGCAAGGTTAGTCACCCATTTCAAGGCTTATACCTCCGCACACACACACACATCCACACACACACATTTCTAATACTGTATTGCCAAATCCGTACAAAGAACAGAAGCGCAATGCGTGATTCAAACAATACAATAGCAAATACATCACTGGGCAGCAACCATCAGGACATCTCGGAACACCACGGCAACAGAGCGGAACACAGACCTCACAGCCCATACCAAAACATGGAGAAACACAACAAACACACACATACCTACCCACCCACTCCTACCTACTCACACACATACATACAACACAAATAAACAAATACAATAATAAATACAATATTCTTATCCCATCCTCATCACACATACAGCATACGTGTGTTGGTTTTATTTTTTTATTATTATTTTTTTTAAGTACTTATAAATTTCACGTTGCGGTCACATTAATCCAATCCTCTTTATATTTATCTGGTTGTTTATTGCCTCTGACACATGAAATTCCTTCGAGCCCACACCCTCCTTGACCCAATCATCACTGACATACTGAGGTATTTGGCCAGCCCTTTACTCTTACACACACACACACACACACACACCCACACACAAACCCAATTTCCGATTCTCGGTGCCCTCCATCTCATGGGCTACGTTTAGTCCTTAAGATGCCGTTCTATGACAAGGATCGGGAATACAATGTGAGATCCTAGGCCGTTTTAATGTTAAGTCCGTAAAAATAGTCACTCCCGTCTCTGTGACATAATGATTTACCCTGGGAGTATGCGACAATATAAAAGCAATTAAGTGCCTATCCCAGACGCCATTATATCCCATCGGACGATATTGTTTTGTTGCTGTGGTCGTCGTCGAAGTTATTTATAAATCAAATCCTTGTTGCTGTTGTTTGAGATGGTGATGATTGTGGTGGTGACGATGATGATAATGCTGCTAAAAAGTGAACCTCAAAGCTGTGTCTTTCAACAGCAGAATGTCTTTCTTTCTTTTTCGTTCTTCTCCTCTTTTACATTTCTACAACAGCATGGTCAGCACAATGCGTACGGTACAGTAATAAAATGGTTGCCAAAACTTTAACTGGAACACATATTCATCGTGTCATCTTCTCTCACAGTTCTATTGAACCCCATATACCTCCATCAAGCTAGGCAGCGAATATGCCACGGACGCAAAAGCGCATTCGACTAAAATGTCCCATGGAAATCTATTTCAGTAGCGTCTGGCGATTCAGATACTAATAGTGTCGCGAGAGGCTAGTTCAACCAGCACTAAGGCTTCAAGCCTCCAACGTTCAGTCTGCTTTGACCTATGTAAGTTAAGTCGCTGACTAGCAGACGACCCACGTTAGGTTGTTCTCAGCATGTGTAGGCTACAGTTTCACTAAGATAAGCCGTGACCTCATCCAGCTAACCAATCATCCGCAACCCCCACTATGTGGCGTTACGATTGTCGTAGTCTCGCAGGATAGAAGACTCCAGCGGTAGGATAGTTAGTCTTGGTCTGAACAGCACGGTAGAAGGACGCACGTTGTAAAATCTTTCTCAGAAAGACGAAGCAGGTGACGGGTGAAAATCATTCATCGCAGTATAGCCAAAGCCTATGTTACGTTGAAACGCGAATGGTAGTACGTCGGAAGCGCGCACGATAGATCTAATCGTTTCGTTTTGCAAAGTATTCAATAATGGAGTTTATTTACCTTTGATTTGAGTTTGCAGTGTTTTTAGGAGAGGCTTTGTATAACGTTGATAATTTGCGTTAGTCGATATTACTGGGGAAGTTTCTGGATCTGCGTGTTTACTCTCGATAGAAATTTCCCGATACATGTCGAAGCAAGAGAAGGTTCCGGGTATGTTTAGAACAATGTATGACGTAAGTCAGCGATGACGATCTTTAATTCTGATTGGTTGTAATGCGTCATTTTCTAGAACAAACTGAGGTCATCTCGAGTTGAGAGAAAAAATTATATATTCGATGCTCCGTGTGTTGTTGTGAATAGTTGTTGAAAGCTGTTGAGTTGAGTTGAGAATTGTATGCAGTTGTTGATGTATGCTGAATAAAAGTGGAAAACTTCATACGTCGACTTTGTGACTTGTATGCTGATTGAGCGGGCTGCGTGAATAAACGAATCTGAGTTACACAACTATCAGGAATTCAAGCATCGGGGCTGAATCAGATACTGATAGGAAACACCAACATCAAACCGAGTGTAACATTTTGGGGGCCAAGCCGGGATAGCCTCACTTCGAATATCCCTGTTCGATCCAAGCCCTTCCCGATCCCTTTCAAGGCCCGTGAATCCTTGAAGAAAGACATCGATGAGATGCTGAAGATGGGCATCATCAGGGAGTCCAGTTCCCCCTACGCGTCCCCTGTCGTGGTCGTGAAGAAGAAGGACGGGAGCAACCGAGTATGCATCGACTACAGGAAGGTTAATAAGATCACCGTCTTCGACCCTGAGCCGATGCCTACCGCAGCAGACCTCTTCCGCCAATTATCGGGGAGTAGAATCTTCTCAAAGATTGACCTCAGCAAAGGTTATTGGCAAGTCCCCGTGCGTCAACAGGACATACCAAAGACTGCTTTTATAACCCCTGATGGGACGTACGAGTGCCTAAGGATGCCCTTTGGCATGGTCAACAGCGGAGCTACCCTGAAGAGAGGGATGAAGAAGATGCTCAAAGGGATGGACAATGTCGTGTGTTACTGGGACGACCTGCTAGTCCACACTCGCACCTGGGAAGAGCATCTGCAGACCTTGAGGGAGCTGTTTCACCGTCTCACAGAAGCCAACCTGACCGTGAGACCCAGTAAGTGCATTCTGGGGACTGACAACGTAGACTTTATCGGCCATTCGCTGAAAGAAGGACAGAAGGGGCTTCTACTAGAAAACGTCACCAAGATTCTGAACGCTCCACGTCCCCAAACCAAGAAGCAGGTGCGATCTTTCCTGGGGTTGGCTGGATACTACAGGGAGTTTGTACCAAACTACTCCGCCATCACAGCACCCTTGTTGGACCTGGTGCGGAAAGGCTGTCCAAACCAAGTGCAGTGGGGACCGTCTCAGGAGAGGGCATACCAGACTGTGCGCGACCTCCTTTCGAAGGATCCGGTGCTACGACTGCCCGATACTTCCAAGGAATTCGTCTTAAGGACAGACGCAGCGGACGAAGGCATCGGCGCCATACTGATGCAAGAACACGAAGGGAAACTATTTCCGGTCAGTTACGCCAGCAAGAAGCTGTCCAGGGCTGAGAAAAATTACTCGACCATGGAGAAAGAGTGCCTTGCCATCATATGGAGAATCCGGAAGTTCGAACTGTACCTTCAAGGAGTGAAGTTCGTGCTGCAGACTGATCATAAGCCGTTAACTTACTTGAACTCTGCCAAGTTTGTGAACAGTCGCATCATGAGATGGGCTATGTACTTGCAGAACTTTAACATGCGAGTAGAATCTATGAAAGGATCAGACAATGTTGGTGCGGACTTCCTCAGCAGAGTGTGTGAGTAAAAAACATCACCGTCTCACAGAACATTGACCGTGTAGATAAACTGTGAACATTGACAATATCCAGACAGATTTGAAGATGAAAACCATTGACTCTGTGTGAATGAACTGAGAACGTTGATAGTGTTCAGACAGACTGAAATAAGTTTTAATTCTGAACTTTGTTTGTGCATTACGTTTCAACGTTGTTGAAAGAAATTGGGTAAATTTCTTCTTGAGTGGGGGGTTATGTTACGTTGAAACGCGAATGGTAGTACGTCGGAAGCGCACACGATAGATCTAATCGTTTCGTTTTGCAAAGTATTCAATAATGGAGTTTATTTACCTTTGATTTGAGTTTGCATTGTTGTTAGGAGAGGCTTTGTATAACGTTGATAATTTGCCTTAGTCGATATTACTGGGGAAGTTTCTGGATCTGCGTGTTTACTCTCGATAGAAATTTCCCTATACATGTCGAAGCAAGAGAAGGTTCCGGGTATGTTTAGAACAATGTATGACGTAAGTCAGCGATGACGATCTTTGATTCTGATTGGTTGTAATGCGTCATTTTCTAGAACAAACTGAGGTCATCTCGAGTTGAGAGAAAAAATTATATATTCGATGCTCCGTGTGTTGTTGTGGATAGTTGTTGAAAGTTGTTAAGTTGAGTTGAGAATTGTATGCAGTTGTTGATGTGTGCTGAATAAAAGTGGAAAACTTCATACGTCGACTTTGTGACTTGTATGCTGTTTGAGCAGGCTGCGTGGATAAACGAATCTGAGTTACACCTTATCAGGAATTCAGCATTGGGGCTGAATCAGATACTGATAAAGAAAAACACCATCATCGAACTGAGTGTAACATTTTTAACCCCCCACTCAAGAAGAAATTTACCCAATTTCTTTCGACAACGTTGAAACGTAATGCACAAACAAAGTTCAGAATTAAAACTTATTTCAGTCTGTCTGAACACTATCAACGTTCTCAGTTCATTCACACAGAGTCAATGGTTTTCATCTTCAAATCTGTCTGGATATTGTCAATGTTCACAGTTCCTTCACACAGTCAAAGTTTCTCATCTGCAAGTCTTTCTGGATACTGTCAATGTTCACAGATCATTTACCCAGTCAACGTTTTTCATTTTCAAGTCTGTCATTACCAATATCCTTAGTTCGTCCACACAGTGAATGTTCTTTCGTTCGCAAGGAATCGACGCCCTCGTCAGTTGCGGTCGTCATCGGCCCAGGGTCAAAGACGATGATAAAGTGGGCTTCCCTGGAATCAGTGCGTCCTCCGTTGTCTCCTTCTTCCATCGGATGTCCGACGCAGTCGACGTTGTCAGCTCCCAGGATGCATTCGCTGGGTCTCACGGTCAGGTTGGCTTCTGCGGGACGGTGGAACAGCTCCCTTAAGGTCTGCATATGCTCCTTCCAGGTCTGGGTGTGGACTTCATGTTCGACAAAAGTCGTAGAGCCTGGGACATCACTGAAGCTATGGGGAAATTCGCCCATAAGGTCCTTGAGCTTCAACTTTTGACCTTCCGTCAAGCCTGGTCCTAGCTTAACGTCATCGATGCCTTCTTTGCTGTGGAAGTCTCCAAGTTCCAACAGTTCCTCGCTGTCAAAGCTGTTGTCGATCTCAGCCGCTGTTGCTGCATGCACAGTCTCTGATGGCCTTTCCACGTACAGCTTAAGGAGGTTGGCGTGGTATATCTTGGAATGCTGGCCGACCTTCACCTTGTAGTCGTTGATTCCCACCACGGTCTCCACTTCGTACGGGCCTTTCCACTGCATCAGCAACTTATTGTGGTCGGTAGGTAGTAGCACCAGCACTTTGTTGCCAGGTTTAAACTTCCTGTTCACAGCCCTACGGTCATAGTAGTGCTTTCCACAGTCCTGGGACCTCTTCAGGTTTTCTCTGGCTATCTCGAGAGTCTGCTCCAGCTTCTCTCGTAGCTCAAACACGTACTGGTAGCTGTTCTTCGCCTCTGGGGTCTCTACTTCTTTCGTCCACAGTTCTTTTAGGATGTGCATCGGCCCTCGGATGGTTCTTCCGTACAGCAGCTCGAACGGAGAAAAGCCGGTGGACGGGGATTCCTACGCTAAACATGGTGGTCGACTGATTTGCAGTTGCAAGGATGTCGAAAAGAAGAACCATAAAGAGGATGACGGAAAGTATGAAGAGTCTCCTAAAGCAGAAGAACGTGGAGGAAGACAAAGAAAAGAAGAAAAACAAAGTCATCAACGACACAGAGATACTGAAGCTGTCTACAGATGTCTCGGATGCTGCCGCATGTACCGAGTCGGCCGTAGATCTGGAACCTTTGCAGCTGTCGACATCCGACAAGAAAGAGGTCGTTGGCAACGACGGTCCAAAAGTTGATTGCAGCACCTGTAAAGTAACTTTGAGGGAAGTGCGTATTCTCAAGGAAATGCTGACAACTTTGATCAAGAAGATCGACAAGCTGGAGCGATGTCCAAGCACTTCTGCGATCGCGACTGATGGGGCAACGCCAAATTCAACCGACAACAAGGCCACTACGTCTACGCCTTCCACATCACACAAACAAGGCTCGGGTGAGTCTAACAAGCCGATTATTAACAAATCTGATGATGCGGGGCCTACGATTCATAAGTCCGATCAACGCGAAAAGCATGCATCGTATGCGGATTCCGTGAAAGTAAAAAAGAATCATAGCAAGCTACAAAATGACGTCAAAATGGCTGCTGACGATAAACATACTACCGGAAGTGACGACAAGCGTTCTATGGCATCTAGGGACTTAGAAGTACAAAGAGACACCCTTCCTACAGTGTTGATACTACACGACTCGACGATGGATCGAGTAGACTGCAAGCGGCTTGGCCTTGCGTACGGGTTCCAGGCAGAGTCGCACAAAGTTTTCACGGTAGACGAGTGTGGGAAGGCGTTGCGGAATGCCATGAAGGAGCGAGAAGAGGGGCCCGATTGCGTGGTGACCCACTTCGGTATAAACGATCTCAAGTCCGGCGATCCGATCAAAGTAGCAGACAAAATGTCAGCTTGCATACGCAGCATCAAGGCAGAGCATCCGAAGGCCAAAGTGGTGGTCAGTCACCCCACTCCCGTTCGACGTCCTAAGCTGAATGCTGACCGTGGCATTTTTGTGGCTACAACAAAAGCTGCACTGGTCGACGAGGATAGGGTGTCGTACGTTGACTATCATATGCCCAATGTACAGAAGCTGGTCAGTCCAGATGAAATACACCCTACAGGAAAAGGCGTTACTTTTGTGGCGAGAACCCTAGGCCGCCACATTGAGTCTCTCTTTTGGGAGAAGAAGAGAAGGCGAGGTCAATACAAGCAACACCACAACCGACGCACTCGAGGGGATGGCTCCCAGCAAGATGGCTCAACTTTAGAGAAACCATACGGTGAGCAATACGATCGTTACCGGGACGTGCACGGACGCGGGGGTTCTCCTGATGGGCAGCGCTGTGGTGGTTCTATCGACAGGCGACTCGACGGGCAGCGGCGCGGTGATCATCAGGACGGTCAGCGCTGGGGCTACTTGGACGGGCAGCGACGTGGTTGCTACACGGGTGGTCAGTGGCGTGGTGGTTACACGGACGGCCGACGACGGCGCGGAGTTCCCCATGACAGACAGCGGGGCCACGGTAACCAGGGCTACTGTTCACACACGAGCCCCATGCAACCCCACTCAGGTATGAACATGATCCACAGGCAACCTCAAGGCTTGCCTATGCCAGGATTACCTCCTATGGGGTTCATGCAACCGTCCATGCAGTGGCCGCCTATGGGGTGCCCACAGTTCCCTTTCTCCAAGCATCCAGAGCATCCATGTCATTTTTAAATTTAAGTCTACTATGGTGTTATTTTTAACTATTGAATATTTCCTCTACCTACGTTGTGACTCTTATGACAAGATCTAATCAAGCACGCATTTTTCAATGGAATTGCCGTTCTGTGTCGAGTAATTTATTAGCGTTTAAGCACGCTGTGGAGCAAGAAGAGTACTGTGTGCTTGCTCTCCAGTCACTGGACGTGCAAATTTATAAACTTCCTAAACTAGACAACTATTTTTATCCCCCACTGTGCAGTTTTGACAAGAATACTAAGAGAGTTCAGACAGCTGTTTATATTCGACGTGACTTGTCTTACTGCAATCTTGATGCATTCCCAGTGCCAAAGAACACTGACGGCGTGTATGCAAGTGGGGTGTGTGTGAAAATTAATAATAGCTGTATACTCAACGTTCTCTCAGTTTATTTCCCGGGTGGCCCAAGGCAAGATAATTCTGACTGGCTCAAACATTTTGATTTTTCTAAGGGCAACTGGGCTATACTTGGAGACTTTAATGCTCATTCGTCAATATGGGAGCAAGACTGCAAGTCTGATACGTGTAATCGTTTTACAGAAAATATTGTTGATTCCCAACTCATTTTGTTAAATGATGGCAGTATAACAAGAATACCAGACATACACACACATAGACCTACAGCAATTGATTTATCACTTGTGTCATGTAACATAGCCCTTAATTGTCATTGGTTTGTTGAAGAAGATAGCCTAGGTAGTGATCACCTGCCAGTCATTCTAGAAATACATAAAAAGATAGAAGATGACGACCACAGCAAGGAAGATAAGATACCTAAATTTGTGTACAGTAGGGCAAATTGGGGACAATTTTCACATTTTCTTGAAACTTGTGATGGTGAGAATGTACGTGACGACGATGTAAATGTTTTCTATGAAAATTTTAGAGTAGCTGTATACCATGCTGCTGAACAAGCAATACCCAAGGTTCGCCATAAAGGGTTGAGAACACATTGCAATTCATGGTGGAATGATGAATGTAAAGAAGCAGTAAACAAAAAGAAAGAAGCTTTTAAAAATTGGATTAAAGATAAAAGTGAAGCAAATTTTAACAATATGAAGCAACATAAAACTAACTGTAATAGAATCATAGCGAAAGCTAAAAGGGAACACTGGGTAAGGTTTTGTGAGAAAGAAGTTACTGAGTCAAGGGATGTACATAAGGTTTGGAAAAAAATTAAAGACATGAAAAATCAACCTAAGGCACAAACCTACCCCATAAAATTAGAAAATAATATATTTCCCTCTCATGCAGAAAAGGCGGAGGCCTTTGTGACTGTCTTTGCTGAACTAAGCTCTACAAGCAGTTTAAGTGAGACTGTTCGCAACAGTAGAAAAGAAAAGGAAGGGAAAGAAATGTATACAGATCCCCCTAATAATGATGAATTGTTTTTAAATTGTCCTATTACTCTTGATGAACTCAATGAAAAATTACAGTCTTTTGCAATTAATACTTCAGCTGTTGGAATCGATGGCATTTCGTACCAGATGCTGCACCATTTACCTATAATTTGGAAGAAAATATTACTCTCACTTTTTCAAAAATGTTGGGAAAGTGGAGCTGTACCTAAAGTCTGGAAACAGTCAGTAATAGTTCCTATCTTAAAGCAAGGTAAGTCTGCGACATCTGTAAACAGTTATCGTCCTATTGCGTTAACATCCCATGTAGGAAAATTATTGGAAAAAATTGTAAATGAGAGATTAGGTTATTTTTGTGATAAAAATAACATTATTTCAACGGCTCAAGCTGGATTCCGAAAAGGTCGTAGCACAACAGACCATTTAGTTAAACTCACTAGTCATATTAAAAAACAGTTTTCTAAAAGAAAAAGTTTGCTTGCTACTTTCTTCGACATAAAGAAAGCGTATGACAGTGTTTGGCACGCAAGACTTTTGTATAAGTTGAAAACTATCGGTCTCAGTGGAAACATCTATTCGTACATAAAAAGCTTATTGGTGGAAAGGACTATTTGTACTAGAGTAGGACACACATATTCTTCTAATAGAAATATTGATATGGGTATACCTCAAGGGTCAATCATTGCACCGTTACTTTTTTCTCTCCTAATAAGTGACCTCCCACGTGTATTATCTAAAAATACACACGTTGTGCAATATGCAGACGATATCGCTATCTGGATTAATACAACACTTAGAAAACGAACCAACAAAAGAACAGTGTTATACATACAAAAGCTGTATCAGCTTGAATTAAACAACCTAAATTTGTTTATGCAAGAAAATGGTTTGCAACT
Organism: Oncomelania hupensis; assembly: GCA_036898135.1. Lineage (NCBI taxonomy): Eukaryota > Metazoa > Mollusca > Gastropoda > Littorinimorpha > Pomatiopsidae > Oncomelania > Oncomelania hupensis. The sequence continues at coordinate 54,677,336 of CM072511.1, read as the reverse complement.
GTCTGGTGAAAAAACGAGTTTAATGTTATTCAATAATGGTATGAATCCAAAACAATTACCAGTCCTTATATTAGAAAATCAAGTGTTATCCTATAAGCAAAATATTAAATTCTTAGGTGTACATTTTACTCCCATGTTAAAATGGAAATCTCATATTGAGTATTTAATTAAAAAAGCAATGCAGAGGTTGAACTTATTAAAGATTTTAAGTTTTCAACCATTTAGCCAAGACACTAACACTTTGTTGCATTTAGCGACGTCCCTTGTTAGGTCAAAGTTGCTATATGGCCAAGAAATTTATTTTTCAGCCCCTACTTATCTCTTAAACAGGCTTCAAAGTATTGACAGTAAGTCCATTAAAGTGGCCCTGGGTGTTCCAGTGCACACAAACACATTAAATGTGTATAAGGAGTGTGGTTTACTGTCATTGTCAGAACAACGCAAATTAGCAACTGCAAAATATTTGATACGGGGTTTGTCTGTAGAGAACTCAGTAAAAGAGGAAATTATAAACTTTTCGAAAACACAATATCCAAAAGTAACACAGAATATTTCTTATATTCAAACAACACAAGACTATACACAGGACATTATGAGGGAATGTAATATTGATATTGCAAACATTCCGATAATGCCTGTTTCTCCAAGAATTCCACCTTGGGAACACTTAAAAGCAGAATTTGATTTAGATTACACCGAGTTAAAGAAAAATGAAAATGATAATATGCTTAAATCTGAGTTTCAAGAGCATATTTCAAACCATTACTCGCAACATTTAAAAGTGTTCACAGACGGTAGTATACTCGAGTCGTCAGCATGTGGTGCAGGGTTTAGTATACCCGCACTAAAAATCAACCGTTCTTATTGTTTGGGTAATAATTTATCAATATTCACATGTGAACTTGTTGCTATATTAATGGCTACAGAATACATTTTATCTATTCCTAAACAAATACTTCAAGTAGCAATTTGTGTTGATTCTAAGGCTGTGCTCCTTGCCTTAAGAAATTGGAAAAGCAAAAATCGTACAGATTTATTGTTTGAAATACGATTTCTTATACATTGTTTACGTATGAGAGGTACCAGTGTGACTTTTTGTTGGGTACCATCTCATGTAGGTATTTATGGTAATGAGCTCTCGGATGCGTTGGCTAAGTCAGGAGCGGACAATTCTGACGCTGTCATGCTCAAGGTTGATTTAGATGCATGTGAATATTTTGCCCTTCTGGAAAAAGTAGCTTACAGAAATGTTAAACTAGGAAGTGCTGTAAAAGGTCCTAGAAGTGTGTCAAGGCTGGTTTATAAATTACGATTGAATTCATGGAGTACGAAATATGTGAAAGATATTACATGTATATGTTCAGAAAACATTACAGTCCAACATCTGATTGTTGATTGCCCAGTGTTGCAATCAATGTACAAAGACAATGGTGTAAACATAACAACTTGTGACATTCGAGAAGTTGTGCGAAGTCCTATTATTTACGATATCGTAAACGTCATCATGAAATCGTCCTTATCAACAGTGTTGTAATTGATATCACTACAGTTGTTTGTTTCATTGTTTTGTAATTAAATTAATTGTCTAATATCACTGTCGTGAAGAGACAATAAATTCAACCATTGAAATTGAAATTGAAATAGCCGGTGGACTCCTGCGGTACTTCTCTGTAGGCGAAAAGTAGGGCGTTGATGTAGCGATGCCATTGTCTGGGCTGCTCGCTGCACAGTTTCTTCAGGGTGGACTTCAGCGTAGCATTGAACTTCTCGACAAGCCCGTTGCACATTGGATGGTAGGGTGTCGTAGTCAAATGCCGGATGCTCAGCAGTCTGTTGACCTCCTTCATGCAGTCAGAGACAAACTGCGTCCCGAGGTCTGTCAGAATTTCTTCAGGCACTCCAAGTCTACTGAACATGTCCACCAGTGCCTCTGCTACAGTTTCAGTGTCAATCTTCTTCAGTGGCACTGCTTCTGGGTACCGAGTCGCATAGTCTACTAAAGTCAGTACCCATCGATGACCTTCTTCACTCGGAGGTCTTATTTCGCCGATTAAGTCTAAGGCCACCCTCTTGAAAGGTCGGTCGATCAGAGGCATCCTCTGCATAGGCACTTTCGGGACCCTTCCTCGAGTTATGGTCTTCTGGCAAATGTCACATGATCGGCAGAAACGGCTGACGTCCGCATGAAGTCCTGGCCAGTAGAACACCGCCTGGATTCTATCCGACGTCTTCTTGATACCTAGGTGACCTCCCATGATTGAGTCATGCGCTACTTCCATCACCTGGCCCCTTAGGGGTAACGGTACCAATACTTGACGTAGTGGTTTCCCTTCGTTGACCCTCGGGTGCTGGAAGATTCGGTACAAGATCTTGGCCTTCACCTCAAAGTAGACCGTATCACTGCCTTTGGTCACGTGGTCTTGGCGGTTCCTGTACTTGTTTAAAGTACTATCAGCTTCCTGGAGCTGGATCAGCTTATCTCTGTCCACGATGGCAGCTTTAGAGTTGTCGGCGACCTTCAGTGGCGTAGACGTCTTGTCTCTCTTGGCCTGGGCCCTGGTAGTAACAGCACCGACGATCTCTGGTCGGCAGGGCTGAGCCGGAGTACCCACATTATCCCGTAGCAGCTCTGTAAGGTCTCCATCGGGAAATGGCAATGGATCCTCCTCCACAACTTCGACGCGTTGGGTTGAGGCAGGACTCCACTCTGGATCGGGGTCGTCGGGTCGTCTCGCGCCGTCGATATTCCCGATCATCAAATCATACAGCGGCTTCTTCAGGCAAACCGCTTCGACTTCGCCTATGTAGAAAGGGGTGTTGACATGAATCTTCGCAACTGGCGCTTTCAAACATTTGCTGTCGGCCATAAGTGTCCATTTTGAATCGCCAGTGAACTGTTCTTTAGCGATTAGGTCTTCTCTGACGATGACCCCACTACAGCCAGAGTCTCTTAAAACAGTCACTTCATGATTTCCGACGCGTCCCTTGGAAACAGGCATGTTCTGGACGGTCACAGCTGCGCTGGCGACGACGGGGATGGATTTTCCGTTGGCAAGGAGAAGTTGGCTATCGGTCATGCACTCTTGCACGTCCGCAGGAGTAGCTGTGCGCTTGGCCCCACTCGGAAGAATGACGCTCCCGCCGCACACTTGATGGTCAGATCTACTGTTTTGCCGTTGATTGGAGAACCGCCTCTGCCGGTTGCCCGCCGCTGCATTGTCCATACTGCCCCGCTGTCCGCTACTTTTGTTTTGAGGACAGTTAGCCGCTCTGTGGTCTGTAGCGTTGCAGGTGAAACAGCCTCTTGAATGCCCTTCCCTGGTGTCACGTGGGGTTTATGGGCTCTGCACAATGGAATTATGGACCCTCACGTTTATTCGGTGGGAACTGCTAGTAAGTCACCCTATGAATTACTTTAATAAATTTATTTGTTTAGCTCGTTCTGTGTTAAGGTTGGGGTACAGAAATAGATAGAAAAATGGTAAAAGAATACTGTCACACTAGCTTTCACACGGCTATGAATCATATGTAGTCCAGCCACTTGATAACAGTTAAAATCACACATTTATTTCTTCTACTCTATACAAGATTCTCTAAGTACTAATCTAACTTAAAAAGTCTCTTTCAATGCTAAGAGTTCGATCGCTGATAGTCTAGGCAGCTGTTTTTTCTTCCTCGGGCACTTGCTATTATATTTCATGTAGATTTGGACTACTTTGGTCCGTTTTACAGTTTCTGAAGAGTTGGACTACTGTGGTCCTATTTTGATCAGGTTAAGTGCACTTTCGGAGAATACACTTAACTTTCTGATGGTGCGGTCGAAGTCCTTCTGTGAGGTAGCTTCTGGTCCACCTTTGTCGTTGTGTAGTTGGGTTCCCTTGCCACGCTGTGGGGTCTGACAGGGTGTTTTTTCGGGTAGCTCTTTCCGTCTTGTGCGGTAGAGGATACTCCGCCAACTTGTTTCTGTGGAGTGGGGTTCACAGGATAGCTCGGGATAGCTCGGGATAGCTCGGGATAGCTCGCCTGCTCGTCTGTAATATAAGAGACGAAATTCTGCACAACCCTGAATAATCGGTTTGTGCAGAGCGTCTCACTGAAAGCCAAAGTAGCCCTCAGTGATAGCTCCACATCTCTATACATAAGCGACGAACATTCTGCTACTTCCGGGTTCCACTGGAATCTCACTCTAAATTCCTATACATACATAAATATCAATCGTGTCTAACTATACACATACAGAATTAATAATATTATAAACATTCAGTGGTACAGCCACTGGTCTGCAAACATACATATAAGTTAAACAACAGTGGTTCCGTATGGTATGCAACATGGCGGCGCAACCGGTCGTGTTTCGCCTCGTGGTAGGCTCTTCCACGTGGTCACGCAAATTCGGATTAACAATTCACATTTATGCATAGCAAATTCTTCAAACATAATTTCAACAATAATACAAATATATCATGATGAAACAGAAGGGTGTTCATTTACCTGTTTGACAAGTTCAGGCCCGTAGTGACTTGATAGAATTCTAAGATTCTAAGTCCTGCTTCCTGGTCTAAGTGTGGAGAGATTTCTCTGCCAGCTTTCTAGCTGTTAACACTTCGGTGTATTCCTCCCAACTGACCAAAGCTGTGTTAGGCTCGGACCCAGTCAAACTGGCTCGAACCGCTTTGCCTAAGCTCTCATTGGGTAAAATATTTACGACTCTCGTCCACAGTGCTGATTAACTACGCAGCGTGGGTCGGGCTCGCGGTGTGTACTTTTATTGCTGCTGTGTTATATACTGACTCTCTACTGTTAAAAAAACTACACAAGGCTGAATAGTCAATGAGCAGAGTTAAAACTAGCCAGTTCATGACACCTGGGAGGTGGCGTGGAGTCAGTGTGTCTCTGGCTCGTCTGGCTCCCCTGGATCTGGTTCACATGGTTTGCCGTCTTCTGAAAGTGTTTCGTCGCGCTGGGTGGCCCCAACGTTTTCTCATGAGCGATTAGATATCTTTCAGCAGCCTCAGCAACGTCTTTTAGCGTCTGCAACTTTTGTATTTCCAAGTGGATCGCTAGGTCCTTGTGACAGGCATTGAGAAATTGTTCTTTCACGATCAGGTCATGGAGACTGTCGTAAGACTTCCTTTCGCCTGATAACTCCACCCACTTGTGTAGATATGACGACAGGCGCTCCACAAACTGCTTTGGCGTCTCGTCTGACTTAGGCCGGCATTCACGGAAGCGTTTACGGTAGCCCTTCTCTGTAAAGTTGTAGCACTGCAGTAGGGCCTCTTTCAAGACGTCATAGTTTTTGGCGTCATCGTTCGACAGTCTGGTGTAAACTTCGAGCGCTTGCCCTGTCAGAAGTGCACTTAGTCGAATCGCCCAGTCTCGAGGTTGCCAATTGGAGCTTTCGGCGAACCTTTCGAATCTCGCCAGATAGCTGTCGATCTGGTCCTTCCCGTCGACGAAAGCTGGCAATTTTGGAGCCGTATGGTCGTTGGTGACTTGTGGCGCATGCTGATTGTTCTGGATACGCGCCAACTCTAGCTGGTACTGACGATCAGCTTCTAGTCGTCTCTCTTCCATCTCTCTTTCTTCTCGGCGTCGCTGCTCTTCTGCTTCTCTTTCTTGATGCCGCTCTTCTCTTTCACGACGCCGCTCTTCTCTTTCTTCTCGGCGACGCTGCTCTTCTAATTCTCTTTCTTCACGGCGACGCTGCTCTTCTAATTCTCGTTCTTGTATTCTCTCCTGGGATTTGACGTACTCCGTCAGCTGTTTGCCTTTTAGATTTAGTTCAACCCTTTTCTGCCAGAAGTCAGCCATCTTGATGCTTCTGGAAAGTTCTATTCTGGAAAGTTCTTTTCTGGAAAGTTCTTTTCTGGAAAGTTCTTTTCTGGAAGGTTCTTGACTGTGCTGCACTCTTCTAGACTGTTCTAGAACAGCACGCTTTCTGCAGTAGAGCTGATGCTTGTCACTAGTCGCCTTCGCTGACGCAGGCCCCGCTGTCCTCGTCGTATGCGACGCTGCACCACGCTGGTGTTGATGTATACGCTCCTGTGCTGAAGTAGACTCGACGTCCGCGCGTCGCTCTCTCTAATACTGGCGATGTAGCTCCGAGACTGTCCCTCGACGTAGTCCTGCGGCAGCCACGTAGTCCCGATCTGTTGTTCGCTCACGAAGCAACTCTTCAGCGACTACACGCCCTTGCAGTCAACCCGAACCTATCGGTGATGTAGTCCCAGTATGTTGGCCCCTCTCGACGCAACTCGTTGGCGGCTACCCTCGATGACTGCCTCTCGTAACGTTGACTCGCTTGTTGTCGCAGTTGAACCCTTGGCTATGGCGTGAATCGCGGCTTGACCCCCAAAATGTTACACTCAGTTCGATGATGGTGTTTTTCTTTATCAGTATCTGATTCAGCCCCAATGCTGAATTCCTGATAAGGTGTAACTCAGATTCGTTTATCCACGCAGCCTGCTCAAACAGCATACAAGTCACAAAGTCGACGTATGAAGTTTTCCACTTTTATTCAGCACACATCAACAATTGCATACAATTCTCAACTCAACTTAACAACTTTCAACAACTATCCACAACAACACACGGAGCATCGAATATATAATTTTTTCTCTCAACTCGAGATGACCTCAGTTTGTTCTAGAAAATGACGCATTACAACCAATCAGAATCAAAGATCGTCATCGCTGACTTACGTCATACATTGTTCTAAACATACCCGGAACCTTCTCTTGCTTCGACATGTATCGGGAAATTTCTATCGAGAGTAAACACGCAGATCCAGAAACTTCCCCAGTAATATCGACTAAGGCAAATTATCAACGTTATACAAAGCCTCTCCTAACAACAATGCAAACTCAAATCAAAGGTAAATAAACTCCATTATTGAATACTTTGCAAAACGAAACGATTAGATCTATCGTGTGCGCTTCCGACGTACTACCATTCGCGTTTCAACGTAACAGCCTGACATTGTCAAGAAGGTAAATGATCAATCGCGATTTATTGATATTATTGCTTTATTATGTGTGTGAAGTTTTGCCATGTTTTAGAGTTGTGTTTGTTAGTACAATTTTGCTTGACCACGTGGCGAACTCGACCGGCTTTCGAAACCATGACTGATGAGGTAGCCCCTACTGTCCAACTGTTGTTTCTCCTATGTGTAATATTGCAGACCAGTGGCTGTACTGGAGAATGTGTATCTTATTAATTACTTCTCCATGTGTTTAATTTAGCCATTATATATTTATATATATAGGAATTATGTTGGAGATTTCAGTGGACCATGAACTTAGAAGATTGTTCGTCCCTTATTTGTTTATGTGGATGCGATCTCACTGAGGGCTGTTTCTGCCAACAGTGAGACGCTCTGAACAACCTTTGTATACAAGGCATTGCAGAAGTTCGTCTCATATTTGGCATCTTAGTCCACGGCAGGGAAAAAATCCCGCAGAGAGGGAACCCTGACACGTGGCCTGCAACCTTGAGCAGCGAGAGCATTGGGCTCCACTAGCTCAATAGTCAACTACCAAGAAGAAGATACACCAACACCGCACATCGACTATAAAGTTAAGTCCTCCAAAACCGTGCACAAACGATGATCTGCGATAGTCTACTCTTCCAGAAAAACAAATAATAGAACAGAAAGAACTCATAGCCCAATGATGAGACAGTAACAAATATCGAGAACAGTAGCTGCATAGACCCATCAAGGAGCGAACTACTCGAAGTGAAATTTGGACATTTAAGTTAGTGTAGAAATTAGAAGATTTTGTATAGAGTAGAGGAAATAAATGTGTGATATTTACTGTTAACAAGTGGCTGGACTACCTATGTTTCATAGCCGTGTGAGAGCTAATGTGTCAGTGAATCTTTTACCATTTTCTCTCTATCTCTATAACCCTATCGGCACACAGACCGAGCTAAACATATAAATGTATTACGATTAGTCATTGGGTGAATAAACTAGCCGATCCCCGCAGACAAAGACGAGTGGTTAACAGCATTCCATTGTGCAGAGCCCAGTAACAATAGACCCATCATATATATATGCTCTATTTTAGCAGCAGTAACTTCGTTTATTGCTTTGCAACAAGGAAAGTGAATGGCAAAATCTGCTTACTGTATGGGCTAGCAGGTATGTCCTTGCACACTCATTTGCCAGTAACAATGAATGAATAATTTCCTTGACTTTTAGAATATGCTTGTGCATTACGGTTTGCTTTAAACGTTGAATCTCATTCCTCATGCTGCATTTCAACATACCTTATCTGTTGGACTTTTTTCTCATTTTAAATCTCTATCTCTTCCTCTCCTGCATGAGAATTAGACACGACTATTAAAAAAAATCTTCATCACCTTTGCATTTCCTCCAAAACACAATCTCTTCCCTTAAGGTTGAATAACACGTCTCACAGCTTCTGCAGAAGTCAACGGTGAGCAGCCACTTCATCGCTGACGCGTTTAAGCTGCCTGCAAAGTACTGTTCTGTTCATCTTCCACACCGTCGAATGCGTCATTCATCGTTGTTCATCTCATTTCAATGCCCCCATCATTGGTTCTTAAAATCCTTCCTGCACAGGCATTTGCTGATTCGCAACCACGCTCGTGTACTAATGCGCAAACGAAATGAAAGAGATCTTGTGAGCAAACCAATCGACAATAACGATGACATTCGCTCAGAAAAACAACAGTTGATTAAGTGTGTTATGGTGTGGAGGTGGTGACAGTGGTGCGTGCGTTCACATGTTTGTGTGTGTGAGTGTGTGCGAGAGAGTGTGAGTGTGTGTATCCACGCGAGTGCGAGCCCGTGTAATATTTTGTATTGCCTATACAGACAGCAGTGCTGCCACATGGAGTGAATTATGAAGCACTGCATACGTTGAGTTGAAGAACCTCCTAAAATCATTCACAGGATCATGGTCCTGATTCGGCTCTTGGCAGTCCACTGGATCCTATAAACACTGAATCTATATCTAGCATTAACAGGATCGGTTTTCAGAAATTGTAAAACCATAGGTATGCGCTCATTAAGGGTTCCATTCAAGGGGTCCTCACACTCACGGGAAGACTCGCGAAGGGGAGAGACAGAGACGAGTGGAGAGCGGGAGAGAAGGGGAAGAAAGTGAGCGGGCAAGAGCGAGCGAGCGAGCGAGAGAGAGAGAAAGAGATAGAGAGAGTCAATACATTGCTAATACTATATTTTTTAATGCAAGTTTTCACACATTACGTTTATTGTTTTTCGAAGGCTTACTCTTCTTGCTGCTTTCAGACGAGCATGTTGACGAACATGTGCAAAGACGGGCGTTTTTCGCTGTGACAAAATAACATTAAATTCACTTCACAAACGAGGTAAATATGTTTTCCCATCATTCAGAATTACATCAATCACTGTGAATTCGGGCCACTCAATCATCGGATCTTTATTTTTCAGTCCCTTTTTCATTACATATTATATATTTGGCACTATGTTCAGCAAACCTATTTTGCCATTCTTGCATCGTAATGTAAAGATATAAGGCGCAAGCGGAAGGCGGGAAACTATCAACCAATGTAGCGACATGAAAGAACTCGAAGCGCAAAGCCCATATGACTCACTGCACATGTTAATTTTGGAACTTGCAATATTTAACATGCCCAGAAAAAATTAAATGGTCGCATTAACATGCAAAATAATACTAACTTTGATCTTGGATCATCTTGACATGACCTTGACCTCTACACAATAAAATAAATAACAGCAAAAGTTGTATTAATGCAAAACAAACTCACCAGTGTCCTTGGAATGCTCTTGACCTTCAATGACCTTAACCTTGGGATTACCTTGACCTTCACATGACTTCAGTTAGTTATTCATTGCTTACAGGGTCCAGCGGACTGCAAAGAGCCGAATCAGGACCACAAAATCAAGTCAACAACTTCGCTGAAAGAGAACTCACCCCTGATCCGTATAAAAGATCTGCTGAAACAACCCTAGTGGTAACACTGAACGCACTCCACCAGCCGGTCACTTTACAATAAAGGCATCCCACGCAGGGGACGCTGAGGCTATACTCTAATTTATCGAACCCCCGTTTATAAAAACAAAATAGAATACAAACATCACTATAAAATATCAACAAAACACATACATATAAAATGCCTACAATGCTAAATAATAATATCATAGGAAGCCATAGTGACCATTTGACAGAAAGCTTCCAATATTCCCAAACTGATAAACAGACCTCACACACAAATGAGGAGTTTTGTCCCGGAAGAGTTTTCAAGATAAAAGCTTGGTGACTGGTCTAGCGAAGAAGAAGATAGTATAGTAGATTTATAGAGCAGAGTAGGAATGAGAAAGACAGTGACAGTGGGAATTTAAAGCACTAAATTTCCATAAAGAGGGGTTACTATTTATACAGAAACCCCTGTCACCCCCACGGGGGGTCATGACCTCTATTGGTCATGTATTTTCAAATAACTCAATGTTGACACTATAAGTCAAATACATAGCCATTCCACTTTAAGGTGACCAATTTGTTGTATGTTTTGGTAAAGGTTTAAAATTACCTTAACCATCAAGATAAACTCAAAAACGGAATATATATGAAAGGGCAATCTATTATCACTATATACAACAAGTTTGGACTTTTTATCTCTCATAGTGTAGGGTCAAGGTCACTTCAAAGTACCCATATAGCTCTAGTGATCTTGACCTTGGGAGTAAGGTTGTGTGGCATAGATGATAGGGGTCTCATTAATATCTATCCTTCCTCAAAGAATCATAAGTGCAATAACAAAAACATAGAAAAACACATAAATGTTGTGAATACTCGTAATTATTTGATGAACATTTGCTGACTGTGTGACCGAGATCGTGAAGCGAAATAATTAATTTACTGATCATTTTCGAGGACTCAAGGATATGCCCCATCCTATCAAGTTTAATTAAGATAAATGATATAGATTCAGAGTACTTAGCCACTTTAACGTTCTGAACAAACAGCGACCAGCGGACGAAGAAAAGAATTGTTTTGGAATATTTAGAACTCATCACGCACATATTTGCAAAATCAATCTTGAAAAAAAAAAGGCTGCGGATGAGCAAGAGGAGGAGGAATTGGGATGGAGAACGAACAGCAGACGAATGAAAATTGCTGAGCTTTTGACAAATGCCTTCTAATTCTAAATCGATTTAATTCGTAACGATCAGCGTTTTCAATTTTCTAAGCAATTCCAACAAAATAAGTAACGCTTGTCTGACCCCAGAATGCACACACACACACACACACATACCCACACACACACAAGCATGAACATACACACGCATGCCCACGCATACGCATTCAGTCAAGTACCACAGTAATGTGTTCCAAAGAGTTGGTGTTTTTCATTATATATTCATGTGACATGTGTTGCACACAAATTTCTTTAATGGCAAATACAGCTGAGAGTTGCCCAGCCAGAGCGCTACGTAACTCTACGTAATTATTTTGGCGGAAAGTCTTGGCGACCCTATGTTCGCGAAGCGCGCTAGGGAGTGCTCTGTAGCAGTCTCAAAAGTTATTTGCGAAGAGAAAAAGATGGCGGCAAGCATGGTGGGCTTTCCATTTGCGAATGGCGATGTATTCAAGGGAGGATTTTCGCCATTTACAATCTGGTAAAATTTGTTTCTCTACGACCTCCGAGTTACGGGATAGGATAGAATAGGATAGATAAGATTTGTGTACTTATGTATTTGTGTCTTATAATTTGTTACACTCAGTTTGATGTTGGTGTTTTCTATCAGTATCTGATTCAGCCCCGATGCTTGAATTCCTGATAGTTGTGTAACTCAGATTCGTTTATTCACACAGCCCGTCCAAACAGCATACAAGTCACAAAGTCGACGTATGAAGTTTTCCACTTTTATTCAGCACACACCAACAACTGCATACAATTCTCAATTCAACTCAACAACTTTCACAGCAACTCTTCAGCTTCACTATCAACAACTTTACTCTCCAACAGCAACTCGGCACACGATTAAATAACCTCTCTCTCTTCCGGAAGAATTTGGAACAATGTAGAAATGACGCACTGCCACCAATCGAATAAAAGATCGTCATCACTGACTTACGTCATACATTATTATTTCTCCTTCTGGAACGACCTCTTGCTTCGACACGTATCGGGAAATTTCTATAGAAAGTAAACACTCAGATCCAGAAACTTCTACAGTAATATTGACCAAAGCAAATTATCAACGTTATACAAAGCCTCTCCTAACAACAATGCAAACTCAAATCAAAGGTAAATAAACTCCATTATTGAATACTTTGCAAATCGAAACGATTAGATCTATCGTACACGCTTCCGACATACTTTCGTTCGCGTTTCAACGTAACATAACCCCCCACTCAAGAAGAAATTTACCCAATTTCTTTCAACAACGTTGAAACGTAATGCACAAACAAAGTTCAGAATTAAAACTTATTTCAGATTGTCTGAACACTGTCACTGTTCTCAGCTCATTCACACAGAGTCAATGGTTTTCATCTTCAAATCTGCCTAGATATTGTCAATTGTTCACAGTTCATTCACACAGAGTCAAAGTTTCTCATCTGCAAGTCTTTCTGGATACTGTCAATGTTCACAGATCATTTACCCAGTCAACGATTTTCATTTTCAAGTCTGTCATTACCAATATTCTTAGTTCATCCACACAGTCAATGTTCTTTCATCCGCAAGGAAACGACGCCCTCGTCAGTTGCGGTCGTCATCGGCCCAGGGTCAAAGACGATGATCATGTGGGCTTCCCTGGGATCAGTGCATCCTCCGTTGTCTTCTTCTTCCATCGAACGTCCGACGCAGTCGACGTTGTCAGCTCTCAGAATGCATTCGCCGGGTCTCACGGTCAGGTTGGCTTCTGCGGGACGGTGGAACAGCTCCCTCAAGGTCTGCAGATGCTCCTTCCAGGTCTGGGTGTGGACTTCATGTTCGACCAAAGTCGTAGAGCCTGGGACATCACTGAAGCTATGGGGAAATTCGCCCATAAGGTCCTTGAGCTCCAACATTTGACCTTCCGTCAAGCCTGGTCCTAGCTTAACGTCATCGATGCCTTCTTTGCTATGGAAGTCTCCCAGTTCCAACAGTTCTTCGCTGTCAAAGCTGTCGTCGGTCACAGCTGCTGTGGCTGCGTGCAGTCTCTGATGGCCTTTCCACGTACAGCTTAAGGAGGTTGGCGTGGTATATCTTGGAATGCTGGCCGACCTTCACCTTGTAGTCGTTGATTCCCACCACGGTCTCCACTTCGTACGGGCCTTTCCACTGCATCAGCAACTTATTATGATCGGTAGGTAGCAGCACCAGCACTTTGTTGCCAGGTTTAAACTTCCTGTTCACAGCCCTACGGTCATAGTAGTGCTTTCCACAGTCCTGGGACTTCTTCAAGTTTTCTCTGGCTATATCGAGAGTCTGCTCAAGCTTCTCCCGTAGCTCAAACACGTACTGGTAGCTGTTCTTCACCTCTGGGGTCTCTACTTCTTTCGTCCACAGTTCTTTTAGGATGTGCATCGGCCCTCGGATGGTTCTTCCGTACAGCAGCTCGAACGGAGAGAAGCCGGTGGACTCCTGCGGTACTTCTCTGTAGGCGAACAGTAAGGCGTTGATGTAACGATGCCATTGCCTGGGCTGCTCGCTGCACAGTTTCTTCAGGGTGGACTTCAACGTAGCATTGAACTTTTCGACGAGCCCGTTGCACATCGGATGGTAGGGTGTCGTAGTTAAATGCCGGATGCTCAGCAGTCTGTTGACCTCCTTCATGCAGTCAGAGACGAACTGCGTCCCGAGGTCTGTCAGAATTTCTTCAGGCACTCCAAGTCTACTGAACATGTCCACTAGTGCCTCTGCTACAGATTCAGTGTCAATCTTCTTCAGTGGCACTGCTTCTGGGTACCGAGTCGCATAGTCCACTAAAGTCAGTACCCATCGATGACCTTCTTCACTCGGAGGTCTTATTTCGCCGATTAAGTCTAAGGCCACCCTCTTGAAAGGTCGGTCGATCAGAGGCATCCTCTGCATAGGCACTTTCGGGACCCTTCCTCGAGGTATGGTCTTCTGGCAAATGTCACATGATCGGCAGAAACGGCTGACGTCCGCATGAAGTCCTGGCCAGTAGAACACCGCCTGGATTCTGTCCGACGTCTTCTTGATGCCCAGGTGACCTCCCATGATTGAGTCATGCGCTACTTCCATCACCTGGCGCCTTAAGGGTAATGGTACCAGTACTTGACGTAGTGGTTTCCCTCCGTTGACCCTCGGGTGCTGGAAGATTCGGTACAGGATCTTGGCCTTCACCTCAAAATAGACCGTACCACTGCCTTTGGTCACGTGGTCTTGGCGGTTCCTGTACTTGTTTAAAGTGCTATCAGCTTCCTGGAGCTGGATAAGCTTATCTCTGTCCACGATGGCAGCTTTAGAGTTGTCGGCGACCTTCAGTGGCGTAGACGTCTTGTCTCTCTTGGCCTGGGCCCTGGTAGTAACAGCACCGACGATCTCTGGTCGGCAGGGCTGAGCCGGAGTAACCACATTGTCCCGTAGCAGCTCTGTAAGGTTTCCATCGGGAAATGGCAATGGATCCTCCTCCACAACTTCGACGCGTTGGGTTGAGGCAGGACTCCACTCTGGATCGGGGTTGTCGGGTCGTCTCGCGCCGTCGATATTCCCGATCATCAAATCGTATAGCGGCTTCTTCAGGCAAACCGCTTCGACTTCGCCTACGTAGAAAGGGGTGTTGACATGAATCTTCGCAACTGGCGCTCTCACACATTTGCTGTCGGCCATAAGTGTCCATTTTGAATCGCCAGTGAACTGTTCTTTAGCGATTAGGTCTTCTCTGATGATGACCCCACTGCAGCCAGAATCTCTTAAAACAGTCACTTCATGATTTCCGACGCGTCCCTTGGAAACAGGCATGTTCTGTACGGTCACAGCTGCGCTGGCGACGACGGGGATGGATTTCCCGTTGGCAAGGAGAAGTTGGCCATCGGTTATGCACTCTTGCACGTCCGCGGGAGTAGCTGCGCGCTCGGTCACACTCGGAAGAATGACGCTCCCGCCGCACACTTGATGGTCAGATCTACTGGTTTGCCGTTGGTTGGAGAACCGTCTCTGCCGGTTGCCCGCCGCTGCGTTGTCCGTACTGCTCCGCTGTCCGCTACTTTTGTTTTGAGGACAATTAGCCGCCCTGTGGTCTGTAGCGTTGCAGGTGAAACAGCCTCTTGAATGCCCTTCCCTGGGAGGTGGCGTGGAGTCAGTGTGTCTCTGGCTCGTCTGGCTTCCCTGGATCTGGTTCACATGGTTTCCAGTCTTCTGAAAATGTTTCGTCGCGCTGGGTAGCCCCAGGGTTTTCCCATGAGCGATGAGATATCTTTCAGCAGCCTCAGTCACATCTTTAAGCGTCTGCAGCTTTTGTTCTTCTAAGTGGGTCGCTAAGTCCTTGTGACAGGCATTGAGAAATTGTTCCTTCACGATCAGGTCATGGAGACTGTCGTAAGACTTCGTTTCGCCTGATAACTCCACCCACTTGTGTAGATATGACGACAGGCGCTCCACAAACTGCTTTGGCGTCTCGTCTGACTTAGGCCGGCATTCACGGAAGCGTTTACGGTAGCCCTTCTCTGTAAAGTTGTAGCACTGCAACAGGGCCTCTTTCAAGACGTCGTAGTTTTTGGCGTCATCGTTCGACAGTCTGGTGTAAACTTCGAGAGCTTGCCCCGTCAGAAGTGCACTCAGTCGAATCGCCCAGTCTCGAGGTTGCCAATTGGAGCTTTCGGCGAACCTTTCGAATCTCGCCAGATAGCTGTCGATCTGGTCCTTCCCGTCGACGAAAGCTGGCAATTTTGGAGCCGTATGGTCGTTGGTGACTTGTGGCGCATGCTGATTGTTTTGGATACGCGCCATTTCTAGCTGGAACTCAAGACGCTTCAGCTCGAATTCTCTGTCTTCACGGCGACGCTGCTCTTCTAATTCTCGTTCTTCACGGCGACGCTGCTCTTCTAATTCTCGTTCTTCACGGCGACGCTGCTCTTCTACTTCTAGACGCTTCTGTTCTAGTTCTATTTCTTTTTCTAGACGCTTCTCTTCCAATTCTCTTTCTCGTATTCTCTCCTGAGACTTGACGTACTCCGTCAGCTGCTTGCCTTTTAGATTCAGTTCAACCCCTTTCTGCCAGAAGTCAGCCATCTTGATGCTTCTGGAAAGTTCTTTTCTAGAAAGTTCTTTTCTGGAAAGTTCTTTTCTGGAAGGTTCTTCTTCTAGAAAGTTCTTGACTGTAGAGTTCTTTTTTTTTTCTGGAAAGTTCTTGACTGTGCTGTACCTTTCTAGACTGTTCTAGAACAGCACGCTTTCTGCAGTAGCGCTGATGCTTGTCACTAGTCTCCTTCGATGACGCAGGCACCGCTGTCCTCGTCGTATGCGACGCTGCACCACGCTGGTGTTGATGTACACGCTCCTGTGCTGAAGTAGACGCGACGTCCGTTCGCCGCTCTCTGTAACACTGGCGATGTAGCTCCGAGACTGTCCCTCGACGTAGTCCTGCGGTAGCCACGTAGTCCCGATCTGTTGTTCGCTCACGAAGCAACTCTTCAGCGACTACACGCCCTTGCAGTCAACCCGAACCTATCGGTGATGTAGTCCCAGTATGTTGGCCCCTCTCGACGCAACTCGTTGGCGGCTACCCTCGATGACTGCCTCTCGTAACGTTGACTCGCTTGTTGTAGCAGTTGAACCCTTGGCTATGGCGTGAATCGCGGCTTGACCCCCAAAATGTTACACTCAGTTTGATGTTGGTGTTTTCTATCAGTATCTGATTCAGCCCCGATGCTTGAATTCCTGATAGTTGTGTAACTCAGATTCGTTTATTCACACAGCCCGTCCAAACAGCATACAAGTCACAAAGTCGACGTATGAAGTTTTCCACTTTTATTCAGCACACACCAACAACTGCATACAATTCTCAATTCAACTCAACAACTTTCACAGCAACTCTTCAGCTTCACTATCAACAACTTTACTCTCCAACAGCAACTCGGCACACGATTAAATAACCTCTCTCTCTTCCGGAAGAATTTGGAACAATGTAGAAATGACGCACTGCCACCAATCGAATAAAAGATCGTCATCACTGACTTACGTCATACATTATTATTTCTCCTTCTGGAACGACCTCTTGCTTCGACACGTATCGGGAAATTTCTATAGAAAGTAAACACTCAGATCCAGAAACTTCTACAGTAATATTGACCAAAGCAAATTATCAACGTTATACAAAGCCTCTCCTAACAACAATGCAAACTCAAATCAAAGGTAAATAAACTCCATTATTGAATACTTTGCAAATCGAAACGATTAGATCTATCGTACACGCTTCCGACATACTTTCGTTCGCGTTTCAACGTAACATAATTATAGTATATGTATAGTGTGTATATGTGTTTGCGTAAGAAAGTGTGCGTGTATAGCGCTTAGATCCTTAGGGTAGGCGCTTTATAAATGCTAATTATTATTATTATTATTATTATTATTATTATTATTATTATTATTATTATTATTACTTGTTATTTGACAGAATAACAAGGGAGGGAGGGAGAGTGGGAACCCGAAATTAGGTTACATGGGTATATAGACGTATGTATCGTTTTTAAAATAAATATTAAATGTGTTGGTTGTTAGTACAGTTTAACTTTAATTTCATTAATTATTGTATGGGACTGTGATATTTTGCACGTAAACCTTTTTTTTTGTAATGGCTCTCTGTGATAACTGTACCCTGGCTGAATTTGTGATTGGAGGGAATAGCCTCTTCTGTGAGAATTTGTTTTACATTTTTTATTACATAATTTACTACATAAATTAATAGTGTGGGTGTGTATTTGTTTGTCCATATATAATCGTATCCTACATGTTGTAAAGATTTTAAACAAATATTACTTTGTACTATGTTTAATTTTTTACTTGCATTTTTATTTTTATTTTCATTTTTATTTGTTTTATTTCAGTGATCAAGTGCCTGTCATAATTCCTTGTAAGAGGTAATAAAGATTTGTTGAATTGAATTGAATTGAATAATTATGTTTATATGCAATCGCTATGAATCAGTATTAATGTTTGATAGTATTGTTGTGTCGTCGGTGCGATTGACAGTAACTTTCACTTTCAGCCGACCTCACTTTGATTGATTGTTGTGCAGTCAACATGTGCTACACCATTTTAAAAGCGTCCACTTCGGCAAAAGGTTGCCTAGAAGCAAATATAGTTCGTGGCGCTTTCGTTCTAGGCCATTCGGGAAATACCTCTCTCTCTCTCTCTCTCTCTCTCTCTCTTTCTCTCTCTCTCTCTCTCTCTCTCTCTCTCTCTCTCTCTCTCTCTCTCTCTCTCTCTCTCTCTCACACACTCCACGACCACCACCATCACGAGTAAGAAAACGAGTCTCACAGATCTTGCGCATCTCGATCTAAGGTACGTGCACTGGCTATACATACCTCCTTTCTCCCATCATCATCACCATCTGCTCGATCATCAATGGCCCACCTCCTAAACCCAGCTACTCCCACCCATTCTAGCACACTTCTTTTTTCATGGGTGACGTCTTTACTCAAATCATGGTTAAGCGCAACGCATGCTTTTACCCCACCCCTCCCCACCTCTTACCCCTCCGCTCCTCCCCATCCCACTACTTATGTATTTATAAGGAAAAGGAAGGGAGATAAATTTCCTTTACTTATTTATTACTTTAGGTCCAGCTGAAGATTTCCAGCCAAATTAAAGTCATTTTTCCTCTGTTCTGTACATTTGGGTTCCAAATAGCTGAAAAAATGTCGTGGATTTGTTGAATCAATGTCTAGTCTTTTTTTTTTCTTCTTGAAGGAGTTATTTGGCTGTATATTCGATTTGACCAGCACAGCTGCCTTGACGGTAAAGTCTGGTAATGTGTACATAAATGTAGCTATCTTGTCATGAAGTGTTTGGATTTTATTTCTGCTCTGTGGATTCTAACTCTTGTTCTTGGGTTTATATTAATGGCCATCACAGCTGCTACGACGATACAATCTTGGGAGTTTGTGCATGAGTGTGTCTTCCTTGATATTATTTTAAAGGTGTTTCGTCCCGTTACAAGATGTTTGTTTGTTGCTGTTTGTTCCCGTGGTTTTCTTAAAAATATTCTCAGACTTATGTGATAAAAATTTTACTTCGCCGGGAATCAGAGCGAGCCAGGTGTTGGTCAGTCTGTCCGTCTGTTGGTCGTTCCGATTCACGCCATATCTCAAAACGGAACAAAGTTAGTCCATACTTCATAGGTCACTCCGATGTTCAGCAAGGCAATTTTTTTTTTCAACTGCTCAATGTTTTATTGTATTGTACTGTACAGTCTCTTATTCTGAGCGCTTGTGTGAGAGTATGCATGGGAGCGCTTTGAGCAGTCTTTTTAGTTTGGAACTGCGCTATATAAAATAAATTATTAAAGTTACGTTAGTTACTAGGTTTCGTGACCAGCCTACTTTAACAATTATTCAGCCGGCCGTTGTGACATTGAAATCACAGTTATTCTTTCTAAAACAGTAAGTTCGCTTGATTCAATCTTTTTTTTTTTTTTTACAAGTATTGTGCTTGATCTCAAAATTGCCTGAACTTATTTTAGTTATTTGCTTTTAGCCTGAAGATAGTTGAGAAAGTGGTCCATCATTGTTAAATTGAACAAAACAGAACAGGACGCGTGCGCATGTGCGAGTGTGTCTTGTTCTGCCCTTCTTGTAAGCTGCCTGTACAAAATCCTTAAACCGTCTTTAGTACCCCCCTTGTATTTTAAAAATTGTTTTAATCGTTTCCTCTATGTGTGGCTCGTTACAATTTTGTCAAGAGACAGTTATTTCTGTTACCTCTTTTATCAATTCCACTCCATTCTTTATTTCATTTCTTGTTTGCTTGTTTGTTTATTTGCCTGTTTGTTAATGTTTGTCGAGACGATACTGATTGTGATTCTGATTCTGAATATTATGATTATCTTCGTTTTCTATCGCTTCTATTGCGATGACTACCTGGCTATTTTTTTAAAATTCTTCTCTATATTCCTCTCTTCTTCTGTAGTTTCTATAGTGAAGGATGTTACTCTTTTGTCTTCTGTCTTTTCTTCCCTCATCTTATCTCTTCTTCTAAATTAAATGTCATGTTTTCGTCCCTTTCTTCCTCCTTATCATTGCATTATCCATCTCTTTTGAATACCTTTTGCTATATATACACATATAGGGTTTACTTGAATTCCGTAATTTATTGCATAGTCCTGCCTACGGATATCGATCAGAGTATAAACCTGGGTCTAACCTGTGCACGCACGCATTCCATCGCATGAACTTTAAAGATCCTGAAGTTCATGTCCTAGACAGGTGAGTGTCGGCTACACACACCCAGCACGGGGTCCCTTCTCGTAGGGTTGTCCTCATCCCCCGGTAACCCAAGATTGTGCTCAGTCGTCTGGGCGTCAGACTATGCGCCCAAAGATTGCAGGCGGGCTCGGGCAGCTTGAGTTAGATGTATTGGCCAGCGCCTTGAGCAGCTTTTGAACTAAAAAAGCACTATATACAAACCATAAAATGGTAGATATAGTTCGTATAATTTACATGTCCGCACAGTTGGCAAACTTGTGTAATATTATTCTTGGATTTAGTTGCATATCAACTTTAAATTATTTAATGTTACTGTATGTGTGGATGTCCATTCGTGAGAATGAAAGTCTAACATCACATAATGTACATAATGTACATAAATGTACATAAAGAGATTTAAAATTAAAAATTGAATTGAATTGAATTGAATTTTAATTCCATACTGCGTCCCCGAATCGTTTCTGTTTTCTTTTTCATCCCAACTTACTTCGTTCCTTTCTTCTGTATTGTCATTATTTTGTTTTGTTTTCTCGCCTTCTCACTTTCAACTTTGAATACGTTTTTCGCATACTTGTGTATCAGTTTACTCTCTTTTCTTTGATGTTTGTCGCTTTCGTTTCACTACTTTCTTGCCAAATTGTCAGCGCAACAAAGGAGACTAACAAATCAAAATGTCAATAGACTCTATTTTATTCAAAGTTAGACACCAACCAAGATGCTGAAAGATTGAACGTATTGCCGCCTGTCATTTAACGGTCTGCCAGAACAATGGAGTCATTTAATCTAAACCAGATTGATGTTGTTGAATTTTCAAAGTCTGTTTTTATTCGCGGGTCAGCGATCTAGTTTTAAGGCAAAATTGGAAGACTCAGGCGCTATAGCTAACGCGAAAACTGCGATTGTCTACTTTAAATGGGCAAAACGGTTTTAACTGCGATGGACAGATCTCGGACCCTGAACAGAACTCGCGACGATCTGCCTAACAAAACATGACAAGCTCACCTTAAATTGTTACATTATGTATTGAGTAGCATTCCGATGAATGTATTCAACTAGCACTTGTCCATCTGATTGTTGTAGCACTCTGGTTGGAGTGAAGGTGGAGAAGGAGGTGATTAGAGATTCTAAATAAAAACTACGCCCTTTCACCCCCTCACACACACATACATACACATGCACATATACACATACACACTCGCAAACACGATCATGCATCCACATCATCACCAGCACCACCACATCATCATTGTTGTCATCATTATCACTAGTGCCACCATCATCACAAGTTAAGTGCTGAACTGAAAGATAGTATTTTATTTTATGTCGAGCTGTTGTGGATGGTAAAATTCAAATTATTACGCCGTCCAAAATAGAGTCCAGTTAGCAAAGTCTTTCAATAATTTTAATGATTGCCTCATCCTGCAACATAATCACACTCTCACGTTAGTTATACATTTAATGCAAAAAATAACATTGTAGAAGCTTTTTTTAAAAACCAAAAAGGTGCATAGTTGCTGGTGACACGTTTACACGATTTTCACTCGAACTTTGCTGAAAATACCAAGAATCTTGAAAATACCAAGAATAACTGCCCAAAACAAACCAACTCATATTATTTCATTCAAAACCGCATTTGAACGATAATGGCTATGGATTTGCCACTAGGTTGAGGTGCAAACCACCTTATCAAAACACCACTATCACCACTTCAACACACACACACACACACCCAAACACAAACACACACACACACACAAACATACACACACATTGCGACATTTACCCGCGGATGACCTCAAAATGGTTCAAATGTTTTTGCGCTAAATGGAATATTATTTCGGAACGGACGTGACATGCCGACAGTAAAAGAAAATGGCCGCAAAGCCAACAAAGGATATGGCGGCTTTACCGGTTTGCTCGACGACCTGTGCGAAATAGCAACGGGTCGTGCCATAAACCACGTGCCAGCTATTCCTGTTAATTGTCCACGCTACTAGACACGCACATACAGGGAGGGAGGGAGGGGGGAGAGAGAGAGAGAGAGAAAAGAAGAGAGAAAGGGAAAGAGAGAGAGAGATTCAGTCAGACAGACAGAAAGAAAGAGAGAGAACGAAACAGAAAGAGAGAAAAAATAAGAGGAAGGGAGGGATAGGGGGCCAGCAACAACAACAAACGTTGGGCTCACTCAATTTAGTGCGAAAAAGGAATGTTTAAACAAGGATTTAAAATGATTCATTTTTAAAAGAGTTTCCTTGCAATTTAAAATGTCAATAGACACATCTTTTTAATGTTAATTAAAGTGCTAATATGCAATTGGAGTAGAAAGGGGAAACAAAAAAATAATCCTTGCGTCTCCGTCTTTAGTAACAACAATGCAGAGATTAGAAGAAAACGACGATTTTAACGGAAATATAACCTCACGGATGAAGTCTTTACATCGACTTATAGAACGTTTTCGATGCTTACTTCATTTTTATTTAGTCGCTCTTGTATAGAGTTTTCCTAAAAGAGAGAGAGAGGAGAGAGAGAGAGAGAGAGAGAGAGAGAGAGAGAGAGAGAGAGAGAGAGAGAGAGAGAGAGAGAGAGAGAGAGAGAGAGAGAGAGAGAGAGAGAGAGAGAGAGAGAGAGAGACTTTTCCTGACAGAGGCAGATGTTGGTGAAAACACACACCACAGGCTCCCAATCCACTCATCATTCCTTTGATAGTGCACCACACCATTATAAAATACTATGGATTCTTCAATAAACCATAGTTTGTACTTCCATGTAAAATAGATAGTCTTTGGTTAAAAACCAAAACTGTTGCCAGCGACAATAGAGGTCATGCTACGGTGGTTGTTGGAACGCTTGAAGCTGATGACGCGCGGCAGTGACATGCTATAAAACCTTAAAACCTAATGACTCTCGCGTGCATACATATTTTCAGTGACCCACTCTGTCTCACCCTGAATTTAAAAAGAGAAAAAAAAAGAAAGAGAGATTGGAGGGAGTGGGAATAATTGAGACGGGGGAAGGAAGGGGGACAAAAGGCGGAGAAGAAGAGAAATAAGAAGCCAAGAGAAGAAAACAGACGAGAAAACTTAAGAAGAGAGGAAAACATCAGTGCTGGAATTTTTCAAAGTGTAGATAGTGGGAGATAGTGGCCCATCTTGCCATGTTTTCTTTTTGCTTCTTTAAGACCATAAAAGAAAAGTATGAACATTCAACACATTTGAAAATGCTGATTTCCAGCTATGCGTGTGTCTGAAAATAAATTTAAACAGCTTGCCATCTTGTTTGAAACTACATTTCTATCTTCTCATCAATAACAATCGCTCGTTATAATACATTTGTTTGTAGTTTATGTGTCTTTGTCTTACCTCAGGAGACTGAGCGGTGATCTTGTCATTGGGTTTCTTCTTCTCGATCTCTCCATACAATCTCCACACCGCCTGTAACCGACAGAGAGGAAACACAACGTTAATCATTCACAAACAACAATATATATAATAAAAGAGAACATTGCTCTTGGCAAACGATGATGTAGGTCACGTGAAAAAAACAATGATATAGCATTGCAGAAAAAATGGAGAAACAGGGGAAGTAATTTTTTGGTGAGCTGTTATAGTGGTACAACCCATAATGACAAGCTTTCTGTAAGCCACAAGCGGAGAAAATAGCTATTAATTTTTAAATACCATGAAAGGCTGCCATTTCTACAAATGTTTCTTTTAAAAGGTGCGCAGTCGAGACACAAAAGTACAACTGGGGCGAGGAGAGGCGAGGGGAGGGGGCAATTACTTAAAAAATGGGTTATTATTGTTCAATAGGCAACACATCGCTTGGTCCCCACAAAAAATCCAGACCATGTACCTGGTATTTCAGCTAATGGAGATAAATTGTTCAATTATCGATAGCCGCTAGTTCAACAGACATTATGCTACAGCACAGTTTATATCACAGATTCAGATTCAGAAGAAGAAGAAGAAGAAGAAGAAGAAGAAGAAGAAGAAGAAGAAGAAGAAGAGCAACAACAACAACAACAACAACAACAAAGAGCAGAAGAAAGAAAGAATTGTAGACTAGTACTATGCCATGAATCTAGTCGAGTGACGTGACAAACAGTGCTGAATATAAAACCTGGCAGTCCAGCTCAGCTGGTGGCACGCAAAGTGCGGGTTCCGAAGGATTTAGGGGTCGAGCAAGGTTGCCCGAACATTCAACTGGCTGCAACACTGGACCTCTTAATGTTTAGATCAGTCCTTGGGCTCGATAACAAAGGGTTTGGGTGCTAGTTCGGGGTCTGTTAGGCCACGTTTCCCCGTTGGGCTGCGGATAAATGAGCACTGAAGTGTAACCTCCATACCCACTATTGGCAATATGGCGACGTGGATAACCATCACAGGGAAGAGGAGGTAGTGACATAAATCAACACTGAACCACGAGAGCAACCATAGTGATACTGCTAAGATGGACTCATCATGGGATTCAAACATGGGTCATCAGCGTGCCAAGCAAACGCTTCACGCTGCGGATTTCGTGCTTCTGCAGAGACAGCAACTCGCAATTCACTCGCATCAGTGTCAATCAGTCCCAAAATTAACCCCCCAAAAGTTGTTTCCAAGACAGATGGGGAGAGATGGGGAAGGGTTCAGAGGGAGAGAGGTAGGAAAACCACAGACATTCCTGTTCGTGTTTACATGGGCCAGTAAGACTGTTCAATGGTATTTCTGTGTCGATCCACACAACATCTTTGAAGAGGCCGTACACTGAGCACTGTTAAGAAAGAAATGGAATGTCTAGACGGCTCTAGTCGATTTTCTAAAGACATAAGACGACAGAACTTTCAAAGGTGTTTACACAAATCCTCCAGAGGCAGAAATAACAAGACCTCACATTCACCTGGCGACGACACATTCCTAAATTTTCCATCCCTTACGTGAATCATCCAATGTCAAAATTCAAAACATTGCCATACGTAAACAAAATTTCTCTCCAAAACACATTATAACACATTTGCTCAAATGCCCAAAGGCATACTAATGTGCACATAAAAATGCATTAGTTTTCATCCATCATCTGGATTTTTATCCACATTTACATACATGCTCATGCCTACGCACACACACACACAAACTTCGCCCGCCTACTCTCTTTCTCACCCCTTGGGGTCATGAGCAATCTTGCCACTGTAGATTGTTCTAACCTATAAAGGGAAAAGTGAAAGGTAAAAAAAGAGGTAAGGTAAAGGTAGTCCCATAGCCTTGTGGCCGTAGGGGAGCGTGATGTTGGAGATCACACTTATCTTGGGCCAGCGTAATGAGGGTGATGCCCAACTCTCTCCCTCGCTGCTTTACCTTCCCCACCCTCAAGAGAGTAGGTACTCAATCACAGTTGAGTCAACTGGGGGCGTTGTTGTTTGTCGCTTCACACCTTAGCGGTCACCCATCCAAGTGCTAACCGCAAAAGTGAAAGCCCCAGTTGAAAACCGGTCTTTCCTTTATAGGCATGACCGATTCACTGCGGCAACAGTACCCCCGTTGGAGTGCCGGGGGTTTCAGTATAAATAGTATCCCCAATTTCTGGAAATTTAGTGCTTTAAATTCCCACTGTCGCTGTCTTCCTCATTTGCTCTTTCCCATTCCTGCTCTGTCCTATCACTCTGCTATACTATCTTCTTCTTCACTAGATCAATGACCTACCTTTTTTCTTGAAAACTCTCCCTGGACAAGACTCATTGTTTGTGTATGAGGTCTGTTGGATCAGCTTGGGAGTATTGGACGCTTTCTGCCGGGTGGTCACTAGGGCTTCCTATGATGTTATTAGTTAGCAATATAGGCATTTTATATGTTTGTGTTTTGTTGATAATTTATAATGATGATTGTATTCTATTTTGTTTTTATAACCGGGGGTTCGAGTAGTTGGGGTAAAGCCTCAGCCGTCCCCTGCGTGGGATGTCTTTATTGTAAAGTGACTGGCCGGTGGAGGGCATTCAGTTTTCCCACTAGGGTTGTTTCAGCAGATCTTTTATGCGGATCGGGGGTTGTCCGGTCCTGATTTGGCTCGGAAGAGTCCGCTGGACCTAAAGCAACAATTAATCAATCAATCAATCAACTCTCTCTCTCTCTCTCTCTCTCTCTTCTCCATGCATCTCCCTCTGCATCTCCCTCTCTCATGTTCTCTAGTAAATAGCATTATATGTATGGCCTTCAAATTAATAACACTGTCTTGCCTAATACTTTATCATGTGCGTGTAATAAAACTAATCTAGAATTATTTTATGTGTGTGTAATTAAACTCGCCCCGAATTGCTTTTACAATTATTAGCTTGTTTCTTGCGGCATCATCAACCAGCATACACTGATCCTGTCAAGACGGCCTTGGGGTATTGTCAAGAAGACAAGGCAGAATTTCCAGGCTACACAACACTGCAGTTGCTGTGGTTCAAGCCTGAAATTTACATGCCTCTGGTTCCTCTTCCAAACTCACAGTTATGCTGAGTATCTAGAGATCTACGTTTGCAATAGCTTTTTTTTTCACGTGTCGGCCTCAAGAGACTCTGCTATTAGTGTGCATCTAAGCTTCAAGAACTTCCCCGCCCCCAGCTGCAGTGTTCAAAGACCCTCCGTGCAAAACGGAAATTGTGCCGTGTCCCAAAACGCCAAACACCTTCAATTTTTCAGGCTATACGCGACGCAACGTCGGGCAGAAAAAAATCGCTTTGCACGTTTATTCCACTTTCTCACGTTTGGGAATTTGCAGTTGGAATCCTGGAGTACAATACTAAACATTCTTTCAAGGGTTTACAGTGCTTGTTTTTGTTTTGTTGTTGTGGTGTGTTTTTAACGGGTAACCGGTGAACAAATTCCAAACCAGATGCTACTGAACTTCTATTTCCAGTAGCTTTACAGCCCCATCCCTTTTTGAAGGGACATTTTAAGCTTAATTCCATGCTCTAAACCACGATATAGTATTAACGGGTCCTTTTTCAAGGTTTCTTATTTAACGTTACAGACTGATTGCATCACATCCTGATCGATTACATCATGGTCAAGAAACGCTTCAGATCAAGCATCAACACTGGCAGGACACGCACTTTTCCAGAAGCAGACATCGGAAGTGACCACGATCTACAGATGATGTCTTTCCGGCTTCACTTGAAGAGAGTTAACACGGCAAAGTGCATTAGACTGAAGTTCGACCTGGACAAACTCCACGACCCGGAGGTGGCAGAAATATTTCAAGCCACATTTGGAGGGAAATATGCACCACTGCTCAGTTTGGGGGCTGGTGAAGTAGATGTCAACACCATGACCACCACCTTCAACTCAGCTGTGACAGATGCCGCCACCGAGTTCCTTGACAAAAACCGCCCAAAGAAGAAACTGTGGGTCACACCTGAACTTTTGGACCTGTGTAATAAACGAAGAGAGTTGAAAAAGAAAAAGAACACCTCACAGGGAGCTGATGCCTACCGAAATATCAACAATGGCATCCGAAAAGGCATGCGCACAGCAAAGGAGAACTGGATAGACGATCAGTGCCAGGAAATAGAGAACAGTCTGAACAAGAACAACAGCAAGAAGGCTTACCAGACTGTGAAGCGGCTGACAAGTGTTAAACAGCCCAAGGTCTCCACGATCCAAAGCAAGTCTGGCATATGCCTTACAGAAGAACAAGAAGTCTTGAACAGATGGACAGAGTACTGCTCTGACGTTTACAACCACACACCAAACGGTGACCTATCAGATATAGCATGTCCAGAGAACAAGGACGAAGAAGAAATCCTCCCAATTCTCCGAGAAGAAGTTGAGGCAGCAGTGCAATCGCTGAAGAAGGAGAGGTAAGCAGGAGTGGACAACATACCCGTGGAACTGCTTCAAGCACTCACCATTATCTATAACAAGATCTGGCAGAGTGAGTAGTGGCCCACACCATAAACCCAGTTGCTTGTCATTACTCTTCCCAAAAAAGGTAACCTTCAGGAATGTGAAAATTACCCCACCGGCACCATAAGCCTCATCAGTCATACCAGCAAGGTCCTCCTGAAAATAATACTCAACAGGTTGAAACCCCAAGCTGAACAAATCATAGCTGAAGAGCAAGCAGGATTCAGGGCAGGGCGAAGTACCACTGAACAGATTTTCAACCTCAGAATAATCTGCGATAAATACCTACAGCACCAACAACCTCTATATCATGTGTTCGTAGACTTCAAAAAGGCGTTTGACCGAGTCTGGCATGCAGCTCTGTGGGCAACCATCAGAGATGAGAGTGTACAACATCAGCCCAAAAATTATTTAAGTCATCAAAAGCCTGTATGACAAGGCTACCAGTGCAGTCGGTAGAGTCGCTGTTCTAAAATCTTTATTATCTAAGCTTGTGCATTTGTGGTTACTGTTGCCCAATCCACCGGATAATAGTGTTTATGCAATTCAGAAAACTGTTTTTCAATTTGTTTGGAACATGAAACCTGATAAAATTAGCAGGAAAGTCTCAACTAAAAGCATCAGTGAAGGTGGTATTGGAATTCCAGACAATAGAAAGTTTATGAACGCATTAAAATTAACCTAGATACGTAAACTCTTAACTGACAATAAAAAATGGAAGCATATGTTAACTTCTGGTGATACTTTTATTTCATTGCTGGATAAAGTGGGCCCTGCAGTCTGTAATTTTGTTAATGTTAATGATTTCTGGTGTGATGTATTTAATGCGTATTTTGATTTTGGTAAACAAATTCAGGTGGAAAATGAGGAAGAGTTGATTTCCGAACCACTTATGTGCAATGGCAAGATTTTGATTGGTAATAGACCTTTTTGCTGCAGAAAGTGGATTAAAAAAGGAGTATATCAGATAGCACACCTACTTCAAGAAGATAGATAAACATATTGATTTTGTAACATACAGTGGGTGTGTACAGGCCATCAAAAAGTACTTAAATGAATCTGATGTTAAGATTAATAATAATAGTATTTTGGTTAAATTTGAGTGCCGCAAAGCCCAGCGAACACTGTGTTCCGTATTTAAAGGAGCAAAATTGCTGTATGACATTCTTACAAAACCTAATATTTTACCAAATTGTTGTACAAAATGGGATGTTAGGGTTACACGAAATGTGGACTGGAAATTCATTTTTCAGGAATTGCACAAATAAAAGATGTTAAGTTAAAAGGGCTACAGATACGAATTGTACACAGTATTCTTGGCACGAATATTGTGTGTCAGAGCATGGGCCTTGAAAATGACAATCTCTGCTCATTTTGTAAGAGAGAAAAGAAAAATATTCAACATATCTTTTTGAGTTGCGAATGCATCTCTAGTTTCTGGTTAGGTTTACAAAGACTCTTAAACACGTGTAAACATGTCAGTAACTTGTCATTTAATGAACACTTGGTTTTGTTTGGATGTGAAAAAATTGCAAAACAAACGCAATATTTGATTTAATTTTGTTACTTGCAAAATCATATATATATATATACATGTAAAATGAAAAAAGAAATACCATCCCTGGACGCCTTTCTCAACATGCTTAAGAACAGGTATGAAATAGAAAAAATTAATGCTAATATCAAAATGAAATGCAATAGATTTAATGATCAGTGGCTAATGTATAAAAAAGTGATTTCATAAGTGTACACCTTTATTTATTTATTTATTTTATTTATTTATTTTTTTCCATTATTATTATTGTTGTTATTGTTGTTTGAAAAATGCTTGGTGTGTTTCTGTGTGTGCTGTCAGTATGTAAATTTATTGAAATAAACAAAAAATATTGAGAGAAAAAAAAAGGCTACCAGTCCAGTCCTCCACGACAGCTCCATCGGAAACTGGTTCAGAACAACAATCGGTGTGCGTCAGGGATGCCTACTCTATCTCACATTCTTCAACATCTTCCTAGAGCGCATCATTTCAGATGCCCTTGCAGATCACGAAGGCACAGTCTGCATAGGGGGAAGAGCAATCTCCAACCTTCGTTTTGCGGATGACATTGATGGATTGGCTGGAGAGGAACAAGAATTTGAACAGCTGGTACAGAGTCTTGACACCATTTCCAGAGCCTATGGAATGAATCTACTATTTAGATGTTTTTAGTATTTATCCCATGGGGTGTCATCTTGACCCCCTCGGACTAAGTTTATATCATTTATGGCTTGGCCTTGAAGGGCTACTTGGCTGGGTAATCTTAATTAGAGAACTTATTTTGCCTCATGTAATTATGACGCCAACCCAGCGTCGATTTTAATTTTTAGATATGGGGAGCAAAGTCCAAATTAGATTTTATACTTAGAAAAGTTTTACCATTAGTTTCTTTTTATTCATTAAATTCGTTGTCCATATCTTCAAATTTAAATAGGGACTTTTTAAAACCTTTTATAATATTGGTCTTATTGTAATTACCCCCTCCTCGTCCAGACACAAATTGAGGCGGACCTGGTCCTCCTCATCATATATCCTTTTAAAGATTAGGGTAGGATGGCTCTAATCCGCCCTAGTTGTTTTTTTGTGTCCTTAACAGATACTTATCATAGGGCTTCGCTCTTCTCTAATTACAGACCCACAAGATCCTATCATTCAACATTACACTCTGATATGAAACTTGTTTAAATTATTAGGAAACACTACAAAACATCAAGGCCAGAAATAATTATGTGTGCAGACGGTGTTTAACCAGAGTATCTAGTTTGGAAGTGGCTGATAAGCACAGTAAAATATGCAAGTCCATGACCGACACTTACACCCTCTCATTTTGGGTATATAGTTGTTAAAGCTGACGGACAACATACAAAATGATGTGATTGTTATTTTTCTATTATTTTTTCTATTACTAGTTGTGCGTGTGTGTGTGTGTGTGTGTGTGTGAAGAAGAGAGAGAAAGATTGGGAGGGGGGAGGAGAAGAGGGAGAGGATCTGAAATTGACTAGTACTATCTTTGCAAACACCAGATGGACGCGAGTTAATCTTTCCCCCAAGCAGAAGAGCAAAGCACTTGTGATACCCATATCACCACCGCTAATTTTGTGTTTCAAGCAATCAGAATCACTATTTTCAAGACAGAACTAAAAAAGCAAAGCACATATGACTCACATGCTCCTTATGGAACTTGCAATATTTAACATGAAAACAAGAGGCCAGAAAAGAAAAAAACAAAACAAAATGTAACGGTAGCATTAAAACGAAATAACAACTGTGATCTTTTGATCCTCTTGACCTTGAAATGATCTTGACCTCCGGCTCTTAATACACTCATGTGCGATCAAATATTGCTTATTTGCAAAAGTTGTATTATGCCAAAAAATAGCAACCTTGGGATGAGCTTGACCTTCACTTACTTTGTCTTTGGAATGATCTTTACCTTCACGTGATCTCTGATGTATGCTCAGTTATGATCAAATAACAAGACGGTGTTGCATACTATGGGTTTAATATTTAGTATGATGTATGGTGAGAACTGTGTTAATATTTTTATAAGGCTTAAAATGACCTTGGCCTTCAAGATCAACGCAAAAACGGAACCTATATGAGCCTTTCTCAAAAGGCCCATCTCATGACACCAACACTGCAATCCCACCTGTTACACTGGTGTGTTTTTTTTTATCAGTAGTTGATTCAGCACCAATGCTTGAATCCTGATAAGTGTAACTCAGATTCGTTTATCCACGCAACCTGTTGACTCAGCAACATGGCAGGAGTCGTCGTATGAAGTTTTCCAACTTTATTCAGCGTACATCAACAACTGCATACAATCGCTTGAGTCTGTCTCAAAAGGTGGATTTCTTGCCACTCATATATATTGTAACAAATTGTAACAATTGGGAAATTTCTGTAACAGACAGAGGAGTAAAAAAAAAAAACACTCCGACTAATGGAGTAAAAACTGTTTCAAAATATTTTGTTCCGAATTATCAGGAAATACTTTCAAAAAGTCGGGGAGAATCAGAACGAGCCAAACGTCGGTCGGTATGTTCGTCCGTTGGAAGCCATATCTCAAGAACTACTTAGCGGATTTTAACCACACTTTATAGGAACATTATATTGGATAGAGGATAGCCCTTAAAAAAAAACTATCGAAAAAAATAACAACATTAGAAGGAGTTTTTATTTTATTTTATTTTATTTTTTTATATTTGCTTTTACAAGTTATTAAAATTGGGTACTCTTAACGCAGATCTTTTCTGTTCGTATCTCTCACAAGCTCAATTTACTGTAAGAAGAGCCGAGAGCATAAAGTATAGGGGCAAAAAGCAATACAAAGAAGGTAAATAATATACATGGTGTAGGTTCGAGTAAATCAAACAGTGTGAACGAAAAGGATGAAGAATAACGGTGCACCGCGAGGAATGAAACTCATATTTTAAACTACGTTCGTGTTTGTGTTTCATCTGTCAAAACGTCGAGCGTAAATACACGCACAAACGGATACGGCGGGCTAACAGAGGGCAGCAAAGGTAATGTGCGTCATTCACTTAATACCACGCAAAAGCAAAAGTCGCACTCATCACAATTGTACATGCAAAATACGACAAGAAACAACTTCTGGGCCAATTTACGGCGAGTCAATACTGTCGTGTGCGCCCGATCGCAATGCTATCTTCGTCCAATGCTGTCTTCGTCATGTTCAGACAATTAAGAGGAAGGTGGGGGTGGTGGGGTGCAGGAGCCTTTGCTGTTAGTTGTAATTTTATGTTGTCAAATCTCCTGTCAATGTCCACCTGTCTCTGCATTAAGTCATTAATGATACTCTGTGCGAGACCCTCAAAATACAGTGAAAATATAATCTTATCAAACTACACAGGGAGTATGTAACTTTGTTCATAAGGCTGAGCGGTTTTACCATGACAATCTGCCGATCTCAGATGATCAGCTTGTAAGAAAATGTAAGATCGTCTGTGTCCACCACTTTTTCAAAGTTGGAAGCTGTAACAAACAGACCGCACTATTTGAGCTTTTGCTTGTTTAGCAGTAGTAAAACTTAGAAGGTTACTGTAGTCTATAGCAGACGATTAAGGTATAACTGATGTGTACACACACACTGCGGGCTAACGCGAGCCGTTTAGTGACATTATCGCAGCCTACGATCGAGTTTCGAACTTTATAGTTTTGATTGATTTATTGTTGCTTTAGGTCCAGCGGACTCCTCCAAGCCAAATCAGGACCGGTTCGAACTTTATATCCACTTAGATTTTTTCATCCAATCAGGATACAAGTAGAGTGGTTATGACCAGTTCTGGCTGATTCAGTCAAAGCCAAGTATAGGGTCAGTTGTGTGGAAAGCTCCGAGCAGTACACAGCTACACTTGAGCAGAGAAATATCTCCACTGATAGAACAGGGAAGCAGTGCTTGTTCAATATTTGAATTCAATCAAGTAGCCACGGGCCTGACATTGTCAAACAGGTAAATGAACATACTTCTGTTTCATCGTGATGTATTTATATTATTGTTGAAATTATGTTTGTGGAATTTGCTATGCATAGATTTGAATTGTTAGTCCGACTTTGCGTGACCACGTGGAAGAAGCCGACCACGAGGCAAGCATGACCAGCCGACGCCATGTTGTATACCTAACGGAACCACTGTTGTTTAACCTATACACAAGTATATCAACTAACAAGTTAGTATCTCGTATTGCCCCCAGTCGACGTGCGGTGGTCCCGTTGCCCTTGGTTTTAGCCACAAGCTGAGACGGGAGTATCCCAAACCTAAAAATGGAATAGAGAATTCTGGGAAATCTGTTCAAGGGAAGTAACTAATAACTAGCTACGGTTGCAGTCATGGTCGCCATTTCACACGAAGATGTGCTGGCTGAAATTAAACGAAAGTTGGGAGAGGAACTGCATATTTCTGGTAGTGAACAAAGGCTTTAAATACTCAATTATCGAAGGAGAACACGATGGATTTATAGAAACATGCACACATGTATGTGAGCTCAGTGCAGGCGATCGTGAGTCTCAGTGAACGACTGTTCGTCATTGTCATTCACTGATTCAGCTGCTCAGATCGTTCGATGTGATGGTTCATTTATCGCTTGAATCACACTGTATAATGCACATGCAAGTTCTGTCAAAGATATGATGATTTGAGCATATGTTCGATTCCGTACCGATTGGAAGGTGGGGTGGTAAAAATTCAATCATGGTGATAATCAATCCTATTTTGCAATGGTGGTTAGGCCTACTTTATTGTGTATGGTCACGGGTACTTACCTTTTGTAGTTTGTGTGCTTTTTGTTCTGTTGGCCTTGAGTGTTTGCGTCGCCTTGGCTCGTTGTACTTTGTTGTGGTCTCGCTCTCTTTTGATTTTTGAAAGCAAATTCAAATTGCATTGTTATCCAGCAGCATGCGACGTCAAATTAGACGAATTCAGATCTAACCAATCTTCTTGTGGCGCCATTTTGCGTGTGTCTCGTATGCCATGCACCAATCGCGAAGAGTCCTGCCGACGTCATTTCAGAAAAGGATTTCCCTACCCATAATTCCCCTGGGTTTTGAAGTTTCTAAAAAATTATTTTAGGCCGTCGACGCTCTATGGAGCGCAGAGCAAGTAAAGGGAAGCAACCGGTTGTATGCGCACGTCTACAGAGACATAGAAGGGAGATACTAACTTGCAGACCAGTGGCTGTACCAGTGAATGTTTATAATATTATTAATTCTTTATGTGTATAGTTAGCCACGATTTATATTTATGTATTTATAGGAAATTAGAGTGGAGATTCCAGTGGACCACCGACTTAGCAGAATGTTCGTCGCTTGTGTATAGAGATGTGGAGCTATCACTGAGGGCTACTTTGGATTTCAGTGAGACGCTCTGCACAGACCTATTATTCAGGGTTGTGCAGAATTTCGTCTCTTATGTTACAGACGAGCAGGCGGGATATCGTGAGCCCAACTCTGCAAAGAATAGAACCTAATCTACTATTCGAGTTGGCTGCCGAGGCATCTACAGCAACAGCGCAGATAGCCCACCCGTCGAACACAAGCAACGACAACACTGAGTGTCGTAGAAGCTACCTCAATGCAGCGCTTCAACCACGAAACAATTCAGTTAAGTGCCCAGGAAACAGTGCACTAAAACTGTATCAAAAGGACCACAGTAATCCACTCTTCATGAACGCTAGTAGCCAGTGCCCTATGAAGAAAAAGTAGCTGCCTAGATTATCAGCGAGCAAACAATTCGCATTGACAATTGAACTTTTAAGTTAGATTCGATCGTACTTCGAAGATCGTGTATAGAGTAGAAGAAATAAATGTTTGATTTGGACTGTTATCAAGTGGCTGGACTACATATGATTCATAGCCGTGTGAAAGCTAGTGTGACAGTGATCTTTTACCATTTTTCTATCTATCTCTGTACCCCAGCCTTAACACAGACCGAGCTAAACAAATAAATGTATTAAAGTAATTCACCGGGTGACTCACTAGCGGTACACATAGAATAGACGTGAGGGTTACAGCATTCCATTGTGCAGAGCCCAACAACAAATTTAAAAAAAAACGTCACAGAAGCCCTTAGCATTTTAATGTTAGTGAAATATTTCCAACCATAATAGTCAACAATGTGGAATTCATTAAGATCAACTACCATATTATCATTTATGTATTTATTCTATTTTTCCATATGCAAGTTTCAAGTCTTGTTTATATAAATGTAAAGTATATATTCCATGTCGCAAGCAGCTATAACTGCTGTTTATTTTTTTGTTTAGCCGTGAGCCTGCCCGTAGTATGTATGAGTGTGTGGATGTGTGCATGTGGTTATTTGTATATTATAAACGACACGCCAAATTGTCACTGTATTTTTGTGAATAAAGATTTCTTAACTGGTCGTGACCTTTATTCATACACTTCAATATAGCCAATATGTAAAATAGGACAATAGTCTAATTCGTTGAGAGCAGAGTTTGGGATAGCTAACCCCAACCTTGACTAATCCCAGCCCAAACTTTAAACTTCAAAATCGTCTTTGATGATATGATTTTTGATGGGGCACTGAATTTACCCACTGCCAATAATGAAATGAAAATGAGAGAGAAGGGGTAGGATGGGAAGGAGGAAGAGATGGGGAGGGAAAGGGATACAAAAAAATAAAGGGAAGGAGGGATGCAGGAAATTGATAAAACGATCTCATCTAAGTTTGAGATCTATATCTTGCCAACCAAGCCTTGTGAAGAGACTCGGATAAACTTGATACTAATATGCAACAGAAAAGACAGAATTCGGGAAATATTCACTCCAGAAGTCGTTTGCAGCTGCTAATGCAGCGCTTCCCGTGAACTAGGAGGCGAGAAATGCACGAAACTACCCGACCTAAAGTAGAGATCTATTTTATGTCAACCAAACGCTGTGAAGAGACAAATCAGAAATGAATGATTTAAAGAGTACTATGCAAAAGAAAGGCAGGATTCTATGGATTCATGAACTTACAACTCAGCGCTTGGCATGCGAACAAGAAGTCGCAAGAAATGGACGAAGCGACCCGAGCTAGCTTTTAGCGACCTATACCATAACTCAAACAAACATTACTATACTTATTATTATTAACCATGAGGTAAAGACTGACAACAGTTTCAGGAACCTAGGCTCGGAATCAGAGAACCTTCAAAAAAGGTTCGTGAATCTTCCAAATAAGACAGGCCATTGTGCAACAGAAGAAAAACAATTCCAGCAATGACCACACCTCCACACATTCCTCTCCCACTCCCTTCGATGAAGTGATCAAAACTAAGATACTAAGCCTATACCATGTCAAACAAACATCTTGAAGGGATAATAAGAGCTAACATACAGATAATATCTTCGTTTAAATATCTGAAGGACGTACAAGTAGAAATTACCTGATTCCACAAGGAACGCACGTCAAGGAGGCATATTAAATTTTATAGTCGGCATTAACTTTCGTTAATACATGTACAAATATAGCTCAGATCCACGGACATACATACTTGTTTTTAATAGCAAACACGATGCTTAGTATACTGTTGTGTACGGGAGGAGCTAGCTCTTTGTCATAGAGTCCTGAAAAAGTATGATGAACAGCTCATAATAATTATCGATGTGTTCCTTGGCAGCGGTGTTGTACGCATACCGGCTCGCCGGCTACTAATGCCACCACACTCTCCACAGATCAGTCTCGCCTACGTTAGTAGTTACAATAAATGAAATACAATACAATACAATACAATACAATACATCTTTAGTATCCAACTTTCACATTATACATACAGCGGAAAACTGCCTTAGGCATTGAGCGCTGCATACAATAGATCATTGCGAGGAAGAAATATAGGAAACCTATTTCCCCGTGAATGGTAATAATAAATTATACTATAAAGTCACCATGTAGCATTGTTTATGCCATAATGACAAACGGAAAATTGTCATTGATTACAAGCACCATCAATAATACTGGCAATTTTGAGCTAGATTCTGAGTGCTCGAAAAGTACTCTAAACACGGCCTTTCATTAAGATGCTGTGCAGTGAGTTTAGTGTGGGCAGTATACTCTGCGCAAGGATGAAATACATGTAACCTAAACAGGGTCTCCATTATTATATTCATTGTCCAAAACTCTGGAGCATCGTCAGAGAAAAATAATGCACCGTACACTAGTGACGAGCAGTGTGAGATATCTAAAAGGAAGATGATTTTAACACGAAACAAGACGTAATTAACACATTAAAAAAGACAGTTGTCTAAGACAACAACAACAAAACTGTTAATAATTATACACAAGGTGTATTGCGTAGAAGAAGAGGGAGACCGAAAAGAGGTGGGAGGACTACATTCGAGAATGGACTGGTTTGACACTGAGCGAAGCCAACAGGTTTTCTGAGGACAGAGAAATGTGGATTACGCTGGTTAAACGATCATCTGTGGTGCCCCTACGACTTCCGAGTTACGGGATAGGATAGGATGGGATAGTATTGCGCTGGATACAGAATGTGATCTCGGGTAAAGGTCTGCACGCTGTATTCATACTGAGAATGGTATATTGCAACAACTTCGCTCTGATGTTTTACACTAGGAAGTACAATTCATTTTCATAAAAGTTCAAGCTCAGTGCTTAATTAGCTTAAACTCGCGCCGAATATTCAAGCAGCATCGGTTTGTCCATGTTTCAATGGCTAACAGAGAAGGAAATAATCAACTTCCGTCGATTCCACCTTTCGAGTTAAGTTTTACCTTTATAATTCATAAAGAATAGCTTTCACAAAACAAAATAATCAACTGATGATCAGCTAATCCTCAAGACACAACCAAATTATCAACTGATGATCAGCTAATGCCCACGACACTTTACCTATCAATTTCAAATCAATTTTGGCAGAGTTACAAGAATCGCTTCATTAATTAACGGTGATTGGTAAATTTTCAATGAAAGTTAGAGACAGTTTACACAAATTCTAGTTTCACGAATTCACAGAGCGACCGTCGAACTAGCAAGACGTGTTTTCATCGCTCTCCCGTTTATAAAATTAGGGTGAGCGACTTTGCTAGTAATTACTATGTAATTGACTGAGTGTTCACTGGCTGAGAGAGGCGATGTTTCTATTGTAGGGTAGAGAGGAAAATGAAGTTGAAGTTGTACTCTTAGTAATTGATGTTTGAATTACGAAGAAGATTGTACGCAAGAGGATTGTTTTACACAGATGTCTAGAAAAATAACAAACTTCTTCAACAGTACCCCTACAAGTAAAAAAGAAGGACAGGAGGAGAAGATAGATAGAGGAGAAAAGAGAAAGATTCTGTTATCGTCGTCATGTAGTAGTGAGAACGAAGTTAGTCCAGTAGTCCGTCAGGAGAGGAAGAAAAAAAACGTAACCTTGGACCTGTCTGATTCAGTGGATTCTACCATCAGTGACGCATGCAACATGGACGCACAGGAATTTATGGCACTCTTGGATAAAAAACTAAGTGTGGTGGCTACAGCAGAAGACATACAAAATCTTGGCAAGAGGTTTGAAGAAAAACTAGATAAACTAGAAAGCCAGCTGTTCGACATGGCGAAAGTGACGGACAGTATGAAGACAGAAATGAAGCGGCTGAAGGCGGAGAACCAGAGTCTGAGGGAGAAGCTGACGGCGGTGGAGAGCAGCCAGAACGACCTGGAACAATACGATAGGCGCTGGAATGTCAGGGTCTTCAACGTCTCCGAGATGAAGAACGAAACGAGCGACGACTGCGCCAAGCAATGCTGCCAAATCTTCACAGAGCTGCTGGGCGTGAAGACGGATGATCGAGACCTGGAGGCGGCGCACCGTGTGGGAAGGCCAGCAGCAGTAGCGGGCAGTCAGAAGCGTGCCAAACCCATCATTGTACGCTTTAACAACCGCAAACTGAGGGACCAAGTACTGGCGAGCAGGAAGAAGCTGAAGGGGAAGGGCATCTCTGTGGGCGAGGACCTAACGGCGGCGAACTACAGGTTGGAGCGACAGGTCTACAAACACTCCGCTACCTTGGCTACATGGTCCGCCAATGGTAAAATCTTTGCAAAACTCAAAAACAACGTAAAAGTCAGAGTTAACTTCGGTGATGATGTTGACGCTGTTTTGTCTAGAGCGATGAAATCAGGTGACAGAAACGAAGAGAACAAGTAACTTTCTGTGGTGGGGGTCTGTTTTTTATGTGTGGTTACTTTAATCCATGTTTCTGTAAACTACAGTCTGTAAGTAAAATTTACATTTTTTCTAAGTTCTATGTTTGTGCGATCGAACGGCTCCTGACATGATAATTGTCTGCATACTTACTTAATAGTGGAATAACGGAATTATTTTTATTTTTATTTTATTCTATCCATATATTTATATATTTATTTATTTATTCACTAATAATACTTATTTATTTTATTCTTTTTTTTTCTTCTTATTTTTTTTGTTTTCTTATTCTTTTTTGGGGTCATTCCTCATTGAAGCGTTACCAGAAATTAAAACTCCTATTTTAAGTTTATATAAGCTGCTATGGTTTTCAAATAGAGCTAAACTATTTTTATTCACTCAAAAACAAACGTATTTAAGTGCATGGTTGCATGAATGTATGCAGTTGATGAGGCGGCGAACCCAGCCCATTTTCTCTTGATGTCATAGAAAGGTAATCGTTATTAAATCAATTTTTGGAATACAACGTGTTTGGTTTATTGCTTGTTGATCGTTTTTTGTTCTTTCTTTCTTTTTTTCTTTTTTTTTTTCTTTTTTTTATTTGCTGAGTTCGTGTTTGTGGCAAGAATTAGCCACTCAATGGTACAATCATTTTTATTTCAATATGATTTGTTAATACATAGCCTACATATGTTTTAATGAAGATTGACAATGCTGGTGGTTTGTTGTTGGTGTGGTTGTTTCTTCCTTATTTTTTAAGATGCATTATTACGGCCTGCTTCCTTTTGCTTTGAGGTCTAGAGCAGGGGTGGATCTCCTTCCTTCATGTTTCTCTCTTGTCATAAGGTCACTTGTTGCAATACGTTGGTACATTTTTGCCACCATATTACTATAGACAGCAGCAGTAGGTGAAATATGTCGCGTTTACTATGACTCTATGATTACTATGTGGCACCAGGAACAAAATCTCTCAATGTGGTGGTATTTATTTGTAATTTAAAATATGCTAATTTGTTCACTTAATAATCGTATTTTATATCTGATAGAGTTGAGACTGATAAACATTAGCTCCTAAATACTGATGACGTTGATGTTAGGATGATGATGAAGGGAGCGGTGGTGATGAAGGGTGATGGATGGTGATGATGTAGATGATGATGGTGATGACAATGATAGAGATGGCACAGGTATTGTCAAGGCAGGTTCATAGTGCTCAAAAGAGGAAGAAAACAATTATGACAGGGAGAAGTATGGGAGAGACAAGACGTGTGTACAATTGTGCATTTATATATAAACATTTTTTTTTGTAAAGAACTGGAAAGTTTGCTGGTTTGGATTTTAGTGGCGGTCTGTTTTTTCTTATGTAACAAAAGAAATGTTTGTTTGTTTGTTTTTTAAATCTAGCTTTTATCTGGAATGATTTTGTTCACGTGCCTGTGTTCATGATAATGACTTCTAAATAAGCTCTTCTTTATGTTCGCTGGTGTTGCCTTTAACCTTTAAGTCACCGTGTTTGTAATCGTTACAAAAAGAAGCCATGCAGCTTTTTTTCCCCTTCTTATTTATTTAATTATTTATTTAATTAATTTATTTATTTATTTAATTACTTTAAAATGATTATCTTTAACAGCAGGTTGTTTGTTCGTTGTTCTCCCAGCTGATTTTAGTTACACTTTTTCAGATATTTCAAAAGCTAAATTTTTTTTTTCTCCCGGTAAATTTGTTTTGTCAGAATCTGCAGAAATCACTACAAGTAATAGTAGTCATGCAGAGGTTGCCTGTTGGTTGTTTTTATGATTGTAAACTACGTTGTTTATGTTAATGAATGTATTGGAAAACTTTATCCTTCCCCCCCCCCTCCTATCCCCCATTCTCCCTTCCCTTTCCCTTCCCTCTCTCCTCTATGTAGATGTATTCATTATTACCATCGCTTTTTTCTCATCTTGTGAGCTCAGTTCAGCTCGGTTTATTTATATTTTTTGTGCTGATGAATTTTTCCCTTTTAGTCGGATATTACTGGCTGATAAAAATAACCATGACATGTTTTGTTTTGATTGCGGTCTGTGACCTCTATGCAACTGCAGCGTCAATAAGTTCACTAGTACTCACCTGTTTGATTTATGAATAACTCTGAGTCAGACATTAACATAATATCAGTTAATTGCCGGGGTCTTGCCAATTCAAATAAAAGACGGGATGTTTTTCATTATTTACGACAAAAATCTTCTTCCATTTATTTTCTACAGGACACGCACTTTGACCCCAAATTAGAAGAGTACATTAGAGCTGAATGGGGGTACAAAGCTTTTTTCGCATCATATACTACAAATTCAAGAGGTGTTGCTATTTTATTTAACAATAATTTTGAGTTCGAAGTCAAAAGGGTTTGTAGGGATGTAGAAGGCAATTTCCTTTTATGTCACATCAAAGCTATGGATAAAGATTTGCTGTTAGTCAATGTTTATGGTCCAAATTTAGATGATCCAGACTTTTACGTTAAACTGGAAAGCCATGTTAGAGAAATAAATGTAGATAATATTATTTTTGGTGGAGATTGGAATTTGGTAATGGATTTTGAAATGGATTGCGACAATTACAGACACAAAAATAACCCACGGGCTCAAGATCAAGTTTTTGATATGATGGATAACTTAGACTTATTAGATATATGGAGGGAACTAAATGTAGATACAAAACGCTACACTTGGAGAAGAAGTAACCCCATTCAGCAGAGCAGGTTAGATTTTTTTCTCATCTCTGACTTCATGTCTACTTTTGTTATAGACGCTGATATCACCCCTGCTTACAGAACAGACCATTCAGTTATAACTCTCAGGCTAAGTTTCGGCCCCTCACCTCAAAGAAAGATGTTGTGGAAGTTCAACTCATCCCATCTTAAAGATAAGGCATATGTAGATCTGATTAATGAAAATATAAATTCAGTGATAGAGGAATATGCAGCTACGCCATATCACAGAGTCGAACTTCAAAGCATTCCTACTAATGAAATACTTTTTACTATCTCGGATCAATTGTTTCTTGACGTTCTCTTAATGAAAATAAGACAAAAAACTATTTCATATGCAGCCTATAAAAAACGCCAAAATACAGAAGTACAGAAAGCTTTGGAAGAAAGTATCGGTAGATTAGAAAAAATAGATAATAGGACAGATGAAGAAAACAGGCAGTTAAGTGAAGGTAGAGAAGAGTTAGAGAAACATAGGGAGAAGATAATGGAAGGGGTATTAATTAGGTCAAGGGCAAGGTGGGTGGCAGAAGGGGAAAAGGTAACTAAATATTTTTGTGGACTGGAAAAGCGTAATTTTGTTAGTAAATGCATGAAGAAGATTATAAAGAACGATGGATCCGAGGTTAGTGAGCCACGCGAGATTGTTAACGAAGTTAAGACTTTCTACCAACATTTATATGAAAAGAAAACATTAGAGGATATAAATATTTCTGACTTCGTAACTAATATAAAATCTTTAACAGCAGAAGAAAGGCATGCACTTGAAGGAGAAATAACACTAGACGAAGCAAGTTCTGCTCTGAAAAACATGAAAAACTATAAAAGTCCAGGCTCTGACGGTTTCACTGCTGAATTTTTTAAATTTTTCTGGCTAAAATTGGGTCCTTTAGTTATTCGTTCTCTTAATGAAGGCTTTAGAGTAGGTAGTCTTTCTACAACACAAAAAGAGGGCGTCATAATCTGTATACCGAAAGGAGATAAGGATAAGGAATATATTAAGAACTGGAGGCCTATATCTCTTTTAAATGTTGTATATAAAATTGGCTCCTCAAGTATTGCAAACCGTTTTAAATTAGTTCTATCATCGTTAATCAACGAAGATCAAACAGGCTTTATTAAAGGACGTTTTATAGGGGACAATATTCGATTAATATATGATATTATCAGTTATCTGAATAAAAACGACAAGCCAGGATTACTTCTATGCCTAGATTTTGAAAAGGTTTTGATTCCATAGATTGGATATTTATGAATAAAGTGTTGCTTGCCTTTGGTTTCGGCAATGATTTCTGTAGATGGATAAAAACCTTTTATAATGATACTAAAGCGTCCGTTTCTGTTAATGGTCAAATGTCAAGCTGGTTTAGTATTGAACGTGGCTGCAGACAAGGAGACCCAATCTCACCGTATATTTTTGTTTTATGTGTCGAGATCTTAGCAATAATGATCCGTGAAAATAAGGAAATCGAAGGCATAAAAATTAACGAAGTAGAACATAAAATTACACAATACGCAGATGACACCGAAATGTTATTAAATGGCACTAGAACTTCTTTTGAAGAAACTATTAAAACCATCGACAATTTTTGTAATCTGTCAGGGCTCTCTTTGAACGCAACAAAAACTAACGCAATATGGCTGGGCAGCCAGCGTAACTCATCAACAAAATTTATGCAACATCTTCGTATAACCTGGAACCC
Source organism: Oncomelania hupensis (assembly GCA_036898135.1). Lineage (NCBI taxonomy): Eukaryota > Metazoa > Mollusca > Gastropoda > Littorinimorpha > Pomatiopsidae > Oncomelania > Oncomelania hupensis. Next base: position 54,632,902 of record CM072511.1, on the reverse strand, counting down.
TGAAAAGTTTCAAGTGTTGGGTATTTGGCTGACAAGTGACTTAGAAAATTGTATTGGTATCAACATAAAAGATAAATTGATAGAAATAAAATTATTGTATAAAATATGGCTCAAAAGACAAATAACCCCCCTGGGAAGAGTAGCGGTGTTGAAATCACTTATTTTGTCAAAATTAGTTCATTTGTGGATGCTACTGCCAAACCCTCCAGATGATGTAATAAATATGATTCAGACATCAGTTTTTGAATTTGTCTGGAAAAACAAAAGAGATAGAATTAGTCGAAAAAGTGCAGTAAAAAACATAACAAATGGAGGTCTTGGTATTCCAGACATTAAAATGTTTATTAAAGCCTTAAAAATATCATGGTTAAAAAAACTTAAATATGGAAATCAGAAATGGAGATCTATACTTTTGACGGAATTTTCATGTTTTGAAAACGTTGAGAAACTAGGTGCGGATTTTCCAATGCTAGACAACTGTAATAATTTTTGGAAAGAAGTTTTGCATTCATACAAAGATTTATCAAATCATATTATTTTGGAAAAACCGGAAGAGATTATCTCTGAAAGGATTTTTTACAATCAGAATATACTCGTTAACAACAGACCCATTTTCTATAAAACTTGGTATGAAAAAGGGGTGTTTTGTATTGGACACTTATTAAAGGAAAATGGGTCTTGTTTATCTTTTCAAGAGTTTGTACATAGATATAATGTTCAGACCGATTTTGTTACGTACACTGGTTGTGTGCAGGCTGTAAAAAAGTATATTAACTCTTTTGAGATACCAATCGTTAATAATAACTTTTTAGAATTCAATAAACTATGGACTATTCTGAATTCAGTTAAAAAAGGTGCAAGAGTTTACTACGATCTTCTGACATCAAACGAAATACAACCTAACTGCTGTAAGACATGGGAACAGAAATATGGTAAAGATTGTAATTGGAAAATAGTTTTTAAGAAAATCCAAAATATACCTGATATTAAACTTAAATGGTTCCAGCTACGAATAGTGCATAGGATTATCGCTACAAACACTATTCTGTCAAGTATGGGTGTTCGAACGGATTCATTATGTTCTTTTTGTACAATAGAGCGAGAAAGTATACAACATTTGTTCTGGCAGTGTGCACACATCCAGGCATTCTGGAATCAGTTTGAACATGTAGTAAGGCATAGTTGTCAGAATGTTATTAATATGCATTTAAACGAAAACATTGTACTGTTTGGTTGTGGTGATCATTTTATGTCAGACGTGATTTTCGATAGGATAATTGTTCTTGCCAAGTTTTTTATCTATAAGTGCAAGTTGAACAACTGTATTCCAACGTTTGCTGTGTTTAAGTCTTATTTGAAAACTCGGTATGAAATAGAGAGACAAGCATCATATTTATTAATGAATACACACAAAGTGTACAATGAATGGCATTCATATACACCTTTGTTTATGTAATCTTGGTGCATACTAGAAGTAGTTTGTATAAGTTAGAGAAAAAAAAATTAAACCGTTTTATTTTATCTCGTTGTACATTGAACGCTGCAGTGCATCTTTACGAAAGTGGTTGTTATTACCTTTTGTTGTAAATGCATTAAGTCAACGCCAGTTTATCCCTCTACTAACATTTTTTCCCTCCCATTTTTTTTAATTATTATTATTTTTTTAACTTTAAAAAAACAAACTTTTATTCATGTAATTATTTTTTTGGATTGGTTGTTTTGTACTTTTTTTTTTTTTTTAAATTCATTTTAAGTTTGTCCCACTTACATTAAATGAAAGACTAAGTGTACGCGGATTGATTTTATTCTGTTTCAAGATTCATATTTTTTTCAAACGAGTGTGATGTTTGCAATTTGTTTTCTGTGCTAAACACTTGAAGTGAACAATGGTAATGTGGGGCTTCTTTTTCTTTTCAATTCCATTATTATTTATTATTGTAACCTATTTGGCTAATCTGTATTGTAATGTTATATTTATATATGTATGTTTATATAAAATACTTTGACATACATAACGGAATGACATTGGAAATGAACATTGTATACAACTGTACTGATGTCAAAGAAAAAATAAATCAAAGAAAAAAAAAAAAAAAAAAAAATTCTAGTTTCACAACAATCTAGGTAACCTTAATATCTCAAATTATAACGGCACACCTACATGTATGCAAGTTTCTAAAGATCCTTGGTAGCACTACAGCTTCACATAATCATTTTATCCTTCTTATTTGTTTAAATAGTTATTTTTAACTTAAGCTTAGAATTCAATTTCAAGTTTCAAAACACGAACTTGTAAGCTACTGAATAAATTCAAGTTTCAAAACACGTTCTAGAACTGATTAAATTCAAGTTTCAAAACAAGCTTGGCAGAATGCAAGTAAATATGTCTTAGCAATTAGCAGTGACAGAAATGTCAACCTGACGTCTAAAACAGGCTAAATGTAGACGTTTTACATCAACTAATCTTCAACTAAGGGTTCGGGTAAACATGCCTTAAATAACAAAAAGTTAAAGCCCACATACAAAATCAAGTTCAATGTCAATGTGTATTCTGTTATAAAGAATCACTCTTCCAAAATAAAGGTAATCTTCAGGAGTGTGAAAATTACCGCACCATCAACCTCAGCCATCCCAGCAAGGTCCTCATGAAAATAATATTCAATAGGTTGAAACCCCAAGCTGAACAAATCACAGCTGAAGAACAAGCAGGATTCAGGGCAGGTGAAGTACCACTGAACAGATTTTCAACCTCAGAATAATCTGCGAGAAATGCCTACCGCACAAACAACATCTATATCATGTGTTCGTAGATTTCAAGAAAGCGTTTGACCCGAGTCTGGCATGCAGCTCTGTGGGCAAACATGAGAGTGTACAACATCAGCCCAAAAATTATATATTGAAGTCATCAAAGCCTGTATGACAAGGCTACCAATGCAGTCCTCCATAACAGCGCCATCGGAAACTCGTTCAGAAACAACAACAGAATGTTCATCGCTTATATATAGAGATGTGGAGCTAATCACTGAGGGCTACTTCGGCCTTCAGTGAGACGCTCTGCACACACCTATTATACAGAGTTGTGGAGAATTTCGTCTCATATATTACAGACGAGCAGGCATTGTATCGTGAGCCCAACAAGGCGAAAGACAAAAACAAGTCGTCGCTGAACGCTGGCTGCCGAGGCATCTACAGCACTGAGCTAAGAGAGCTCACCCGTCTAGTTACAAGGAGAAGACTCCACCACAACACAGCATATCAAGGAAGCAACCACAACGCAGCGCTTCAACCACACAGTTAAGTGCCCCTCGAAACAGTGCACTAAAACTGTAACAAAGGACCACAGTAGTCCACTCTTCAAGAACTCTGACCATTAGGGCAGAAAGTATCCAGTGCCCGATGATGATAAAGTAGCTGCCTAGACCTATCAAGAGCGAACCATTCGCAGTGACATTTGAACTTTTAAGGTAATTTCGTACTTCGAAGATCGTGTATAGAGTAGAGGAAATAAATGTGTGATTTTTACTGTTATCAAGTGGCTGGACTACTTATGTTTCATAGCCGTGTGAAAGCTAGTGTGACAGTGATATTTTACCATTTTTCTATCTATCTCTGTACCCCAGCCTAACCACAGACCGAGCTAAACAAATAAATGTATTAAGTTAAGTCACAGGGCGATTAATAGCGATCCCCATAGACTAAGGACAAGTGGGTAATAGCATTCCATTGTGCAGAGCCCAGCAACAATATAACCCCACGTCGCAATGGAATTGCCGAGTAAACAATACGAAGACTTTATTCACGTCACTTTCAATTTAAAAGCCTCTCACACACTGACGCAAGACATTGCAAAGGCAAAACAATAATAACATAAGACCAAATTTAAATACTAACTACTCTGAAGGTGGGAACAGTGTACAGTTGTACACAGAATCACCCAAGCGGGTGAAATTCATGTTGCGTCTCTTTCAAGATAGAACATGAAGCTAATCTTGAAAGGCAGGTTTCAAGAAGGCAAACGGTGTACCTTTTGCTGCAGACAAAACTTGTTAAAAGTTCTCGAAAAGAGAAGAAGTTGAGTTCAGCGAGGGCATGTTTTGAATGGGAACAGCGAAGTGTCTGAGTGTCAGGAGAAGAGTGGGGATTGCAAGACGAAGTGCAGTTCGAAACGAATCAAAGAGGTATAACGAAGAAGCTGAATCAAGGGAACACGCCTTGTTTCAGATTCATGGCAGAGAAATGCGTGACCATGACCATTTCTGGCGAGCAAGTGCAAATGTAGGAGTATGAGAAGAAGAGCGGAGGTTGAGACAACACGAAACATGTTACAGATTATTCATACGAGAGGATTACGGCCAAATGAAAAACTATTGTGAGCGAGAAATACGATGGGTGAATTATTAAAAAAAACACAAACAGAGCGGAGACTGCGACATACAGTGTACAAACAGCTGAATGCAGATAGAGGTGTCATGAAGAGTCTGATCTAGAAAAGACAAACGTTTTTATAAGTTCTTTTTAAAAATAGAAAAGACAAACGTTTTTATAAGTTCTTTTTAAAAAATACACAATAAAATTTTTTTTAAAAAGAAGCATGAAGCTAGATTTGTGTGTTGCTGGTCAGAAACAAATGAGAAAAGCACGTGTATCAGCAGAGAAGCGAAGGCTCAACGACAGAGTGTACACTGGAAAGCTGAGCCAGGCAACACAAAACTTTTTCTAGTTCTTTACATACAAGGGGCGTGACCCAACTAGAATGCGGGGTTCGAGCGATAAACAAACGAGAAGTGCACGAGTATCAGAAGAAGAGCAGAGATTCGGGCAGAGAGGTACGATGAAGGGGTTGACCCAGACAAGAAAACACTTCTTACAGGTTCTTGACACAGGAGAAGCTTGACACAACCTGTGCACGTTTCCTGCTAGAAATTCGAAAGATTCCAGTATAAGAAGAAGAGCATAGGCTGGGAAATAAGAGTGAATGCTGGCACGAGAATTAGGATATACATTTGAACGGTATTGTGCGACAGTGCAGCAGCTGAAACAAAGACAGACCCCGTTCTCTATGCTCTGGGAAGCCAATGCAATGAATTAAAAAATAGGGACACTTGCTCCGAATTTATTGTTCTTTAGTCCCAAAGTCGTGCAGCAACATGTGCAAGTCTTCTAAACACACGTGTGGACGAAGAAGGTTGCAGTAGCTGATTTTGCCTGACCAGAAGAAACATGCTTTAAATCCATCAATCGCGCGAAACCAAAAAAAAAACAAATGTTAATAATCTCACAAGAAACAAGTTATATTACCCTTGTTTATTACTATCAAGAAGTTTCACTTTGTCTTTGTCTCATACAAGCTTTTCTTTTTTCCCAGTAATTGGACAAATACATAGTTCGTTACATCAAGTGCGCTTGCAATCACTACCAGAAAACAATGGAAAACAAACTAGTGTGTTCAGTTTAGACAGAAACATTTTTCACCACTCAAGAGTTCTGGCGATACTGTTTATTCGAGAAAAAAAGAACTAATTACTCGGTCATTGACTGAGTCACTGGATCAGGGCCACAATATTAAACACCTTCCAGTGATTCGTTTAGCTATTATGTCATTTTTGACAGCGGTCATACTTTCGACGGTTGGAGCAGTTAACAAACTTTTAACAAAATATTGACTTAGTGGTACATTATCTAAGTCGAAGACCGGGAAGCGCTTTTTTTTTTTTTTTAAAGATATAACGAGTTCAACCCAGCTTGTTCCAAACTTCTAAAATAGCAACTGTTATTTTTGATGATGCAAACGAACGCGAACCTAGCAGTGTTGCGTGATAATAAGCATTTGACCTGCAGCAACAGGGCCGGATCTGGGGGGGGGGGGGTTCCTGGGTTCCGGAACCCCCCCCCCCCCCCTGGCCATTCGATGTACATCACTCAGTCAGAAAGAAAAAAATATATATGGAGTTTTTTTTAAAGCTCTTAATTTAGTTGACACTGGTGATAAGTAAAACGTTCCTCATTCTACTCAAGTTCCTCGAGCGGACACGTTTTTGTCACCCCTAACCCCTTAAAAAATTTTTGGAACCCCCCCCCTCCAAGAGTAAGTGATCCGGCCCTGAGCAAGGTGGGTTCGATCAGTCTGTTCAATATTTCAGTGCATATTGGAATAGGATTCGCTGTATATTAAAACTAAAAATAGGGGTTAGTGGATCTTAATCCCCTTTCTCCTGGAAAGTGTGGCACTGTAACGACAGAGCTTACAGCGACCCGAATTTGGAACGCCCTGGATGAAAAGTATATTGCAAGTTCTCCAATACCAACCCTATAGATCTAGAATCTTATTGGAGAAAAGCACGCCTCTAGTTGAACTTTGAATATCGACGATCGAAATGCTCCAATTCTGGCAGCAAAACTTGTGCAATTCGAAAGAATTGCGTAAAAAGAAGAAGAAGAAGAAGAAGAAGAAGAAGAAGAAGAAGAAGAAGAAGAAGAAGAAGAAGAAGAAGAAGAAGAAGAAGAAGAAAAGAAAAATGAGGAGGGGGGGGGGTGCAAGAGGAGGAAAAGAAGAAGTAGCAATAGGATGGGAAATCTGTTAACTAGTGGGGTAACATTTGATCACAATTCCGGGTCCCCCCTCTGATCCGAAACAAGATGTCTGCGCCTTAAAGATGCTCAGCTTGTTAAGGAAAAAAACAGGTGGGGTGTTGTTGAACTATGGATGGGTTGGAGAGAGAGAGAGAGAGAGAGAGAGAGAGAAAGAGAGAGAGAGTGAGTGAGTGAGTGAGAGAGAGAGAGAGAGAGAGAGAGAGAGAGAGAGAGAGAGAGAGAGAGAGAGAGATCAAATTCAGTCCAGCTAAGTCACTAAATCTTCTTTGTTCCAGATATTAAAAAAAAATTGTGATAAAAACGAACACCAAAACACCTAAACTAGAATATTTCGTGTAAATTGTTACACTTCATCAGCTACACGTACACACAAACAAAACGAAAAGAACACGATGGGAAAAATGACGTAAAAGAACCGATGACACATATGATGACGCAAAACAAGTCACACACATCTCTCTCTCTCTCTCTCTCTCTCTCTCTCTCTCTCTCTCTCTCTCTCTCTCTCTCTCTCTCTCTCTCTCTCTCTCTCTCTCTCTCTCTCTCTCTCTCTCTCTTTCTCTCTCTCTCTCCAACCCATCCATAGTTCAACAACACCCCACCTGTTTTTTTCCACCTGACTGTCTGACTGAAAACACTCATTCTTTTATTATTACGTGTTGAAGCTGGAGCTGACAAACTGTGAGTAGATTCATAATGCTAATTGTGTCTTGAATGGATCGTCGAGGAAAAATGATAAAGTATTAGTTCATATTAAGATAAATAAGTAATAAGTAATAATTTGTAGCATCAATATATATATGTGCATGCATTATACCATTTGACATCATTCACTCCACTTCATTGATGTGCATGTTGTGTATATGTGTATGAAAGAACAGAAATAGTGAAACATCAACAAAAAAACTCAGCAAAACGGTGTGGTCTTGTAAAATTTATGAGTAGTTGTACTTGAGGTCTGTGTTGTTTATGTGTTTCACGTAAATCGCACGGGTCACGTGACATAATTGTAAAGAGCCGAATCAGGACCACAGCGTTATCAAGAAGAGCACACGCACTTGTAAAACCAGCTATGCAGTCAGTCAGTCAAAAACATTTAGTCCGTCGGGAAAGTTCGTCTGTAACTGGTGTCGCCAGAATTTCTCTCTCCGCCTGCGTAACACCACATCATCATGATGAATTTGTTCAATCGCTGTGCATCTCATGTCCTTGATTGAATGTGCAGGTAGATTGAAATGTTTAGCAACCATTGTATCTTCTTTTATATATGCTGTTCTCTTGCTGTCATCATTGTCGTGGTGATCATTGAAGTGACTGATGTTATATCTATGTCCATAAAGTCTTTTTTTCAGTGTCTGACCAGTTTCTCCTACATACTGCACTTGATTACATTTAGCACAGTCAATGAGGTACACCAAGTTGGTTGAAGTGCAGCTAAGTTCACTGCAAATGTTGTGTTTGCCTCCATTAACAACACTCGTAAATGTTTTGGTTGTGTTCAAATGGTTATGGCAGACGACACATCTTTTCGCATTACATTGATGACATCCATTAGGTAGTTTCTGCGAGTGCTGTTGCTTCAACGGTTGGGACTTCTGCTGCGGCTGATGTAGCTGACACTGCTGCTGCAACTCTAGTTGCTGTTGTTGCTGTGGCTGCTTTATCTGTGACTGCTGCTGCTGCTGCAACTGTTGTTGTTGCGACTGCTGCTGCTGCGACTGTTGATGCTTCGACTGCTGCTGTTCTAACTGCTGTAACTGCGGCTGCGACTGCTGTAGCTGTAATTGCTGCTGCTGAGAACGATGCTGTAGCAACTGTTGTTGTTGCGACTGCTGCTGTTGCGACTGTTGATGCGTCGACTGATGCAGTTGAGCCTGTTGTGACAGTTGTTGTTGGTGTTCTTGTGTTTGCGGCTGTGGTTCCTGTGATTTGTTCTGCTGTAGCTGCTGTTGTTCGCAGTTTTTTTTTTAATCTCTTTAGGTAACTTGCTTGGCATAAGCATGCTACGCAGGTTCCTGCAGTTTCTTTCTCCAACAATGGGTGGTTCTGGAACTGCTTTTTTCATTCTGGTACTAGAATGTAGGACAGGCATGTAAATATTAAAAAAAGATATTAAAAAAAAGGAAAAGTGTTGTTGCTCATGGTGCAAACATTTACAAAGATCACAGTTCCAAACTAGGGTAACGTGCACAATACACCAATTAAAATTTAATCAAGATTAAAAATACGAAGAGGCATACATACAAAGCACCAATACACATATCTTTCCAGGAACAGATTCACGCATTCAATCTAACATATTCACATGTGATATATAGCGTACAATTTAACATTTCAAGGTAAAGTGCGGTTCAGCGATTCTCAGTTTTATACTGTAACACTCTTTTTAACGTTTTGATCCACAGAGGCGTGTGTTTGTGTGTGTGTGTGTGTGTGCGCGTGCGTGCGTGTGTGTGTGTGTGTGTGTGTGTGTGTGTGTGTGTGTGTGTGTGTGTGTGTGTGTGTGTGTGTGTGTGTTGTACAAATTACGGGGATCACATGCAGGAAGTCGGGGGAAAAAAGTGATATATCATATATAAACACCAAAACCCGACGCAACGTCTCTGGAGTCTGATTAGACTGTACGCTGGAAGATATGTACAAAATCAAAAGACGAGAAACACTATACAACAAATGAATGATTGAAAGCACACTTTCCCTTTTCCACCTTGTAAAAAAACAACGATCAAACTAATTAATAATTGGAAACACACCTTCCATTTCACTCCTCTGTATAAAAAGAAAAGAAAAAAAAGAGAAAAAGAACGAAAGAAAAAAAAAGACCAGCTTGGCAGGACTCTGACAGCGACGGCGATGGGAATGTCGATGATCGAGCCAGTAGGCTGCTAGTGTACGAGTGGTGTGGCAAAGGCTACAGGACGCTGCGATCCATCTTCGGCTCTATCCATCATTGCGCCCTCTTGCAGATATAAATCTCGGCTAGATCAGTGCAATAGGACAAATTGCGCAAAGCTAAGCAGCCAGAGTCCCAGAACCCGGACCCTCCTCCCCCCTTCCCCCTCGCCCTATATCATATAGGAATGAACATTGAAGTTGAACGTCTAAACCTATCATTGGCGATATGGCAAACGGGGTAACCCACCCAGAGAAGGGAGGATATAGACCTAGATCAACACTGAACCACCAGAGCAATCATACTGCTAAGATAGATGGACAATTTTTAAAAAAATCGCCACTTTTATCGTGCCCACCACCAGGATTCGAACACGGGTCATCCGGGTGCCAGCCAAATGCGCTACCCTTGAGGTACGGCGGATCTCTCTCTCTCTCTCTCCCTCTCTCTCTCCCTCTCCTTCTCTCTCTCTCTCTCTCTCTCTCTCTCTCTCTCTCTCTCTCTCTTCATATCAATGCGATTGTAAGCTATATGCGATACTGGTTAAAGTTAACACGTATAGAACCTCATCGTCTCCCTAGAAAGGCGTATGTAATGTTTCAGACGTTAGATGAGAGGGGAGCAAATACATTGGAAACGAATGCACGGTCAAGTCTTTTATAACTGGATATTCTTTTTATATATGGATATGGTTTTGTATGGTTAAACCAAAGTGTGCAAGAGATCAAATGTGTTTTGAGGAAATATAAACAGCGACTTGTGGATTGCAGATGGCAAGACTGGCGTAATCATGTACACAAAAGTGACAAGTATACAATGTATTATTTGGGGGGGGGGGAAGGGGGGGGGGGCAGTAACCATTGTGTAAAAACTTGGAAGTAAGTCGTGAAAGGCATTTAATGTTTATAATCACACAATTTCGTTTTGGTGTCTCAGACATTTGTTTTCAATATTACAGATATCCAAAATGCCACACATGCAACAGTAAAATGCCAACTTTATAAGGAAAAGGAAGAAGATGAAGATATTTTTTATTATGTTGTCCAACTTATATAACTTAAGCGTGGAATTTATTGCTGAAAAATATTATAGGAAACCATGTGCATTTAGACTTGGTACTTTTGATGGCGTCAAGTAATCCGATTATAATTAGGAAACTAAGTATTTATTTGTACAAAGCCTTTAAACTAACAGAAATTGCTCTATCGTCATTTAATCTGAATGAAAAGTGTATGTTTTGGATATGTATAATGATATAAACATCTTTCATGAAGGGGCGATGCTTAAATGAATAAATAATCAACCAATCTCTCTCTCTCTCCATCACTCCAGATTCATGAGAGAGAGAGAGAGAGAGAGAGAGAGAGAGAGTGTGTGTGTGTGTTTGTGTGGGTGTGTGTGTGCGTGTGTGATATGGCAATAATCTTAACAACAAGACAGTGTTCTTTAACAAACACGGCAATGTGTATTCTGACATAAGGAACCGGTCAGGCATCGACACAAAATCCCAGTTGGACACATGTGCGACAGCCGGGTAGTGGAAGGTACTCAGGCTTGTCTCCTCTCAAATCCACTTCTGTCCCCAGCCAGTTGCCGTTAAGACATAATAAGGAAGTCCAATATCTCCTGTGGTAAATCTTAGTAAATCTCTTTGTATTTACTCCCATGTCGCTGAGGATTTAAGCTTACCAGCCAGTCAACATGCCTAACCTTGGGAATAATGCCCTGACATAGTCAGGTATTATGGCATTGGTCTCTCGTGGTCTAGTCTTTAAAGATGACTATCATCATCGTCATCATCATCATCATCATCATCATCATCATCATCATCATCATCATCATCATCATCACCACCATCACCTCCTTCTTCTGCTTTCTATTTCGTCATGGTGTACTGTCTTCCCCCAATGTGTCTCCTTCCTTCCTTTATATTCCTTTCCTTCTTGTTTACCATCTCCTTTTCCCCAAATACTAACTCAGCATTCTTTTGTCCATTGTCCTATCCCTATCCTATCTTATCCCGTAACTCAAAAGTCGTTGGTGCACCACAGATTATCGTTTAACCAGCGTACTCCATCTTTCTCTGTCCTCGGCAACCCTCTTGGCTTCGCCCAGCGTCAAGCCAGTCCATTCTCGAATGTTGTCTCACCTCTTTTTCTGTCTCCCTCTTCTTCTGCCTCCTTGCACTGGGCCTGGCAGAATGGTCTTTGCAAGGCCTGATGCTCTGGTAGCATGGCCATACCATCGGAGTTTCCGTTTCTTTACCACTGTGAGCACGTCATCGTGTTGTCTAATGGCTTGTGTGATGGTCTGTCGGACTTTGGTGATGTGCTGGGTATAGGAAATGCCCAAAAGCCTTCTGTAGAACCTCATCTCCATGTTTTTTATTCTTCGTTGTAGTTCTGTTGTGAGGGTCCATGTTTCTCATGCGTATAGGAAGATGGAAATGACAAGGGAGGGTTGGAGAGAGTAAGCATCCTTGACACATGCCGATTGTTGGTTCAGATTGTCCATTATGGCCTGTCTTAATTGGAAGGATCGTGGAAGTTCAAGCACTATTTTTTTCGAGGTTCTCAAGATCCAGAACCCTGGTTGCTGAACGTTTTGGACCACACACAAAACTGGCTCAGAAACCTGGGTTTGGGATCTGAGAACCTGCAAAAAAGTGTTTGAACCTTGATGAACCTTCCACAAACCTTCCAATTTGGACAGGCTATTAGCGTGCATTTTCTCAACTCGCCGTGCCCCAGTTTTTGCCTCCTCTAGTCGCCCGAGTCAGTGGCCTTTCTCGTCTCTTTTCGGTCACGTTCCTTGTCCTCGTGAATTTAAATAACATGCGCACATTTTTCGTCTTTTCTTGCCTTGCATCCCTTTAATCCTCTTGTGTCAACATTGTTATTTTAAGTTTTGTGTATCACGGAGACTTTACATGCCTCCAACCCAAGAACAAAACAAAATGATTGTACAGTGTTTTGTTGCCTTACTGGTAAAGGGGACACCGTAAGAACCAGTCCATTCTCGTATTAATGGGGAGGGACGGGTCGGAGACAAGGCGACTCTGTGAGGAAAAATTGGGCCTGACTACTGCCGCAGCAGCTCCGACAAGGCGATCGACAGCGGCTCTGGCCATTAGTGCTGCTGAACGTTAAACAGCGTTGCTGCCAGATTAACAGATGCTAATAACACTGAGTTAACTTTGTTATTTTAAGTTTTGATTTTCACCGAGACCTTACACATGTCTCAAAAGACAAACTATTGCTAAAGCTAAAGCGTTTTTGGCATAAAAAAAAAGTATATAAACATGGTGGGCTCTGGAACTCTTAACTTGACAATCCTCTAAAACTCTTACTTGACATGCTCTAGAACGCTTATTTGACAATGCTCTGGAACGCATATTTGACAACACTCTTGAACTCCTATATGACAACACTCTGGAACTCTTACTTGACAATGCTCTGGAACTCATACGACAACACTCTGAAACTCTTATTTGACAATGCTATGGAATTCTTACTTGTCAACACTCTGAAACGCTTGACAACACTCTGGAACGCTTATTTGACAACAATCCGGAACGCTTATTGGACAACACTGGAATTCTTAATTACTTACTAACGTGAAAACGTCAATTGATCTTTTATTTGACAATGATTTATAATGTTGACATATGCTATGGCTTGCTTGATGGACCCACACCAAATAGGACTATTCGATATCGTATGGTCATTGAGTAGATCTTGGAGCCGGAGTAGCGCGAGTCAATATGCACTGATAGTAATTCAAACAGTAGTCTCTAATGACAGAATTCAATTCAACAAATCTGTATTACCCGTCACAAGAAGTACATACTGTGACGGTGGGTCTATTGTTACTGGGCTCTGCACAATGGAATGCTATTACCCACTCTGTCTGCGGAGATCGGCTAGTATAATCACCCTATGACTAATCTTAATACATTTATATGTTTAGCTCGGTCTGTGTACAGATAGGGTTATAGAGATAGGGAGAAAATGGTAAAAAATTCATTGGCACACTAGCTCTCACATGGCTATGAAACATAGGTAGTCCAGCCACTAGTTAACAGTAAGTATCACACATTTATTTCCTCTACTTTAAACATAATTCTCTAAACACTCTATTAACTTAAATGTCCAAATTCACTTCGAATAGTTCGCTCCTTGATGGGTCTATGCTGCTACCGTTCTTGATATTTGCTACTGTCTTTCATCATTGGGCTATTTGTTCTGGTTGGCCTAATGTTTGTTTCCAGGAGAGTGGACTACTGCACAGTCTTTCTAGATCAGTGTTAGTGCGTTTCTTCTTGCACTTAGCTGATTCTTTGAGGTGTGGTGATGGTGTCTCCTCCTTGGTTCTTGACTATTGGGCGATCGGAGCTCAGTGCTCGATGTTCCCCTGCAGGCCGAATATCAGGGTTGGCTGTTAGTGGTCTATTTCCTGCATCGGACCAACAAGCTGCTCGTCTGCAAAACATAAGACGAGTTTCTGCAACGCCTTGTTTACTAAGGGTGTGCAGAGCGTCTCACTGATAGCAAAAGCAGCCCTCAGTGATCGCTCCACTTATATATATATATATATATATATATATATATATATATATATATATATATATATATTATATATATATATATAAGAGTGACGAACAATGTTCTATGTCCGTGGCCCACTGGAATCTCCAACCTAATTCCTATACATAGACATACATCATGGCTAAACTAAACACATGGAGAAGTAATTAACAATATACACATTCTCCGGTACAGCCACTGGTCTGCAATATTACACATAGGAGAAACAACAGTTGGACAGTAGGGGCTACCTCATGGTGGCGAAACCGGTGGTGTGCCCACCACGTGGTCAAGCTAAGTTTGACTAACATTCACAATCATAAAACATGGCAAGACTTCACAAACATAATCCAACAATATTATCAATAAATCGCGATGAAACACAAGATTGATCATTTACCTTTTTGACAATGTCAGGCTGTGGCTATATTGCGATGAATTGAATTTCATCCGTCACCTGCTTAGTCTTCAGCTAGAGATATATTTCTGCGTGCGTCCTTCTTGGTTGAGATTTAGACACAGAATGACTACCTAAACGTGTGGTCAGCTTAAGCCCGCGAAAATCTCGTGAGACCCGAGCGCCTCCTGGCGGGGGGGAGGGGGGGGGATGGTGGCAATACGTCAGCTAAATGAGGTCACTGCCTACCCTAGCGAGAGTTAGCTTACACATGCTTAACACAGGCCTGACTTCTGTCGTCTGCTAAGCAGCGACTTTAATTTACAAAGGCTACAGCAGGCTGAACTATTTAAGTCGAGAAGCCTTAGTGCATAGTCTAAATAGCCTATTGTGTCACATACAGCCATTTATGTCGCAATGACAAATACAATCATGAGACGCAAGTAACAAGAATATACATCAAGAAACGTCGTTTCCTACAACACGATCAAATACAAATTGAGCACAACGAAAGGCTAATCCCTCAACACAGTGCATAGCTTAAAATATTTAGGAGCCATTGTATCAGACAATGGGTCCCGATAGGAAGTCCTCTCCAGGATCGCACAAACTGCTGCCCTGGCGAGGTTGAAGCCAATTTAGAAAGACAGGACAATCAGTCTACATTCAAAGGTAAGGCTGCTGCGCTCCCTTGTCATCTCCATCTTTCTATATGCTTGCGAAACATGGACCCTCACAGCAGATCTCCAACGACGAATACAAAGCATGAAGATTAGGTGCTACAGAAGACTTCTGGGCATTTCCTATACACAGCACATCAACAACGACGAAGTCCGACAGACCATCACACAAGCCATTGGACAACACGATGACCTGCTCACAGTGGTGAAAAAACGGAAACTCCGATGGTATGGCCACGTCACCAGATCATCAGGTCTTGCAAAGACCATCCTGCAAGGCACAGTGCAAGGAGGTAGAAGAAGAGGGAGACCGAAAAAGAGGTGGGAGGACAACATTCGAGAATGGACTGGTTTGATACTGAGCGAAACAATCAGGGTTGCTGAGGACAGGGAAAGATGGAGTACGCTGGTTAAACGATCATCTGTGGAGCCCCTACGACCTCCGAGTTATGCAATAGGATAGGATAGGATAGGATAAGATAGGACAACGAAAGTTACATCGAAAAATCAGATAACAATACAGCGCGTTGGTACAAGCCTGTTAACTTCCGTCAAAGTGCCTTGCCTGCTAATTATAATACATGGGTCCAACAGAGTTCCGATGTTTAAATTGCCAGGTGCGAAAAGCAACCCAGACAAAGCCTCACGTTATCACGGTTCCGTATAATGAGCCTTGTCCATAAGCCAATCTAGTCAACGCATGGGTTGATATGTACTAGGCAGGTTCTGACAATATTTCACAAACACACCAACGGTCGTTAAGGTAAATTCAGAAGGAGGCCTTACAATGGGTTGAAAGACAACATAATTTACGTAATACCTTACAACCTAAAAGAACGAATTGAAAGTAAATCTTAATTACATTTTCTCTCTTTAGCCAAGCGAGAGAAGCAGACCGAATGTCAACTTCGTTTGAAATGCATCGCGACTGAATATTCATAAGGGTTCCACGCTAATGTGGAAAGACGTAAATGAAAAGACATTACACCGTGTGATCTATTACTAACTTAATTATTTTTTCGGCGATAGGAGACAACTTCAATCTCTGAAAGCACAAAGGGAGAACTTTTGAAGTTTTCCCGACTTACCATTCTGGAGATGTTACTTCATCTACAGGTTACTAACCTAGCTTCTAGTCAGTTACGCGAGATCTTTATGCATATGTAAGAACTGATGGGGAAAATTACAAATAATGAGTCTGATATAAACAGATAATTAATTATTAGCTTTGTTCTAGATACTATCGTCTCATAAGTAATGCTTAATACTTTGTTAAATTAGAAGGGCAAAGCCTATATGACTCACATGCTCCTTATGGAACTATTTATATATATGCATAAATGGGTGCCCAGAAGAAAAAAATATAAACGAAACGGTGGCATTAAAATGATCTTTCGATGTTCTTAAAATTGAGATCGCTTGATCTCACGCTCCAAATAAACGTATGCATCTCATAAACTACAGCAAAAGTTGTATTAAGACACACACACACCCTCACCCTCCCCCGGCAAAAGAAAAAAAAACCTTCCTTGCGGTGACCTTGACCTTTAGTGACCTTGACCTTTTGATGACCTTGACCTTCATGTGACCTATGATGCTCACGTATGTTCAAATAAATCAAAGTTGTTGCATAATATTGGTTAAATATAGACATTTTACGGTATGATGCGATAGAGAGTCTAGCGGACTGCAAAGAGCCGAATCAGGACCACAAAACCAAGACCACAACTTGGCTAAAAGAGGACTCACCCCTGATCCACATAAAAGATCTGCCGAAACAACCCTATTGGTAACACTGAAGGCACTTCACCCATTTTACAATAAAGGAACCCCAACAAGGTGACAATGTGGCTATACTCCAATTTATCGAACCCCCGTTTACAAAAACAAAATAGAATACAAACATCATAATAAAATATCAACAAAACACATACATATAAAATGCCTGCATTGCCAAATAATAATAATATCGTAAGAAGCCCCAGTGACCATTTGGCAGAAAGCGTTCAATATTCCCAAGCTGACCCAACAAACCTCATACACCAATGAGGAGTTTTGTCCCAGAAGAGTTTTCAAGAAAAAAGGTAGGTGACTGGTCTAGCAAAGAAGAAGATAGTATAATAGATTGATAGAACAGAGTAGAAATGAGAAAGAACAAATGAGAAAGATGGCGACAGTGGGAATTTAAAGCACTAACTTTCCAGAAAGTGGGGATACTATTTATACAGAAACCCCCGGCATCCCCACGAGAGGGGAGAGGGGGGTGACCTTGAAGTGAAATCATTAATTCACTGATCATTTTCAAGGCCTTATACTTACACATCATCTTACCAATTGTGGGTCTGATAGATAAAATAGGTTCCGATATATTAAGACACTTGCAAGTTTTGCACAGAAGGGAAGGTCGTACGTCAGTCGAACGGACGGACAAACAAAATCTTTTAATTGTCTTTTTTGACTATTTAGTAGTCTTCTCGCACATATTTGCGAAGATGTGCAGGACATTTTGTTTTGGGTATGTTTGTGTGGGTATGTGTGTGTGTGCGTGAATAGCTAAGATAAGACACATTGCCTCACGAATGTCAAAAACATTACAGGCCCAGCTTAGAGGTCGAATCCAAACGTCAGAAGGACTGCAACTTTGTTATATGCTGGGGAACGTAAGATAATATAAGATAAGACAACTTTATTATCTTTTACAAGAAATTACATTGTGGTGTACAATTACAATCAACAAGGAATAAACATCACAATAATAATAACAACAATCATAATGACAATGAGGATAAAAAAGCACTGTCACATATGAATATAACACTTATGCATGCTAACATTAAACGACAGCAAATGTTAAATGAAATTATTTTGGGCAAACAAACACACTCACACACACACACACGCACACACACGTGTCATTTATTAAGTAATGAGACAGCCTTTGGAATAAAACTGTTTTTCGTTCTGAGAGTTCTGACCCTTGGTGTTTGGTAGCGCCTTCCAGAAGGCAGGAGCTGGAAGTGGTGCGCAAGCACATGAGTGCTATCCAGCACAAAGCAACTGGCTTTCCGCACAACACGTCTTTCATCCAACACCTGCAGACTCTCTTGTTTCACTCTTACAACCCTCCCACAGAATTTCACCACTCGATCCAGCACACCTTTGTTTTTTACACACAAACTTCCATACCAGCAGATAAAAGAAAAGGTAAGAACGGACTCGATAAAAGAAGAACAAAAGGTCTGAAGGATGAGGCTACTGACTTGGAGATTTCGAAGTTTTTGAAGGCAGTAAATTCTAGACTGACATTTTTTGTGGATGGCCTGGGTGTTTGCAGTGAAGTTCAGTTTCTCGTCAATGATGGTTCCCAGGTATTTGTATTGAGTGACTCTCTCGACTGTAACACCATCAATGACAAGGTCTGGAATGAGAGCGTTGTTTTTACGAAAGTCAATTACCAGTTCCTTAGTTTTCTTGACATTAAAGTCCAGATAGTTTTGTTTGCACCAGGAGCTGAACCTATCAACTGCAGAGAAATACACAGCATTTGAATTGGACAGTTCCTCAAGGGCAGAATCGTCCGAGTACTTTATGACCGGTGTGGCATCAGTTCCTCTGCAGTCGTTTGTGTAGAGCGTGATACTTAATACTGATGTCATAAAACTGACGTTATAATTAATGTAATTACTCCTAGGAATGAGAACCGAGGTCTCGTCTGTGCATGCACACAGCCTATCGGATGGATTTTAATGGACTCTCGTAGACGGGTGAGTGCCATTTACACGAACAAACTCAGTAAGCACTTGTCCTCTTACCCCATACCCGGTCGCCGAGGACTGTGCTTAAATGTCTGGGGCTTTGGACGATGCGCAGCTATCTTCTTCTACTACTACTACTACTACTACTACTACTACTACTACTACTACTACTACTACTACTAATAATAATAATAATAATAATAATAATAATAATAATAATAATACAGGATGCTATGTACGCGCCTTTCCCCAAATCAATCAGGCTCAAAGCGCGGCGATCTGTACCAACATACACGCTCACCTGTCTCATCCACCATCACACACACACACACACACACACACACACACAACAAATACACATCCATCACTCAGGTGTAAAGGCAGAAAGATCGCTATTGGAAGACGGAAAAAAATCGAATTTTTTTTATTTTTGAAAATTGTGTATTGACTGCATCCAGTACCATTATTGAATGGAGGGAGGAAACCGGAGTGCCCTGAGAAAACCCTCGGTGACCTCAATAGTCTCATACAAAAGTCACACACGTTCGCCCCTTGCGGAATCGAACCCGCGACTTTCGGCATAGGAAACCGGCGACTTATCCACGAGGTCAGTTTTTAAAAATTATCAAGAACATTTTTAAACAATACTTAGTTATAAATACCCTTTAGGAAAATGTCCCAAATCACTGTCTTGGATCATTTTGTGAAAGCACAAATACACCCTTTTTCAGATTAATTCTGCCTGGATTTCCTTTAAAAGTGTAAACAGTTTGTCTTCATTCTCTTGATACAATAACAGGACAGAAAACAAAATCATAGTTTGGATTTTGTAGTTCTTGTTTTTAAAAATAAAATAACATATATTTAGGAGCCATTGTATCAGACAATGGGTCCCGACAGGAAGTCCTCTCCAGGATCGCACAAACAACTGCTGCCCTGACGTGGTTGAAGCCAATTTGCATGTAAAGACAGGACCATCAGTCTACATTCCAAGGTAAGGCTGCTGCGCTCCCTTGTCATTTCCATCTTCCTATATGCTTGCGAAACATGGACCCTCACAGCACATCTCCAACGAAGAATACAAAGCATGGAGATGAGGTGCTACAGAAGACTTCTGGGCATTTCCTATACCCAGCACATCACCAACGACGAAGTCCGACAGACCATCACACAAGCCATTGGACAACACGATGACCTGCTCACAGTGGTGAAAAAACGGGAACTCCGATGGTATGGCCACGTCACCAGATCATCAGGTCTTGCAAAGACCATCCTGCAAGGCACAGTGCAAGGAGGTAGAAGAAGAGAAAGACCGAAAAAGAGGTGTGAGGACAAGATTCGAGAATGGACTGGTTTGACACTGAGCGAAACAATCAGGGTTGCTGAGGACAGGGAAATATGGAGTACGCTGGTTAAACGATCATCTGTGGTGCCCCTACGACCTCCAAGTTATGGATATGATAGGATAGGATAGGATAGGAAAAGGTAAGCTAAAAATCACACATTCACACATACCCATACCTGCTCTCTCAATCTACATAATACTTAAATTCCTATTTTCGAAAACAGGATACATATATTTATATATCTGCATAGAAATTAAAACAGTATCACAGTCTGAGAATCATTATGACAAGAGACGCCGGCATCTACTATGGATAGTCAAGAAGAGTAAGCGCAGTTTAGAGCAACAACAGCCTGGGGATAAAAGCTGTTGCCGAAGCACTGTGTGGAAGCGCGAAGTTGACGGTAGTGTCGATTGGAGGGAAGCAGCTGGAACAACCCGTTGGCCGGATGAGATGTAACTGTATAGGCTTACGTGACATAAATCTTCCTCAATAATGATTATGTTAGGACTACTACTACTACTGATAATAATAATAATGTGTTCGTATTCGTTTCTGTTGTCTGGAAGCCAATGTACACTGTAGTGTCAATATGATTAAAGCTAGATCTATACTGATTTTGAACTTAACCATAAAATAGGCCTACATCTACCGGTCTACCGGTCTGCCCATTGTTTCCGCTTGTTCCAATCTTCGAGTCCCCGGTGTGTGGCAGAACCGCACCATCCATATCCGGCGGTTCCGAAAGTTTAAGGAAACCCGCTTGTCGGTTTTTGTGCTCTTTCTTGTCCAAGCAGATCTATTTTTACGCTGGATTTTTTTTTGGCCATCTGGAGGAACGTTTTGGGGTGCTTGACTATCGGTTTTTGGTTATCAAATTTGATCTCATGCTTCGTCATTTTGAAACACATCTACATACATCTGATCTAAATACAAACCATAGTTTTGTATTTATATTATTGTACATTATTTTATTACCCAAAGGAATTTTTACTTATTGTTTCACAAGCAGCTGTGCGAATTTCCTGCACATTCTGGGTCGTTTAATTTAAAAAGCGACAGATTAGCAGCATTCGAAACTCGAGGTTTGTCGCTGTGCATAGGATTGCCTCCCCCGAGTTTTCTATCAGATAGCCGCTTCGCGCGGAATGTCATCATTATTTATATATGTAGCAGTCTTTCGGAATGATCATTCTTTGTGTTAACTGAGTATTCTTTCATCTAACTCAAGATTCATAAGGAGCCAACTTACAGCATTAGGAATATCGTTTGACGCCTCAGGCATCTGAGCACAAATCTGGGCAACCGAAGAAGTATAATGAAGATCGCCAATTCTAAAACACGAAGTACGATCGTGGCTGATGTTGTGGGACCTGCTTGAATGCAGCAAACGAGTTGTTAATTAATCAGCGCTATTGGGCCTCTTTATCTGACAGTGCAGATAGATCAACAACTTTAGAGTAAGTGTCAAGGATTCCTGGATCTCCAAATACTAAGTGAGCAGTTCGACCGAGTTCCCAATGACACGTCAAGCAGAATAGAAAGCAACACAACATGCGGTTGTTATCAGACTTCAGCACCCTATATGCTGATGATGTGCTAATCGATCTTCGCGAACTCCTTGCGGGCAGTGGGCAAAATAATGATCACCGGCCGAGAAGTATAACAAATGCATGCCGCAAAACGAGCAACATTTAAAACAATTCTAGTTCCAAGCTGGAAGCGGAAGAGGGCTGAGAATCGGTGCAGACAGGTGGGGCAAGATTTCAACTGACAATGTCCGTCGGTTTTCGTGAAATTATATTAAACAGACATTCAGAGTATTAATTATGTGTTAAAACTATTACAAGTTCCACAAGAAGACTGCTCACACACACACACACACACACACACACACACAAACTCACACATACACGCACATAAACACACACGCAAACTCACGCAAACCTCCCAGCAAGCATAGATAATTTCGAAAAACGATTGATCATATCAACACATTAGTATGCCTGGAACCTGAATGCGGCTTATGGGCTTAGTGCTGGGTTGCTAATAAGAAGAAGAAAAAAGAATGAAGGAGCAAAAAGGAGGGTTGTGAGAAGGGGTAAAGCTTTAAGATAAATGTGTTCCCGTAATCTTTCGGTCATTGGGGAGAGAAGCATTTGAGCACTCTCTTTTCCCTGGGCCAGCTTAATAAAGGTGGTGTCCATCTCCTCTCCCCCGCTGATTTACCTTCACCGGTTCTAAAAAGAGCTAGCCAGATACTCTTATTCTCAGCTGGATGGAATGGGGTGTGTCGTATGTCCGTTTCATTATTTGTGTAGTTCGATTATTGCCGTCCAAGCATGGTTACCCATCCATGTACTAACCTGGCCCGACGTTGCTTCACGAAACATTATCTAAAGTGTGCTCAACCGCACCAACCCATTGCAGAGGATAAAACTAAATTAGCACTATTTGAGGTTTGCATCATAAGAACATAAGAATTGGACGAAGAATTTTTTTACCTCGTTTTAACTATTCTCGATTCCTTCTTCAAACCATTTTTGGGTCATGTAATCATGGTTTTACTTTTGTTACATTTCTTAACATTTTATCTTGTTAAAAATAACAGCACTGACGTGAATTGCATGAGGTGATGCAGTAGCACTGTGGTTTGGGCACACGCTAACAATGTTTCGTTAAGCAACGTCGGGTGTGGTTTATACATAAATGGGTACGGGTGACCATACATGTAAGGCAACCACCAAACAACACAAAGAATGAAACCAGAACACAGCAACACGCCAGCCCACCCAGCTGTGAATGCATGGATACCTCCAGGCTCTGCTTGGAACCGGGGAAGGTAAGGCATAACGGCAACGAGGGAGAGAAGATGGGCACCGCTCTCATTAATCTGGCCCATAGAAATGGGAGGTCCTAAACGCATCTCTCCTCGACGAACAAAAGGTAACGTAAGCACCTTTATTTCCTTAATGCAAATTGATGTTAACTAAACCAAAGAAAGAAATAGCTGCATGCACGTAACAGGGAAAATCGCACTGCCAGCGAGATGCCATGTTAGTAGTTTAGCTTACCCTACATCCTTTCTGGCAAATTCAGTTATCCAGATATCGTAAATTTGGGTAGGTCTGGTGATTGCATACGCTTTTTTCATTCAATAATTTCAATAAGGACTTGAAGCCGTCTACTAATTCATGACTCCACCCACCCACCCACCCCGCCTTCAAACTCATGTTCCAAACTAACCTAGCGAGCGGAATTAAAAAATGGGACAAGCCCAGAGGAAAGTGGCTGAAGTTCAATGTTAGCGACCCCACTTTTTGTTTCGGGAAACCAAGCAAATCTCTAGCTCTAAGTAACCTCATATTCAACCCTAATGAAAAGTAATGGAGTCGTCTCTGAAAATGCACAGGTTCGGTATACAGTAGTTGTACACAAACAACGGCAGATTTAAGGAATGCTCGTGGAAAAATAAGCTTGAGTCATGCATTAAATTCTATTCCTGTAATTAAATCGGTTTATGACTTCGACTGAAATCTTATCGACTGTGTGTGTGTGTGTGTGTGTGGATGCGCGCGCGCGTGTGTGTGTGTGTGTGTGTGTGTGTGATGAGAGAGCGTCAAAGAGAAATGGTGATGATGACGATGATGATGATGACGATGCTGAAAATCATAAAATCCTTGCTCCATTGCTGCTTGCTATTGGTTGCATTGCTGCTTGCTAGTGGTTGTGTTATGGCGGCTGCTGCAAAAGTGAATTATCTGGAAGCGGAATAAAGGTTGTTCCAGTAACAGATAGAGAGAGAGAGAGAGAGAGAGAGAGAGAGAAAGAGAGAGAGAGAGAGAGAGAGAGAGAGAGAGAGAGAACAAGTACACACACACAAAACATAAATAAAGCTATTGCTACAGTTGCTGATAGTGGCGTTGGTGGTGGTAGTGGTCGTGATGCACCAGTTGCTGTTGCGGCTGATGATGTTGATGACACAGGGAAAACTAAAAGGAAAAATAAGGAGTAAAAGAAAGGTTCACGAAATATGGTTAACGTTGTTTTTCATCTCTTATCCTATTACGTCAACACTCATGAAATAATAAAAAAAAGAAGTTAAATACAGATCTAACAAAAACAAAAGGAAAACATGGAATGATAAACTACGATCTGAACTTGCAAGCAAAACATTACCAAAATTGGCTGACCCAATTTGTAGACACATCGCAAAACGTGCTTACAAAACGAGGAAGTACAATAACCTTGACCTTTGAGAAAGTACAAATATGAATGACCTAATATGCTTAGATGTAGCTGAAGTATCCGCAAAGTAAAACTGAACAATTTCGGTTTAGTTATTCTTGACATACGGCAAAAGGTGTATTTTAAACAAAAAAGACAAAGTCCGAGCGACGGACAGACCGACTGATTAACTGACACGACAACCGCATTGCTACTGAAGGATGGCCTCGGGATCCGATGTACATGTATACCAAAAAAAAACTCAACAAAATCGCTTCAGCCGTTTTTCAGGTATCGAGCGAAACGTTTTTTAGCAATAAAACGAGTCCAATGATCTTGACATTTTGCGGTAGAGCAAATCTGATGGCACGGGAGGGAGACCACTGACCTAGTTAATGCCCTTATGAAGTTTAGTCAAAATCCATTCAGTGGTTCTTGAAATATGGCCTTCAACGGACCTACCCGCCGACAACTGACTCGTTCTGATTCTCGACTATTTCAAACTATTTCCAGAAAAGTCTGGAAATACAAGAAGGAATGCGGTGGTGAAGTATTTGCACAGTTGTAGAAAAAGGTCAGCGTTTCCGAACACTGGATGATGATGTAGGAAAGGAACCAAAACCCGTGTTCACAATGAACATATCCCGTCCAAGTTGACAGAATCAAACTGCCTTATACTTAATAGGTAACTTGAACGTGTTTTGTTCTGGAATACTTTCAGGACCATTTGTGGGTTGAGAGCAAAGTGTGTGACAGCTTTTTCCACCTTTGAAGGTCATCATCAGACACACCAACATTAACAGTGGTCCCTCCTCTATAAAGTGGGGGAAAGTATTGCAGAAAGACTTTCACCTTACCTTCAAAGCATAAGGGGCAGTATGATACTGTCAACTTGGATGGGAAATCTTCTTTGGGAACTCGGAGTCATTGGTTCCTTTTACAATAGTTGCTTAGCAAATATAATAAAAATCGCTGTAGTCGTTCTTTAGATATAGCAAAATATATGTTTTGAACACACACAAAATAGTTAAATTTGGAGCGACCCTCCCACTGGACGACAAACCGACCAACAGTCTTTACCAGAATTATTTTCATGATTTTAGGTACCTGTATACAAAAAAATAATTAAAACCTGTTTAGCCGGTTTTTTTTTTAAACAAATGGTGCAAAGAGTGTTTATACAAGTTTTGACCCCAGCGACCTTGACCTTTGAGTTAACGCAAATACGATAATACGGGAAGTTGTCCACTAAACGAGATAATAATGTTCCTATGAAGTTTGACAAAACTGTGATCAGTGGTTCTAAATAACCCACCGCCTTAGCTGAATTGGTAGAGCGTTCGCCTGGCACACCGATGACCCAGGTTCGAATCCCGTGGTGGGCGATATAAAATGTGGCCATTTTCACTGTCCATTTTAGCAGTATGATTGCTTTGGTTGTTCAGTGTTGATTCAGGTCCCTACCCCTCTTTCCCTGGGATGGTTATCCCCGTCTGCCATATCACCAATGGTGGGTGTAGACGTTAAACCTCAATGTTCATTCATTCTAAATAAAATGACAGTGAGCGCAAAGGGACCGACCGACATTTGGCTCGCTCCCGACTATTTCGAAGTTTTTCCAGATATTATCTAAAAATACAACACTGGGCAGAACGCTTCCAACCTAAACGTTATTTTACCGCAACATAAAAATTATCAATCCTACACACTTTTAAAATCCACAGGTCGTCACTTGCGTGTACTGAAGAAAACGGCAAAAAGGAAATTAAAAATAAATCACAATTTTAAAAAAAAATAGCATGCATGTTATGTATAGTATTCCACATCAAAACACGGGTCGTGTTTCTTCCTGAATCAGGCAAAAAGTCTGGTTTGCGTGCAGCAAGGTTAAAAGCTGTTCATGAATAAATATAGCAATTAGATAAATAACATGCAGCATTTAACGGGTTCGCGTTAGTATGTTCCTTAAGTGTGTTCTGTGGCTTGCATGCTTGTGGGGGATGAACAATTGTCTCGTTCTTCGTTCCCGAGGGTCTAGCGCTTCTTCTGCTCTCAGATCCCTGCACTGGCTTCCAGTCAGAATTCGGATCGACTACACAACTGCAACCATCACCTTCTAACGTCTACACTCTGAGTGCTATCCACATTATCTCTCTAAACTTCTCACTCCTTGCAAGCCAACCCGCATCCTACGCTCTCAAGATGCTTCCCTTCTGAAGGCTCCCAGGATTTTTCTACACTCGTTTGGTAAGAGAGACTCTTCTCCACTTATGCTCCTACACTCTTGAATTATTAAACTGAGTCCATACGCCATGCCCAGTCTCTTCAGAACTTTCAAGGCAAATCTTAAAAACCACTTGTTGCAACAATAGTTGTAGTTAGGTTTTGGGCATCATATACGGATCACTCCAGGAGCGGGAGGGATTTGTGCGTATCTACGGCCACTTGAAAGCAATGAAGCCTTTCATTTTCCAATTATATTATCTGTAACCCACATCCCCAACCACCATTGTAGCCCCACGCTTTAATTGCTTTTTTGTTGTATTTATTGAATCACTTTTATATAGCGCTTTTCCCCCTCAAGAGCTGCTTAAGGCGCCGGCCGATACAGGATCTAACTCAAGCCGCCCACTTTGTACATGTGTGAGAGTGGCGAGGGTTATTTTAAGCTTGTGTTTTTTGCTTTTCTTTGTCTATAATGTTGAGAGTCAGCCGTTAGTCCGAGTAAATGCCTAAGAAAAGAGCTATGAGCAAACATATACGGTCTAATTTTGAGCTATATAAAATAAATTATTATTATTATTATTATTATTATTATTATTATTATTATTATTATTATTATTATTAAAGATGGAGCATACTTAGTGTGCATTATTCATCACCAAACTCAAACTCCCAGACGCAGCAGCGGAAACACCCTTTGCAACTAACGCGACCCCGTAGTTTAACGATCAGTTCCCAAGCGCTCTTTTGAAATCTCCCACAAAGGACCAAAGCCAGCAATTAAATTAGTTTTGTTTTCTTTTTTGTTTTGATGTCCCCATTGTTCCAGTCCCACCCCAATCGCAAGACTCAAATTGTAATTTCTGGATCATTTTGCGAGCGATCCCTTTACCCCACCCCTAAACCCCAAAGGATTGATTTAAGCAAGAAAAGAATGGCTTGATTTTGTCAGATCCTTCCCCTCCCTTGATAAAACAAGATTAATATCGAAAACATGATATTTTGGAAAACATCCGACTTATGTGGCAAAGTATATGAAGTTTTATTGTGGCGGTGAAGGAGTAGGATGAGGGATTAAAAAGCTTGACGGAGAAAAAAAATCAAAGTTGAAAAACAAAGGAAGAAATGAAACTCTAAATATTGGAAACAAAAGTTTTGGAAAAAAATCTAAGACAAAAAAATCCCCGCCATATTGTCTACACAAATATTAAAACCGATGCTTATGTGTGTGTGAGTAAGCGTGAGTTCGTGCGTGTGGGGGTTGGGTGGGATGCGTGCGTGGATGGAGAAGGGTGGTGATGGGTGAAGGAGCCTTTTGTTTTGAATACCAAACAACGGAATACAGCGGATAGGAAAAAACTGTCGCGCCGACAATAATTCACATTCTATTCATGTAACACGACTACATCCGACCTGTAATATTGTCTTGACTATTTCATTTTCACTACATACATTGCCCTCAAGCATTTACTTACCACACGAAAAATAGTGTGTGCGTTATAATCTCGGCTGGGAAAAAAATAGAATCTACAAATAATCTTTAGCCTAGATTTCTTTTGCTTTAAAATGGAAATCCGATTTAAGAAAAAAAAATTGGGCACTTTCGTTTTTTTCTGATCCTTTAAAACTTTTCTATCAGATTAACCGCTGAAGTTGTTAACGTTCTTCGCAACTAAATTGTAACTACAAACAGAGACGGTAAGAATTCAAAGATGTTCCAGTTACCACGCAAAGTGACTGTGTACAGAAACTTTTCGACTCGTGGTAATAATAAAAATTGTCATTTCATTTTCTTTAGTCAATTGTAGTCTCTACAGGCAATAGTGAGGTTTAGCAAATAATTATTTTCATATTATTCAGACAAAATATTAAATGCTAACCTCACAAATAATAGTTGGTAAGCACTGACATTGACTCTTGGGGGAAATAAAGATACAATGCATAGTTGGAGACATTACAGCAATACAAACAACAAAAAATCTTATTATTGATGACAGTAAGTCATGCTAACCCACACATAAGTACTGATCATCGGTGGCCTTGACCTTTTACCAAGGTAAAAATGTAAACACTTTAGCTTTAGATACTTCCTGCTATCCTTTTACCTAAATCTACTCACAGTAAAAGGTTCAAAAACGCTCCAGTATGCGACAGACCAACCAACCACACTACGCACCAACAGACAATTGCTCCCCTCTGTCACAAACCTCAAAAAATTGATCCAACCTGAACAGTGTTTTCACTGGGGAGGCACATCGGGAGTGAACTGGCGAGAGTGAGGTGAGGGTGGGGGAGAGAGAACGTGAAACAAAAAGACAAGACAGAAAATAAAAACCGACTACGTCCACGACTAACAGGATATCTTCTTGGCGCGAGAAAACTGTTTTGACACTAGACAAAGATTAACAATAAAATGGGATTTATCGCAACAACAAACAAACCAGAAATATTTAAAATATATATAAGCCGTAACTTAGTATATTATCACGAAAACGTTATTAACTGAATTTTGTTGTTGTTGCAATAAACAATACTTCGAAAATGAATCTGGATTTTTTTTCTGGAATTTTTTTTCAAACCTCAAAATAAAAGATTCTACTTCCGCTTTTTCTCAAATTCTACATAATTCTCAAATTCGAGTAATAAATAAATTGAAGCGGTAACGGAGCTGTTGAGATAGAAAGTGTTGCTGAGAGGGTGATGAGTGGGGGGGAAGGGTGGTGAGAGAGAGAGAGAAAGTGAGAAAGAGAGGGTGACTTGGTATCACAGTTGCTAGGGAGCTGGTTTCATATGCCGAAGGTCGCGGGTTCGAACACCGCATGGGACGAACTTATGTGACTGAGGTACGAGACTTTCCAATATACCATGGGTCTCTTCCTGGTACTCCGATTTCCCCTTTCCATTCGATGCAGTCAATCTAAATTTCAAAATTAAAAATTCATTTCCTTGCGCCTAGCGATCATTAAAGATCGCCGCGCTTTGAGTTCACTTGAAGAAAAATCGCGTGATACCATCCCGTTGTTGTTGTTGTTGTTTGTTGTTGTTGTTCTCTCCTCTCTCTCTCTCTCTCTCTCTCTCTCTCTCTCTCTCTCCTCTCTCTCCCCTATAACTCGGAGGTGGTAGGGGCACCACAGATGATCGTTTAAGCCAGCGTACTACATCTTTCCCTGTACTCAACAACCTGATGGTTTTGCTAAGTGTCTAGCCAGTTCATTCTCGACTGTTGTCCTCCCTCCTCTTTTTCGGTCTCCATCTTCTTCTACCTCCTTGCACTGTACCTTGCATGGTCTTTGCAAGACCTGATGATCTGTGACGTGGACATACCATCGGAGTTTCCGTTTTTTCACCACTGTGAGCAGGTCATCGTGTTGTCCAATAGCTTGTGTGATGGTCTGTCGGGACTTCGTCGTTGGTGATGTGCTGGGTATAGGAAATGCACAGAAGTCTTCTAGCACCTCATCTCCATGCTTTGCATTCTTCGTTGTAGATCTGCTGTGAGGGTCCATGTTTCACAAGCGTATAGGAAGATGGAGATGGTGATCTTGTCTATCCAAATCGGCTTCCCTCGCAGCGCAACATCCTGGAGAGGACTTACTGTCACCCCATTGTCTGATACAAGCTCCTAAATACAACAACCCTGATGGTTTTGCTAAGTGTCTAGCCAGTTCATTCTCGACTGTTGTCCTCCCTCCTCTTTTTCGGTCTCCATCTTCTTCTACCTCCTTGCACTGTGCCTTGCATGGTCTTTGCAAGACCTGATGATCTGTGACGTGGCCATACCATCGGAGTTTCCGTTTTTTCACCACTGTGAGCAGGTCATCGTGTTGTCCAATAGCTTGTGTGATGGTCTGTCGGACTTCGTCGTTGGTGATGTGCTGGGTATAGGAAATGCCCAGAAGTCTTCTGTAGCACCTCATCTCCATGCTTTGCATTCTTCGTTGTAGATCTGCTGTGAGGGTCCATGTTTCACAAGCGTATAGGAAGATGAAGATGATGGTCTTGTCTATCCAAATCGGCTTCAACCTCGCCAGCGCAACAGATGTTTGTGCGGTCCTGGAGAGGACTTACTGTCGGGACCCATTGTCTAATACAATGGCTTCTAAATATTTAAAGCTATGCACTGTGTTGAGTGATTGTTCTTGGACTGTGATGTATGTGTTGATGCCATTCGTCTTGTTGGTCATCATTTTGGTCTTCTCTGCATTTATTTCCATTCCATAGGCTCTGGAGGTGGTGTCAAGCCTCTGTACCAGCTGTTCAAGTTCTTGTTCATCTCCAGCCAATCCATCAATGTAATCCGCAAAACGGAGGTTTGAGATTGCTCTACACACTATGCTGACTGTGCCTTCAAAATCTGAAAGGACATCTGACATGATGCGCTCTAGGAAGGTGTTAAAGAGTGTTGCAGAGAATAGGCATCCTTGACGCACACCGATTGTTATTCTGAATCAGTTTCCGATGGCGCTGTTGTGAAGGACTGCACGAGTAGCCTTGTCATACAGGGTTTTGATGACTTCAATAATTTTAGGGCTGATGTTGTACACTCTCACGATTGCACACAGAGCTGCACGACAGACTCGGTCAAAGGCTTTCTTGAAGTCTAAGAACACATGATATAGATGTTGTTGGTGCTGTGGGTATTTCTCGCAGATTAATCCGAGGTTGAAAATCTATTCAGTGGGACTTTGCCCTGCCCTGAATCCTGCATGTTCTTCAGCTATGATTTGTTCAGCTTGAGGTTTCAAACTGTTGAGTATTGTTTTTAGGAGGACCTTCCTGGGATAGCTCATGAGGCTGGTGGTGCGGTAATTTTCACTGTCATTATGTTACTCTTTTTGGGAAGAGTGAAGACAAGCGACTGGGTCCATGGTGTAGGCCACGTCCCACTCTGCCACATCTTTTTACAGATAATTATGAGGTGGTCAATAATCGCTTCTCCTCCTGATTGAAGCAATTCCGCGTGTATGTTGTACACTCCCGCTGACTTCCCCTTCTTCAGCGATTGCACTGCTGCATCAACTTCTTCTCAGAGAATTGAGAGGATTTCCTCTTCTTCTCTGTTCTGTGGACATGCTAGAACTGATGGGTCTCCGTTTGGTGTGTGGTTGTACTCTGTCCATCTATCCAAGACTTCTTGTTCTTCTGTAAGGCATATGCCAGACTTGCATTGGATCGTGGAGACCTTGTTCTGCTTAACACTTGTCAGCCGCTTCACAGTCTGGTAGGCCTTCTTGCTGTTGTTCTTGTTCAGACTGTTCTCCGTTTCCTGGCATTGCCCTTCTATCCAGTTCTCCTTTGCTGTGCGCTTGCCTTATCGGAGGTCATTGTTAATTTTTATGTAAGCATCAGCTCCCTGTGAGGTGTTCTTTTTCTTTTTCATCTCCCTTCGATCACACAGGCCCAAAAGTTCAGTTGTGATCCACGGTTTCTTCTTTGGGCGGATTTTGTCAAGGAACTCAGTGGTGGCATCTGTCGCAGCTGAATTGAAGGTAGTGGTCAAGGTGTTGGCATCTACTTCACCAGCTCCCAAAACGAGCAGTGGTGCAAATTTCCCTCCAATTGTGGCCTGAAATAGTTCTGCCACCTCCGGGTCTTGCAGTTTGTCCAGGTCGAACTTCAGTCTGGTGCACTTTGTTGTGTTTACTCTCTTCAAGTGGAGACGGAAGTACATCATCACGAGATCGTGGTCACCTCCGATGTCTGCTCCTGGAAAAGTGCGTATCCTGCCAATGTTGATGCTTGATCTGAAGCGTGTCTTGACCATGATGCAATCAATCTGGTTGTGATGCTCCCCGCTGAAACTGCCATGTCCATCGTCTGCTTTTTGTTTGTGTGAAGACCAAACGTGTTTGCCAGTATCAAATTGTTGTATCTGGCAAACTCCAAGAGTTTCAGATCCCTGTCATTTGTCTCGTTGTTGCAGTGGGGTCCACATGTGTCTCCCCAGTTGTGGTGCGCATCTTGGCCAACCTTGGCATTCGAGTCGCCTTGCACTATCACTGTGTCCTTCTTCGGCACTTGGTCAAGGACAGTCTGTAGATGTTTATAGAAATCCTCGACTTCGATGCCATCATAGTCTGATGTTGGGGCCTGGATGATGGTGATGTTCACACCGACTCAACCAAAGCTTTTTAGTTTTAAGGTTAGGTCAGCCAGGCTAGCTATAAATACTGTAGCTTCGCCGATGCTACCTTTCCTTTCCTTTCACTGCAAGGTAGGGTGCAGGCAAGCTATAAATAGCCCGCAGCCAGCAAAATGTGGAGGCACTAAACAGTGCTGCTCACATAGGCATTGAGCTGGTGTGTGTTGAAAGGGGCTGCTGTCAGACGGATGGTAAAGAGTCTGCTGGAGACTGGGCGGCAACCCATGACATTTGCTAGAATGTCTTTGTGGACCAAGAATCCAACGCCGTGTTCCTGCCTGTCATATCTCCCGCTAAAATAAAGCTTGTAGCCTTTGTCGGTCGTTGTTTCACCTAGGCCTTTACAGCGCAGTTCGCTGATCCCTAAAACGTTCCATCGATAGTGGTCCAGCTTGTGGGCCAGTTCTTCTAATTTTCCATCGCAGTTAGAGTCCTGACATTCGAGGTTCCAATGACGATGTTGTCTCTCATGCGGATCTTGCTAAGTTTTCCATCAGTAGCTTACTTATCACCTCCGTCCTGGTGGCCAACGGAAGACGCGGTCCTTGGTAACCCGGGCGACGACCGATCCGGTATGGAGTGAGTGGTTCTTTTCATCATGCGGTGTTTCTTGCGCAAGAAAGACCTGGCAAGGCCCAAAACTCTCCAGGCTGTTGGCCACAGCCGAAATCCACGACTACTTGGTCGTTGAATCTGTAGTAACATGAGGTTCCTCCGTCCTGGCCGGTGATTTCTGTGTAGAAGACTTTCGCCCAGTGATGCCGCGTTGACATCACCCCTCTTAGTCGCCTCTTACGACACGCCTGGAAACGTTGGGTCTATTCTATGCAGTGCCCGAACCTACTGTCTATAATCCGTTGATGGAGTTTCTCCCAACACTTGTATTTATACTCTTCACCACCTATCCTATCCTATCCTGTCCCATAACCCGAAGGTCGTAGGGGCACCACAGATGATCGTTTAACCAGCATACTCCATCTTTCTCTGTCCTCAGCAGCCCTCATGGCTTCGCTCAGTGTCAAACCAGTCCACTCTCGAATGTTGTCCTCCCACCTCTTTTTCGGTCTCCCCCTTCTTCTACCTCCTTGCACTGTGCCTTGCAGAATGGTCTTTGCAAGGCCTGATGATCTGGTGACGTGGCCATACCATCGGAGTTTCGGTTTCTTCACCACTGTGAGCAGGTCATCGTGTTGTCCAATGGCTTGTGTGATGGTCTGTCGGACTTCGTCGTTGGTGATGTGTTGGGTATAGGAAATGCACAGAAGTCTTCTGTAGCACCTCATCTCCATGCTTTGTATTCTTCGTTGGAGATCTGCTGTGAGGGTCCATGCTTCGCAAGCATATAGGAAGATGGAGATGACCAGAGAGCGCAGCAGTCTTACTTTGGAATGTAGACTGATGGTTCTGTCTTTCCAAATTGGCTTCAACCTTGTCAGGGCAGCAGTTGTTTGTGCGATCCTGGAGAGGACTTCCTGTCGAGACCCATTGTCTGACACAATGGCTCCTAAATAATTGAAGCTGTGCACTGTGTTGAGGGATTGGCCTTGTACTTTGATGTCCGTGTTGATGCCATTGGTGTTGTTGGTCATCATTTTGGTCTTCTCTGCACTTATTTCCATTCCATAAGCTCTGGAGGTGGTGTCAAGCCTCTGTACAAGCCACCACCGTCATCTAAAAAAAGGAAGGCTTTTTAGAAATATCGCCTACTGCATTCGCTATTTGCATGCCTCCTACTTACTTTGTGACTAATCAGCCTGCTGTTTTCTAATTCTATTCTCCCTTCAGTTTTTTTTTATCCGTTAATGAAGTTTTCTAAAACAAATACTTTCTTTAAAATCTTCAGTGACGACATTTTGAAGTAAATCGTTATATGCACTATTATTATTTAGATGCGTAGGCTATACTTTATTTATTCCATAATAAAATGAAGGATAAAGCGGAATCTTCGCGGATTTTATAGTTCTATCTCCTCAGTTTCTTATCCGTTGATGGAATTTCTCCGAAAACTGTTAAATATTTTTTTTTAGATTTTAATGCTTTATTGTCCCTTTTTATCGGGAAATTCTAACCTAACATTAGTTGTGATTTTTTTGAAATTTAGAAATTCTTTAAATTTTTGAAATTTTGCTGGGGGAGCAAACCGGAGTACCCGGAGAAAACCCCCGAGACGTTGCCCGAGTCGAAAGTAAATAATATTCGGAGAAACATAACGCCCCGATGCAGGATCGAACCCACACCTGTCAGGCGCCATTGGTTTCTGGCCTGTGGACAAGGCAAGTTAGTCCCGCCTTAGCCCACTTGGCCACAACGCTCGCTATACCATCTTCGCGACTGTTGAATCAGACCTTTCAGCACTATTTCTTTGACTTTACTAGTTCTATTTACATACCTCATATATTCTGCGTGAACACATAGTTGGTTTAGGGTGCGTGTAAAACGTCGCTCGCTGTAGCCACGGACTCCGCCGCTGCTGCCACTGATGGTAACGATGCTACCTACCGCTGCGGCCGCTGTGTGATGGCGATGGGGGTGAGTGTGACTGCAGCAACGTAGCGCCGTCAGAATCGCCAGCGCAAGTTGATGGCCAACTGTCTAGATACAGATTTTCGGAAGCGTGCGAACACGAAGTATGAATTGATATGGGCCGTGGTCAACCGCACAGTAATTGTGTATTATATTTGCGTGTCCACTTCAATGTCATCGGTATCCGGCCGTCAGTGAATAGTTCGCTATCCGATCTTTCATGTTTCATTAGACGCTGAAACTTCACCACAACCAGCACGGATTATTTAGTTCTATTCCAATCTTGGTAACAATTATTTGTTAAACCTAAACTGAAAAAAGTGTTTACAAAGCTTACAGAGAATGATGTTCAAAGTGTACCCCATCGCCAGAAATGCCCATCATATATATATATATATATCTATATCTATATACACGATTATTGCTTTAGGTCCAGCGGACTCTTCCGAGCAAAATCAGGACCACCTATATATATAGAGAGATAGATAGATATAGATATATATAGATATATATGTGTAACGTCAGGTTTTGTATTTAACTTGGTGCGCTGTTTCATTGAATCTACAGACTTACTGTTTTTCAATCTATTTTAATTGTTTTTGGTCCAAATTGGGTGTTCGCTGAATATATTTTAATAGTTTTAAGCTATAATGTGTTGTTCTGAATTTATTTTATTAGTTTTCCCCACACACAATTGTACGTTTTAATTAAAATAAGTGATTGTGTTGTGAATTTTGCTACGCTGTACAACTAAATGTGTTGGCGATTTTGCTTCTTCAGTCACCATTTGCCAACTGCGTTCGGAAATGGATACCTCTATTGCTGAGGTAAGTTCTGATTTAATATATAAATTTCTTCACGAAATTTCTAGATTGGCACAGTTAATCAAATTCATTGCATTATAAAGTTTGTAAATTAAACATCTAATTTTAAAGAAATTTCCTTTTTGCATTACTAAATTTGATAAAATTAAATAAGTTCGAACAATTCTTACAATATTATTTAAACGCATACAATCACGCACCCCAGCCCCACAAACTGATATGCTTTGCTACCGTGAACAACAAGAACAAAACAACATTTGTTGTAAACTGTTGGGTAAATGCAGACGAAAGCAAAACTTGTACTTTTAATCTCATTCATTGTGAAAGGGAGAGTGAATATGAATTGTTAAAAACCCGAAAGAAAGACAGACAGAGAGAGAGAGAGAGAGAGAGAGAGGGGGAGGGGGGAGGGGGGAAGAGAGTGAGAGAGAGAGAATGTTTTACGATATAATAAAATAGAAATATTTTCCCTAACATTGTGAATCCGCAAGGTCTTGCGAAATGAAACACGGCAAATCTTAAGGAATTTATACATCTAACAATGTCGTTGGTCTTCCTGCCTTACTGCACACACACCCACACCCTTTCATCGAAAAGAACACAACACAACTGTTAACACCTATAAACAATCCTCCGCTATAAAAAGATGTACAAAGTGGATCGACTGTCTGCTATCACTAATCCCTTCTCCCATTCCCCGTCCGCCAGTGGTATTATCTGTGGTCTGCGGCGCCCAACGATGCGCTGAATGCTGCAAGTGGGCGCCTCGGGCAGCTTGAATCAGATCCTGTATTGGCCAGCGTCTTGAACAGCTCTTGAGCTGCAAAAAAGCTATATTAAAACAATAAAAATAAAGAAAAAGGTTATATAAATTGCAATTAAAATCACTCATGTTATTAACATAGCCAAATGATAATCTTCTTAACTGACTAACTAACTGATTAATAATCAAACTACAAGTTATTTCTTTTATACGTGTGTCAGGCAAGGCGCTGACACCAACAAGCAATAACTTTGATTACGTAGCATAAGAAATTTGCTTTTCAAAGTAATATTCGACTTTGCATTGTGTTTTAATACCGTTAATTACAATCGTGAAGTATATGTAATCGATATTCATAATTACTGGACATGCTTACAGTGTAACCGTCCTGGAACATATGTGTGAAAAGCTTACGCATTTTGCTCTTGTGTATAATAATAATAATAATAATAATAATAATAATAATAATAATAATAATAATAATAATAATAATAATAATAATAATAAATAATAATAATTTTCAAAAATAAAATAATAATAATAATAATAATAATAATAATAATAATAATAATAATAATAATAATAATAATAATAATAATAATAATAATGATGATACTGGATGCTATATATTGTATACGACTTGACATGCTCAAGGCAATGGGGTTACAAAAATAGATGAATAAATCTGCTGACAACATTATCTGATCCAGTGACGCGCAGCTGGCAATATTTACTTTGGATTTGCACAGTGCTTCTACCCACAAATCAACAAATTTGTATTAACCATGATGAAGAATTAATACAGCACATTGCATCTTAGCAAAACAATTCAGTTTATGAAACAATGGCGAGATTAGTCATAAAAGTCAATTATACTTTTTTTTAAAATGAGGATACAGTTGTAAATCTAAGACATGTAACTGACGTAATCATTTTAAGTGTTCTGTGCTGTGTAAATTACTTTTCTTTCACACAGTGAACATAAGTAACATTAAAAAAAATCAGAATCATCACAATTATGGAGCAATTTTTGTCAAGCAGTAAAATGACCAGGGGAAAAGCTTTCCACATCACATATTCAGGGGAAGCAATAATTCATTAATTTAAAAGGTTTTCATAACATAAAATTAAAAAGTTAATATATACGTATATAATTATAATTTTATTTCTTTAAACCTCCATTTATTGCCAGTCTTTTCGGTAAATCACGTGATAATATAAAACTAACTTAACAATAATCCATGTTATTACCACCGCCATCATCATACAGAACCAGTGATATAGCAATAACAACATATATATCCTAGCCACACCCATTCAAAAAGAACTATATAGTATGCGCGTGCTTGTGTGTGTGGAAGGTGTGCGTGGGGTGTGGGTGGCGAAAACAAGCGTCTTGATTTCAGCATGTAATGATTTCATATATAAAAGTAAGTTAATACATAATACCAATCATAAGTAATTAAATGGCAGATAAGAATAGTAACATCAAGAGCGATTTTGGAAATACATAGTCCACGCATTCATAGAAAAATAAATGTAAATGGCACAAAATTAGTAAAATTAATAACAGGTATTGTTATTATAATAATAAACAACGGGAGGAGAAGTGTGTTGTAGGCAGGGTTTTAAAAAAAAGTTTATGTACGGAAAGAAAATAATGTTGTAATAGTTGTTATTTCATAATTAGTATAACAAATCAACACCCGAATAAGTCGATGAAGCGGAAAATGACATTACAAATTCAATACTAAAAATAGAAACAGATACATGAGTCACAACTTGATGAATGGTAGAGGTAAAGGTGAAGGGGGGGGGAGAGGAGGGAGAGGGGAGACTGACGGCAAAAGTTATATCTTTGCAAGAGAGAGAGAGAGAGAGAGAGAGAGAGAGAGAGAGAGAGAGGGGGGGGGAGGGGAGGGAGGTAGGGAGGGAGGTAGGGAGGGAGGAGAGAAGAAGGGAGGGAGAGAGAGAGTGTGTGTGTTATTTAAATAAATAAATAAATAAGAAGAACAAATACAAAACGAACTCATAAAACATGCCGCATCTAAACGGAACGGGGCTTTTATAAACCCATTTTACATCCCACTCAACAAATTGACATACATTTTTTTGCGCGAATCCTGGAAAAAAAAAATCGTGTACACCGCATTTTTTTAAAACTAATAGTTTACAATTCCATGAGGGGTTCAGTTATTTTAAGATGGGCGTAGACCTCTCTTATCCTATCCTATCCCGTAACTCGAAAGTCGTTGGGGCACCACAGATTATCGTTTAACCAGCGTACTTCATCTTTCTCTGTCCTCAGCAACCCTCATGGGTTCGCCCAGTGTCAAGCCAGTCTATTCTTGAATGTTGTCTTCCTACCTCTTTCTCTGTCTCCCTCTTTTTCTGCCTCCTTGCACCGTGCCCTGCAGGATAGTCTTTGCAAGGCCTGAAGTTATGGTGACGTGGCCATACCATCGGAGTTTCCGTTTTTTCACCACTGTGAGCAAGTCATCGTGTTGTCCAATGGCTTGTGTGATGATCTGTCGGACTTCGTCGTTAGTGATGTGCTGGGTATAGGAAATGCCCATAAGTCTTCTGTAGCACTTCATCTCAATACTTTGTATTCTTCGTTGTAGGTCTGCTGTGATGGTCCATGTTTCGCAAGCGTATAGAAAGATTGAGATGACAAGGGAGCGCAGCAGTCTTACCTTGGAGTGTGGACTGATGGTCCTGTCTTTCCAAATGGGCTTTAACCTTGTCAGGGCAGCAGTTGTTGAGGACTTCTTGTCGGGACCCATTGCCTGATACAACGGCTCCTAAATATTTGAAGCTATGCACCATGTTGAGGGATTGGCCTTGGACTTTGATGTCCTTGTTGATATCATTAATGTTGTTGGTCATCATTTTGGTCTTCTCTGCACCTATTTCCTTTCCAAAGGCTCTGGAGGTGGTGTCAAGCTTCTGTACCAGCTGTTCAAGTTCTTGTTCCTCTTCAGCCAATCCATCAATGTCATCCGCAAAATGGAGGTTGGAGATTGCTCTACCCCCTATGCTGACTGTGCTGATTAGAATTTGACATGAGCACGAGCGCCCAGGGAGCCTTAATCCTGTTTGGGCACCCAGATGTTATTGGACAGTGTGCCCAAGGGGTGCGTGTAAAATCCTAAAATAAAGGTAACTCATTGGAGCTCCATTCGATTAGTCAACATCGTGCAATTAAAGGTCGGAGGAAAACTTCAGAGTGACAGCCACAGAAATATTCCGTTGCACATCGCATTCTTATTTTCTCAATTCTCTTTTGGTTGCGATGGGTCTCTCTGTATGCATGAAAGACAAGCTTTCTTATTGGCCAGTAATTTATTAAATGACCAATCAGGGAATTAGTTGATATCTCGCGCGTGCAGAACAAAACATGGAGTTAATCTGAAACAAGCATGTCGAGTGATTTTTCTGTTTCAAGTGTAAAAAATAGTAAACAAGTTTTTTTTTTACAACCCAAAACACTTTTTTTTTTCATTTTGTAACTGTTTAGTTAGCTTTAACTGGAAAGAATCTCCTAGAAGGTCACTCGTGTATTTCAAGTTATTTGTCTTTGGGCACGCACAAGTTTTGGGGGGCGCCCAAAAGCTTCAAGTAAGGTATCCAAAGGACACCCTTTAAAAGACTTAAATGCCCCACTGAAAAAAATAAGCTTACCAAAAAAAACCAAACTATTTCGAACGTATATTTGGTTATTTTATTGAACAAATTCCGTAGTTTTTGTGCCTAGCAATTTCTGGAGCTAAAAACAGCATG
This sequence comes from Oncomelania hupensis, assembly GCA_036898135.1. NCBI lineage: Eukaryota > Metazoa > Mollusca > Gastropoda > Littorinimorpha > Pomatiopsidae > Oncomelania > Oncomelania hupensis. Next base: position 54,592,169 of record CM072511.1, on the reverse strand, counting down.
TACCAAAGCCGGTGAGAGATAAACCCGTAAAAGCAAATGCTCGTAAGATTTTCCGTTTTAGTTTGATAAAATAGACCCTACGTACAGTACCTACCCCAAGACACACTTTAAGCCGCGTGGTTCGCTCACAAATACAGTCAAAGGTCACACGGCTGTACAGTAACAGGAGAAATAACTCCCTGTCAGAACCGAAATGCAAAAATTCATTTAACGGTCGGAATGAACAACGAAAGCTCACTTTATTATTGTTTAATTTAATAACAATGCAAATTGTAGGATGAACTCGTTGTCGTCAAAGTCTTGGAATTGGTGCCTTTTAAGCAATACAGAATGGTTGTGCGCGTCTTGTTGTACTTTCCTTTTAACAGTTCATATGATGTCAGTTTTATTGCCAGTGGGAACATTTTTTCAGCATTTGCTTCCAACAATCTTATGGTTGAGCCAAGAATCGAAACTGTAGACGTGGAAAAAAATGTGGGGGGAGGAGCGAGGGAGAGAATGGTTCCTTGTTTGGAACGGTGAAAGTGTTTCTTTCACTTTCCGCATTTAAATATTCCCTCGCAGAATTCAAGAAGATGATAAAAGACAAATTTCACACAGACGCTCTCTCTGTCTCTGTCTCTGTGTCTCTGTTCCTCTTCTCTGAGGGCAAACAAATTCAGACCTTCCATCATCGTGATTGATACTGGCTGGGGCTATGAAAATATTATTTTAATGGACTAGAGTTGATGAAAAATATGTGACTGAAATGTTAGTACTTTCTGAGAACAAGAACTATATACAGTTATATATATGTTACCGGCAATCTGTGCATTCAGTCAATATGAGTATTGTCTAAAAAAAATCAGTCAATTCGTGTTGTGACTGTGACCACTAGGCAATACAGTCATGTAATGACTACAATTTCCAGTCAATACGTGTATTGTCCTAATTTTGACCCACTTCAAAACACACATTGACTGACCGTTCATTTTAGTCAATGCGTGTTTTTTGCTCAGTCAAGTCTTCTAACAATTTCAGAGCACATGCGATCGCACAGATAGATAGAGAGATAGATAGAAAGATACTCAGTGCTTATAGGGTCCACACAGCATTATTTATATTACACAGAGCTCCGATAAGGAACCTTAAGATGTGTTAATCGGCATGTAACTGAAAAGGTCAAGTGTCTTGTTTGAAAATAAATCACTAGGATGTTAGCGGAAATCTCGTGATTACGATTGCGATTTCAAACCGCGACAAAACCACGGTCGATCATTCATTCTAGACTTGCTTTGCCGGCTCCTTGCCACAAATGATGGATACGAATGAAAACGAACAAAAGTTTTTAAACAAGCTGACCGAAATTCTAGCGACGAAAGATTCCAGTTGCCTGTTGACCAAGGCGAAATATTACGACTGTTACACGTATTTATCAATAGTCGATTCAGCCCTGATGCTTGAATCGATTCGTTTATCCACTCAGCATGTTCACTCAGCAGCAAGGCAAGAGTCATCGTATAAAGTAAGTTTTTTCGACTTTATTCTGCACAACAACTGCATACAAGATCGGTTTCCGAAAATCATTCCAAAAATAACTTATTCAAGCAGACAGTGCATTACTTATATAGCCTATCTGCAATCCAGTAAAGCTTAAAACACTCCAGAGTGACGCGATAACATCCAATCAAATAAAACTAATCACCGAAACTGTCATACGACATAGAACATTCCTCAGTTTAGAAGAATTACCTAGCTATTACCAGATAGGTCTGGAACTTTTGATCGATAATAAACAAGTAATTCCAGAAAATTATCAAAGATACTACAACAAAATCGACCAATGAAAATTATCAACATTATACAAAGCTTTTTCTAACAACAACGCAGAATCAAATCAAAGGTAAATACACGCTATCATTACATGCGTTGCAAAATAAAACGTTCAGAACTATCGTGCGCGTCTCAATCGTAACAATGACACGGAACTCTCACACTCTCTCTTTCTCTCTCTCTCTCGTCAATAATGGTATGGCCTCCCCCATTGCATTCAAGAATTAGATGTAATTAGAGTGAAACAAAAAGACAGAGACAGAAAGAGATAGAGACAGGGACATAGAGGGACAAAGAGAGAAAACTTTTAATTAAAATGTGTACATATTAAACTTTTTTTTTTAAATACAGTATTTACTTTGCATGAGAGCGATATAGAGACAGAGAGAGATGGACAGAGAGGGACAAAGAGACAGGCTTTAAAAAAATTTACTTTGCATGAGAAAGAGAGAGAGAAGTAAAGTTGTTGTATCAAATTTTATTCATCAGATTAACAAAAGTTGTACTGATAAGTACTGAGAAGTAAAGAGAAACAGACAGAAAGAGAAGGACATACATTACATTACATGATTATTGCTTTAGGTCCAGCGGACTCTTCCGAGCCAAATCAGGTCCGGACAACCCCTGATCCGCATAAAAGATCTGCTGAAACAAACCTAGTGGTAAAACTGAAAGCTTTCCACCAGCCAGTCACTTTACAATAAAGACATCCCACGCAGGGGACGCTGAGGCTATACTTTAATTTATTGAACCCCCGTTTACAAAAACAAAATAGAATACAAACATCATTATAAATTATCAACAAAACGCATACATATAAAATGCCTACATTGCTAAATAATAACATCATAGGAAGCCCTAGTGACCACCTGGCAGAAAGCGTCCAATATTCCCAAGCTGATCCAACAGACCTCATACACAAATAAGGAGTCTTGTCCCGGAAGAGTTTTCAAGAAAAAAGGTAGATGACTGGTCTAGCGAAGAAGAAGCTAGTATAGCAGATTGATAGAACAGAGCAGGAATGAGAAAAAGCAAATGAGAAAGACAGGACAGTGGGAATTTAAAGCACTAAATTTCCAGAAAGTGGGGATACTATTTATACTGAAACCCCCGGCACCTCAACGGGTCTAAGAGAAGGACAAAGAGAGAGAGAGAGAGATTAAAATTGAAGTGTTTACATTTTAAGCTTATTTTTAGTATTTACTAACTTCTACTTAACATGATTTAGTTGTGTGGATGTGTCCCTGTGAGTCTGTGTATTGAAGTACGAGAACAACAAATGATTGTGTGGTCATTCATTTGTTAATGTTTACAACCAGTTGCATTTTAAATGCCGAATGACAGTTCAGTCAATTCGTGTATTGACCAGAGCATTTTTTAAGACAATACACGTATTGACTGGAAATTTTAGTCATTACATGTATTGCCTAGTGGTCACAGTCAAAACACGAATTGGCTGATTTTTTTTAGACAATACACGTATTAACTGAATACACAGATTGCCGGTAACATATATAAGACCTTCAAAAGCTGAAGTTTGGCCAACAAGGAAAATAAGTTTGTGGATAATAACCTGTGTCCATCACAATGGATAATTATGGATTGAAGAAATTAGTATCGTAGTGAATCTTGATTAATATTGGCCGGTCATTCACGCCAAACCAAAGCGTTAGAGTCACGCGAATTAGGATTTGATTGGAAAGCGTGCAAACAAAACTGATGGTGCCAACTGCCTAGAACCTACTCCAACCCTCCTCATAACCCTATATTATTTCACGCCCATCTAGCAACAAATTCAAAAGGTCATTATCAAGCTAGCATTACATTTGTTTGTTCAAATATATATAATATAAGACAGTGTTCCCGATTACGCACAGTAGTGCGTCAATTACGCACAAAATATGAAAAATGACGCAGAAAAATTTGCATGTGTGCGTCCTGTGGACGCACACATTTTTTTTCGAATCGCTGAAGTCAAAAATATGACCAACGAGTGGCGAACTAATTCACGGCATAATCAGAATGAAAACCCAACTGAGACTGCCATTGCAGACGATTAAAGATTGTGTCGGGAGTTGTCCTTAAAAATCGCATGCGCGCGCTTTGTGAACTTCCTCCAAGCAATCCATTCACTGAACAGAAGAAATCTTCGTGAATCCATTCTTTGATTCTATCATAGTCATACACGATCATGTCACTTCTGACTTGGTTGACTGGGCCCAAAACCCGTCCATCCACAGCAACATCAAGTACAGATCCTGTCATTATCGAAAATACGGAACTCCAAAGCAAGGATAAACAAATAAATGATGAAACTCAAACTGAAGTAAAGCGTCCAAAGAAACGAAAACTCAACGACAGATGGTTGCAAGAGTTCCGTTGGTGCCAGTTTGACGCAAGCGAGAAAGTATTTAATACATGTTTTAATTTTTTGGTTTTATATGATTATGATAACTAATGTGACGCTTTAACAGAGTAAAAGAAAAAAAAGAGAGGCTTGGACTTGTTTTTACATTTGTTTTTCCGATTTGGGGACTCCCAAAATGTGCACAAGGACCCTTAAAATTGCATACCTGGGAGTCCCAAGGACTCTCTTTTTTTGTGTGTGGAGGGAACACTGATAAGAGGCAAACGTCCAGATATTGCGTCCAGGATAGTGTTACTGCTCTAGGATAATTATGCTGTTGGTATGTCTTGACTAATTTGTGATTGAAACCCTTATATAATTATTTCTACAAAGAATGACACCCAGAGGAAATCAAGTTGCTATTTATTATTTTATTTATTTACTTTGGTACGATCTATCTTCCTACCCCCACCCCATCACCCATCCACCCACCCAAACCCCTCCCCCACAAAAAAAAAATAAATAAATAAAACCATGTACCTCGTCGTGAATTATTCAGAAGAAACCTCAGAATCCTGAAACCAAAAAGACTCATTACTATTCACACTTTTCTGCTATCCTATGCACCAACGGGAATCCCCTCATGTGAAACATACTTCCGGTTTCTTTCTCCGTTGTTGTTGCATCAATTTTTATTCATCAGATTAACATAAGTTGTACAATGGGAAGTTTTACAGTGGGCCACCAGTATCGTACCCTCACATATTTTTTTTTTGCTGCAGTTTATTATCCCTTTCTATCGCCAGTGGCGCGCCTAAACCCTACCTACCTAACATTATTTGTGAATTTTTGACAAATATTCGGAGAAACATAACGCCCAGATGCTGGCTCGAACCCACACCTGTCAGGCGCCATTGGTTTCTGGCTTGTGGACAAGGCAAGTTAGTCCCGCCTTAGCCCACTTGGCCACAACGCTCGCCTAACATAGTCAACTACTTCGTGTTTTGTGAAGGTTGCGACGGCGAAGCTATGGAAAACTACAAGAGTCTTCAGGTCCTGTTTCACTTTCTGTCGATGATCGACGCACCTCCGAAGTCGCCACAAATACAGGCCTCTACGATTGTTTTTTGCATCCTTTCACTGAGCATGTACTTCCTCCACCGTTTTTATACTTATCCCACTCGTTTTCTGGCTCTAACAATCGTCGTTTTCGGCAATTTGCCATATTTAAAAGTCACGCATCAAGCTTTGATAAAAGCAAAACAAGCCAGACCGGAACTTGGTTTCATTCTAACCTCGTTTTAATTTATAATGGCGATACCCACGAGTTTTTATGAGAGGTGCCGGAAAGTTGTGAATACTCGAGAAAACACTGCCGGTGCCGAGTTCATGTGTATCGTACTCCGGAGAATATACATCGAAGCTGTGAAAAAACGAGTCATTCTCTTAATCACGAGAGCTCCTTATAAGCAAAGCCGATTCGTATATCCTGCTGCGAACAGAAATCGTCATCCAAAATAGATTGGTTACGGTTCTCAGGAAATAAAACGCCATACGCGTGATCGATTATTTATTATCTCCATATACAGCTAGCTCCTGGTAGGAGATGGGGAATACCACAGCCCAATATAAGTCATTGTCACGCACCGTCCTTTGTCAAATCCAATGATATCTTAATATGTACACTCAGCATCTTCTATATAAAGGCCATGAAGGCACAACAATACTAACTCACACATGCGTGCAGCAGTTTGAGTCTGCGAATTCACCCAAGTAATTTAAATTAGTTTAAAACACTGAATTACATTTACTACTGAATTACAGTCAAGAAAATTAATGGCTCCTAAACTTACAAAATTAACCACTCTTATCCTCTATCCTGTTTCGTAACCCGGAGGTCGTAGGGGTCCCATAGATGATAGTTTAACCAGCATACACCATCTTTCTCTGTCCTCAGGAGCCCTGATGGCTTCGCTCAGTGTCAAACCAGTCCATTCTCGAATGTTGTCATCCCACCTCTTTTTCGGCTTCCCTCTTCTTCTACCTCCTTGCACTGTGACTTGCAGAATGGCCTTTGCAAGGCCTAATGATCTGGTGACGTGGCCATACCATCGGAGTTTCCGTTTCTTCACCACTGTGAGCAGGTCATCGTGTTGTCCAATGGCTTGATTGATGGTCTGCGGAACTTCGTCGTTGGTGATGTGTTGGGTATAGGAAATGCCCAGAAGTCTTCAGTAGCACCTCATCTCCATTCTTTGTATTCTTCGTTGGAGATCTGCTGTGAGGGTCCATGCTTCGCAAGCATATAGGAAGATGGAGATGACAAGGGAGCGCAGCAGTCTTACTTTGGAATGTAGACTGATGGTCCTGTCTTTCCAAATGGGCTTCAACCTTGTCAGGGCAGCAGTTGTTTGTGCGATCCTGGAGGACTTCCTGTCGGGACCCATTGTCTGATACAATGGCTCCTAAATATTTGAAGCTATGCACTGTGTTGAAGGATTGGCCTTGGACTTTGATGTCCGTGTTGATGCCATTGGTGTGGTTGGTCATCATTTTGGTCTTCTCTGCACTTATTTCCATTCCATAAGCTCTGGAGGTGGTGTCAAGCCTCTGTACCAGCTGTTCAAGTTCTTGTTCCTCTCCAGCCAATCCATCAATGTCATCCGCAAAACGAAGATTGGAGATGCTCTACCCCCTATGCTGACTGTGCCTTCGTGATCGTCAAGAGCATCTGACTTGATGCGCTCTAGGAAGATGTTGAAGAGTGTTGGAGAGAGTAGGCATCCTTGACGCACACCGATTGTTGTTCTGAACCAGTTCCCGATGGCGCTGTTATGGAGGACTGCACTGGTAGCCTTGTCATACAGGCTTTTGATGACTTCAATAATTTTAGGGTTGATGTTGTACACTTTCAATGTTGCCCATAGAGCTGCATGCCAGACTCGGTCAAACGCCTTCTTGAAGTCTATGAACACATGATATAGATGTAGTTGGTGCTGTAGGTAATTCTCACAGATTATTCTGAGGTTGAAAATCTGTTCGCCCTGCCCTGAATCCTGCTTGTTCTTCAGCTATGATTTGTTCAGCTTGGGGTTTCAACCTGTTGAGTATTATTTTCAGGAGGACCTTGCTGGGATGGCTGATGAGGCTGATGGTGCGGTAATTTTCACACTCCTGAAGGTTACCTTTTTGGGAAGAGTGATGACAAGCGACTAGGGTCAATGGTGTAGGCCACTCCCCACTCTGCCAGATCTCGTTACAGATAATGATGAGGGCATCAATCATCGCTTGTCCTCCTGCTTGTAGCAGTTCCGCGGGTATGTTGTCCACTCCCGCTGACTTCCCTTTCTTCAGCGATTGTACGGCTCCATCAACTTCTTCCCGGAGAATTGGGAGGATTTCTTCTTCTTCTCTGTTCTCGGGACATGCTAGAACTGATGGGTCTCCATTTGGTGTATGGTTGTAAAGGTCAGAGCAGTACTCTGTCCATCTGTCCAAGACTTCCTGTTCTTCTGTAAGGCATATGCCAGACTTGCTTTGGATCGTGGAGACTTTGGGCTGTTTAACACTTGTCAGCTGCTTCACAGTCTGGTAGGCCTTCTTGCTGTTGTTCTTGTTCAGACTGTTCTCTATTTCCTGGCATTGCTCTTCTATCCAGTTCTCCTTTGCTGTGCGCATGCCTTTTCGGATGTCATTGTTGATTTTTCGGTAGACATCAGCTCCCTGTGAGATGTTCTTTTTCTTTTTTTTCTTTTTTAATCTCTCTTCGTTTATCACACAGATCCAAAAGTTCAGGTGCGATCCACGGCTTCGTCTTTAGTCGGTGCTTGCCAAGAATCTCAGTGGCGGCATTTGTCACGGCTGAGTTGAAGGTGGTGGTCATGGTGTTGACATCCACTTCACCAGCTCCCAAAATGAGCAGTGGTGCAAATTTCCCTCCAATTGTGGCCTGAAATAGTTCTGCCATCTCCGGGTCTTGCAGTTTGTCCAGGTCGAACTACAGTCTAGTGCACTTTGCTGTATTTACTCTTTTCAAGTGGAGCCGGAAAGACATCATCACGAGATCGTGGTCACTTCCGATGTCTGCTCCTGGAAAAGTGCGTGTCCTACCAATGTTGATGCTTGATCTGAAGCGTTTCTTGACCATGATGTAGTCGATCTGGTTGTGATGCTCCCCCGCCGGGACTGTGCCATGTCCATCGTCTGGAGCTTTTGTAGAGACCAAGCGTGTTTGCCAGTACAAGATTGTTGTATCTGGCAAATTCCAAGAGTCTCAGACCCCTGTCATTTGTCTCGTTGTTGCAGTGGGGTCCACATGTGTCTCCCAAGTTGTGGTGCGCATCTTGGCCAATCTTGGCATTCCTGTCGCCTTGCACTATGACTTTGTCCTTCTTCGGCACTTGGTCAAGTACCGCCTGTAGATTTTCATAAAAATCCTCCACTTCGCTGTCGTCATAGTCTGATGTTGGGGCATAGGCCTGGATGATGGTGATGTTGAAAGGGGCTGCTCTCAGACGGATGGTAATGATTCTACTGGAGACTGGGCGGCAACCCATGACAGTGGCTAGAATGTTCTTGTGGACCAAGAATCCAACGCCGTGTTCGTGCCTGTCATCTCTACCGCTGAAATAGAGCTTGCGGCCATTGTCGGTCCTTGTTTCACCTAGTCCTTTACAGCGCAGTTCGCTGATACCTAGAACGTTCCATCGATAGTTGTCCCGCTCGTGGGCCAGTTCTTCTAATTTTCCTTCCGCAGTTAGGGTCCTGACATTCCAGGTTCCAATGTCGATGTTGTTTCTCGTGCTGATCTTGCTAATTTGTCCATCAGTAGCATACTTATCACCTCCGTCCTGGTCGCCAACGGAAGGCGCGGTCCTTGTGCCGGGCGACGACCGATCCGGTATGGAATTAGTGGATAGCTTCATCATGTAGTGTGCCTTGGGCAAAAAAGACCTGGCGGTGCCCAATAATCTCCAGGCCACAGCCGAAATCCACGAATACAGTGTCTCGCCTTGGCTCTGAGCACGTGGTCGTTGAACCTGTAGTAACGTGAGGTTCCTCCGCCCTGGCCGGTGACTTCTGTGTAGAAGACTTTTGCCCAATGATGCCGTGCTAACATCACCCCTGTTAGTCGCCTCTTACGACACACCGGGAAACATTGGGTCTATTCTATTTAATGCCCGAACCCACGGAGCAATAAAATAGATAAAACACCACACGGTTTTCGTGGACTTCATTTCCTTTCTTTCAAGGGAGACTACCAACTCTTTCGTTCTTAACAAACTTGTTGCCTTCCTTGTCAGCACATCACCACTACCCATCATCACTAAAGCTAACGGTTGGTTGTAGATAAACGATAGACAGTTGGACAAAGACTAACGATTATGGAGCAATACCTTTCGTCAATGTAATTAACATATCAAAAATGCACAACGATAAAATATTCCGCACAGCCCAATTATAAGCGGCAACAGAAATACGTAAATGTTTCATCTTGAATCCCATTCATGGATAGTCGGTGCAGTTGAAAGTAAAAATTGACGTTACAGAGACATGTGGTTAAGTAGCAATATATTTCATCAATGTAAGTAACATCTATATCCTATCCTATCCTATCCCGTAATTCTGAGATCGCTGGGGCAGCACAGATGGCCGTTTAACCAGCATACTCCATCTTCCTCTGTCCTCAGCAACCATAATGGTTTTGCTCAGTGTCAAGCCAGTCCTTTCTCGAATGTTGTCCTCCCACCTCTTTTTCGGTCTCCCTCTTCTACCTTTTTGCACTGTGCCTTGTAGGATGGTCTTTGCAAGGCCTGATGATCTGGTGACGTGGCCATATCATCGGAGTTTCCGTTTTTTCACCACTGTGAGCAGGTCATCGTGTTGTCCAATGGCCTGTGTGATGGTCCGTCGGAATTCGTCGTTGGTGATTTGCTGAGTATAGGAAATGTACAGAAGTCTTCTGTAGTACCTAATCTCCATGCTTTGTATTCTTCATTGTACATCTGCTGTTCAGGGTCCACGTTTCGCAAGCATAGAGAAAGATGGAGATGACAATGGAGCGCAGCAGCCTTACCTTGGAATGTAGACTGGTGGTCTTGTCTTCCAAATGGGCTTCAACCTTGCCAGGGCAGCAGTTGTTTGTGCGATCCTGGAGAGGACTTCCTATCGGGACCCATTGTCTGATACAATAGCTCCTAAATATTTGAAGCTATGCACTGTGTTGAGGGACTGAAGTCATCAAAAGCCTGTATGACAAAGCTACCAGTTCAGTCCTCCATAACAGCGCCATCGGAAACTGGTTCAGAACAATAATCGGTGAGCGTCAAGGATGCCTACTCTCTCCAACACTCTTCAACCTCTTCCTAAAGCGCAAAATGTCAGATGCCCTTGCAGATCACGAAGGCACAGTAAACATAGGGGGTAAAGCAATCTCCAACCTTCGTTTTGCGGATGACATTGATGGATTGGCTGGAGAGGAACAACAACTCATACAGCTGATACAGAGGCTTGACACCACCTCCAGAGCCTATGGAATGGAAATAAGTGCAGAGAAGACCAAAATGATGACAACAACACCAATGGCATCAACACGGACATCAAAGTCCAAGGCCAACATCTATAGCAGAACGATATTATGTTAAATATATTCCACACCTCAAAAGACGCTAAAAGTAACGGGTCCCACAAAGCTACCAAAAGAAACACAAATTCATGTTCAATCTTGAAGCTTGAGTATGGCTTGACAGCAAAGCTAATAAAGCTATCAGCGACATTTATATAATTTTTTTACAATATACAAAAGACCTGCATTTATTTCCTATACTCAACCAATATATATTTTATAGAACAAACACACACACACATACACGTGCGCGCAAACACACACACACACACACACACATCAAAAGGGGGGAACGTGGCAATCTTAACAGCTTACATGAAATAATAGATTCTGTTGGTAATCAATCGGATCGGGTCATGTCTCAGTCACATTTATATTTTCTGCACTTGAATCACAGTCAGAGGCTGGTCAATGTAGGTGCAGCTAATAACATTTTATTATGATTGAAGGTAACGGTAGGCAGGCGCTGGACAATTATTGGACAGTGAACGATGGCAACGCGTGCCATCAATATGAGTAGCTTTGTAGAATAGAAGCCCTTGCTTGAAGAGTCTTGCACCATGCTAGTTAATCGATGACGAGCTCAACTGATAAATTATGCTTGCTGAGGAGTGCCACTTAACAAAGAATCCCTTATGTCGTACAGCCTCGGCGGTGATGTGAATGAATTACAGAATGCAGAATACATAATCCTTTTCTGTACCCATACACATTTACAAGGAGAGTTTTCGTGCTGTGTCCATCTGCATACAAAAATTCAAAACAACGAAATTAAATTGTAATAGCAACATAAAAATGAAAATAGAAAATGATGATATTTACAGTGATTGAAACTTGTCGAGAAAGACACCTCTCTCTCTCTCTCTCTCTCTCTCTCTCTCTCTCTCTCTCTCTCTCTCTCTCTCTCTCTCTCTCTCTCTCTCTATCTATATATATATATATATATATATATATATATATATATATATATATATATATATATATATATATACACACACACACACACACACACACATACACACACACAATAAAACACTTTGAAAAGACAAAATTTATCCGATCAATTTGTTCATTCTTGATTTGCCCAATTTTCGGTTTTAAAAACCTTCAGGGCATTCCAATGTCAGTGTGATAATTAATTGTACAAAGCGTTTTTCCAAATTTAAAAAAAAAAGAATTCATTTTTACAATTCACAAAACAGCACATATATTAAAATAGACTTAAACTCAACACACACACACAACCACACACGTGAAGAAAGAAAGAGAGAGAGAACTCCATCTTCGGAAAAAGTGGGGGTGGGGTTATAGGCACAAAAAAACACACAACTATTCTGATCATAATAATAAACCCAACATTCCCAAAACTAACTTCATTACCGTAATTCCTGAATTCTATCTTGTCACGAACTGGCTAGTCTTAACTCTGCTTGTTGACTATTTAGCCATGTGTAGTCTTTGTAACAGTAGAGAAGTTAGACTATTACACAGCAGCAATTAAATTACACAGCAGACCACACACCGCGAGCCCGACCCACGCTAGCGCAGGGAGTCAGCACTTGAGTTTTGAATCGGACCGTTTTAACCAATCAGAGCAGGCTCAGTGGGTAGAGCAGTTATGAATGTGTCAAAACCTAAGACAGTTTGAATCAGTCGTGTGTGAGACGAGGTAGAGTCAACATCTCCACAGCTAGAGAAATCTCTACACTCATAGACCAGGAAGCAGGACTTAGAAAACTTAGAATTCTCTCAAGTCATCACGGGCCTGAACTTGTCAAACAGGTAAATGAACGCCCTTCTGTTTCATCGTGATATATTTGTATTATTGTTGAAATTATGTTTGTGGAATTTGCTATGCATAAATGTGAATTGTTAATCCGAATTTCGTGACCATGTGGAAACGCCGAACACGTGGCGAAACACGACCGGTTGCGCCGCCATGTTGTATCCCGTACGGAACCACTGTTGTTTAACTTATATGTATGTTTGCAGACCAGTGGCTGTACCACTGAATGTTTATATTATTATTAATTCTGTATGTGTATAGTTAGACACGATTGATATGTATGTATAGGAATTTAGAGTGAGATTCCAGTGGAACCCGGAAGTAGCAGAATGTTCGTCGCTTATGTATAGAGATGTGGAGCTATCACTGAGGGCTACTTGGCTTTCAGTGAGACGCTCTGCACAAACCGATTATTCAGGGTTGTGCAGAATTTCGTCTCTTATATTACAGACGAGCAGGCGAGCTATCCCGAGCTATCCCGAGCTATCCTGTGTGCCCCACTCCACAGAAACGACTAGTTGGTCGAGGAGACTCTACCGCACAAGACGGAAGGAGCTACCCGAAGAAACACCCTGTCAGACCCCACAGCGTGGCAAGGGAACCCAACTACACAACGACACAGGTGGACCAGAAGCTACCTCACAGAAGGACTTCGAACACCCCACACATGAGTTAAGTGCATAAGGCGAAGGTGCACTTAAACTGATCATAACAGGACCACAGTAGTCCAACTCTTCAGAAACTGTAAAACGGACCACAGTAGTCCAAATCTACATAAACATTATAGCAAGTGCCCGAGGAAGAAATAACAGCTGCCTAGACTATCAGCGATCGAACTATTTGCATTGAAAGAGACGTTTTAAGTTAGAGTAGTACTTAGAGAATCTTGTATAGAGTAGAAGAAATAAATGTGTGATTTTAACTGTTATCAAGTGGCTGGACTACATATGATTCATAGCCGTGTGAAAGCTAGTGTGACAGTAATCTTTTACCATTTTTCTATCTATGTCTGTACCCCAACCTTAACACAGAACGAGCTAAACAAATAAATTTATTAAAGTAATTCATAGGGTGACCTACTAGCAGTTCCCACCGAATAAACGTGAGGGTCCATAATTCCATTGTGCAGAGCCCATAAACCCCACGTGACATATCTATCTATCTATCTATCTATCTATCTATCTACCACTGTATATTCAGTGGTGTGCATAAGTTTGGAACCACTTGCGACTTTTGCATTTTTTTAAACATTATGAATTTTTATTTTAATTTTTTCACGGACCTTTGCTTCCTTGATATGCTGTGTTGTGGTGGAGTCTTCTCCGTGTGGCTAGACTGGTGGGCTCTCTTAGCTCAGTGCTTTAAAGGCCTCTGCAGACCAACTTTCAGGGACGACTTGTTCTTGTCTTTCGCCGAGTTGGGCTCACGATACAATACCTGCTCGTCTTTTTGACAATGTCAGGCCGTGGCTAACTTGATTGAATTCGATTTTCAACAAGCCCTGCTTCCTAAGTCTGCTCAGGAGAGAGATTTCTGTAGACTCAACCTCTACCTCCTCTGACTGAATCAGCCAGAACTTGTTCTACCTACTCTAGCTGTGTTCTCATTGGCCGGAAAATCTGATTGGATGTAAAATCGAAGCGCTCTAACGTGATGTCATTGCCTACTTGGCTATCGTCAGCATACCACTGCTACGCATGATCACTTATGTCGTCTGCTTCAGACTAACAGTAATCTTCTAAGTCTAGACTGACTAAACAGGGTAAACTGGGCCTCTTGTTACACAGATACTGCGCAGCTGAGATTGCTGTTGCTGATACGTGTGAGAATCTGTAAATACATTTGAATGGCTGCCATGTTTGTGAATATTGTTTCGGTGAAAATGACGTTAAAAAAAATAAACGCGTGTTTGAAACGAACAATAAAGAACAAACATCTTCCAACAAGAGCAGAAAGCGATTGAGGTCTTTTAAGTCAAGATGTTTTAATCATCTTGCAAAATGGAAAGGATCCCATTATGTGCTAAAGAGCGCTAATGTGGAATGAACAGGCCAAAGAAGATAGCCACACAAACGAAGGTCTCTGCACTTTTTGGCTCGCAGTTAATATTTTCATCTCAAACAACAAACATAATTCCAATTCAAAGCAAATTTAATCGTGCAATTTTGGGATAATTTGTTTATAAGCTGCTCTCGCTTTTCTGTCTTCCCTGCTTTACCAATTGTCCCTAGATCTACAACTTGTGATAGTTGCAGACAAAAAAGGCCCGTCCAGTATTTATTTACTATCAGTAAATTGCAATTCTTATTAAATTTGGCCTATAAATGACTAATAAATAGTCTTTGTGTTTGCGTTGTTTACTTGCTTGTTTGGTTTGTTTTAATATGTTTTGCTTTGTTTCTTGTGAGACCAAAAATATCACTAAACATTACATACATCGGCACCTTGAGAGGCCAAAATGTTGTGGACGCTTTAGAAAATCATAATAATCATCATTATCATCATCAGCAGCAGCAGTAGAAGCAGCAGCAGCAGCGCCGTCGTCGTCATCTTCATCGTCAGCATCATCACTACCATCATACATGCTCATCCATATTGTTGCTTTTCCGTCTGTCACAGATAAAACTTACGGACCAGCGACAACAAAGGATGTACATGTAAAGGAAGGTGCCGGAAGTCTCCAGAGATCTCTTGGTATTTCCGCAATCCCTCCCACAGTGTGAAAAGCCATTCAGCGCCTACTGGAGGTTTCTTTTATCTCTCCGCTGGACTTAACAAGCTATCTTCTCTCGCCATCTGCTGCCTCGAAAGTAAACTTCGAAAACTAGGAAGGTGGGCCTACAGACCACTCCCACCCCACATCTCTCTCACTCTCTTTTCGCTCTCTTCTCCCCCTCCTCATCAACCCACCTGATCTATCTCTCATTCTCTTCTTCTCCTCCGCATCTATATCTTCGATTGACACTTTCTCGTGATTTATCTGCTCTGAATCCATTCGCTTCCCATTCTCAAGTGTCCACATCCTTGTTTATTTGTTTACTAATATTTATTTGTTTGTTTGTTTTAAATTCATTCATTCATCATGTAAAGTTTTTTGTTTTTTTTTTTTTTCTAATACGCAGAATTCGAACTTTTTCATGTTCAAATCCGATTTAGCGTCTCTTCGTAGATGATAATTACATTTTCCTTGTCTAAAATATCATAATTAGCAACTGCTATTGAATTGAATCAGCACAGTATATATTAACAGGTAATACAATCGTTGCCTCATTACCCATCGTAGTAAATAAAATTAAAAACAAACAAAAAACACACATGGTGCTTAGAAAAATAACGCAGTATCCACAAGGGAAAACCAAAACAATAGATATATTTTGGAAAAACAGCGTGTCGCATAATTTGTATAAAATACTAACAACAAAAAACTGTAACTCGGTGTTTCCAAATAGTTGTAAAAATTGGGACGGGAGAATAGGGCGCACAGTACAATGGAAAATAATATTTAAGACAATAGAAGAAATTATGGAAATCAAATGGAAGTGGCTGCAAATTAAAATAATTGATAGAATGACAGGAACCAATAAAGTATTATCTAGCATTGGAGTAGAACACAGTATTAATTGTACCTTTTGTGAAAATGAAAAGGAAAACATACAACACCTTTTCTTTAAGTGTCCTTTCGCTCAAACGTTTTGAACTGAATTTGAAACAGCCTTAAATTCTAAGTGTTATAATGATGTTGCGTTACACTTCAGCAAAAATCTGGTAGTATTGGGTTGTGACAGAAATATAAGAACGGATACAATATTAGACTTGTTAATTTTATTATCAAAATCATTTATTTACAAATGCAAAATTGAGAAAAAGATTCCACTTTACAGGTCCTTTACAGATGTGCTGAAAAGTCGATTTGAAGTAGAAAAACATATGGCGTTTTTACAAGTGAAATATCAAAAATGTGTACAAGCATGGCACCCGTACTTACCACTATTTAACGGCAGATAAGTGCGTATACCTTATAGTTACATGTATGTATGTACTTTTCACTGCCAACTAAATCTGGCTTTGGATAATTTGTAAAATGATGCCCCATGATGCTCTTTCTCTCTCTCCTACTCCCCCTCCCAAACACACACTTTTCTATCACAAAATATTAAAAAACAAATATGTATATAGAGTCTAATATGAAAGTTGTGCAGATCCGAAGTATATGATTTTGTCTTAGCAACTTGTTTGAGACATAAGCAACTGGGAATCCTTCGTTCTACATTATAATATTATCTTTTTATGTCCTCCCCCCTTCCCTCCAGTCTTTGATAATGGAAAAATATAATATTTGCATGCATGTTTTGAAAAATAAAAATGTTTGTTATAAATAAAAGAAATTGACAGTATCATAAAGCCCTTTACTTCGATGATTGGCATGACTGATTATGCAGTTTTTGGTAACGCTCGATAACGAACTATTTTCTAAAACCACGTGTAATAATATACATAGCATAGTACATAGAAAACCACATAAAGACAAAAAAGCATCTTTTCACGCTTAACCAGTAGTATCTCTGTGTAGCATTGTTATATAATTATGTAGATTATGCTCTAGATGTTATTGTTTAATACAGGTCCCGATTCTCGAAGGTGGAAGTGCTTCAGTGTTTTACACACAATTTTTGTAAAACCGCTGCCGTCTGACCTCTTGCTCTATTGGCCTTCTGCTCTTTCTCTTTCCATTAGTACCATCTCAATGTAGTTAACGCGTTCAGTAAAACCTCCAGCAAGGAAGGAAGTTCTTTAGGACGACGCGCCCCCTGAAAACTAGAATGATTGAACCATTCTTTTCTCATTCACTGTTTCCAAGAAAACAGCACCAAGCATTTCGCCAAGAATCAGATTTCTTAGATTATAAAGTCCTGGCCATGTTCAGTTTGAATTCGAACATTTGGATTCAACAGCCTGATCTCACTGGCGCTGCCTTTCGACTGCAGTGCATTCTCTGAGAAAGGGACCAGCCGTCCCCAATATTCGCTCGCTGTGTTGACAAATTATTTAAAAGGTAAAAACCCAGATGTAAGTCCTCCACAATGAGAGTAGACTTAGAGTGACCCTAAGGTGTAAAATGTTATTAGTGGAACTCAAGCCAGATCGAAAAGAGTGAACGGAGTGTCTGTAAGTTCTGTGACTGCGGAGGCAATCTCGAGTGAGAGAAATCGAGTGCACGCGAATGTGAGCGTGCGTCTGAGCATATAATATCCGAGTCCCCGCGAATATTACAAGAAGTTAGATGGAGAGGATCGTCTCGAGTGTTGCATGGATGAGGGTTGAGGGGTGTAACCTGAACTATACCGGTCTATACTATAAGGGTGCCAAGAAAGGCCGTTGTAGGACATGAGGAATTTGACCGGAGCCTTAACCCTTCCGCAGGCTTTGTGGCATTCAGTGGCAGACACTGTTCAGCCGCGTTTATGTAATTTACAGTCACGGCGCTGTTAACCAGATGAAAGCACCAAGAAACGGGGACCAATATTACCGAAATACAAGAAAACAGATGAATAATAATACCGCTATAATGAGTTAACACAGTAAATGCCCTCTCTAAGGAAGTAGAGCGAAAGAGATACAGAGCCTAAACTAAATGAGCTACTAAATATACATCATGTCGAGGACTGCAGAAAATAACTACTTTTCTTTTCACGAGGTCAATGAGGAGGTAAGGGGTTCTAGAACGCTTCCTAGGTGTATTTCTTTAGTAGGGACACAATTGTGTAGTTTAGTATACTAACTTCAAAGACGAGAGTGATAATGAAGTCTCTGTATACTACTCCAAAGGAATCACTGATGATGATGATGATTGTCACGTGGGGTTTATGGGCTCTGCACAATGGAATTATGGACCCTCACGTTTATTCGGTGGGAACTGCTAGTAAGTCACCCTATGAATTACTTTAATAAATTTATTTGTTTAGCTCGTTCTGTGTTAAGGTTGGGGTACAGAAATAGATAGAAAAATGGTAAAAGAATACTGTCACACTAGCTTTCACACGGCTATGAATCATATGTAGTCCAGCCACTTGATAACAGTTAAAATCACACATTTATTTCTTCTACTCTATACAAGATTCTCTAAGTACTAATCTAACTTAAAAAGTCTCAGTCACTGCTAATAGTTCGATCGCTGATAGTCTAGTATAGGCAGCTGTTTTTTTTCTTCCTCGGGCACTTGCTATAATATTTCATGTAGATTTGGACTACTGTGGTCCGTTTTACAGTTTCTGAAGAGTTGGACTACAGTGGTCCTGTTATGATCAGTTTAAGTGCACTTTCGCGTGTTCACTTAACTTTCTGATGGTGCGGTCGAAGTCCTTCTGTGAGGTAGCTTCTGGTACACCTTTGTCGTTGTGTAGTTGGGTTCCCTTGCCACGCTGTGGGGTCTGACAGGGTGTTTCTTCGGGTGGCTCTTTCCGTCTTGTGCGGTAGAGTCTCCTCAACCAACTAGTCGTTTCTGTGGAGTGGGGTGCACAGGATAGCTCGGGATAGCTCGGGATAGCTCGCCTGCTCGTCTGTAATATAAGAGACGAAATTCTGCACAACCCTGAATAATCGGTTTGTGCAGAGCGTCTCACTGAAAGCCAAGTAGCCCTCAGTGATAGCTCCACATCTCTATACATAAGCGACGAACATTCTGCTACTTCCGGGTTCCACTGGAATCTCACTCTAAATTCCTATACATACATAAATATCAATCGTGTCTAACTATACACATACAGAATTAATAATAATATAAACATTCAGTGGTACAGCCACTGGTCTGCAAACATACATATAAGTTAAACAACAGTGGTTCCGTACGGGATACAACATGGCGGCGCAACCGGTCGTGTTTCACCACGTGTTCGGCCTTTCCACATGGTCACGCAAATTCGGATTAACAATTCACATTTATGCATAGCAATTCCACAAACATAATTTCAACAATAATATAAATGTATCACGATGAAACAGAAGGGTGTTCATTTACCTGTTTGACAAGTTCAGGCCCGTGATGACTTGAGAGAATTCTAAGATTTCTAAGTCCTGCTTCCTGGTCTATGAGTGTAGAGATTTCTCTAGCTGTGGAGATGTTGACTCTACCTCGTCTCACACACTACTGATTCAAACTGTGTTAGGCTCTGACACATTCAAAACTGCTCTACCCACTGAGCCTGCTCTGATTGGTTAGAACGGTCCGATTCAAAGCTCAAGTGCTGACTCACTGCGCTAGCGTGGGTCGGGCTCGCGGTGTGTGGTCTGCTGTGTAATTTACTTGCTGCTGTGTAATAGTCTAACTTCTCTACTGTTACAAAGACTACACATGGCTAAATAGTCAACAAGCAGAGTTAAAACTAGCCAGTCGTGACAATGATGATGATGATGATGATGATGATGATGATGATGATGATGATGATGATGGATGATGTAGAGGGTCGATTTTGAATAATAGTACGTTCAATGCGCTTGCAGAGAAAAGAAAAAAGAACAGCCGCAACAAGATGTTTCAAATAACGAATGATAAATTGTGTACAATATTAACAGTTTCACGGAGGATAAAGTTCATTGCTGGACTTTGGGAAACAGATGTGTGTCTTCAGGGCTCTCTTGAAGGCCTCCACAGAATTACTTTCCTTCAAAGAGAGTGGAAGTTTGCTCCAGAGGAATGAAGCGGTATTTGAGAAGGCACGAAATCCCAATGTCTTTTTGTTTGTATTGCATGTTTTGACACTTGGGAATCAGAGACGGCATTGAGAAGCCGAAAGCAAACCGCGCTGGGGTTAATGACGAGAAATAAGTTATTGCAGATACTGCGGTGCAGCATGGTTGAAGCAGTTATAGGCGAGACTAAGGATTTTGTGCTCAATGCGTCTTTCTGCCTTGAGTCAAAGTAGGTCACTCAAGACAGGAGTAAGGTGGTCAGCCTTCCTCTTCTGTGCAACAATCCTGGCTTCAGTATTCTGAACTCGCTGCAGTCTTTAAAATTCGGATTTTGACGCACCCCAGCGATAACTGTTGCAGTAGTCTAATCTGGAGAGAACAAGTGAAACACAGCAACTGAGTTCGCAGTTAGCATTGGGCGAAGTTATCCAAGTGAATAACATGTACGATAAAACATCGCCAACGAGCAAATTTACTCCAAAAATTCCAGACAACGTGCATGCGTTGCACTTACGAGATAACTTTGAGAATCTCTTCTACTTCAAAGAAAGCAACTGTATCCTTAAAATGCGTCTGCACTATGGAACTCAGAGAACGGGTTCGCAACTATTTTAGGTTTAGAAATGTTCTTAAACATATATCTGGATAGGCTCATATTTTACCAGCTGTAACTTCCAAGATATTTCTGTAAATGAGTAAAAAGAAATAACATGAACCTAAAAGGGGAAGGCGGATTGCGGCGGAGAGAGAGAGAGGGCGTGAAGGGGAAGAATGAGGGAGCTGTGGAACGGGAAATCAGAAACCAAATTTCCTTAAATCGAAAAAGAAGGCATAATTGGAAATAGTACAGCAAAACAAAACAAAACAATACAACAACAAAAACAAAACAAATCGACGGCGAAAAAACAACAACCAACAACTTGTCTTCTACTGCTCTAGGGCTTCTTCGAGTGACTCCAGCCATACGACATTTGGAAAGTGTGGAACCTGACTCTAGTCCTCCACTCACGAGAAATAATACATAAGTGACAGATAGTTGATCCATGTGATGGAGGATCTGTGAGTTCCTTGGGATCGGTAGGTAATGTTACAAAACCACAGAATCAGCTAGAACTACAGACATAAAACAAACCCACATGACAGATACGCTTATGTTCCCTCTCTTGGGATAGAATCTCAGACGTCCCTCTAAAACCAAAAACATACCGTATGTATCCAATAAGCTTTGTTCTTTCGTGCTGGTTATGGCGCTGTCGAGTAAAGAGAAACTTTTTCTCTCTTTTCTCCCCAAACCCCTGTATACTTCTTTTGTGTGATTGAATTTTATCTCTTCTTTGGAGTCAGAAGGAGAAGGAAATGGAAGAGGAGGTTAAGATTTTCTTTTAATTTCTTTAAAAAGTACAAGGAATATACGGAAACTTCCTCAACAGTAATGTCGTTCATATTTTAAAGATTCGGACGCCTTCCATTTACCATCCCATATTTACGCTCTGCTCATCACAAACTGAAGAGACTGCTGGAGCTCATGTATCTAAAGAGATTTACCTAAATAATATGTCTAGGGAAATTGAATCAGCGCTAAGTATAAAAGGTGGGAATATCCATCCCAAATTTTGATTTAGTTTGATTGAGGAACATACTAGTCACCGAAACTTAAATTCAGGAGGAATCCTCCTCGAAACAACAGCAACTGCGACGCAATGCCACCCTGAACATGGGGGAACACGATCTATCAATCACGTATGCAAAACATATTGATATAATTATTCTAACTAATCATGTACTAATAAATAACCATTAGACTGGCACAGTAAGGTGGCAAGTACTAACAGCCAGTACTAGTCCCCATAGTGACCTGGAATTGAACTCGCAATCTTTGAGCCATAAGCGCGTTTCGCTGCTCTACAAAGTGAGCTAATATTGGTCGGGTAATAGTGACAACAAGCAAAAATAGCATGAACGTAACCCGACAAGCAGAAATGTATTAGGGTGGTTAATGCCTACACTTAATTCCCATGTTGGTCGATAGTCTAATGCATACGGGTCTTCGTATTAATCAGCGGCGGCTGAGTTAGAGCCTTCGAGTCAATATCAGCTCGACAGTTACAGGCAGATGCTGATCAACCTGGATCGGCCATGGACTGAATTAAGCAAGCTTAGTGGACATAACCTCGACATAAACATACAAGCTGAGACAGAGCATGGTCATGGAACGCAATTAGACTCGTTAAACCTCAAAGGGAGCAGCAGTAAAACCTTCGAGACTGGCCGCGCGCGATTTCCAAAAGCTCCACGACCTAGATCTAAATTAATTACTACACACAAGATCTCTAGGGACATTCTAACGCACACTGGGCAGAGACATAGAGACCATCAGTCTATGGGTTTGATGCGATACACATAAATATCTTCTTTAAAAATAAGCACCCATCATCCGAGACACCTTACCGCGGACAACAAGGAATCTTTCATTTTTAATACATTTTCTAAGAAGCCCACGGGCGATTAATATTTATTATACAAATACAATAAAGCGTAGTGGAATTTCAAAATGCTTGTCCCTTTGAAAAAAAAAATCGGACGTATTTCCTCTTATCTAGTCTATCTTAGCGAAAATGAAAGAAGATGGCAAGATGTATTTATTTCCAAACACTCACACACGCATAGCCCCAAAATAAACATGTTAAAAGTGGTAATTTTCTTAAAGTAGTTTTGACTGGACATTATCAAAACGAAACAAAAGAGAAACATGGAATGAGATGCCACTTTCTGAACTATCTACAAGGGAAAAAAATCAAAGTCGCATTAGCCCTTTTTTTTAATAGATTTAGTGCAAAACGTGTTTAAAAAATGATGAAGCTCAATGACCCTGACCTTTGAAAAAGTACAAATACGAACGACATAATAATAATAATAATAATAATAATAATAATAATAATATTAATAATAATAATAATAATAATAATAATAATAATAATAATAATAGACATAATAATAATACTAGACATAATAATAATAATAGACATAGTAATAATAATAATAATAATAATAATAATAATAATAATAATAATAATAATAATTTTATAAAGCGCATTATCAAACAATAGTCTGCTCAAGGCGCATCGTCACACGCACAATACAATAGATAGATTACAATCAATAAATAAAATTTAAAAAACAAAAATTCATTAAAATTTAAAGTAGGAAATTGGAAGTAAACCTCACACACACATTAGTTTAGAGATTAAAACAATGTACTAATAGCTTAATAGGACTGACAATATAATAACAGTCAAAATTCAGAACAAAATGATGGGAAATGTAAAAACTCAAAATGCTATTAGAAATGCAATCACATCTTTTAAACTCTAGACAATAAATAAATAAATATCAAATTTCAAGTAACAAATAAGTCAGTCACATAAAATATGAAGAATTATTATTAAAAGATCATGACCATGATGTCGTAGATATATCGCACCCGCACACACACACACACCTAGGCATTGTCAGACACAGAAACACGCAAGCTGTTGTGATGTTTTAATTCTTCAGCACCCACTCACTGACCATCCTACGTATGCAAAGCATCTCTCAAAGACTGAAATCAGTCGTTCGACAAGTGACGGAATCACAGCGGACCAAAGCATGCAGATGCTTGCAGAACAGAAAAGTTTTAAGATTCTTTTTGAAAGCAGTGACAAACTGAGTGTGACGAAGTTCGGAGGGAAGAGAGTTTCACAACGACGGAGCCACAGCAAAAGATCTTTTCCAGAAGGAGTTAAGAGACATATCTGGGGACAGTGAGTAAGGAGGCAACTTCAGAGCGAAGAGAACGAGTAGGTTTGTAGAGGAGGATGAGATCAGCCAGATAAGAGGGAAAGGTATCAGTGTGAAGACAGTGAAAACAGAGAGAAGCAATTTTGTATTCAATGCGAGCCTTTACAGGCAGCCAGTGCAGTTTTTGAAAGTCAGTGGTGGCACTAAAGCGCCGCGGCTGCAAGAGGACAAGGCGAGCAACGTTATTTTAAATACGTTGACGTTAGGAGAGTTTTTTCATCAGGAAGGCCAGCCAGAAGAGAATTACTGAAGTCAAGTCGGGAAAGAATAAAGGCGACAGCGAGTTTGTTGGCAGTGTCCACAGAAAGGTAGCAGCGTATTTTACTAATCCTACGGAGTGGGGTCTCGGATAGCGCAGTGGTTGGAGCACTCCCTACTGTGTCGCAAGTTAAGCACCGTCCAGTGCGGTTAGCACTTGGATGGGTGACCGCAAAACGTGAAGCGACAAATAACAACGCCCCCAGTTGACTCAACTGAGACTGAGTACATACTCTCTTAAGGGTGGGGAAGGTAAAGCAGCAAGGGAGAGAGATGGGCATCACCCTCATTACGCTTGCCCAAGATAAGTGAGATCTCCAACATCACGCTCCTCTACGGCCACAAGGCTACGGGACTACCTTTACCTTACCTTTTACGGCGATGAAAGTTGAGGGATTTGCACAGATTGTTTATATGCGTCTCCATCGTGAGGTTTTGATCAAGGTGAACACCAAGACTGCGGAATAACCTTGACAATGGAATCTGTTGATCAGACACATTCATGGACCGAATAGCAGATTGATGAAGTTTCGATCTTGTCCCGACCAGGATAACATGCTTTAAAGTATATACAGTTTCCACAAAGTAAAAATGACGAATTTTGGTTCAGTTATTCTTCAGACAAGGCAAAAAGTGTGGTTAAAAAAAAGTTAAATTCGGAGCGACGGACCGACAGACTGACAGAAGTACCAACAAACGCGCTGCTACTAAAAGATACTCTATGATTTAAAATACAAGTATACCAAAACTCAGCAAAATCGTTTTAGCCGTTTTTGAAATATTGAGCAAAATGTGTTTAGCAAACAAAATGTCTTCGGTGAGCTTGACCTTTGCGTTAGAGCAAATATGATGGAACGTGAGGAAGGCCATTTAGCCTAGGTAATGTTCCCTATGAAGTGTGGTGAAAATGCGTACAGTGGTTCTTGAGATATGGCTTTCAACGGACCGACATTTGGCTCGTTCCGATTTACCCCGGAGAGAGAGAGAGAGGGGGAGAGAGAGAGAGAGAGAGAGAGAGAGAGAGAGAGAGAGAGAGAGAGAGAGAGAGAGAGAGAGAGACCTGCAGCCGGATGCACAACACGTTTCTAAACTAGAAAGGTTTTAGCCCTAAAACAGTTCTAGTTAACACTGTTCTATAGAAATAAGTTAAAAGCAATGCTTGACGCGCTTCTAAAAATATTTAGAACAGTTTTAACTAAAATAGTTTTAGGGCAAGTTAAAATTGATTTAGCGAAACTAAAAATGACGTCACGTAAACAGGTCATGAAAACCATCCCACAATTCGTCATTCTCCATCATGGCTGCGCCCAGCAAACGTGATAGGAAAGTGAATTTTAGCCATAGTGAGGAAGTGGCCTTGTTGGAGGCCTACATTGCCAAAAAAGACATATTGCAAGGGAAAAAAAATGTGCACAAATTGTAAAACGTAAACATCTGGCTTGGCAGGAGGTGGCGACGGCTGTCAATTCTCAAGGATTTACCAACCGCACTATTGAGGAGTGCAAATCAAAGGTAAATTTAGCCTATACTTTGTCTGTTTATGAAGGATATAGATTATACTTTAGGCTGGTCTATTGTTTAAATGCCCTCTAAACAATTAGATCTAATTAAATAATAATAACTAATAATATAATAAATGGAAAACAAATAATGAAAATAAGGTTATAAAGACGAAAGGTAGTTACTGGGTGCCACTGAAGATATTTTTCAAAACCACTGCCCGGTAGGCCTATAGCAAAGAATAAAATGCGCGTTCTGCATGTGTATTTTTGGTACTAGTGTCATTTATTATCGAACAGCTGCTTTTACGTGTAGCTGTGATCCACATGCGTTGCAAAGTAAGGTAAATAGCCGCATGGTTAACAACATCTAGGCAGGCCTATGCAGATCTGAGTCTAGCCATGTAGGTGTAATGATGTAAGTTCACTCATGATGTTGCATTGTCCGGGTAATCTTTTATTTATTAATTTTTTTGTTGTTGTTGTTGAAATAATATATTGTACGACATGCAGCCTTTTCCCCATGGTTCAAAATTATTGTTACAGTGGCAACGACTGTCAACAGTAGCCAAAAAATGCTTGAGAATAAAAAAATATCCACAAACTGGCGGAGGCCCACAGGAACCGGAGCCTTGGTTTGTTCCACTGGTATTGGACATATTAGGGGTGAACACTGCCTTAGTGGACGGCATTGGAGGAGGAGGGATGGACACTGGTGACACCGGTATGTAAATGATACCACATTTTAATTTATATATTAATTTATAAATCAAACAGTGATGATTTTGCTGATTGTAATAATCTCAAAGTTAGACAAGTGTATAGTCTCCTGTGAGCATTGTGGTGTCAGAGAAAGTATCTCTCTCCCTCTCCCTCTCCCTCTCTCTCGCTAGATAGATAGATAGATAGATAGATAGATAGATAGATAGATAGATAGATAGATAGATAGATAGATAGATAGAGATAGATATATAGATCTATATGTTCATCAGTCATTGCTTTTTTTTTAACTGTAGCCTTTTGTTTTCTTTTGTTTATTTAGAATCGCTGACAATCTCCACGGAGGAGGCAAAAGAAGGTGAGAATAATACTAATCAATGCAATGTTTTAACTCTAAAATTTGTGTACTGTACAATAAATCAAACACTCAGCATGACCATACAGAACATTGGCATTGTAAGTTTGTACTGATGAGACACTGATGACATTCCATCATAACTGACTTTAAAGATCCTAACGCTCATGTCCTTGATGGGTGAGTGCCGGTGACAAGAACACACCCAGCATGCACCTAGGTCCTTCTTCCCCATCCCTGGCTGCCCAGGATTGTGCTCAGTTGTCTGGAGCGTTATTACGGTGCGCCCAAAGACTGCAAGTTGGCGCCTTGGGCGGCTTGAGTTAGATCCTGTATTGGCCAGCGCCCTGATCAGCTCTTGAGCTGAAAAAGCGCTATATAAGAACTATGAAATATAAATATATATAATATATATGTACAGAGTATACTTGTGTGATAAGATTTTTAAGCGGCACGGTGTGTCTACGTTGTTTAAATATCCTTTTTAACCAATTTTTTAATTTTTTTCCGGATTCTTTCAGATGCTGAGGTTTCAGGCTTTACCATGACTTTGGATCAGGATGATTCATGTAAAGGTACACGAAAGTTTTGTATTCATTAATTCATCCCTTGCCCAGCAAAAGGGATAACACCACAGACACAGTCACGAAAGGTCAAGGTCATCCCAGCATCACTGTTTTTTTTTTGGCATAATAAACTTTTCCTGTAGTTTATTTGATAGTACATGAGTATACATGGAACCAGAGGTCAAGGTCATCTCAAGGTCAAGAGATTGAAATTCCACTGTTTCATGTTGTAATTTTTCTGGGCACTCATTTTCATGCAACTTTCAAGTTCCATAAGGAGCATGTGAGTCATATGGGCTTTGCCCTTCTATTTTATTGTTAGCTTATCAGAGTGGTAATATGATTTTTGGAAGGGCTGGGAGTTGCGCATAGGTGATAACAGTTGCTTTGTGCTTGCGACAGAGTGTTGGTCTTACAACAGTCGCCAGCTTCGCATTCCCCATATCAAAACAAAAACTTCTGCTTCTCAGGCCCTCTCTGCCATTAACTCTGTTCTCTGCTGAATCATCTATTTTCGCTATGGACTGAAAACACACATTTGAAATAATGTCTTTCCATAAATCTCAATCCTGAGCTATCCTTCATATTTACAACCAGTCACAGCCGCCAAGTGTTTGCGTGTGTATGTTGTGTGTATGTTGTGTGTATGTAATGTAATGTATAAATATAAGTATATAGATATATGAATGAGAGTTAGAGCGTTTTGTAAAGCGCTATGAGCTCTAGTGAGGAAAGGCGCTATACAAATGTTAATTATTTTTAAAAACATTTTTTTAATCAATATAAGTGCTTCGTAATTTTATTTCAACGATTTATTTAAACATATTTGAATAATGAATTGAATTACAAAAATATACAATATAATAAAACCTGAGTGTTTGTTTGCACAGTTATTAATTTAACACTCTTTTCTGTCAGTTTACAGTGACGATGATGCCATCGTAAATGTGGTGGAAACCTATGTGGGTGAGGACTGCATCCTCTCCGTTCAGCCAACGACGCGACCAGCTTCAGTACCGGTGACAGTTGCCCTCGATGCTGGAAACTGTCGTTCTGATTAGGCGAGATCTGCCGCTGCAGCCACCAGCATGACAGCAGAAGCACCTGCAAAAACCACGAGGAAAACTTCAGTCACCAGTTCCTTTACAGAATCTGCAACCAAGGCTACTGCTAGCTCACGTACCAATGAGCTATACAACCAATACTTGCAAGAATCTATCAAATTAAAGACAATTGAGCAAGAACTGGTTTCATTGAAGATTGAGTGTATGAAAAAGAAACTGAGCACCGAGTGAAGGCCGTTTGGCCTTGTCTTGTTTAGCAAATAACAATAAATAATTTTGTTTCTTGCACAAAAATTATAATGTATAAAAAAAAGAAGAGTAATAACATCACATACGATATATTGATATGTCATTGAATAAGTGAATGCCTAATTGAAATAAATAACATCACAAACTTTACTTAAAATAAACATCATTATTAGGTAAAGTAAATGACTAAACAAATGGGACTTTGCTAGCAGTGTAAACCTGTAAGTGTTGGACACATTTTCATACACTGGCTCTGAGGAGAAAGTGCATCCTTAGGATGGTAATGTTATGTTCATTCATCAAACTTTACAAAGTAAATATTGTTAATTTATGTTCTACACGTGTCCGTGTACTTTTAATCTGGTCAGTACTACATTGTTTTCAAAAATGTCAAGTGTTGAACAAGCAATGGGGCAAGTGCTTCCCTTATCGCTATTGTGTTTTCAGACAATATTGTAATTAAAACAAAATGAAAATTGAACTGTGCTTTTCAGTGTGTGAAATTTGTAATAATTAGATGATGTAAGACCTTTTTTTCTAACATTCATGTATAAAAAGAACTATTTGATGCTGCATGTTGTCTGTTGTACAGGGCATAGTAAGTGTGCATTACCACTGCAAATAATGTTTATAAATGCTCTTGGATTATTTTAACAAATTCAAAATAATACATTTGCAGTATAACACAAAGACGAACATGACTCACTTCAGTGCATACCAAACACGGTCTGAATA
Source organism: Oncomelania hupensis (assembly GCA_036898135.1). NCBI lineage: Eukaryota > Metazoa > Mollusca > Gastropoda > Littorinimorpha > Pomatiopsidae > Oncomelania > Oncomelania hupensis. The sequence goes on along the minus strand of CM072511.1, from coordinate 54,562,627 downwards.
AGATGCTGCCTCTTAGCCCTTGATGTCAGTGTTGGTGGAATGTTGCACTGATTCCAACCATCATCTTCGCCATCATTGTCATCCTCCTCCTCCTCAACTTCAGGCGTGCCAAAAGCAATGGCCATGTTGTGCAGGACGAGGCAAGCGGAGATGATGCTGCATGCACGAGAAGGACTGTACTGGAGTTCGGTTCGCAGGCAATAGAACCTGCGTTTGATGACTCCTATGCAGCGTTCCACTGTAACCCTTGTCCTTACAAAGGCAGCTTGGTATCTAAAAGACGAATATAACACTAAATCAAAATACTCTCTCTCTCTCTCTCTCTCTCTCTCTCTCTCTCTCTCTCTCTCTCTCTCTCTCTCTCTCTCTCTCTCTTTTACCCCCTATCTTAGACTCTCTTCCCCCCTCACTGCTTCATGTGTGCTTGACTATTAATTCTGCATCTATACACATTAGGCCTATTCTACATGAAATCTCACTGGTAATCCTTGTCCTTACAAAGGCAGATTTATATCTGGTAAAAACAAAAAACTATACAAAATAATGTACCTCTTTCTCTCTTACCCTCTCTCTTTTGTTCTCCCCCTTCTACCCCACTATCCTCACTGGTGCCTATGTGTCTGCTTGTTAAATCTATGTCTATATATAAACTTAGGCCTATTCTACATAAAATCTCACAACTAACCCTTGACCTTAAAAAGCCAACTTGGCACCTCAAGAACACAAAACTAGATCAAAATAATGTACCTCTTTGTGTGTGTGTGTGTGTGTGTGTGTGTCTCTCTCTCTCTCTCTCTCTCTCTCTCTCTCTCTCTCTCTCTCTCTCTCTCTCTCTCTCTCTCTCTCCACTGTGTTATTAGACAATTCCACACAATATTTTCTGCTTACCTTCTTTCACTTTGTGTTTGAGGGTTCATCAACGGTGTTAGTAGCCAGTCTCGTAGTGGATAACCGTTGTCTCCTAAAATAAATCCATCAAGCAGTGGTGGCTGCATTTCGAAGTCCCTCCAAACGCTACTTTGCTGCAGTATGCGGGAATCATGAACTGACCCAGGGTACTTCACTACACAGTTCAGCAGGCGTAGCTGTGCATCACAGAGGACCTGCACGTTGATGCTGTGCTTACCGCACCTGTTCACATATTCGTGCTCATTGATTGTAGGCCTTTTCAATCTGACATGAGTGCAGTCGACACAGCCTATGACATTTGGAAATCCGGCTTGCAAGTAAAAACGTCTCTTCTGGCGATCTGCAATATTTTGCGGATGAAAATTGATGTAGCGTCGAGCACGTCGAGCTAATGCTTGTGACACTCTGTAAATCACACGGGAAACGGTGGACTGATGAACGTTGACTGTGTCGCCAATAACAATCTGAAAAGAACCAGTGGCAAAGAATCGGAGTGCAACTAGAATCTGCTCCACTGGAGAAAGGCTACCCTTCCTGTTGTATACAAAGTCCAAGTCATGTCCAATCAATTCCACAATCCTCTGAATGTCTGGTCGTCTAAAACGGAAGCGCCTGAAAATTTCCTCGTCACTGTATTCGTTCAAAGGGTTCCGTCTCTCTCTGTACAAACGATTTCTTCTCCTATTCAGTTCACGATACAACTGATGAACGGGGGCCGCCATTTTGTTGTGACTTTTAGATCAGGGGCCCGTTGTCTAAGGCGGACGCACGCCAACGCTCGCTGGCGTTCGGCTTGGAAACGATACGCACGCCGCGGGCGTGCGCGTGCTTTGCCGAACGGTGGCCGAAGGTAGTTTGCGGAGTGCACCAAGATGGCGGCGGGAGTAGTAGGATTTAGATTTGTGGACGATAGTTTTGTTAATTTCTTCGTTTCTGAGCAAGAACTTCGAAATGTACAAAGTGGTAAGTAACTTTGCTTATTTGATATGCTAAAAATGTATAGATTGTGTTACCACAATTTGCGAATAACCAGCGAAATCTAATGGAAACTCCGAAGCCGAAGCAGAGAATCACAGGCTGTGCATGTGATTGTGAAGTTTCGTCGTTCGTAGGCCTCAATTACATAGATCTACTATACATACATACGTATGTAGGCGGCATACGGGTTTACAAAGACGAAAGAAAAGACTTCAGGGCCTGTGAGAGAATGGGGGTTCTAAAACGTGTTACCAGAGATGCCAACCTGCAGACAAATCTGTCCATAAGAAATTTATAAGTTGTCAGTATATTTAAAATTTTGTCCGTAGACAAAAGGGAGCAAAAGTCCAGGATTGAGATTTCTTACTAAAAATATAGTCCATACCTGAAGGAGTCAATGGTGAACGATCGTTCTTCATTTTGACCTCAAGGACGGATCGATAAACCATGTCAAAGAATAGAAAATTGACGATAAATGACGTAACGATTAGCGGTTTCCGTTACACTTTTTTGTGACATCGTAAACAGCGTGTTCTGTATTTGTCGACCTGCACAGGCATGCCTACCCTCAATTTGAAGTTTCCATACGATATGCAGTAAGTTAAACTAAAGCAAGCTTCAATAATTGAAGCTATCAAATAGATTTATTACATTATAAGATCGTTATATAATATGCTGCATTATTTTATACTGTGACAGTGCCTAAGTGTAATCATTCTGAAACGTGTAACAGTCCTTTTGCCATAATCATCAGCTGCAAATATATATTCTTGTAAAAATTATTCTCGCCGTAAGAAAAATGACTTCAGCGTAAATCTGTACAAAACTATTTGCCACCGGAAAATAATACGGCTAAACTGCGAGAGTTGGTATCTCTGCATCGTGTAACGGCATGAACACACACCTTTTCTATATAGTAATGGAATAATTTGGAAAGTTTAATTTGGTTATATGAAATATCTTTAGAAATAATTGCCACGAGACATATGAATAATACGTCTGCTCATTTGACGATACTTTCAGTTTTAACTAATATTATGTTGTATATATTATGTATTTTTTGTAGCTGTTGAATGTGTTCATCATTTGTTGCTGGTGTCTCATTTTATTTGTTCCTATTTTCAGAGCAGGGCAGCTTGTTTGCCCAAGGGATGTTGGGGAGGAAAGCGACTGAATTGGGCCTGACCTGCCCCACAGGACTCAGGGAAGTTGTCATTGGAGGAGTAGACGGGGCACCATGTGGGGTGCTACTTCAAAAACAGACTACGCCTGAAATTGATCAAGGTCAGGCGGAAGAAGACAATGACAGGAGAGAGGAGGACAGATCGTGCTGTGTGTATATTTTTGACATCAGTTTACTTTGCATTATAGTAATTGTTGGTTAGTTTTGTTTCTGGTTGTGTACTATTCAACAAAAGATTAGAGGAAGCCGACTAATGGAAACTTCCATTCTTCTTTAGTTTTGGTAACCACTTCATAGCGCAGTGAAGCTGCAGCATTTTGGGGCAAGAAACTAAGGTCTGATCATAAAAGCAGAGAAGAAGAAAAAACAATGATAATGTTGATAGGCCACTAATAGTGATGATGATGATGATGATGATGATGATGATGATGATGATGATGATGATGATATGATTATTATGTATGCGCCTAATTTAGACTTAGAGTACAGATAAAGGTAACTATAAAACAAATTGAGGAAAAATCATGAACTATTAACAGTAACCGTATATAAAAACTAATGACTCTTAACACACACACATATACACTCACACACACACTGACTCTCACGCACACACTCACTCTCACGCACATACTCCCATGTGAACTATGACTTTGTAGATCTGTTTCATCGACTTTAATCAACGTTTTCGCCACAAAAGTTTTTTTTTACTTTTTACATTTAAATTTAGCAATTTGCTGCTTGCACTGTAATGTTTTTTTTGTTTTTGTTTTAATCATGTGACACATTGAAATACCTGGTGGCGTTAGTACTTGATAAGTTATTTTGTCTTGTAACAAGTAGTGTGTTTTACTATTACAAACAAAATTTACTTATGATATGCACCAGTTCGATTATAAATGTATTTCTTATTTACATTCGACTAAAATCAGTATTGTAATAGTTCTTTGTTATTGGTTTTAGTTTGGTTTCCGGATGTTGAGTTACAGTTTGACCTTCAAGCAAAGAGGGTATAATACTCTCTTTACTTGAAGTGAGAAAAATCGACAAATAAACTTATATTTGCTTGTTATTTTACGTAATATTAGTTTGCCATTTTATTTTCTACAGCTGTCAGCAGCAACTGGCCTCATGCTGCTGTACTCCTGCTTGTGGAGCTTTGGGTCGACCACAAACCCCATTTTGCCAACCCAACTATGAAAAAGATGGAGGTTTGGAAAAAAATCGCTACCAGGCTCCAAGCCTATGGATATAATTTTAATGCAGACAGCTGTGACAAAAAATGGCGATCACTAAAGAACAGGTGAAAAATACGAAGCATAGTTGTGCTGTCTTGCATTCTGTACTTTTTATTAATCAGTGTCGGCCGTAGAACGTTTCTAAATTGGAGAGATCACTTTTTTAATCACATTGTTGTTACTTAGTGGGCTCACAATTGTACAGTAGGCTGGATTGCTTATTTTTGGTGTGGGGGCTGGGGAGAGGGGGATCATTGTGTTCATGAGATGTCTCAGAATAATAATATTTTCTCTTTTTTATTTTATGTCATGGTGGCCTAAGTCTCAGAATCCAATGAGGAATTTATAATAGTCTTGGTTACAGTTCTAACTTGACAGACTATATGTATGTGTGAAATACTAAAATCTGTACTTATTAGTAATATACTGCATTCCTATATAAAATCTAGAAGCATTTATGTTTTTCACCTTTTCAAACCAATAGTGATTGTGCACTAATTATTTTCTTATAAAATTCACTGCACTAAGTAAAACTGTATCACCCAAATCGAACTTCAATAATGTATCTATTCATCTATTGATTAGGCTTGTAACTGTTTTATTTTTTTTAGACACAAGATCATCAGAGATGCCAGCAAGGCTTCTGGGGCTGGCCGCCGTAAGTGGGAGTTTTTTGATGTGATGGACTCAGCATTGGAGGGGGATCCTGCTGTAGAGCCTGTCTGTCAAGTATCTTCACTTGCAGGAGGTAAGGTATTTTACCTCCATATGGTTATGGTTCTGAGCAAGAATTATTAGTGCTTCATTTATTTATTTACTGTATGCAGTTCAATTCAATCAGTGTTGACCATTGTGTGTGTATTTTTATGCCTATTATTTGGGGCTCAATTTGATAACCTCTGGATTGCGAACGACACACACACCACCATCACAAGCGAAGTGCATTCTCCTAGGTTGGTTTAAATTATTCAGGGATTTTTAAAAATCGCTTGTTCAAATTTTCATTAGTTCACCTGGCAAGAACATTTTTAGGCGTTATAATGAGAACATTGTACCAGTTTTACAGCAACCTTTCTTTAATGAGACATTGTACAAGTTTTAAAGCATTTCTTTGTAAACTTTTAAGTAAAAATTATGCAGTAGGCTGCTAATAAAATCAGGGCTTCTAGATTTTGTGACAGGCGAGTGAAGTTTGAAAGCTAATGGTCCGATGAACGAGTGGATAGTTAGAAGATTGTGCACAGCTGGTGGTGTTAAAGGGTCACAGACAGTAACAAACTGGTTGAATTATGGATCACAGACAGTAACAAACTCTGGTTGAAAGGGTCACAGACAGTAACAAACTCTGGTTGAAATGCGTCTCTTATAAGATTGCTTGTTTAGTATTTATAGTGCGTTGACTATTGTTTTTAGTGGGCCAGTGTGTTGGACACCCTTTTTGTTCTTTGTGATGTATTATGTTATTTACATTCTCGTAATGTATGACCATTTCTTTTTTTCAGTGCGAGAGAGAAGACCTGCATCCTCTGTGGGTTTTGATTCTAATCCTGACTCTTCTCGCTCTTGCTCCAGCCCTGCTCCTGCCATTCCCTCTTCTTCCACCGCTGCTTCTGCAACGTCCTCTCGCTCTACCCCTTCTCCTGTCACTCTCTCCACTCCCACACAACCACCACAAGCAAAACGGAGGAGGGCCAGTACAAGAGAGGAGCCACCTCAGTGGTTCAGAGAGTATGTGACTGAAACGGGGGATAAACTTGACCGCCTCATCAACCTGGCCGAAGAATCATCTAAACAGTATGCTGAGAGGAATGTATTATTAAAAGAGCTCATTGAGACCTTAAAGAAGTGAAGAAAACATGAGATATGTGCTTGAGTGTGATAAAAAGGGGGAATACTGTGAGCATGAGTGAAGGAGCGCAGGAAAGTATTTTGATTATAGTGGAGAGAAAGGGACATTTATTTTGTAAAAAACTGAAGTGTAACAGTTTTCAATTATTATTATTTGAATAGTACTTGCCTTATCAAAACAGAATACTAGGCGCTTATGTAAATAATGAAACTTTTATCTATAAACGCTGTACATGCCATCCAGGCATGTTGTTTTACTAAGTTCATGTAAACTGCAAAAGAGTATTTTGGAGAAACTGTTCTGTCCTATGTTTCTGTGGATCCATGGTTTGTTTCCCAGTCCTGTGTTTAATGATATGTGTATTCTTGTTTGTTGTGTGTTTTGTTTACGTTTTACAATGTATGTAACTGACTTGACGATCATCTTCTTTCATTGACCCTTGCCCTCGTTTGACTTTGACTCTGACTTGACTTACTTGTTTGGATGTGTTTATTTCGTCCCCCTTGTGTGTGTCTCAATGTCAGTTTGTTTTGTAGTTTTCTCCTTATTCTTTGCGATTGTTGGAAAAGGTTCTATTGTAATGTATTTACTCTTTTGATTGATTTTTAGTAGTCTTAGAAGATTAATATTATTAGGGGTAGTTTTTGGGTACTACGTCATGCACGCTTCAGTTTCGGCTATTTCGTAAATAATGTTCACTGTTTTAATCCCTAAGCCTATATAACTGGCTCGCTGTTCACATTTCTGGTTAGTATTGGTCTGTAGGCTAGAGAAAGGAAGATCGAGTCGTTTTGTGACTTAGTGAACGAAAAGTAATTTTGTAAAAGAAAAGTTGAACCGGTCTGTTTTTAATGTTCATGGATCAAGTGCCTTGTCTTTGGTGGAAGAACCTCGTTTTACATTCTTTTGTTATCCGCTTGGATCATAAGGTACGATACATTCGCCATGTTTTCTTACATTTGTTGTTACACGTTTTTCAGTTTTTGATGTTAGTTGTTGCATTATACTTTTCATCGTGAGCATTTTGTGGGAGGATTTGGCTGATGTAGCCTGAGCTATTATTGGGTTATATTAATTGTTTAGCTTATGCTTGTCTTGTTCGTAGTTGCAGCCAAGTTAAAGTGGGCTTATACTTTCATAACTGTGTTGGAAAGAAGCATCGTTTATAAATATCTCGCGTGTTTGTAAGGCAACCAACTCGGTGGGAGTTATTAGGTTATGCTGAATTTTGAGGAGTATTTTTCAGTATTGTCTAAAGATAACGAACGCAACTTGATTTGTCTCGCTACACTGAAATTCGCGATTGAGTTTTCAGCGTGTATTGTCTGATTATTTATAATTGTTTTGCATTAGGAGACATTGCGCCCAAGTTCGCATTTTCTGCATAAGGTTTCGTTAAAGCTGGTAAATATATTTGTCAGTTTCTAGTTTTCTGTGCGGTTCATGGGAGATAACCTACTGTGGGCTTTTTGGATTATTGTGTTGCACTGTTATATTATGAATTTGCATATTGTTTATAATGGTTCTTGTTCTCTGTCCTTTTTGTCCTAGTCTTTTACCACATACATACCCACCCACTTATGATGTTGAAGTCCTAACCTAGTCCCTTAATTTGAGAAAACGTAAACAGTTGAGTCATCTAAATAAAAATTTTATATGTATGTGTTTTGTTGATAATTTATAATGATGTTTGTATTCTATTTTGTTTTTGTAAACGGGGGTTCGATAAGTTGGGGTGAAGCCTCAGCCGTCCCCTGCGTGGGATGTCTTTATTGTAAAGTGACTGGCTGGTGGAGGGCATTCAGTTTTCCCACTAGGGTTGTTTCAGCAGATCTTTTATGCGGATTGGAGGTTGTCCGGTCCTGATTTGGCTCGGAAGAGTCCGCTGGACCTAAAGCAACAATTATGTTATGTAATGTTTATGTTTAAATGTGTGCTAGTCTCAAATGTGTGACCCATCAGATTGTTGTGTGTATGGCAGTGAACGTTTTCCAAAATGTATTTCTGTTTATGAATAAACTTCTGTCTTTTTTAAACGTAACAAAGAGTGTATTGCCTTAATCTTGATTTTTACGTGGTGGTATGATTTATTTCTGTGCTCTCCTAATGTGTTAGTGCCAGCTAAGCTACACATGTACATGCAATCCTACAAACACTCAAAACGAACATCCTTCTACACATGTTGGACACACTATGAAAGTGCAAGAAAAGACCAGTATAACAGAGCATGAAAAACGGTAACTGGCAGCAGTTGCAAAATTAATTAAAACAAAGATAAGAATAATAATGATTGTATTAGTTTTTATTATGTAATGATATACTGGCGTACTCACACTTGCATGCACCAATTATTATACATCAACATATTCGTAACTGTTCAGAATACAGGATTCATATACTATATAGGCAAATGACAAACCATGTACGGAATATTTCGCAATGATGGAAAAACACCACACGTTCTGAACTCACCCACAAGTACCTTTGTTAAATATGCTAGTAAGGTGGGGCGGGAGTGGGTGTGAAGGAGGAGGAGAAGCAGGCTAGCAGATGGAAACAATCTAAAAATAAACTTCTGTACTATCTATCTCTTCAGATTCCTGCGCTTCGTATTCATTTGAAGAAAAAGCCCATGGTAGCATTCTGTATTATTATTATTATTATTATTATTATTATTATTATTATTATTATTATTAACATGCATGCATGCACATGAACATCTATCTAACATACAGACTCCAGGGTACACACACATACCCCTACCATTCTGCACATGATATTAGATGCACAATAAAGCATTGCATAAAAAAATGGCATGTGCCATTGCATAAGAAATATAACAAGACACCTGCAGTTTACAAATAATATTAATAACACATACTACTACCACTACTACTATGTAGATGTCTATAATGTAAATCTGCTAATGATACCCACAAATGTGCCTGCTATTATTACACAATCTGCAATCCTAACTCGCTACAAAAAGAAAAAAAACTATGGATGAAAAGGTAGATCTGAATTGACTTGAAAAAAACCACAATTACTGAATGAGATGCTCCGAGGATGTGCAAGACAAGCAGGACCTTTAACCCACTAGCATGGCAGCAATTTCATGCCGCTTGTCCTCACCACTTTGCTCACCATCTTCTTCGCATACATTTTCTGCTTGTTCTTCCAAGCTGTCTATGTCATCTGCATCCACACCTTGCTGCTGAATGACAAAGTTATGTAGAATGCAGACTGAAAAAATAACTAGTGGAATTTCCTCCACATTGGTCATGTCCAAAAAGCGCAGTCGTCGCCACTTGCCTTTCAACAGTCCAATGGATCGTTCCACTTCAACCCTTGTGGAAGAATGTCGGGAATTGAAGGTCTTCTCCAACGCTGACAGGTGACCATTGTCACGGAAGGGCACCATCATGTGCGCAGACAGAGGGTAGGCAGAGTCACCAAGAAGGTGGTACCTGCCTGGAAGGCTGCCTTCTTCCAGAAAGGTCTTTACCTCACTGTTACGAAATACCCTAGCATCGTGGACAGAGCCAGGATACCCAGTGGTAACATGGATGAACTCCAGGTTGTGATTGCTGACAACTTGCAGTTGCATGCTTGGGACTCCCTTCTTATTTATGAAGGAATCCCTGAAGGCAGAAGGGCCCGGAATATGGATGTGAGTTCCATCTATAGCTCCGACAACCCCCGGAAAGCCGCATCGCTGTGCAAATCCCTGAAAACGTACAAGTACAAACTGAATCAACTAGGCCTACTTTCAAAAAAAATGTTTTCAAGCTATTGCGAATTGTCATTTCAATGCCTACTGCTTTAATTTGTAGTTATTGTCTATGTATGATTGACTGTTCCTTGTTTTGTAATCGATTCATTGGTGTTTGTTTTTCATAATTGCTTTATGGCATGCTAGAAACTGGCGGTTTGAATTAGATCCTGTATTGACCAGCCTTGATCAGCTCTTGAGATTGAAAATCGCTATATAAAAGTGATAAATAAATAGAAACTAAAACAATGTTAATGGAGCGAGAGGTGTAATGTGCACCATCATCATCCCACCCCCCTTCCAACCCATTAAATTCTATGACTAGGTCAACAGGAATAAATACAAGTTATTATGTGTTATGAAGAACTTGTACACCCAGCAAGCGTTGTGGCTGCGTGGTCTAAGGCGAGACTAACTTGCCTTGTCCACAGGCTAGAAGCCAATGACTCCTCATAAGTGTGGGCACAATCCTACCTCTGGGCGTTATGTTTCTCTGAATATTATATACTTTCGACTCGGGCAACGTCTCAGGGGTTTTCTACGGGTACTCCGGTTTGCTTCCCCAGCAAAAAATTTCAAAACACAGCTAATATTAGGTAGGTTGGGTTTGGGTGCGCCACAAGCTGCAACTACGCCTTCCCCAGGGGTAAGGGTCCAGAATTTCCTGATCATAAAAAGGGGCAATTAAAAATCTGAATAATAAAATATGGAAGACAATTATTCCAACAGAAGTATATTGGAAAAAATTCCATTTCGGCCAACAAACCTCCACCCAACCTCACTGGAGAGATGCTGTAAAATATGATAGGACCTCACTGTTTAATTGAGTGGTAAAGGAAACTCTATCCTCTTCCCAATCACTAACCCTCGCCCTGACAATGGAAGAGGAAAGTGGAGAAGCAAAAGGAAATATTCCAAAATAGTAATTTTCGTTTGTGTCTTATCTTGTAAACAGTACATACTTCTGCATTGATGTCCATTTGGCGTCTGTCAGGCCATCTGATCACATCCATGCGCAGCTCTGTCATCCGATGGCATGTGGTCATGATGACTTTGTGCAAAGTTCCTTTGTTGATGCCAAATCTGTCGGCCACCCCCCTGTAGGATTCTTGATTTGCCAGAAGCCAGATGGTAGCCAACAGCTTCTTGTCCAGTGGCAAAGTTCTTTCTGGAGGCATATGAGGGGAAAGCCAAGCACACAAGTTCTGAAACAATTGTTAAAAAGTGTTAAATACATATGTATCATTTAATACCAGCATAAGACATCAAGCAAGATCATGCGTAAAGCTCAAAATACCTGTGTTCAGACGTATTGAATATTCAACACTCGATGAGCATTTCAGTATTGATCTCTTTGAATACATGTACACCACCTAAAGATAACAGTAGTAGTAAACCTTTAATTAGTATTTTTTAAAGCATTACTTAAGATTTTTTAAATCATAATTATAATAAGTACTATTACCACCACTACTACTTCTACAACTATTATTGTTATTATTATTATTGTTATACAATTTTATTGTTAGTTTCCAGCCTGACGCTAAGCTAAATCCCTTTCCCCGAAATTTAACAAGTTGATGCATAATCTACCCATAGGCACTAGGCCTACAATTCAGACTTCTATTTTATAGTATAGAATGATGATTGTAAAAAATCTAAGTCTAAATCTAAATCTAAGTCTAAACCAATGTTTAGCAGGTTGACAGTTTTATTATAACTCAATAATGAAATTGAGCGTTGTTGGTAAAAGAGTAAAGAGTTGGTAACAAATAAACTTACTTCGAATGTTCCTCGGCACATTCGGAAGTGCTCACGAAACTGAGTATCCGTGTATTTCGGCACTGTCATTTCAGCGTACTTGTCTACGTGTGCCTCAGGATTCCTCATTTTAGCTCGTTGCAGTAATGCTGACAGCGTGGCGAGGCTCAAAAGGCATGTGTTAGATGCCAATGCCACTACAGTTCCTACGCCATCATTTTCTTCCATGATCTCAGAGCACAGCACTGTAGCAATTGTCTTCACACGGTTTCTTTTTACAATCTCTCCTTCTTCTGCCGCCATTTTGAAAAAGCTCACCACGCGCAAACCGTTTCATAAAGCAAAGTGTGCAGTGCGCACGCTCACGGCAGGCGTTTTGTTCTAGGCAACATGCCCCAGGTTTAGTGATTTTAAAACAGCTCCGATCAGATCTAAAGTTAGAACTGTTTTAAGCACTAAAAACGATTCTAAATCACTTGTGCATCCCATCTAAGGTTGCTAGAAGCGTACTAACTTAGAACGTTTCTAAAACCAGCTTTTTAAAACAGTTTTAGATTTAGAAACGTGTTGTGCATCCGGCTGCTGTTTTTTTCTTTTAAAAATGTAAGCATAGCAAGGGAAGGAATAATGATGGTTTTGAATGACTAAATCTAAATGCATGTGAACAACTTGATGCCGCCACAACCACCACCACTAGAAGAAGAATGTATATATCATAAATCAACGGTTTCCGCAGTGCTGGAGGGAAGAACAAATAGAATAGACATTTTATTTCTTATCTTCAGGTTTTTGTATCTACCTCTAATGGATTTGGAATTTGGCTGAAAATGCAAAGCCGAACTGAGCCAGACCCAGGCAGGACATAATTATATTGGATTATAAGACCATTTTATTTTCTCGATGGTGGGAAAACGCGGAAAAATTAAACGTACGTAAGGAAAAAAGAAGAAGAAAGGAGCATAAAATAATGGATATGGGGTAAATTTGTTCAGTGTAGTTGGCCGTTAAAACGAAGAAAAATCAAGATGGCAAACCATTCAAATGTATTTCCAGACACTCGTACAAACAGCAGAAAATCAGTATTTTTACAAATGCAAAGTTTCGTGAAGGTGTTGTGACTCGCGGCTTTATCCTAATGAAGGAAAATAAAAGTATGGAATGATGGGCTACTATTTGAACTATTTGCTAGCAAACACATTATGAAAAACAATTCAACCAATTTTGAGATAAAGCGCAAAACACTTTAATAATATAATTGACCTAAGCGAACTTGATTGACCTTTGAGAAAAGGCAAAGGTCAAAGACAAAACGGCTGGTTGATGGTTGAAGTATCTGCAAAGTAAACATTACAAATTCAATCCAGTCTTTCTGAAGATGAGGCAAATGACATGTTTTGAACAAACAAGTGAAATTCGGACCAACCAACCGAACGATTGACCGACAAACGGACTGTCACTATATGATTGGTCATGAGTTGAAATAAGTGTATACCAAAAATCAATTCCTTTCTGTTATAGTAAGATCAAAAATGACCTTGACCTTCGAGATGAACGCAAAAACATCAAACATAAGAAAGCTCAAGCAATAATATCAATCTACAAGTTTGGACTTTTTATCTCTCATAGTTTAGGACCAAGGTCACTTCAAATACCCATGGAAACTGACTTTGGACTGCCAGTGGCCTTGACCTTGGAGCGAACATGACCAAATTTGCATGGTATGTGTGTGTCGCATTGATATGTATTATGCCGCAAACAATCATTAGTTCAAAACCAATAACTTAGGGAAAAAGTGAAATGTTAAAAAATTTAATTTTTGGACTAACATATCTTGAAACTGTGACTTTGACCTTGTAGTGAAGTCGTTCATTTATTGATTATTTTCTAGGTTTAATCGATGTAATACATACAACATGCTACCAAATTTGGCTGTGATTCAGGTGCTGAGTACTTTAAAGTTTCGCACAGACTGACAAATGGCGGACGGACAGACGGACCCAAAAAAAAATCAATTTAAAACAAGTATAATTTTGGGACTATTTAAGACTCATCTCACACAGCTTTGCGAATATCTGAAGAAGAAAAAAACTGTATATAACGGATTAGATCTGGGCGTTTCTTATTCTTTTTGTATCCTTTTCGGGCAAGAGATATAAAAAATATCCACAAATCGATTATGAAAACGCTAAGAGGCTTGGCTTGAAAATTTAATATATTGCATTTCAGATATTATTCAGACTCGATAAATATTATTTTATTTTTGGGGTGGGGCAGCGGTCAGGTTTGGGGAGTTGGGAATGGCATGGCATTGGGTGGGGTAGATTCCGGTATTTTTAATACTCTCTTCGCATCATGATCCTGTTCAGAGCGTGATGATACCTCAATAGTTACATGTCAGAGATTATCGATGGAAGATGGTTTATGACGTGTTGGATTTTTATGATCAACTTATGGTTGTATATTGCTCACCGTAAACGCAAATTTATGTACGGGTATCTCTCTTTTTTCCAACTGACGGCTAATGGAACAAATTTGGGAAAATTGTGTTGGTGTGGACCATTCTTAAATCTTAAGTTAGATACATAGATATTCAATGTTTATAGGGTCCAGCGGACTGCCAAGAGCCGAATCAGGACCACACAAAACTAAGTAAAATCAGACTAAACTGCTAATATTTAAATATGGTAAAAATGTAAATAAAACCTGTCTTACTAATAACATTTTAACCACGAATATAAACAAGACGACATGACCTATATGCGCTAAAACAAACCAACATCATGTAAAATTTGAAACTGGTGTTTACTATTGCTAACCTTACAAATCTCATTAAACGGTATCGAACCAAAATATATCTCTCTTTCATCAGCCAGATCAGCACATTCAGACATAAAATGGCGGAAGAAAAAGGACTTATTACATGCAAAGCACGGTGGTACTTCTCCTTTCAAAAGGAAACTATGGGTGACATAAGTATGCCCAATATGAAGGCGAGCCAAAACAATTTCTTCTTTGCGAGCGGACGTAAAGTTAGGCAAAAAAGCAGACAAATCTGGAAGAATTTGAAATATTTTTTTAGACCACTCAGTCTGCCAGATCCGTTTACAATAAGAGCCAGTCATGCAACGCAGATCAGAGTATGGAACAAATTGGACAATCTCTGAAGGGAAATCTAGATGCAGAGCCTCCTTAGCCACTTTGTCCACTGTAATATTGCTGCGGATGCCCACCCAAAAAAAAAAAATTACCCTTGGACACACGTTGTGTGTGGAAGTCATGGATTGCCAGAAAATGGTGCGATATCTTTCTCGTGGAAAGAGCCTGAAGTGCGGACAGTGAATCAGACATGATTAAAAATGAGGATCTTTTAGATTGATAAACCTGTTTCAGAGTTAAATGAATGGCCCTTGAGCTCAGCGATATAAACAGAACAGAAATCAGGTATACCCTGTTGCAAAAGCTGGTAGAGGTGTCTCCCAGAGACCGATGCAGCAGCAACTGAGTCTCCTTTGTTCAACCCGTCCGTAAAAGGTTTTTCATATCCCCTATACAATGAACAATAAAGTTGCTTATAAACAGCTTCGGAAGTGTTGGACCTTTTGAAGTTTGTGAGATTGAAGTTCATAATGGGGCTGATGAGGTTCCAAGGTGGGAGCACAGTTAGCGATTAGTCATCATTAACAGAGTCAATATCTATGCCTGCAGTGTCAAAGTGAGGACTTATTCTGATACCAAAAGGAGGTACTTATGTCGGTTTGTTGAGTATTTAAGAGCAATTAACGGGTATAGAACACAATCATAAGCGGGATTTTCAGGGTTTGCTTAAAATTTGAGAAAATAGTTCATTGCGAGCTGAAGCCTACGGATCTCCAAGGTAGGTTCGCCAGCCTCAGCGCAGAGACCTTTCTTCGGGGTAAGAGCGAAACATCCCCAGGCAGATCCGAAGACTTTGATGATGGATTGGATCCAAGGCTTTGAAATAGGCTTTCCTAGCGGAACCATATACGATGATATCATAATCCAATTTAGATCGTACCAGAGAACGATAGATGGGGAGCAGAGTTTGCTTGTTTGCTTCCCCAGTCTGTGTGGCTGATAACTTTCAAAACATTAAGATTTTTCTGGCAGCTTTCACTCATGTATTTAATATGCTGCAGAAAAGTAAATTTGCTGTCAAAAATAATACCTAAAAATTTTACTTGTTTTACAAACATTGATGGGTTGGCAATAAACATGGAGAGAAGGGTTAAAAACCTGGTTCTGTTTGCGATGAAAATGAATGCATTCGGTTTTAGAAAGCGAAAACTGGAAGCCGTTTTCTTCTAGCTACCCACCCCTGAATTTTATCTATGCAAAGCTGAAGTTGACGCTCCACCCCTGCCAAGGTTTTACCCTTAGACAAGATGGCGAAATCATCAACAAACAAGGATTTATATATGCCAGATTTGACGTTTTTAACTGTGTTGTTGATCTTAATGTTAAACAAGAGGAGAAAGAATGCTAGCCTGAGCAACACCCATCCCCTGCTCAAAAGGATCTGATAAAGTGGAGCCAAGTCGGATCTGAAACTTTCTATCGGGTAAAAAATTTCCTATAAAAATGGGTAAGTTCCCACTTTGGAACTGTACCCTTTTATTTCACATAACATGATTTAAATATACAAAATGACAAAGAGGCTCATAGAAGCTCAGGAGTTCTATATCTTTTAGAATCCCGAACTTCCAATTCGTGTCATACGCCTTTTCTAGTTCAAAAAACACAAAAACAACACGTTCACCGTTAATCTAAGCGTCTCTGACGAACGACTCGAAACGAGATTATCTGAAGTGCTCCTGTTTTTGCGTAAACCACATTGAAACATATCAAGAGCGTTGATGGAGTCTAACTGCCATATCAAACGCTCATAAATAATTTTTTCCAGAGTTTTGCACAAACAGCTTGTAAGGGCAATGGGCCTGTAGTTGTTTGGATCACAGTGATCCTTACCAGGTTTAGGGATTGGAACAATAACAGATTCCCGCCAAGAAGGGGGAAAAGAATTAGAACACCAGATATGATTAAACCCAGCCAAGAAAATTTTGAGGGAATCTTTAGGCAGATACAAAATTAACTAATAATGAATATCATCAGGGGCGGAAGAAGAAATATTGGATTTCAGGATGGAATCTGTCAATTCTTCCATAGAAAAGGGAAGGTTATATGGTTCACAATTATCGCATTCAAAAAAGCAGGATTCTCGTTCTTTTTTTATCTTTGATGTTTTGGAATTTGTGGGAATAATGAGCAGACAACGAATTGTGATGGATTGCAGAGGTCAAAAAATCAGCCACCTGCTTTTTGTCATTGATAATCTGTCCATCTTGTTTCAGACCTTGGATTACAGCCTTGGAGTTTTTTCCTTTAATTCTTGTTATTATTTTCCAGACTGTTTTGGAAGAGGTTTTGGTATGAAGTTTGGAACAGAAGGTCTTTCAAGATTGATGCCGTTTTTGTTTAAAGAGATATCTAGTTTTGGCTCGCAGCTTCTGGTGATAAGTTTATTTTCAGCAGTAGGATTTTGAAAGAAACTTCGTTGGGCTTGTTTCCTTTTGTGATGAAGAGTCTTGCATTCATCATCAAACCAAGGGGTCTTCGGAGCACTGCTTTTAATAGATGTTTTGGGTATATTTTTGGGAGCACATTCTATTAGGATATTAGAAAACTCCAAAGCTGGATCTTCGGAATTTAGAATGTCATTGGTAATTCGACAAGCCGCGGAGTGTCCAAATTTGTCCCAATCTGCTTTTTTAAAATTCCAGCACCGCTGTGGCCCCTCTGATTGATCTTCTATAAACTTTAAAAAAAAATAGGATAATGGTAATTCCCGCAGAGATCCGAATGAGGTTTCCAATCCAGGTCCAAAACAAAAAGAGAAGCGTCACAGATGGCCAGGTCTAAATTAGAAAATGTTCCTACATGGCTACAATACGTAGGAGAATTTGAATTTAAAATACAGAGGTTGAGGTCATCGACAACATTCTCCAAAATTTTGCCTTGGAGATTCTGATGGTCACTTTCCCATCTGGGGGAGTGACCGTTCAGATCCCCAACAATCACAAAGGGAGATGGGAGTTGGTCTATCAAGTTTAATAAGTCAGCTTTGCATATAGTTTTTGAAGGGAATAAATATAAGAGCAGATTGTTACAGTTTTTTTAAAAAGATATTCGAGTAGCAATCGCCTCTAGGGGTGTGGTCAATGTAACTGGGCTAAATAAAATGTCTGACCGAACACATAAAGCATTCCCATGAGAAACATTGGATTGCAAGCAAGAGCATCCAGACAATTGAAGAATTATATCAGGACTCGGAAGAGTTTCCTAGATCCTGTAGACAAATTACACTTGGTCGGTTTTTAGTAAGCAGGAGCAACTGTTCGTAGTTGGCTTTAATGCCTCTAATGTTCCATTGTATTAAAAAGGTCATGATAGGAAGAAATAAAAGTAGTATGTTTAATTTCAGGCAATTTTCTACTCTTAAATTTCTCCTTAATTATAGCAGACTATTTTTTAGCTGGAGATGGAGGTGCTGACCCCTGTTGAAGTGACTCACCCATGTCAACTGATTCTACCTCCAGGGAGGTGAAACGATTCGAAATAATGTCTTTTTTTTTTTTTTAGAAGACAATGGTCCTGGTTTATTATGAGTCAATGAAGAGGACTTCGAGTTCGTCAAACATTGCGCGGTCCCAGCCGAAGGACCCATGAGAAGGGAGGTCGTGGATCAGATGTATTCCCTCGTCCCGGAGGTGTAACAGAATGTAGAGGTGTGGTAGCGGCTTTTGACGCGGCCGCCGGCGCGTCCACCTTAAGAAGTGGCATTGTCTTAGTCAGTAGTCGGCCCGCTTGAGCTCGACCTCTGCTGATTACTAGAAGCAATACTATTGTTTTCTTTGTTTTCAGAATCAAATAGACGTTTTTCTAGAGTTCGTGTCAATTCTTTCAGAGAATTCATAATCGGTCCTAGAGCAGATTTGTCAGAAACAGAGATCATTGATGAGATAGATTTAATATTTGAGCATGTTTGGCAAAGTGTTTGTTGAGCAAACCTCAGCAAAACTTGGTTTGTTTGTATCACATGGGTTGAGAGTATCAAACCGTTTTCTCGCTTCTGGAAATGAGCATCTTTTCTCGTGTTCTTATTTTCTGGATCTCAGCCTCCCTGATCCTAACAGGGCAAGACTTTGACGATGCAGGATGGTCTCCCTTGGAATAATAGCACTTTGGAGCATTACTGCATTGTTAGCCATGGAAATCTCCCTCACATTTGAAACAGGTTGGTGTGTTTTTACATGCCGTGCTACCCTGACCATACTTTTGGCATTTAAAACAACACCGAAACAGGGATTCTTTAATACCAAGCGACCACTCTTTTAGGCACGTCAGGTGTGCAAAACGTCAAAAACAGAGTATTGTGGGAACTTTGTTTCCGTCTTTGTCTTTTCTCATGACCCTATGTGCCTCGGTAACGCCCTGTTTTGCCAAGCCATCTTTTATGTCTGCCTCTGTCAGTCCATCAAATTGAGATGACCGTACAACTCCTTTGGATGAATGTGCGGTGACATCTCACATTTACATCGAACACCCGGCTACCTAGCTCCAGCTTGGAACCATCTCTAGCTCGTAGTTGTTGTGATGTTCTTTCCGTGAAACAGTCCACTAGGAAACTGCCATCTCTGTCTTTTGATATCTTTGATCTGTCTAGACACTCCCTCAAACCACTTTTCCACGACAAATGGGAAAATGTTTTGGTTTTCGTTGGTCATTCAAATTATCAAGAAGCGTTGCCATGTTTTGCATAGCCCAGATTATTTGGCTGTACGTCTGATTTCCATGTCGCTGTCAGAATAATGTTCATTAGTTTCGTCCAGTCCGTCAGAAATTGTTTTCTTTTTTTGTTTGTGTTTGTTTGCGTTGTCATTGAGGCGTAGGCTCAAAGATGGCAGAAATAAACGGTCACCTTAGGAGAGCTGTCGTGTTAGGGAAGGGACAATGGATGATCAGTGACGTCTATAGGCCTGGGGCCGCCCCTAAGCCCTCATGCCAGACCCTCCGCATTCGCGATTGTGAAATTATTAGACAGGCCACAACCATCCAGCTTCTGGCCATGTGGAACCAACGCAGGCCTGCCTGTATGGGGAGAATTTTGTGGAGAAAAATGTGGTAAAAAGAGCAAGTAAGACAGAAAAAAGAAAAAAGGAAGAAAGAAAAGCTAAAAGCTGCCAAGTTAGTGCAGTGTTCTAGATCCTAAAAAATGTGAGGGTATTCATACCTCTTGAGTCAAAATGTAAAGGGTATTCACACCTCCAACTGGATTTTCAAAGGGTACAACCATTCGCACGTACTTTGTTGTTTTTGTTTCATTCATTTGTATGCAAGTTTCTTGACATCATACATATGATATTTTGACAGTGTCTAGTGTACTGTGAAGCACAACAGACTGTTCTTGACTTAATAAAATTTTGAAATATCCAAGATGAAAATATTGTTTCATGTACATGCCTACCGTTTAGTGTCCACAACAACAAAGAAAGAGAGATGCTCTCTTCACAAAATTAGTACAAAATTAGTTAATACATGTGTAATAATTTTAACTGTCTTTTATTGTGTACTGTGTTCATCACTTCACGCTTGTTAATTGCATAAGGCTGCAACAACTTTAATTTGTAATTTTAAAATTGCAGACAAGGATGCAACAACAGTTACATTAATCAGCCCCAGACTCATCACATGCTATTCATAGCATGAACTGAATTAAAACACCTAAACTCCCATACAGAAGCTCAGCCAGTGTCTTGGCTTCAATCATGCTCATCCTGCCCTTGACAGCAAAGAAAATCGGATTCAAGATAATTATCATATGCCTAATGCGAAAGAGTGGCCAAGAAAATGACTATCATAATAAACGATTCTGAACATGTGTTCCATTTTCAGCACATCTGATACGGTTCCTGTCACTGCGGAACACTTGTTCAGCATCATGTAGGTCTGTGTCCAGGTGCCTTGAAATACTCTTGATAGCCATTTTTTAAGCCAATCTTTCGACAGCCAACCTGTTTTTTTGTTTAGTTTTTCACTCGGTTCTGTTCACTGAACCCGAAGTAGAGTTTCTTCTCTTGCCGATACGTCATGATCGGTCGTCTGCTACGGAAGCTCATAGGCACTTGAACGTTGCAAGTCCTGCTATTAATCGTCGAATCTCAGAACAGACAACAACTTCAAAAAATGCGGAACCTACGTAAGTACGTTGCGCAAGTTGCGATAGCTTCCATGACCGTACCACGGCCGATAAATTTTTTGTTACGTTTTCAGACCTCTTCCAAAAGAAAAATCATTACGTGATCAGACCCCATCTCTGGCACTCTTTTACGTGATTTTGGACGCCAAGAGGTATAATACCTCCAAATGTACGTGATCTAAAACACTGTAGTGGAAAGAGATTTAGAGTAAAATAGAATATAGGTGAAAGGACCGGAAAGGCAGAAGCAAGTCAAAAGGGGAGAAAAAGGATTGAGCTAGCTTAGTCACCCAGCCAGAGATAGGCTGGGATCCACCCCCGGCACGCGGAGCCGAGCCCGTGGGGGCAAATCTTAAGTTATCTCCACACCTAACGGACTAAACCTCCCATAATTCGAGTACTAAGAAATTTAACGATTAAATTAGCTAATGTTCTTGGATCCTCCTTGTTTTCGCTGCTGGCTGGATTCGGTATTCAAATTGGTTTTAGTATTGTTATGAATGGATAATGTAACTCGTTGTAATAATGGATAATATGGCTGTTTGCTGACAGGATTGTGTATAAGTATTTTAGTGGGGTTTCCGCCCCTCCCCCCCCCTTCCCCTACAGTCTTGGCGTAGGACTCCCAGGAGAAGATGCTTTTAGCGAAAATGAAAAATAACATGACAGAGATCCGGAAGTATGGCGATCACCTTGACCTGCGGGTAAACATTTTACAATCACGACCAGCAATCCGAACCTTAGCTGCAGCGGAGTTGCCCAGATCGCTCATAACGAAGAAAGCCCACTTTTACCGTCCAGCCAGATTCAACCTTGTTCTAGTAAGGCCCATGCTTTGAATATCTCCAAACCATTTTTGGGACCCACAATTTGCACTTTGCACGGGGTAAATTGTCACCACTATACTAACTGGTTAGGCTATTATTCATGAACTATCAATTGTACGACTGTCCAACTCAGGAGGATAAAAGAGGTACGATTCGTACAGAAGCCTATGGCCATACAATTATCGATCTCCGCAGACGCCAGCATTAATACGGACTGGGACGTAATTATATTTTTTCTGACAACCATCGTAATGCTCTATCCGGCTAACCCTAGCTCAACATTATTATGTCCAGTAATTACATGTCCAGTACAAAAGACTCAACGTTCTAAGCCAGACGTTTTATTTGTAGCATCGGCAAACTCTACGCACAAAGATCATTAATTATGAATAAGTAATGTTCCGAATACACCGCACACCGAGACCTCCTTTGGATAAACAAAAGGCATGGTACCGTAAAAGCAAACACGCCATAATTCGTAAAGCTAGAATTGTCTGAATATTAGTATTTTCTATACTTCATCTTGTACCATAAAGTCTCGGGCATAATATTTACTATAATACACTGCTGTGTGATTATTTATCGTATTCTCTAAATGAACATACACAATAATAATAACAACTATAATAATAATAATAATAATAATAATAATAATAATAATAATAATAATAATAATAATAATAATACACATTACGTAGTCACAGGTCAAGTATAAATATTTGATTTTGCCGAAGCTGAAGTCTTATGTACACTATGTGGATGCTTCTGGAGATAACTAACCCTATGAGGGGACGTCTTATTCCTGAAATCATAAAAAAAAAAAAAAAACGGAGTGGAATGAACTTCTATTTTAGTTCTTATGGCAGTACTACAAATGGCTGTAGTATTAGTCGATATTCTGCTGGGATTCAACAGAGGCATCAGGCCATCAAAACAGAATGAACTGAATTGTATTTCCGTGGTTAGACCCCCGCTCTCCTCACAACCACTCCTCCAACCTCTCCCTAAAATGTATTTGTAACCCACGCGGGAGAAATTCCGAGTCAATTTCTCAATGAAAGCAAGACGCAAGACTGAGAACAAAGATAACAAATTCATCCTAATTTAACTGTAGTCTAACCCTGCCCTCTAAAAGGTGGCCAATGCAGACAGCCAGTTTGAGGTTCGGGCACCCCTAATATACTGGGCAATGTAGGTGGTACTGGATACTTGTGGAACACGATCTTTAACAACCACAATAGGCCCACAGACAGTTCTGCTATACTTACAATACAACACGAAGGAATCTACGTTCTTATATATTTAACCCGTATTACGTGTTAAAGGAAGCAATGCCGTACGATTTTGCGTAGTTCAAGAAGATATTATTATTTTATTGATTCATAGGGGGTATTTCAAACGAATGATATAAAACTTGTAGTTTGGCGGTTGCAGAAGTAACCAGTATATGTAGACAACACCACTGATTTATTATATACTGATTATTTAGTTCAGTGAGACAACACAGAGCGTCCACTGCACTATCCATGGCACACTTATACCCTTGCCGACATCGTCGGTTTGATTGATTGATTGATTGATTTATTATTGCTTTAGGTCCAGCGGACTCTTCCGAGCCAAATCAGGACCGGACAACCCCCGATCCGCATAAAAGATCTGTTGAAACAACCCCAGTGGGAAAATTGAATGCCCTCCACCGGCCAGTCACTTTACAATGAAGACATCCCACGCGAGGGACGGCTGAGGGTTGAACTCCACTACGCGAACTCCCCGATTACAAAAACAAAATAGAATACAAACATCATTATAAATCATCAACAAAAAACATACATATAAAATGCCTATAGTGCTAAATAGTACATTCATAGGAAGCCCTAGTGACCACCCGGCAGAAAGCGTCCAACACTCCCAAGCTGATCCAACAGACCCCATACACAAACAAGGAGTCTTGTCCAGGAAGAGTTTTCAAGAAAAAAGGTAGGTCATTGATCTAGCGAAGAAGAAGATAGTATAGCAGAGTGGTAGGACAGATCGGGAATGGGAAAGAGCAAATGAGGAAGACAGCGACAGTGGGAATTTAAAGCACTAAATTTCCAGAAAGTGGGGATACTATTTATACTGAAACCCCCGGCACTCCAACGGGGGGAACTGTTGCCACAGTTAATTTGTCATGCCTACAAAGGCAAGACAGGTTTTCAACTGGGTCTTTCACTGTACCCTTTATAGGTTAGAACAATCTACAGTGGCAAGATTGCTCATGACCCCAAGGGGTACATCGTCGGTTGGCCAAGAACAGCGGAGGCAACACGACAATAATTATTCGCAGCGCGATTGAGAGTTGAACCAAAGAGCTTATTACGGAAAGAGAGGGAACTTCCATTATGTCCTATACAAAACTGCGAGACGCTCTCACGGATTATTTCCCTTTGCTCGGGCTGGCTATATTTCATCATCTGCTATATGAATGATCTGTGCGTGGTAACTTATTGAGCCTATGCCATTGCAAAAGAACATATTTATGGCAACGTTTGCAAAAACCAAACTTTTAACCATCATTATTATTAAAATTCCGCTACTGCTGTCTTTTTTTTTTGTTTTTTGTTTTTTTGTTGTGTGTGTTTATGTTTACTTATTGACATTTATTAAGTGCTTTTATGCTGCTTGTGTGTGTATGTCATAGGTTCGTTTTCTGCCCTAGAATTTATTATTTTTTAATCAACGACAGATATTTTAAAATTAAAATATGCATGACAGACTGTTTCATTTATCCGAAACTGTGTACATCCGTAATCTTGCTCTTCTCTTGATAACGTTGTGGTCCTGATTCGGCTCTTTACAGTCCGCTGGACCCTATAAACAGTGACTAACTAACTCTTGCTAGCGGCTTGCTTCTGTTGATAGCTGTGAACCTTACTATGTTTGTGGTGTTAACTTCACTACTGATGATAGTAATGTATGTGTATAAAGTGGTGAGAGAGAGAGCGAGAGACAGCGAGAGAGAGAGAGAGAGAGAGAGAGAGAGAGAGAGAGAGAGAGAGAGAGAGAGAGAGAGAGAGAGAGAAATAAAGTCCTGTAGATGGAGTGAGAAAGAGATAGATGCACGTGACCGGTTGTATACCTTTTGCGTTCGAGAGAGAGAGAGAGAGAGAGAGAGAGAGAGAGAGAGAGAGAGAGAGAGAGAGAGAGAAAGAGAGAGAGAGAGAGAGAGAGAGAGAGAAATAAAGTCCTGTAAATGGAGTGAGAAAGAGATAGATGCACGTGACCGGTTGTATACCTTTTGCGTGAGAGAGAGAGAGAGAGAGAGAGAGAGAGAGAGAGAGAGAGAGAGAGAGAGAGAGAGAGAGAGAGAGAGAGAGAGAGAGAGAGAGAGAGAGAGAGAGAGAGAGATGTGTGACTTGTTTTGCGTCATCATATGTGTCATCGGTTCTTTTACGTCATTTTCCCCCATCGTGTTCTTTTCGTTATTTGTGTGTAGCTGAGGAAGTGTAACAAATTACACGAAATATTCTAGTTTACGGTGTTTGGCTGTTCGTTTTTATCACAATAAATCCGTAATCGTGAGAGAGAGAGAGAGAGAGAGAGAGAGAGAGAGAGAGAGAGAGAGAGAGAGAGAGAGAGAGAGAGATAGGGGGGGGGGGGGGGGGAAGAGAGAGCTCTGTCATTCAATCAATTAATCACAATAAAGCACAATAACAAAATGTTTCACTAATAGTGTTAATTTAATTTATATCAGGTGCCCCTCTACCCCCCAACCCTCTCACCTCCCACATCACTGGCTTAATAACATCAGTCACTTCATGGAAAATAATTAATTAATCAGACAGAACAATCAAAACCTACACTACAACATTCCACGCAATATAGATCTAATGCGCAGAAATTCACAGATCAGAACAAGGACTGAGTTTCTACATTATATTTTTTCCCCCGTTTACACTCAAACGAAAGGGGATTACAACAGATCAAGGACCATTTTTGTGCCTAGGTAAGGGGTTATCTTGCACAGTATTTGATCACGAGGAGAAAACATACTTAGTCTAATTTAACTTGTTAACATAAGCAGTTTGACGAAGCCAAACTGCCAATCTGACAACATCTACTTTTGAAATGTAAGCACAAATATAATAGTCAAACAACCTAGAAACAACGTAAACAGTGAGCGACCTTTTGAACGTAAACTGTCAGCAAGCAAACAGTTTTTGTTTTAGCACATAGAATAGATATAACATGAATCACTGAAGCCTCTCCCCGATTGTTTTAACAACACTGCAGCGGTCGTGGTTTAGGCCTATATAAACACACACAAAAGAAGTTTTTCGATTGCAATTTACCTTTTTTTTTTTCTTTTTTTTTTTGAGGAAATTTACGTCCCCGGACACATTAAGCGTATAGGGGACGGGTGAACCACCACTTCAACTGTAACAATATTACCTTTCTTTGTCTCTTGGGAACTTGAAAAAGAACTTGCAGTCACAACTTTTCTTGTATCTGGCATTACGGCAATTGATGGCTGTGCAAAAGTCACCGCCCTGTTTTACTCGCTCGCCTTTTGTCTTTCTGCCACGAGCCATTTTTAGCATGTCGACAAGGGAGCGTAACTCGTATCTTCTGTCTCGCGGTTCTGTCCCAAGTTCCTCCTCTTTCTATAATACGCTCTTTGGTTGAACTACGCGGCTGAGAGCAGTTCTATCTGCCACCGAGTCTTATTACACGAAAAAAATGCATTGCGGGCGTATAGTGGTTCCGAGAAACGAAAAAGCTATGCGTTTACTATGTCTCGGGGCAAAGAGGCAACTTAACTGACTTCTTTCACGCACATAGAGATATGAGATGGCCACTTATTAATGGCAGACAAGAGGGGGGGGGGGGGAGAGAGAGTGAGAGAGAGAGAGAGAGAGAGATGAGCCATGACCCATCAAATGAAGTATTGTATAGACTGACAACATTTGGCTACTAGACTACAACCTTAAGACCTATTCAATGTTTACTACAATGTTTGAGACCTAGCATACAACGGTTAATGGCATTCCCTGTCAATTTGCCATTGCAAAACTAGCTTTTTTTCACCCACCAATGTAACATTTCACTCGGTTAAGTATGTTAGAGGTTTTATGAGTAAACACAAATATTGCTACTATTGACGATTCGTGACTTTATAATAAATTAGGGGACGACCATTTTTAACGAACAACATTTGTGGACTGTTAATCACTCGTCTCGGTTAGATTTGCAAAAGTCTGAAAAATTTCGATTTGGTGGTAGTGGTGGTGGGGCGGGGAGTGAGAGGGGTTGGGACGTGGGTGGGTAGGGGGGGGGAGGTAAAGGTAATTATATAATTATGCAGACTTGCTTAATTATATTGTTGCGAGTACGCGAGTCAAAAACCCTTATTTTAATTATTATGCAATAACATGTCTAAGCCTTTCCCTCGCGCGTTCTCTTTCCTCTAGCTAATGATAACCATCACCATCCTCAATCCGAATCCGTTACAAAATAAAATACTAGGAACTCCATTTTAATCGTGACAAGTTTGGGCCAAAAATGTATGGTACGCTGACGTCTCTATAAACACGGCATGATGACTGTTCAAGCTGCCCCTCTGGAGAGTATGGCAAGCGATTTGCGTCTCAATTATTTTGAACTCTTTCTCGATGGTTAGCCGCAGGTACCCAGGAAGAAAATGATACTGTGCAATGAGTATTGTATGTATCGTCATCGTTTCAGTGTCTGAATTCGCATTATGAAACCTGCAGCTTCCAATCTGGAATAAAACGACGATGCATAAACTGCATCATATATGGTGACGGCATGATTTTCTGTTAAAAGCTGGAATGTTGAATTTAATTCGCAAGTGGGCTGATTTTATGTAGACACTAATGATGCATTTTACAAGTCTGGGCTTTTTCTTACAGAAGCGAAGTTACAGGATGGAATGATAGACCACTATCTGAACCATCTGCAAGTAAAATTATTATCGAAATCGATTCAGCCAATTTTGAGATAAAGCGCAAAACGTTTTTAAAATACAATTGACATCAGCAACTTTGACTTTTGAGACAGAGCGAAGGTCAATGACAGAAAGGGCTTATTGGTGGTTAAAGTATCTACAAAGTAAAAACAATATAAATCGGTATAATCATTCTTGAGACAATGAATAAATTAGTTTGTGTGTTGTTTTTTTTTAAAAGTGAAGTTCGGATCGATGGACCCACCAACCGACCGATTGACATGGAACCGGACTGCCATTGAATGATTGGCCACGAGTTAAAGTATCTGTATAGCAAAAATTAATTAAATTATACTCTCTCTCTCTCTCTCTCTCTCTCTCTCTTTCTCTCTCGTTCCCCATAACGCCCCACCACTAAGGCCCCTCACTACTTCCCCTGTCCCCTCTACTTTTTTTCTTTTTTTTTCTTTACGTAAAACAGCAGCAACAACAACAACAACAACAACAAAACAACACCCTATGACTTCCATTTCTTTGCAACTTCTTTTGTCGAAGTTTCAATGACCGTCCTTTCTTCTTGTCAGTGCCTGGGTTCTTGGCGCGTTTGCATCGATCTTATACGACTTCTGTAGGGAGAAAAGGATTTTATTTCATTTGACGACCTCTGCCGGAGAATGAATTTTTTTTAAAGGAGATAAAAGACTGCTAGTGAAATAAGCAGGATTAATCGTGTTCTATATTAATAAAAGATTGTTATAATTTTCTCTTCAAATGTCTAACAGTGGCGCCGGGATACCTCCAATGCACTACAGTTTAGCCTTCATTCTGTCCTATCCCGTAACTCGGATGGCGTAGGGGCACCACAGATGATCGTTTAACCAGCATACTCCATCTTTCCCTGTCCTCAGCAACCCTGATTGTTTCGCTGAGTGTTAAACCAGTCCATTCTCGAATGTTGTCCTCCCACCTCTTTTTCGGTCTCCCTCTTCTTCTACATCCTTGCATTGTGCCTTGCAGGATGGTCTTTGCAAGACCTGATGATCTGGTGACGTGGCCATGCCATCGGAGTTTCCGTTTTTTTCACCACCTTCATCACCTCATTCCTAATAATCAACTCTGAACTGTCCATTTCCAACATAATTATGACAGAAGCATCTACGGACCAGGACCTTTGAACACTGGAGCAGCTTACTCCGAGCAAGCGGCTGCCCTGCTCCGGAATGAGCCATTTCCCATGATCTCTGAAACTGAATTCGAATATTAGGCCCTTTATTCTAAGTTTCAGGGATGCAATAAATGAAAACTTTTATTTCAGCAGCATTTTGATTATTCCAAACTATTCAGCCACACCAAGCATTGGTTGATACTCAGTTCGCACCAGTAGCCGTTTTGCCTCCACTAGCCTGTGCTACTGAAGGTGGTGTCTGTTTAATCAGACCTACGTAAAGTATTCAGAATGACTAGAATTGTCTAGATATAGATAATACCTCTGCATTGGCGCTCAGCTTCGGCTTCTGTTTCAGACGTGTTGTTTGTCGCTACTTCTGCCTTAACAACCACACTAACCGTATCAAAATTCAATCCACGCATTTGCTGATAAACAATCTGTATATTCAAACATCTGCTCATAATAGAAATTAAGTCTGCTTTCGAAGCACTCCTGCTGCTACTCGCCCCCCCCCCCCCCCCCCCACTCCACTACTAACACACGCACACAAAATAAACATTAACACAAATGTCGGTATCAAAACACCTTTGAATTGCAAATTACAGGAAAGTCGATCTTAACTTTTTTATATTAACTTACATAACTATCGGTATTTAAAACATATCTTTGCTAGACAAGTACACAAATCCGACATTTAAAAACGCTTCATGTCCATACTTGCAAGATTAAGGACTACAAGGATCTAACACACATCTACTAATTTCCAATACGACCGTATCATTTGTCTGATTAATACTAGCATTTATTAGCTGCCGTTGTGAAATAATTAAAATTATATAAAATGTTTATCTAAGTTCTGTGACAAATGTATCTTTTCTCAATATGTTTTCAGTTTTCACGCGACAGCACCGGAAGAAATATTACACAGATATACAAATAAAAATGGAACAAAACTAATTACTCATTGTGTAATTGAAAATACCGCGATATCACAAGTTACCAAGTGATAGTTCGCATTACCTCACAAACAGTGCAACACTTAGTCTGATAGAATTTTCAGATCACAAGCATGGCCTATTTTTTTTCACGTATGAGGTCCGGGTAATGGAACTAATCTACTTAACGGGAATTGGATAGTTTTCTACCATTTCTCAATGCTTTCATTGCAAGTAAGTTTTTTTTTTTTTTTATATAATATCTACCACCCCTTTCTCTCTCTCACCTCTTAAATCAGGCTCTACTTAAGCACCCTCAGTACCAAAACGTCGTTGCCATTAAAAACACCCCAGGATAAAGTAAAGGTGATGGTGGGTTAAAAAGTAAAACAATAACGACACAAATGATTAAATCCACCGTCTTCTTAACGAAGGATTAATGATTCTTAAGAATAATTTGAAAAGGCTGACATCTACAATTGTCAAATTGGTTTGATTTGGTAAGTTTTATCGGTTGGGTATTTGGTAGATTGGTCTCTTGGTAATATTTATTTATTATTATTTACAACAACTACTACTACTACTACTACTACTACTACTACTATTACTACTACTAACAATAATGGATGCTATATACGCACTTTAGCCCTAAATCATCAGATCCGTACCAATCTTAATTCAAATTGCTATCTCCCTCTCCCCCTCCCCCTCTTTCTCTCTCCAATGGTAACCTCCCTTTTCCCATGATCTCAACACAATCAGCATAATCATAGTTTATCTAATTTATTCCATGTATCCTTATATAATAATATAATTTTATACTACAGGATAAACGTCTGTATATGTCAACGTCTGGAAGAGTTTGCTACGCATGCTGGATGTTCATTTCAAACATAAGATTTCAAAGACACATTGATTAGAGACAACAGATCTGCAATAGACACTTGAGATACCTGCACGATCTAAGTATGGAAATAGCAGGAACTTGCAATGTGTGCTGAATGTGCATTACAAGATATACATTTCCAGCGAGGGCTCTGATCACAATGATTAGGGGCAACGCATTTGCAGTTTATATTGATAAGCACTGCAATATAGGCGATCTCTGTAAATGGCTACGTCTGGCAGTGAATGACATCTGTAAACGATACGGCTGACAGTGACTGCTACGTGTCCTGAATGTCCATTGAAAATACAAGATTTCCACACTGAAATCTATATGATATATATATATATATCATATAGATTTCAGTGTCCCCTCACAAAACAAAAAAAATTGGAGTGCATGGAACTCTCAGTTATCAAAACGTAAGAGTCCTTTTTTGCAAATTTTGATAGTCCCAATTTGGTGAGCAGCAACATGCTTGCATAAAGAAAATATACATTGCGCGCGCATACGATTTTAAAGGACGACAACTCGATATATAACTTAGATTCGTGTGCTATGGAATTCTGTGTTGGGGAGAGCGGGGATGGGGATGGAGGGGGGCAAGGAGGGGGAGGAAGTGGCCTTGAATTAGATAACCAATCACTTATCATGCTTTGGGCATCAGCGATTTCGAAAAAAATGTGTATACGACCGCAGGACGCAATACACACTTTTTTTTTTTTGCGTCAATTTTCATACTTTGTGCGTAATTGAGAAAACTGTATTTTATTGCAGGCACGATGGAGTGACCTTTTACAGTGATATATCCTGCAGGCTAAACGACATAGGTCTGTAAAACGAGAAACGTCCTGCAGTGCTCAATACGTGTGCTGAAAGTTCATTACAACTATAAGATTTTCAAGAGGACGCTCATTGCTGACAATTGATCAGCCATCCAAAGAGGTCCATGGGACGTTCGTGGCGTCGTCACTCGTGTCCTGTACACAGATTCTATAAATTATAGCAGCTATGGAAACCATTCGAATAGGTAAGCAGTGTGCTTATAGGGTTTCATGGAAGAAACCAGAACGATTTCAAAGTTTGGTTCGTAAACTACTTTTGAAGACGTGAAGATAAAAAAGAACAGTAGGAAAGGCTCTGATTTAGAACAACAATAAGGGAAGAAGTCAGTATCACAAATATAGCTGAAATGTTCAACTCCCTCCCCTCCCCCCCCCCCCCTCTCTCTCTCTCTCTCTCTCTCTCTCTCTCTCTCTCTCTCTCTCTCTCTCTCTCTCTCTCTCTCTCTCTCTCTCTCTCTCTCTCTCTCTCTCTCTCTCCCTCTCTCTCTCTCTCTTACACATTAGAAGCTAACTGCATGCAATTAAACCGGCCACAGTTGTTGTTTTTTTTCCGTTTTGTGTAGCATCTTTTCACTTTTTCATTACAGAAATGGCGAACGGCAAATGTGCACTTTATTTTATATTTCGTGATGGAGCGGAGACATATCCCATCAGTCATCTTCAATACTTACGGATCGCTTAGGTAACTGTAAAGCTTTGCTTTTGTAAACATTCAGTCTTCCAACTGTTTGATCAAAGAGATTTGGGTTTTATGATTTTGTCCTCTGTTTAATGATTTGGACCTCAAGATACATATGTTTGATCTCCGGACCCGTATCATCATTACTGTTCTACTGAGGGGCTTTCTTTGTTCTGTCAACACAGAAGAACGTCTGCTACCGCATTATACATTTTGGACAGTAGACCAGCGCAAGTTCAAATTATTCTTTATACACAACTCCCCCACTCCATCTCTCTCTCTCTCTCTCTCTCTCTCTCTCTCTCTCTCTCTCTCTCTCTCTCTCTCTCTCTCTCATACACACACATAGGGTTTGAGGCTTAGTGAACCGACTCAGCTATGGTGAAAATAAACCCCCTATCGATTAGTAACGCTATCTCATGCACATACCGATTTAAACCAAATTTTGCCGTTTAATCTGCCCAGCTCAGTCTGCTTTCTACAAACTGTCTTCCAGTGTAAAGAGGACAGTAAAATCCAATTACTGAACTCTAGACACACGTCCTGATCTACACGTCCTGTATCTTGTTCTCCGACTGTCAGCCTTGTTCTCATCCTTATGTTCTGTGTCCTATTCCTCAAGTCTCAAGCTGTCTAACATCTATCTGTCTCAGTTCAGTCTTCTGCTCGATTCGCCCCACTTCAGGGTCTTAGAACGTTTTGTTAAACCCCAATTTCATGCAGAATATCAAAAATCAAGGGAATCTGTGCCACTTACAGTACAGAGGATGCTGAACTGATGTCCCAAATTTTAATATGTCATGTTAGAAGGTCTTAACCGATGGAAAACAGCAGAACAGAACATCTATTATTATTATTATTATTATTATTATTATTATTATTATTATTATTATTATTATTATTATTATTATTATTATTATTATTATTATTATTATTATTATTAACAACACCGAGATTATGGTGTAGAAGTTGCCTGATCCGGTCCAAAAAGCTTTAAATAAAGCTGGCCGTCCACAATGGGAATATGTTTTCACCAATGAAAGCAAGTCAAACGGATGAGTCCCCTCTGCATAGTTAATTGGAAAACCTAATAATTATCGGTAGACCTACAACTGTATAGTTTCGGTAAAAAGGGAAATGGCCCTCTCCTCCCAAGCACACCCGACTCCACCTCACATCAAGTAAACAAAACTAATAAAATAATTCTGTCACGAACCGAACTTACTAGTTCAAGACCCGTCCCAGGCTCTGCCCACAGAACTAACATCATTGTGAGCAAGCATCACGCAAGTGACACGAATGAATTAATAAAAATAAATGAAGCGCATACACATTTCCACAACAATGTCCATTTGTATAGCGCGCGCGCAACTCCACGCCACAGGGACATGATCGAGGCGCAGAACTATCGCATTTCATTCATCAGATTAACTGTATTTTGTACTGGTTGTCATGATGGAACCCGCACACAAGACTCTCACATGTCGTGGGAGAGGAACTACACGTCATCTACGAATCATATTGTCGATGAAAAGGCGGCCTCGAATTTCAACCCATGGAAAACTCCATAAGAATGTTCGCACCTCAAAGAAGATCTCAGATTCCAGAAAATCTAATCTTGTTCTATCTTCTTTGAAGTCCTCTCAACACACTCGATGACATATCTAGGGTTTCTTCTCCCTCATCTACCCATGCACGTCCTAGCTATTCCAAACAGAAACGCACCCCCATTTTTTTGCTTGAGTATCCAAGACCACATCCCCTTCATCTTTTTTTTTTAAATAAAAAATCTCAACTCCACCCATTTACCACCAACTTAATCTAACTCTTACACCCACCACAATTCACCATCACTTTCACCCAACACCAAGCTTATCTCATTTTCAGTTCCATTGCCACTTACACCCCCACCCAAAACACCCACAACCAGGACAAATCCATTGCCAACCAATCTGGGCAAAAATATGTCCTCCAATAAAGTAATTACTGTCTCTCAACTTTTTTGTGCCCAGGCATGCGGTGTCCAGTCCACACATTCGGCGAGACCATTTTGGAGTTTGGATTGTTTGCCTGCCTGCTTCCCCCTATTTCGTCTCATATGCTCTCATGCACTTACGCTGTTTTTGAGGGGGGAAAAAAAGAGAGTTCCGACCCAGTATTTCCGCTGACGCAGACGACGACAGTCTTCTCAAATCGATTCATGACTGAGACGGGGTGAGGTGTGGGTATGGGGATGGCCGAGTGGGGAAGGTTAGGTATGGAATGGTAGTGGAAGAGGGAATTGAGCTGTATGGTTAGTTTCTTCCTCTTCCTCCTTATCCTTCTGTGACTGACCGGACTAAAAACACTAAATCATTATGTCCATGACATTACCAAAACATTATTTTCAGCTGGCCAAAAGACTTCAAAGAGCATCATTAAAATTTAAGTTTCAAGGTGTAAAAGATAATAGGGCATATGTTGAACCCAGGATAAAGATGCTTACTTTCCATGCTAACAATGATTTTCAGCTAGGCAAAGGAATCCATCAGTCATTACTGAAATATTTTCACGCTTCGATTAAGAGTCGAACCTCGAGTATTAAGCGCCGTAAAAGTCTTATCATCACCATTACCATCATCATCATCATCATCATCATCATCATCATCATCATCATCATCATCATCATCATCATCATCACCACCACCACCATCATCATCAAGTCAACAATGGAACAGATTATTGGCTCTGGGTCGTTAACGTCTATTTTCAGAAATAACACATGGAATTCTGCGGACAGAAAGAGCCCAAGGAGCGTTCATGACATATTCACGGCATACATGGCATACAACATTCCTGAAACCCTAGATGACGAAACTGGTGTAATTTCGAAAAAATCAAACGTCTCATCGATCTCTGGGAAACCTGAGCAGTGTTCCATGGTCTCCAAACAGCGTCGCCATTTGCTAAGTTGCAGATGCGTGTCTATCTATCTTATCTTATCCATATCCCTCCCTCTCCCTCCCTCTCCCTCTCTCCTCTCTCTCCTCTCTCTCTCTCTCCTCTCCATCTCTCTCTCTGTGTTGTGATGCCGTTTATCCGAAACTTTTTGTTTTAAAGAAAAGTTATTTGTTAATCAGTTATATTGTTAATGTGATAAATGTAACGTAAATAAAACTTATAATGATCTATCCCGAACGAAAGTGAAGTGAGCCTAACGCCATTTTTCTCACACTTTTATATTAGACAGATCAATCATAGGGGTGAAAGCTCACCGATATGCGTATAAATATGTAAACAGGGTTCCAGATAACGTCACGGGGTCTCTATGACGACCTACCAGTGCCAAAACTCAGAGTTACCGTTACCAGTATCAAGAAATACTTGAAATTAATACGTGTTCTGTGTAATTTATAGAAATACTGGTAGCCCACAGTGTTCATTAATAAATATCAATATTTGCCACGCCTTCTTAGCGGCAAAACTTGATTCTTGCAAATTTCGTATAATATAACAAGTATCGTGAGATAGTTACAATTATTATGAGATAATAACAAATATTACTAAAAATTACAAATATATTTGCGTGAAAATGTTTAATATTCAGTTTTGTCTTTATCAATCCGTTAAAAATGCACCAAAACCAAACATTTTAATTTTCACCTAATAATTAACATGTGTACCGTTTTTTTTTGTTGTTTTTTTTGTAAATATGCCGTTTTGACGTGATGAAATGACTCGCTTACAACTTTCACTCCCAGGAGTAGTTTCAATCCATGGACTGGCCCCCCTTCTATTCCAAAACAGCCCCCACCAGCATAACCGGTTCGCTTTTACTCAAAATAACAAGTCATTCGGGAGTTAAAATAGAACAGTTCCAGAACAACCCCCTTCCAACACAACATAAGAATTAAACCGAGACTAGTCCAAAACAGCCCACATGCGAGTTCAACTGAGACAGGGACAGAAAATACAGTAGCCATTATGTAAGGTGCCGCATGATCCAGTTTTCCTTTAAAGAAAACCCATTTCTTGGATTATGGAAAAGAGAGATAGAGAGCGAGAGAGAAAGAGAGAGAGAGGGAGAGGGAGAGGGAGAGAGAGAGAGTAGGAGGGAGAGAAAGGGGGAGAGAAAAGGGTAGTGGTGGGTTGGAGTGGGATATGGTGGTGGTTTTTGGGGTTAACATTTTATTCTATGGTAATTTTATGAGCAAACGTTGACTGCTACAATGATCTATATGGGTTTGAAAATATTAATGTGATCATACAAAACACAGTTTAGAAATTATGTTTATTTGTCTGTTAAACATTTAATATTCTCAGTTCTTTCGTATGAATTCTCCGACTGACCCATATTATCGTCAGCCTGATTTAGTTATTAGACAATTCATTCTTTCGTGAACGTTCTGTCATTTTACAAAAGCAATTTTTGTTTCCGCTTGCGTCTCCGCAGTCAATTTCCTGTCTGTCGTGTGACGCTCGATGTACCGTTAACTAAAGAAGTGCTG
Organism: Oncomelania hupensis; assembly: GCA_036898135.1. Lineage (NCBI taxonomy): Eukaryota > Metazoa > Mollusca > Gastropoda > Littorinimorpha > Pomatiopsidae > Oncomelania > Oncomelania hupensis. The sequence goes on along the minus strand of CM072511.1, from coordinate 54,525,889 downwards.
GGGTACTGTTCACTAAAGTATGTCACGATTTTGCATGGTAGTTCATATTCGTATACAGACATAACGAAAAGAAGTGAACAAGATGAATGGTGGGAAGAAGGACAGTTAGAAGAATATAAAACGACTTACTGAGAGGAATAAAAAAATAGAGGTATTTAAGAAGAAGAAGAAGAAGAAGAAGAACAACAACAACAAAATGATCGATGATAACAAAAAATGTAAACTTCACGGAAGCAGAAACGCAGCGACTTTTTGGAAAACAGACTGATATACATAGAATAACAGTTTTGTGGGCAGGTCCTGTGGACTCAGGAAAGTAAAGTAAGCTTGGTTACCACGTTTCTTAGATCCGTGAGTAAAGCTGAATCTTCTTTTGTTGGCTTGTGTTTGTAAAGGGTTACACAAATCGAATACATGAACTATCACACTGGAATAGCCATTGAGCAATACCAAGTTGACCTTACTAGCTTGTGTATGTTAAAGATTACCCTCTCGACCATTCCCCATCCCCACACTCAAAACATCTTCACCACCCCCACCACTCTTCGAAATAAAATATGCGACCTGAGTAAGAGCAAGAAGAAAGGTGTATACGAACAATAATTGGTTTTCGTTTAGATATGCTCAGGAGGAGGAGGAGGAGGAGCAGGAGGAGCAGGAAGAAGAAAAAAGAAGAAGAAGAAGAAGAAGAAGAAGAAGAAGAAGAAGAAGAAGAAGAAGAAGAAGAAGGAGGAGGAGAAGGATAAGAAGGACAAGGAGAAGGGAGAAGGTGAAGGAGAGGGGAAAAACAGAAGGCGGATGATATAAAGAAGCTTTTGAAAGGCAGAAGCAATTTCAGATTTTGTATGAATTTGTCATTGTCATTGTTCGTGTCTCACGATTGGTATCTCGTCAGCTAGTAGTAGTAGTAGTAGCAGTAGTAGTAGTGGTAGTAGTAGTAGTAATAGTAGTAGTAGTAGTAGTAGTAGTAGTAGTAGTAGTAGTAGTAGTAGTAGTAGTAGTAGTAGTCATATGTGTTTACGAACAAGAACTATGATGCAATGTTATCGTATTTTCGACACGCAAACATGACGTGTTATTAAGTTATTTTCTATGGAAGTTAGGATTTCTGTGTTAATGCCAGAAAGTCAGTCGAGTGTATCTTTATTACTGTTTTGAAGTAAACGTTATATTATATTATATTATATTATATTATATTATATTATATTATATTATATTATATTATATTATATTATATTATATTATATTATATTATATTATATTGTATTATATTGCATTGCATTGTATTGTACTGTATTGTATTGCTGTTTAATTTTTCGGATGAAAGTATAAACCGAGGTCTAGTCTGTGCACGCATACATTTCATTTCATGGACTTTAACGATCCTGAGGCTCTGTCCTAGACGGGTGAGCGCCGGCTACAAAATACACCCCCGCCCCAATACCCGATCTCCCAGGATTGTGCTCAGTTGTCTGGTCGTCAGACTATACGCCCAAAGGCTGCAAGTGGGCGACCCGGGCGACTAGAGTTTTGATTCTGCATCGGCCAGCGCCTCGAGAAGCTCTTGAGCTGGAAATACGTTATATAAGAACGATTTAAAAAAATTATAATATAATTTATTCTGATGTTATTTTGTAACTTGTAGCAATGGACAATATGCATTCTGTATAGGTATCAGCTTCAATATCTCTCTCAGAACAGGAAACCATACATGGGTCTTGTTCAATCATTTTTGCAACACCGAGATTATGCAAGCATCATAATTATGCATGTAGTAATGGCAGCAGTACTTTTAATATTTATATTTAATCAATCTTACTTTTCCAGCTCAAGAGCAGCTCAAGGCGCTGGTCGATACAGGAACTAACTCAAGCCGCCCGAGAAGCCCACCTGCCACCTTTGGGCGCATAGTCTGACGCCCAGACGACTGAGCACAAATAAGGGCGACCGGTGATGGGGGAAGGGACCTAGTGTGTGCTGAGTGTATTTGTGTAATCGGCACGCACCCGTCTAGGACATGAGCGTCATGATCAGTCCATGCCATGGATATGCGTGCCTGCTTAGACTAAAACTCAATTTATAATCTCATCCGAAGGAATTGTAGGAGGAGAAGACGAGGGTGCATGGAAGGAGGATGGGCAGTAGTAGTAGTAGTGAAGTAGTAGTAGTAGTATTAGTAGTAGTATTAGTAATAATAATAATAATAATAATAATAATAATAATAATAATAATAATAATAATAATAATAATAATAATAGTAATAGTAATAGTAACTGTACCATACAAACTTGCTTTCGTACCTCTTAACTCTAAGATGTCCATCACAGTTTGTGCCCACTAAGGACCAAGAGGACAACAGGTCCCCAAAGAGTACATCGCCGTTTTATGTTCATGAGAGTGTACAACATCAGCCTAACATTATATATGGACCAATCAAAGCTCTCACATTTAATGAGGAACGTTAAAAAGTTGTTTCTTTTAATGACGTTCCTGGAAATATACTCCAATCACATCAAAATTTCGCCGACTAGCTCGTCACGTCAAACATCAAAACCGAGCTAAAGCTAGAACTAAGAGCTAAAGCTAATATTAAAAAATGCATATAACATGTACAGCATAGCTACTATCAAAGCAGTAAATCACGTTTAAGACCATTGCTACAATAGGTCTATTCCTTAAATAGGCCTAGTCCTTGCTCGTTAGAACTACCTCTCTTGGTTTACAGAACAAACTTGGCGACTCGGCTATATTCTGCCTTGTGCAAAAGATGCAGACAGTAAAGCGTTGTGCATGGCGAGCAGGCAAAACTGACTCCAGATATCCTGAAAGATGTACAGGGATAAAGTTTATTCCTTAACCTACTTATTTTATTTTTGTTTTAAATATATTTATTTATTTTATTTATTTATTTTTTTTAAAAAATTGTAACTTAGCGTAAAACCCATCAAATGTTGGACGTACATTTGCAGCAAGGTCGGTGTTAATCTTTAGCGAGATATTTATGGAAGCATGAAAGTAGATGTAAATGATAGTTAATGTAGAATTAAAAAAAAAAGAAGAAGTATATATATACGCATTCGATTCGAGTTCGATTTTTCCTTAATGCACTTTTCCAATCCTATCCCGCAACGTGAAAGCCGCTGGGGCACTCCAGATGATTTAATCAGCGTACTAAATCTTTCTCTGTCCTCAGCAACCCTCATGGCTTCGCTAGGTGTCAAGCCAGTCCATTCTCGAATGTTGTCCTCCCACTTATTTTTATGTCTCCCTCTTCTTCTGCCTATTGCACTGTGCCTTGCAGGATGATCTTTGCAAGGCCTCATGCTCTGGTGACGTGGCCATACCATCGGAATATCCGTTTCTTCACCACTGTGAGCATGCCATCGTGTTGTCCAATGGCTTGTGTCTGTCGGACTTCGTTGTTGGTGATGTGCTGGGTATAGAAAATTCCCCAAAGTCTTCTGTAACACCTCATCTCCATGCTGTGTATTCTTCGTTGTAGATCTGCTGTGATAGTCCATGTTTCGCAACCGTATAGGAAGATGGAGATGACAAGGGAGCGCAGCAGCTTTACCTGGGAATGTGGTTCTGTCTTTCCAAATGGGCTTCAACCTTGTCAGGGCCGCATTTGTTTGTGCGACTCCTGGAGAGGACTTATTGTCAGGACCCATTGTCTGATAAAATGGCTCCTAAATATATGAGGCTATATACCGAGTTGATGGATAGGCCTTGGGCTTTGATGTCCGTGTTGATGTCATTGGTGTTGTTGGTCATCAGTTTGGTCTTCTCTGCATATATTTCCATTCCCTAGGCTCTGGAGATGGTGTCAAGCTTCTGTACCAGCTGTTCAAGTTCTGTTTTCTCCACCCAATACATCAATATCATGCGCAAAACGGAGGTTGGTGATTGCTCTAACCCACTATGCTGACTGTGCCTTCGGGATCTGCAAGGGCTTCTAACATGATGCGCTCTAGGAAAATATTGAGAGTGTTGGAGAGAGTAGGCATCCTTGACGCATGCCGATGGTTGTTCTGAACCAGTTCCCGATGGCGCTGTTGTGGAGGACTGCACCGGTGGTCTTGTCATACAGGCTTTTAATGACTTCAATAATGTTAGGCCGATGTTGTACACTCTCATGATTGCCCACAGAGCTGCATGCCAGACTCAGTCAACCGCTTCCTTGAAGTCTACAAACACATGATATAGATGTTGTTGGTGCTGTAGGTATTTCTCAGATTATTCTGAGGTTGAAAATCTTCTCAGTGGTACTTCGTCCTGCCCTGAATCCTGCTTGCTCTTCAGCTATTATTTGTTCAGCTTGGAGTTTCAACCTGTTGAGTATTATTTTCAGGATGACTTTGCTGGGATGGCTCATGAGGCTGATTGTGCGGTAATTTTTACACTCCTGAAAAGTACCATTTTTATTTATTTATTTTATTTTATTTTATGTACCTTATTGTCCCTTTTTCATAGGGAAATTCTGGGCCGCCTCCCCTGGGGAAAGCGTAGTCGCAGCCTGTGGCGCGCCCAAACCCAACCAACCTAATATTAGTTATGATTTTGAAATTTTGCTGGGGGAGCAAACCGGAGTACCCGGAGAAAACCCCCGAGACGTTGCCCGAGATGCTGGATCGAACTTTTGAGAAGAGTGATGACAAGTGACTGGGTCCATGGTGTATACCCCTCCCCATTCTGCCAGATCTTGTTACAGATAATGGTGAGGGCGTCAAACATCGCTTCTCCTCCTGCTTGAAGCAATTCTGCCGTTATATTGTCCACTCTCGCTGACTTCCCTTTCTTCATCGATCGCACTGCTGCCTCAACTTAACTCTATTAATAGTAACACCGCTCACTTCAAGATACTCTTTCAGTTGTGAATTTCTTTTGGATTTCATCCAACCACATTAATTGGAATTGATCAAGATAAAAACAGAATAAAGTACACGATTCAGGCATGTACTATGACCGTGATAATCGGCTGCCTGTCGAAACGCGGGATAGCTTATTGGTAGAGCGGCGAGTTCGTCTTACAAAAGTTGCGGGTTCGATTCGCGGACATAAACATTGGCTGTGAGCTCCGGCCATCTTACTGTTACTAATAGTGTGATGGTTGTTTCAGTGTATAGTTTTCCCTTCTCCCCCAAACCCGCTCGTCTAGGATTGTGCGCAGTCGAATGAGCGTCAGACTTTGCGCCATAGGCAGCAAGTGTGCGCCTCTGGCAGCTGAGTTAGATCCTGTATCGCCCAGCGCCTTGAGCAGCTCTTGAGCTTAAAAAGCACTATATAAAGTTATAAATAAATTAAAAAAAATTAAACATTAATAAAATACATCGGAACCCCACAAAACGATCGCCGATAAGCATCATGTTTTCAAGACGGGAAGTTTGTTCATAGATCTGACTATCCGGTTGCGTTGTTTGAAAATCCGAGACGATTCTCGTCGGGGCAGGTGTATTTGCCCCAAAGGATGGTTCCCGAGAGGATTATGCAGTTTCGTACGTTCACCTATGCATTCGCTCCCCAGTTCAAACTGTTTGCTCTCTCACAGACAAGGGAAATAACTCGCTTGTTTATGGTTTAAGCCATTTAAGAACATTGCCTATTTACGGGAATCATTCATAAAAGGTAAATGAGAGACCGACAATAGGAGTATAGAAGAGAGGCAGAGAAATTTGAGTACTATAAGCGAGGGAGACCGTCAATCCATAGACAAAACCGCGGGACAAAGTGCGTAATGGGGAGCTCTATGCCAAATACTCAAGCTGGCCACGTCCACGTTTTCATCAAACTGATTGATTGAGCCTACGAAGACAGGGTGGAGTTTTCAATCAATTTATTAATGAGACAAGGCTGTGCAAGGCAAAGTTTATTCCACAAATTCTATTAAGGGCGCATGGACATGGACAAAATGATATAAACAAACATGCAAAATCAAGTAAATACATTGACAAAATGATTGATTGACTATCTGACCGACCAACGACACGGCACTACTTTTTTTCATGTTACCGTATCATGGGATATGGCCTGTAACAGAAAGAGACAGATAAAGTGGAGGGATGAAGGGAGGGGAGGGGGAGAGAGCTGAGGGGAGAGGATGGAGAGAGAGAGCCAATGAGAAATGTGTGCGGTGGGATGAAGTGAGTGGGGAGGGGGGGAGGGGGGGAGAGAGGGGAGGCGCGAGGGCAGGGAATGATTTTACTCAATATTCACATCGTCTCTTGTTGAGGAGAAAATCGTTATCGCTTAAAACTAAAAACCTCTGTCTTTATTATATCCTTTCCAAATCCTCCTACCGAGGTCGAATGATGAAAGTCTTCGAGGACAAATAACAAAGAAGAAAGAAGACACAATAGCGTTTTATTACAAGATAAAAACTACAACACAGCTTGTCCTTGTCATGAATGTTTTAATTAAGAACATAAAAGTTCTCCGCTCCATATCAATTTTCATCCGCAAGGAAGACGTGACAGCATCAGTTCATTCAGTCCATTCATCAGAAGTACAGTTAACATCGAAGGTTTAAAATCCAGACGCTTTGGTTAGTATTTTTATACACATTGTACGTTACATGGATGCTTTAACTGACTTTATAACAGTACATGCCTTAATTTTAGTTCTCATTGTTTTCTTGCCGTTTGATGTATTCTTAAGTCATAATCAAATCAAAAATGCATCTTCAATCCCCCCTCCCCCAACACCTAAATCTCCCGTTCCCTTTGTCCTACTGCCGCATAAACGATTAAGTCTCACAAAGGCATGCACGTACCTGGTGACATTAATTATATCTGAAATGGAACAACACCCTCTTACCCTCGACATCTGAAACGTGCCAATAATAACACAAGGTTGAACGGCGAGACACGAAAATGCCAAAAGTAGTGCAGTGTAAAATATAAAAAAAAGTGCACATTAACATTCAGACATCGTCGCTGAGCCTGAGTGGTAAAGCCTACTACCTCTTCAGAAAAGGAAGTACACCTCATAAGGTTCAGCTAAGCTACTCATATGTGAGTATCGAGTATCATTCTGCTACCAACAATCGTTGCATTGTCGCTATTATTGAACCTATCCTATCCTATCCTGTCCCGCAACCCGGAGGTCGTAGGGACACCACAGATGATCGTTTAACCAGCATACTCCATCTTTCTCTGTCCTCAGCAGCCCTGATGGCTTCGCTCAGTGTCAAACCAGTCCATTCTCGAATGTTGACCTCCCACCTCTTTTTCGGTCTCCCTCTTCTTCTACCTCCTTGCACTGTGCCTTGCAGAATAGTCTTTGCAAGGCCTGATGATCTTGTGACATGGCCATACCATCGGAGTTTCCGTTTCTTCACCACTGTAAGCAGGTCATCGTGTTGTCCAATGGCTTGTGTGATGGTCTGTCGGACTTCGTCGTTGGTGATGTGTTGTGTATAGGAAATGCCCAGAAGTCTTCTGTAGCACCTCATCTCCATGCTTTGTATTCTTCGTTGGAGATCTGCTGTGAGGGTCCATGCTTCGCAAGCATATAGGAAGATCGAGATGACAAGGGAGCGCAGCAGTCTTACTTTGGAATGTAGACTGATGGTCCTGTCTTTCCAAATGGGCTTCAACCTTGTCAGGGCAGCAGTTGTTTGTGCGATCCTGGAGAGGACTTCCTGTCGGGACCCATTGTCTGATACAATGGCTCCTAAATATTTGAAGCTATGCACAGTGTTGAGGAATTGGCCTTGGACTTTGATGTCCGTGTTGATGCCATTGGTGTTGTTGGTCATCATTTTGGTCTTCTCTGCACTTATTTCCATTCGGATTCCATAAGCTGTGGAGGTGGTGTCAAGCCTCTGTACCAGCTGTTCAAGTTCTTGTTCCTCTCCAACCAATCCATCAATGTCATCCGCAAAACGAAGATTGGAGATTGCTCTACCTCCTATGCTGACTGTGCCTTCATGATCTGCAAGAGCATCTGACATGATGCGCTCTAGGAATATGTTGAAGAGTGTTGGAGAGAGTAGGCATCCTTGACCCACACCGATTGTTGTTCTGAACCAGTTCCCGATGGCGCTGTTGTGGAGGACTGCACTGGTAACCTTGTCATACAGGCTTTTGATGACTTCAATAATTTTAGGGCTGATGTACATTTTCATTGTTGCCCATAGGATAGGATAGGATAGGATAGGATAGGATAGGATAGGATAGGATAGGATAGGATAGGAGGAATATATAAGGGTCCTATTATACTTATTTATCTTCTTGATGAAAATAGGATTAACTTATGATTACATAGATATAAATATATATCGTGCACTTAGCATCGTTAAATTAGTGGCTTCAATCTAAATCGGAGTAAAACAAATTATTCTTTGATACTCAATCTGCATACCACATTACCCGTCAATATAAAATAGTATCGGGTTTCTTTAGGTCAAGGTGCCCTTGCATGGTCAATGATGGATAATTTTTTCCCGCACACCCTCTTGCGCTTTAATAGTGTGTTTTAAGAAGGCAGTGATCCCATTCACGGAGAAGGGAACGACAACTTGAGATGGCAACTTGAGTTCAGGTTTCAGCATAAAGGACAAAATAAGCCTAAGGTATAGTGGGCGGAGGAAAAAGAAAGGGGTCTTCGAAGTTAAAAAGAACAAGCCCTAAGGTCTCTCTCTCTCTCTCTCTCTCTCTCTCTCTCTCTCTCTCTCTCTCTTTCTGTAATATCTATCTGTCTGTCTGTCTGTCTGTCTGTCTAATCTAATCTAATCTAAATCTAAATCTATATCTTATCTTATCTTATCTATCTATCTATCTAATCTATCTATCTATCTACCTACCTACCTACCTACCTACCTATGTAATCTAATCTATCTACCTACCTATGTAATCTATCTAATCTATCTACAGTATCTATCTACAGTCCCTCCATCCCTCCCCCCTCTCTCTGCCTCCCTCCCCTTCCCCTCTCCCTCTCTCTCTCTCTGGTGTACGCAGGAACTGTCATTTTTAGTTTCTTGCCAAATTATGAGTTATTTTAGCTTGTTGCGCCAAAACGTTTTACACCTTATGTTTGCGAGCAGTAATTTTTATAGTCGCATATGGCAAGATGCGACTCTTCCGCCCCCCCCCCCCCCCCTCATCTCTCCAAACCCACTCTCCCGGAACCCCTACCACGTTCACTCTCTCTCTCTCTCTCTCTCTCTCTCTCTCTCTCTCTCTCTCTCTCTCTCTCTTTCTTTCTCTCAAAGAGACTATTGTTTGACATAATACATCTTCTTGTTAGATCATTTTTGTTTTAAAACACACACACACGCACACACACAATACAAAAAAAAGGTGTAGTTGGAGTACGGTGGGAAAGAGATTTAAAAAAAAAACGTTCTTCCCTTTAAACAAGTTCTTATTGTTTTTGAAAAAGGCTCTCGTAATAATAAATCATCTTGCCACTTTAATGAAGCCAACACATCTCGAGAATACGTCAATATTTCAGATTCAATTGTCTTGTTTGTGAAATGCACTCCTATTTGAATGTGAAATTAGTTTAAAATTGTGTCGCTTTCATATCAGCAAGTACAGAAACAAAACTGAACAAATTAAATAAAACCAGTAAACCCACGATTTCGTTTAATAGCAAGAAAATTACAACCGGAAGAAGAAGAAAAAAGATTTATTTAATCCATTGTATGACATCTATGAATGAACTATGAATATAAAAAGTACATTTCTCTTTCTCTTCAAGATTTCTGTCGATACGAAAAACCTTAAATCAATCATAAAAAATAACTGTTAACAATTTTTTTTCATTTATTTAATTTAAGGTCTGTACACATAGTGATTTTGAACCAACAACAACATTAACAAGAAAAAAAATTAATTATCTAAAAAAGATGTAAAATTAACATTGTAACACTTTTACCAGCTTGAACTCCTACTATTTAAAAATTTACAACATTCTCGACATCAAACATTTTCTTTCTTACATGTGAAGGTACTACCAAAATATATGTCAAGCTAGCGGAATGGCAAACTCGATTTCCCCACATTCATCCCACATGCACTCGACAAACATCACCTTGATCGCAACCCACCACCAACCAATTTCAACAATTTCGAGCGATACATATACGTGCTTTGCCGTAAATCAGCGCGCCCCGAGGTACAATAATGGCACGGCAAGAAATAATAAACCAAATGAAATAAAACCAGAAAACCCACGCTTAAAAGCAAGGGGAAAAAATTACAACAGTAAGAACAAAAAAAGCCTTATTCAATCAATTGTATGACACAAAGTATGAAATTACATTAATAGACATAGATACACATCTTTGGCTCACGGAGTATCATCTTAAAAACTTGATACCCGTCAAAAATTTAACGTTTTACAATTTCCAAGTGATATTCATACGTGACCGTCCACTCCCACCCCCCACATCCCTCTCTCTTTCTCTTTCCAAACAAACAAGCAAACACACGCGCACACAGACACAAAACCATAATCGCTCATATTTCAGAACCCAGTGATTGATAGGCTACTAGATTAATTTATAAACACATTGTTCGTTTATTATTACAGCGCGCTCTCCAGCGCAAATACCTGATCACGGCGGTGGCTTCCGAGCTCCAGCATAAACAAACTATAGTTACCTGCTGACTTCAGAATTAAGACAGGCCAAAGGCCGACCTATTTAACTTCATATAATTGATGCATGAAGCACGCATGCCAACACTATCTTTTTTCACCCTAGGGTTGGAGAGGGGTAGAGTTGGGTGGGGTGGGGGGGATGAGGATGAAGTGCATGACACAACTGTCAGGCATCGGGGGCTTGGAGGGTTCTATGCGGGTTATACCGAGTTATCGATGCATGCAGGATCAACCTGCGCCGTCGAACAAGTAATGGATTGATAATAGGCTCCAAACCAACCAAATTCCAGACCACAGCTAATCACCCCGGAAACAGCTTTACAAAGTATTATATCCTGTCCTAGCATAAAAGCCTAATTACCCTGCCAACATGATTGGCGGAAAGTGAGTCGCTCAACCGTCTAACCGATACTGACTGTCTCAGAGTTATGAGACCTAATCGTTATGCTACGGATTCTTTGCATCATACTGCGAAGTCAATGACTTCCAGAATCAGAAAGCATGTAGAACAAAATGCAGTGGTGTTGAGCGACAATAGATCTTCAGAGCATGCAGCGGGCTGGATGAAATGCTGGGTATGCGAGAAGCTACTTTGCATGTGTCGATCTCGTGGTGCTATATGCGTTTTTGCCCTTCACAATTTTGTGTGTGTCTGCACGATGACAACCTTGTTGTGTCCCGTGACAACCTAGCTTTATCCCATCTGCATGTCATTCTGTTTTTGTAAGATACGCCAACGAACGGGGAAATCGATCAAATCAACCTTACCAACAATGTGCCGGTCTCAAAAAAATCCTATAGGCTTTAAATTAGCTCAGAGAAACTCACAAAATGTGAATCCGGTTTAAAAAATAAAAAAAAGTCGTTGGAAACACACACAAAAACTTCGGAGATTTTTTACATGCCTGTCATATAGTAGATATCCGACTTATCTTTTCAGGAAGCTCGAAAGTTTTAATATTATGGTGTTTCACAATGCATATATTTTGACTTATCCTTTCAAAAAAACGTTCGTGAAATACGTCTGTTCCATATAAATCCCTGTAATAAAATAAAAATCATCAGTACAAATCGTGCTATTTGTCACAAGCAGACCCGTTTACCCCGCACTATTTGAGCTTTTGCTGGTTTAGCAGTAGTAAAACTTAGAAGGTTACTGTAGTCTATAGCAGACGATTAAGGTATAACTGATGTGTACACACACACTGCGAGCTGACGCGAGCCGTTTAGTGACATCATCGCGGCCTACGATCGACTTTCGAACTTTATAGCCACTTAGATTGTTTCATCCAATCGGGACACAGGTAGAGGGTTAGATCCAGTTCTGGCGGATTCAGTCAAAGCCAAGTAGGAGGTCAGTTGAGTGGAAAGCTCTGAGGAGTACACAGTTACACCCAAGCAGAGAAATATCTCCAGGGAAGCAGTGCTTGTTGAATTTTTGAATTCAATCAAGTAGCCACGGGCCTGACTTTGTCGAACAGGTAAATGAACATACTTCTGTTTCATCGTGATGTATTTATATTATTGTTGAAATTATGTTTGTGGAATTTGCTATGCATAGAATTGAATTGTTAGTCCGAATTTGTCTTACCACGTGGAGAAGCCGAACACGTGTCAAGCACGACCGGGTTTGACGCCATGTTGTATACCCGACGGAACCACTCTTGTTTAACCTATATGTATGCTTGCAGACCAGTGGCTGTACCAGTGAATGTTTATAATATTATTAATTCTTTATGTGTATAGTTAGCCACGATTTATATTTATGTATGTATAGGAAACTAGAGTGGAGATTCCAGTGGACCACCGACTTAGCAGAATGTTCCTCGCTTATGTATAGAGATGTGGAGCTATCACTAAGGGCTACTTTGGCTTTCAGTGAGACGCTCTGCACAGACCTATTATTCAGGGTTGTGCAGAATTTCGTCTCATATGTTACAGACGAGCAGGCAGGATATCGTGAGCCCAACTCAACCGAAGAGCAGAACCTAATCTACGATTCGAGTTGGCTGCTGAGGCATCTACAGCATCATGTGCAGATAGCCCCAAACGTCGTACCAAAAGTCAAAGACTACACGACGACCCAGCGTGTACCAGAAGCTACCTCAACGCAGCGCTTCACCCACGCATCATTTCAGTTAAGTGCCCAGGAAACAGTGCACTAAAACTGTATCAAAAGGACCACAGTAGTCCACTCTTCATGAACAGTAGTAGCCAGTGCCCTATGAAGAAAAACTAGCTGCCTAGATTATCAGCGAGCGAAGCATTCGCATTGACAAGTGAACTTTTAAGTTAGATTCGTACTTCAAAGATCGTGTATGGAGTAGAAGAAATAAATTTGTGATTTTAACTGTTATCAAGTGGCTGGACTACATATGATTCATAGCCGTGTGAAAGCTAGTGTGACAGTGATCTTTTACCATTTTTCTATCTATCTCTGTACCCAAGCCTTAACACAGACCGAGCTAAACAAATAAATGTGTTAAAGTAATTCACAGGGTGACTCACTAGCGGTTCCCAGAGAATAGACGTGAGGGTTACAGCCTTCCATTGTGCAGAGCCCAGCAACAATAAAACCCCACGTTACACTATTGTAAAATGTTCCCGAATTTCCTTGATTAAGCACTTAAACAACTCTTGTTAGTTCGGAGATTGTTTGTCTTCGATAACGCGTATTCGACCTATTTTCATTTTATTTTTACGAAAACGTTCCTGAAACCCTTTTTTTCTCTTCAGATCTCTGCTATAGAGATCTTCAATTCAAAACTTGCTAGGTCGGAGATTGTTGTCTTTGATAATGCATATTCGACCAATTTTTATTTTTATTTTTACGGAAACGTTTCTGGAGCCCATTTTCTTCCATATAAATCCCATGCCATTGAGATCGTCAGTGCAACAAGTGTGACATTTTCTGGATTTCGCATTCTTTATACTGCAATGTGCACGTCGAATTATTCCATCAGTAAGTCGGATAATAAAATAATCACTCACTCTGTGGAACACTAGCACGGTACTCAGCATGGGCTAATTAGCGCGAGTCAGCCTCAATCGTCTTGGATACTCGGCCTGTTATCCCGCCATTGACTCATCTGCATTATACGTGTTAAATTCTCACAGCGGCAAATCTGCCCTTAACCCATTTCCCACAATCTTAAATCCGTTCCGCTAACGCAAAACGTGACTTGATTGCCACCCAAGGAAAGGATGAGTTTAATTCGACGAAAAGACAAATTCTTAAGAAATAGCGTGGTTCATTAAGTCGCACTATGCTTACCTGCTGTATATAATTCAAATAATCCCTCTTGCCCTAGGGCTCGAGTGCATAACCGAGGCTTACACTAATAAATGGCAGCTAGAGGGAGTGAAAGACCCGATATACTGATGCTGCATCCAGAGAGCAAATATCAGGCATAAAGATATAATTAAGTGTTTGAACGGAAAGGGGGTGGTAGATATAAAATTATACCTTTCTCAGGAGAAATTATTTAAGATATAAAGGCATTCGGCATATATATATATACGTTTTTTGTAATCAAGTTCTTATATATACGGTTTCCAAATATAAAATTGAAATGGACTTGCACTACAAATACGTAATTTGACTTCTCGATCTAATTTAGCAAGCGAATTACAAAACTTAACGCTGTATCTGCTGATTTGCAAAACGGGTTCAATACGATATCACAGGGCAGTATTTCCTCCATACAAATCCTCTATAAGAGGCCTATAATCAGTAAATTCGCTAGTCCCGTCCGTCCTTGTCTTTTATAAAGAGCCTCGTCGCGATGAACAGAACCGTTAACTAAGCAAATCAAGATTCATCAGCAACTTGATAATTCGGATGAACGCTACAGTAATCGCAAAGTGTACATCAAAGAATGCGGCTATCCACATCGCTGCCAGGCACGTCGGTATGATGATTATAATATACATGATTTGTCAGAGTCCAAACCCGTTACATCCAGTTGGATGAGGGAGGAGTGTGGCTTTTGAAAAGATGTTATGATAATAAAACGAGGGTCATAAAGAAAGCCATCAAAAGAGCTTGAAGGTCGCACTACGTCGCAAATCCGAATATTATGCGTCTGTACACATTAGCTTATTACCTTAGAGCAGCCACCCCCCCCCCCCCCCCCCCCCCCCACTGCTCCCGGTTTGATGGTTCCAAGTTTTCCGCCTAGTCGGATTGTGTGATTTATTTCCGGCAGTATGCTCATGACAACAGATCAAGCGTCAACATTGGCAGGACATGCACTTTTCCAGGAACAGACATCGGAAGTGACCACGATCTCGTGATGATGTCTTTCCGGCTGCACATGAAGAGAGTAAATACAGCAAAGTGCACCAGACTGAAGTTCGACCTGGTAAACTGCAAGACCCGGAGGTAGCAGAAATATTCCAAGCAACAACTGGAGGGAAATCTTCACCACTGCTTATTTTGGGACCTGGTGAAGTAGATGTCAACACCAAGACCACCGCCTTAACATCAGCTGTTACAGATTCCGCCACTGAGATCCTTGGCAAGAACCGCCATAAGAAGAAACCGTGGATCACACCTGAACTTTTTAACCTGTGTGACAAGAGACCATGCCCTGTGGCTTCGGGCACTGATTAGAATAGACCCAACCTTTCCCGAGATGTCGTAAAAGGCGACTCACAAAAGTGATGTCAGCACGGCATCACTGGGCGAAAGTCTTCTACACAGAAGTCACCGGCCAGGACGGAGGAACCTCATGTTACTACAGGTTCAACAACCACGTGCTCCGGGTCAAGGCGAGCCACACTGTATTCGTAGATATCGGCTGTGGCAAATAGCCTGGAGAGGATTGGGCCCTGCAAGGTCTTTCTTGCACAAGACACACTGCATGATGAATAAAACCATTTACTCCATACCGGATCGGTCGCTTGTCATCACTCTTACCAAAAAAGGTAACCTTCAGGAATGTAAAAATTACCGCACCATCAGCCTCATCAGCCATCCCAGCAAGGTCCCAAGGCCTCCACGATCCAAAGCAAATATGGCATATGCCTTACAGAAGAAAAAGAAGCCTTGGATAGATGGACAGAGTACTGCTCTGACATTTACCACCACACACCAAACGGAGACCCATCAGTTCTAGCATATCCTAAAAACAGAGAAGAAGAAATCCTTCCATAGTGCAATCGCTGAAGAAGGGGAAGTCACCGGGAGTGGACAACATACCCGCAGAATTGCTTCAAGCAGGAGTAGCGATGATTGATGCCCTCACCATTATCTGTACCAAGATCTGGCAGAGTGGGGAATGGTATACACCATGGACCCCGTCGCTTGGCATCACTCTTCCCAAAAAGTGTGAAAATTACCGCACCATCAGCCAGATTTGTTGGCTTGTCTGTGCAGAAGATCTTGCTAATGTGCCTATTCACCCATGCCTTTGTTTGTCTTCTGGCGGGATGTATTGTTCCATAATTGAAGTAACTGATGTTTTAAAAACGGACCATAATGTCTCCACATCAGCATCATTCCTCTCTAGGTCGATATTTCTATAGGCATCCTCCTCAATTTTGGTGTTCATGCTATCCCACTTTGCCGTAATGTATTGGTAGGCCCGTCTTTATTTCTCCTTAACTATCTGAGAGTGGGTGTCAAAGTCTGTAACCACAACGTCGTGGTCCGAGTTGCCAGGGACGAAGACGTAGTTCCATACGAGGGAGGGGTTTGACGTGAATACTAAGTCTAGAAAGTTTCCCTCTCTGGTAGGTTGGTCGTGTATCTGAGCCAGGTGAGCCGAGATTGCGACGGTAATCAGCTCTTGTTGGAAAAGGCAGTCGGGAGCCCCAGGTGCTACTGCTGTCGTTTCCCAATCTATATTTGGGCACTTGAAGTCGCCGACCAGTACCAACTGTTGTAGGATTTTTCCCAGATCAGTAATGTCTTTAATTGAGCGGTGCGACATAGAAGCAACCTATCTCCCTGTCTCCCTATAGATGCAACTTCACCCAGACGATCTCACACGTGGATTCAGGATAGGGACGACACCAGCGATTTGAGGATGAGGATAAAAACTTCACCTGCTAGTGTGCTTCTGTCTTTACTATAAACAGTGTATTCGTCTGGGAATACTTCACTTGAGGACATAGCAGGACTTAGCCAGGACCGGTGCCGCACACGACATCTGGTTTAAGGTCTAATATCACAAACTGTGAATAGACGTTAAATAAAATTATTGAATTGAATTGAATTGAATTGGTTTAAGGTAGTTGATCATGGCGTGAAACTGCGTTCTATTATTGGCTACAATGCACAAACTGAGGTAACTCATGCTTCTTTAGAGGTTCGTCTACAGTGGGGATGAGCAGATGGGCTTGGGGCCTTGTCTGTTGGCTGGAAAGAGCGCGCGTAGTTTTATCCAAGCTTTTGTTCCCTTCGAGATGATTTTGTATGTGTGGGGCATGGCGGGTTCTTGGGCATGGGTTGCTGGTTGTAGTTGGGTTAAAAGAAGATCCAATGGAGTCAACTGACATGTCCGCCAAGGGCTGAAAAATGCTTGATGACTCCAGGCTATAGCTGTGAAAAGTAAATATATCACAATTTATATTGTCACACTTTGGGCATATCAAACTTGTGGTTGAATGTTGTAGGAGCTTGAAGTCCGCGGGCATAATTCTAAGCGTTAGTGCGATAGTAGCAGCAAAAAGAATTCACTGAAAACAGTTGGTGTGTATTATATGACAGATAATCAGACAAGAAAATTATGGATTTTCATCCTTGTAATCTGATTAGCTGAAAGAATAATTCTTCCGGAAATAAAACACCCAACCCAACTAGGTAGAGAACTTTGCTAGACAAAGATTATAGAGATCGTACGGGAGTCACGCGTCCATGGAATAAAATTCCGTGCTTAGTTTGAGAAAGAGAGGGAGGGAGTGAGGAAGTGAGGGAGGGAGGGGAGAGAGATAGACCCACACACAGAGACAGACAGATGGGGGATGGGGCACTGGCATGGTTTTTTTTTTTTGTTGGGGGGGGGGGGGGGCGGTGGCGTTGTGGTTGTTTATGTTTAATTTTTTGTTTTTGTTAAAATAAGGGCGAGGGGGGGAGGGAAAGAGGGAAGTAGGGGAGAAGAGATGATTTGAATTTTATAATACGAATCAAACCAAAAACATTAGAGAAAGAAAAGGTAATTGAAAGAAACTCGGGGAGAGGAAGAACGTAACAAGAAAAACACTTGTTACCTGTTCATCCGCACAGTCAAGTGACGACAAGATCCATATGAAACAAAGAAGAACACATTAGAATTAATGCAATGACAACAACCGATTAAGAAGGCATTTTGCGTTCCGAAATGTTTTTTTATTGGAAATTACGCTCACATTTTCACAAGTTTGGGAGTCAAAGATAGAGAGGTAAGGGATGGAGAGGAGAGTGAAACCAGCGCAGAGAGAGAGAGAGAGAGAGAGAGAGAGAGAGAGAGAGAGAGAGAGAGAGAGAGAGAGAGAGAGAGAGAGTGAGAGAGAGAGAGAGAGAGAGAGAGTGAGAGAGAGAGAGAGAGAGAGGAAAGGGGGGGGGGGCGCTTCTCTTTTACCAAAGTAGTTTTATGAGGGCATTTCTATGGAGAACCAGGTACCCAATTACGGAGTAGGGTGATTGTTATACGGTGTTTGCTATGCTTACATGCCCAACTCTGCTAGTTTGCTAGTTGGGAGATAAAACCAACTGTGCAAAACATTTTCCCCCAACTGTCTGCTAGCTTAGAAAGAACATTTTCCATACATGTTTTACGTTTGTACGTTGGAAGATATGTTTGAAATCCTCGTTAAACTTCCCAAAGGTTTATATGTCCAAGACAAGGTTATCCTTTATTGCATTTCTTCAAGGGTGATGGATGTTGAATAAATATTAAGAAAGTATTAAATTTTAAAAAACAAAAAACAAAACAACACCAACAACAAAAAAGGTTTATGTAGATGTATAAATAAAGCGGGTTTTGGTTTTGGTTTTTTTTAATGCCCTTTTATTGGCACCACGACGTAATTTATATGTTAGATAATACAGTTTTTGTATTCTTACCTAATATTTTCAAATAAATTTCCTGAGCAAATAATAAAGCAATAATAGCATGTTAAAAAAAAAAAAAAAAAAAAAAAACGTTATTATCAATAACATCGCAGAGAAATAATTTACGTCGCGTTATCATCATTTAGAGTTGAATTTATAAAGATCTATCATTCTAAACGTTTCAGAATTCGTCTGTCTTTATAATTTTTAACAAATCTAAAATAGTTCTGTGCTCACCCAAAAAGTAATTTATGTTCATTAACGCTTTCAACGTGCAAATTAAACAACAGTACTGATTTATATTAATATTTTACAGACACACAGTCAAGCTTGCAATTAATATTTTAGATATGAATGAAGACATATTGTATTGTATTGCATTGTATTGAATTGTATGGTATTATATTGCTCACCATAACCCTAAAAACTCAACAAAGCTTGCTCTAATAACAGGAACATGATGCGCGTCGAGGAGCTTCCATATACATTCTGACAACCATAATGCTGCAACTGGACACCCTGGAGCTTTTAAGAGCGATGTTTCAGCGCAACCTTTATGAGTGTTTTGTTGCCCTACATCTTTAAGAAAATAACAGGATCCGGCTGGTTCCATGGCTTTCTGTTTTTGCATCCTACACAATGTGCATCCTAGTAAAAGTCTCTTTATTCTTTTTTAGGGGTAGGGTGATGATTTTCAATGAGAAAATGTTACATTTTCTTTTGTAAATGAGGACATCTTGTATAGATGCTACTTTAATGTGCATTGGACTCCCAACAGTGCGTTATTCTTGGTTTAGCTTTTCACAGGCATGTAGTGAGGATTATTTCAGGTTTCATACATGACGATGTTTCCGCTTAATACATCAAAACAGATCATTAGTAACCATGCAGAAATAACGCAATGGCATCGGCAAGGTAGGAATCCTGTTTAAAGACAATTTACAACGTTGGTGATCCACGAGTACGTATCTTAGAGTATGCGATGTGTTCTCCAGAACTAGTCTA
Source organism: Oncomelania hupensis (assembly GCA_036898135.1). Lineage (NCBI taxonomy): Eukaryota > Metazoa > Mollusca > Gastropoda > Littorinimorpha > Pomatiopsidae > Oncomelania > Oncomelania hupensis. Next base: position 54,506,238 of record CM072511.1, on the reverse strand, counting down.
ATGATTACAAGAAAAGCCATAAACGTTATCAAGCCCCGTGAGTCAACAAAGACATCCGAGTGCTGGTCTAAATTCATTTGAAGCAGAAGTGTTAAAGGAAGGCAACTGTATTCTTAACAGAGATGATATTCTTTCAGTGGTTAATCACAAAATTATAAGCTGTCAAAACTGCCTCGTTTTTCCAAAAGAACACTGTAAATGGTCTATGATTGTTCAATGATCATATGAAATTTGAGGCCAGGCAAAACAATGTATGGATACAAACGATATCTTTTGTTCATGCATCTGTGACGTCTGTAAAATAATCACACAACAGGGAAATATGACATAATAGAAATTTTCATGTAAAACCCCTATTGTGTTATTACAGAGCAACTGACACAGACAGATAGTGTTACAATGTCATTGTCAAAGAAGCCCTCACTGCTGGTCTGGTTTCACATTACATGCGTTCATGTGAACCTTCAGATATTTTACAATGTCGTTTTCAGAATCTCTTAATTAAGCCGCATTGTATAAATACAACTGTTCTTACAAAATCTTGAGATGGCGCACACATACACTCACACAACACACGCATTCACACACTACATCAAGCAACCTCATTGTTCCAAAGACTATGACTGCATACGGTATATTAATCTGCTGCAATTCCCCCCTAAGGGTGCCGGGGGTTTCAGTATAAATAGTATCCCCACTTTCTGGAAATTTAGTGCTTTAAATTCCCACTGTCGCTGTCTTTCTCTTTTGTTCTTTCTCATTCCTACTCTGTTCTATCAATCTACTATACTATCTTCTTCTTTGCTAGACCAGTTACCTACCTTTTTTCTTGAAAACTCTTCCGGGACAATACTCTTCATTTGTGTATGAGGTCTGTTGGATCAGCTTGGGAATATTGGACGCTTTCTGCCAAATGGTCACTAGGGCTTCCTATGATGTTATTATTTTGGCAATGTAGGCATTTTATATGCATGTTTTGTTGATACTGTATAATGATGTTTGTATTTTATTTTGTTTTTGTAAACGGGGGTTCGATAAATTAGAGTATAGTCTCAGCGTCCCCTGCGTGGGATGTCTTTATTGTAAAGTGACCGGCTGGTAGATTGCCTTCAGTGTTACCACTATGGTTGTTTTGGCAGATCATTTATGCGGATCAGGGGTGAGTCCTCTTTCACTTCTCTGGTCCTGATTTGGCTCGGAAGAGTCCGCTGGACCTAAAGCAATAACCATGTAATGTAATGTAATGTAATCTGCTGCAACAACTTCTCCTAACCCAATGCCATTCGGGGCAGTTTTGAACTTCCCCTTATTTAGCACTCAACGCAGAGGAAGGAACTCCGCAAAATGTTCACACCTCGGTCAGGAAACCCCCCCACAAAATACAAAATAGGGGTTAACACCTACCTGCTTAAATGTGATGAAAAATACCATCAGATGTTGAATTTTAATACTTTGTGTTTAAAAGATGTAAGGTCGGTTCAGAAAATGCACACAAAAAATACAAGGACAGCAGTTTCATGTTTTCACAGTCCGGATCAAAAATCATTTTTGTTATTATTTTATTTTTATTTTATAATTTTTTTGGGGGGTGGGAGGGTGGGGAGAGGAGGGGCTATTGTTTAGCACAGAATTCACAAAACAAGCTGTTTTTAAAAGTACAAGGTATGCTGATCTTAAAGGAAATAAAATTATCAAAATGGACTATAACAAGTGAGGAAGAAACAGTGTAATAAAAATGTAACGTTTACGTCTACGTTTTTTTTTTTTTTTACTATCAATATATTTACATATCTTCTTCGTTTACAAGAAAAGGCAAACGAAGAAGACAGGTAAGCCTACTGATAGCTAAAATATATATAAATAGCTAAAAGAAATATAAAGTAGAAACAAACTGTACAGTGTCAGCAACTGTGGTGTCTTCTTTACCCATTCGTACGTTGACTTTGTTAGATTGTTACTATAAACAATGACGACCTAAGTGAACGTCCGAATGGGTAGAGAAGACACCAAAGTTGCTAACAATGTTCAGTTTGTTAAACAAACTACTAAGTCAACGTCCGAATGGATAAGGAAGAAACTAAAGTTGCTAACACTTTACAATTTGCTTCTACATTCTGTTGTTGTTTTTAAATATCATAAGCCTACTTGTCTTCTTCGTTTGCTTTTTCTTCTTTCTTTTGCTGGGAACAGCAACAGTTGGCAACTTCTGATCTGAATCAATCTCTACTGCACTCACAGGAGATAAGGTGCTACAGAAGGCTTCTGGGCATTTCCAATACTCAGCACATCACCGATGACGAAATCCGACGGATCATCATACAAGCCAATGGATAACACGATGACTTGCTCACAGTGTTGAAGAAACGGAAACTCCGATGGTATGGCCACATCATCAGAGCATCAGGCCTTGCAAAGATCATCTGCAAGGTACGTGCAAGGATGCAGAAGAAGAGGGAAACAGAAAAAGAGGTGGGAAGACAACATTCTAGAATGGACTGGCTTGACGCTGAGTGAAGCCATGAGGACTGATCAGGACAGAGAAATATGGAGAACGCTGATTAAACGATCATCTGTAGTGCCCCAAAGACTTTCGAGTTATAGGATAGGATAGGATAAGATAAGATAGGATAGACTAGTTCGCGGGACTGAAGGGGCTTTGCGATGAAACAAATGCACTGAGCTCGTGGTCTTAAATGGGTTTTGCGAGTGGCAAAGGTAGCGAAGGCTCACAATATAGTTCTACATTCTCTGAGTTGTACTAGCGTGGAATACATAATTAGCTAAAACTGCATTATCTCGCTTTGTTTTTAAATTTAAGTTTCTAAATTAATATATAAATTAAGAATGCACGCATTAAAGAGGTTTAATGTGTAATACAAGTCTATTTGTACATTACCTTCTATCTGAATGCTCAGTTTTAAAAGCCATGTTTGAAGTAAATGGACGTAGCATAACCTAATACGGACATTCTGTGGATATGGTTATGTATCATTCAATGTTGGTAGACTTTTATAGACGTTTAAAAGTTTATTTTTAAATAGCAATAATTAAATGTGTTTTAAAAGTTTAAATTGTCTAATATCACCTAAATGTGTGAACAGACATTAAATGAAATATATATTGATTCCAGAGTATTTCACGTGGACTCGACAGTTCTTACACATCGCGCAACTCCGCGGCTGCAGGATCAAGCAACACATGTTGTAAGGATTAATAACTAAAACGCTGCACAAGAGAACTCGTCGTCTCCACCTTTTTACCAACACTACACGGTTAGTGGTAAAAGGTGAGCCCCATCGCCGTAACTCCAGTGGTAGAACGTTCGACTGACACACCAATGTCCCAGGTTCGAATCCCGTGGTGAGCAAGACAAAAGTGGCCGTTTTTACTGTCCGTAATTGCAGTATGATTGCTTTTGTGGTTTAATGTTGAATAAGGTTCCTACCCCCTCTTTCATGGGATGGTTATCTCCGTTTGCAATATCGCCATTGGAGACACAGAAAGGAGAAAAAAAGAAGAAAAAATAAGCAAAGAAGAGAGAGTAAGGGAGGAGGGAGTGGGGGAGGGAGGGATAGGGGAGGGAGAGAAAGAGGAAAAACCGAAACTGGACAGAACAGGAGGGAGGGAGGTGAGATGGAAAAAGAGGGAGGCAGTGGTAGGGAGAGGGCGGAAGGGAAGAGGGCGGGGAGTGGGAGGGAGGGGGCGGAGAGTGGGAGGGAAGGCGGGAGAGGAGGGAGGGAAGGCGAGAGAAAAAGAAGAAAAGAGAAGCAAAGAAGAGAGAGAGAGAAAGTGAGTGAGAGAGAGAGAGAACAGAAACTGTAGCAAAAAGAGGGGACAGAAGGAGGGAGGAGGAGAGAGAGGAGGGAGAGAGGGAGGCAGTGAGTGTGTTAGGCAAGAGGAAGCGGGGGAGCAAGGGAGTAGAGAGAGAGAGGGAGGGGAAGGGATTAGGTGAGGGAGAGGGAGTGGGGGAAGAGAGTGGGGGAGGAGTAGGGGAGAAAGAGGGGGAGGGTGAAGAGAGGGATAGGGGGAGGGAGTGGGGATAGAGAGGGAGGAAGAACAGAAACTGGACAGAACAGTAGGGAGGGAGGGAGGGAGGGAGGGGAGATGGAAGGATAGGGAGGTAGCGGTAGGAAAAGGGGAAGGGAGGGAGGGAGAGGGAAGACGGGAGATGAAGGAGGGAAGGCGGGAGAAAGGATGGAAGGTGGGAAAGAAGAGGGAATGCGGGAAAGGGAAGAGGGAGAGTAGGGAGAGAGAGCCGAAGGGAGAGGGCGGGAGGGAGAGAGAGATAGAGAGAAGGAAAGAGAACAAAACGGAAGAAAAGAGAGACATACAGACAGATTATGTTGGAGATATATAGATATGCGCAGACGCTGAATCAGTGCACAAAGATCGTAAAGATAAGCGAGGATTCTAAAATATTATTAATATAGCCCAAAAATAAAATATTTCAATCCATATTTTCGAAAGCTGTAAGAGTTCATGTTTCGCAAGCTTATAGGAAGATGGAGATGACAAGAGAGAGCAGCAACCTTATCTTGGAGTGTAGACCGATGGTCCTGTCTTTCCAAATGGGCTTCAACCTTGTCAGGGCAGCAGTTGTTTGTGCGATTCTGGGGAGAACTTCCTGTCGGAACCCATTGTCTGATAAATGGCTCCTAAATGTTTGAAGCTATGCACGGTGTTGAGGGATTGGCCTTGGACTTTGATGTCCGTGTTGATGCCATTGTGTTGTTGGTCATAAGTTTGGTCTTCTCTGTATTTATTTCCATTCCATAAACTCTGGAAGTGGTGTCAAAGCCTCTGTACCAGCTGTTCAAGTTCTTGTTCCACTCCAGCCAATCCATCAATGTCATCCGCAAAACGGAGGTTAAAGATTGCTCTACCCCCTATGCAGATAGTGCCTTCGTGATCTGCAAGGCCATCTGCAATGATGCGCTCTATGGAGATTGTGACGGTGGGTCTATTGTTACTGGGCTCTGCACAATGGAATGCTATTACCCACTCGTCTTTGTCTGCGGAGATCAGCTAGTTTATTCACCCTATGACTAATCTTAATACGTTTATATGTTTAGCCCGATCCGTGTGCGAATAGGTTTATAGAGATAGGGAGAAAAATGGTAAAAGATTCACTGACACACTAGCTCTCGCACGGTTTTTAAAACATAGGTAGTCCAGCCACTTGTTAACAGTAAATATCACACATTTATTTCCTTTACTCTATAAATAATTCTCTAACCACTCTATTAACTTAAATGTCCAAATTCACTTGGACTAGTTCGCTCCTTGTGGTGGGTCTATGCTGTTACTGTTCTTGATACTTGCTACTGTCTCATCATTGGGCTATTTGTTCTGGTTGGCCTAATGTTGATTTCAGGAGAGTGGACTACCGCACAGTCCTTCTAGATCAGTGTTAGTGCAATTCTTCTTGCACTTAGCTGATTAGTTGAGGTGTGGTGATGGTGTCTCCTCCTTGGGTGTTGACTACTGAGCTATCGGAGCTCAGTGCTCGATGTTCCCCTGCAGGCCGAATATCAGGGTTGACTCTTAGTGGTCTATTCCTGCATCGGACCAACGAGCCTGCTCGTCTGCAAAACATAAGACGAGTTTCTGCAACGCCCTGTATACTAACGGTGTGCAGAGCATCTCACTGATGGCAGAAACAGCCCTCAGTGATAGCTTCACTTATACAAACAAGAGACGAATATTCTTCTAAGTTCGTGGTCCACTGGAATCTCCAACATAATTCCTATACATATACATATCAGGACTAAACTAAACACATGGAGAAGTAATTAACAACATACACATGCTCCGGTACAGCCACTGGTCTGCAATAATACACATAGGAGAAACAACAGTTGGACAGTAGAGGCTACCTCGTGGTGCCGAAACCGGTCGCGTGTCCGCCACGTGGTCAAGCAAAGTTTGACTAACATTCACAATGATAAAACATGGCAAGACTTCACAAACATAATCCAACAATATTATCAATAATTCGCGATTAAACAAAAGATCGATCATTTACCTTTTTGACAAAGTCAGGCTGTGGCTATACTGCGATGAATGAATTTCACCCGTCACCTGCTTAGTCTTTCTGAGAGAGATTTTTCAGAGCGTAGCTCCTTCTCGTGTGAGGTTCAGACAAAGCATGACTAACTCAGCCAAAGCCCGCGAAAATATTGTCCGATACCTGTGGCGCACTCTAGCGGGGGTGAGGTCACTGCCTACCTATGCTTAGCACAATACTGACTTGTGTCGTCTGCTAGGCAGCTACTTTCATTTATAAAGGCTACAGCAGGCTGAACTATTTAAGGCATGAAGCCGTAGTGCAGGGTCTAAATAACCTATTGTGACAGAGATGCTGAAGAGTGTTGGAGAGAGTAGGCATCCTTGAGGCACGCCGATTATTGTTCTGAACCAGTTTCCAATGGCGCTGTATTGGAGGACTGCACTGGTAGCCTTGTCATACAGGCTTTTGATGACTTCAATAATGTTAGGACTGATTTTGTACACTCTCACGGTTGCCCACAGAGCTGTATGCCAGACTCTGTCAAACGTTTTCTTGAAATCTACAAACACATGATATAGATGTTGTTGGTGCTGTAGGTATTTCTCACAGATTATTCTGAGGTTGAAAATCTGTTCAGTGATACTTCGCCCTGCCCTGACTGATGAGGCTGATGGTGCGGTAATTTTCACACTCCTGAAGGTTACGCTTTTTGGAAAAAGTGATGACAAGCGGCTGGGTCCATGATGTAGGCCACTCCCCACTCTGCCAGATCTTGTTACAGATAATGGTAAGGGTGTCAATCATCTCGTGTCCTCCTGCTTGAAGCAATTTTGCGGATATGGTATCCACTCCCGCTGACTGCCCCTTCTTCAGCGATTTTACTGCTGCCTCAACATCTTCTCGGAGAATTGGTAGGATTTCTTCTTCTTCTCTGTTTTTGGGACATGCTAGATCTCATGGGTCTCCGTTTGGTGTGTGGTTGTAAAGGTCAAAGCAGTGCTTTGTCCATCTATCCAAGACTTCTTGTTCTTCTGTAAGGCATATGCCAGACTTGCTTTGGATCGTGGAGACCTTGGGCTGTTTAACACTTGTCAACCGCTTCACAGTCTGGTAGGCCTTCTTGCTGTTGTTCTTGTTCAGACTGTAATCTATTTTCTGACATTGATCTTCTATCCAGTTCTCCTTTGCAGTGCGCATACCTTTTCGGATTTCATTGTTGATTTTTTGGTAGGCTTCAGCTCCCCGTGAGGTGTTTTCTTTTTCATCTCTCTTCGTTTGTCATACAGGTTAAAAAGTTCGGCTGTGATCCACGGTTTCTTCTTTGGGTGGTGCTTGCCATGGATCTCAGTGGCAGTATCTGTCACAGCTGAGTTGAAGGTAGTGGTCATGGTGTTGACATCTACTTCACCAGCTCCCAAATTGAGCAGTGGTGCAAATTTCCCTACAATTGTGGCTTGGAACATTTCTGAGGCTAGTGAGGCATAATTTATCAACGCATTGTATCGAGCTTTGAAAAATCACTGATACTCAGTTTAGTGTGCTAAATGTATTCCGCAGTGACTATCAGAGATAAATCGAGACTGCGTTTCAACGCTCAATACTTTATACAGAACCTGCGACCAGCGCTAGCGACACGTTCTGCAGACGCACGAGTTGTTTTCAAGGGCGATATAACGTTCAAAGCACAAAGGATATTTTACAGAAACGGAGGCGAGCGAAAACACTGAGAATGAAAACAGACCGGAAGGGTGGGAAAAAGTGAAAGAAGGAATATGAAAAGAGGCTCAGCAGTAAATAAATGTATTCATAACGAATCATATGCACCAGAAAATATGCACTCTCAAGAAAGCTATAAAGAATGTTAAGTTCACGAGTGTAAATATACATGGAACGGGCGTCGTGGTTGAAATAGCCCAGTTGGTAATGCATAGGTAGCACTCGAGTTCAACAGATTCAAAAAGATAAATCCTAGCGGCCCCGAAGACTGTCAGCGCGCTGATGTTCTTACTGCAACAGATGATTCGCCAATATATATTGAACATAAAATTAGGAATAGACATTCGACAAAGAATGTGGACAAATCTTACTCCTTCTTCAAACAAAGAATTTGACTCTATCTTCCTCCATCTTTAGACAAAAAAGTTGCCTAAATCTTATGCCCTCTTTATGCAGAGAACGTTACTAAATTTTACCCCCTTTAAGACAAAAAATGTTACCAAATAAATTTTTTTTAAAGTCTTTGCATTTTATGTCACGTACTGTTGTTCCTTGTCTTCTTTACTTATAACTTATTTGGTTTGATTACATTTCATGTGATTTAATATATATTATTAACATTGATTTTCACTCTCTCTCCCTCTCTCTATTTGTTTGATCCTCATTCCATTCGATTTTATTTCATGTGAATTCTTTACTTTACAGTTTCTTACTTTCCTTCTTTTTCTTTCTTTCAAAGGTTTATTTCTTCCTTTATTTATTTACTTTATTTATTTTCAAATTTAATTTTTATTTTGTTAAATTATTTATTTTATTTTATTTTATTTATGATCGTGTAGTGTGCATTTGTGTGTGTCTTTTACTAGTTCCATTCAGTTCGGTTCAGTTGGGACTGTACTTGATTAAGCCTCGCAGGCTTTTTTGGTGTCCCGGTCAATACTGATGTTTTAATCGGGTTGCATAGCAATTGCTTTAGTTAAAAATATGAATTCAAAGACTTATTTAACTTTAATTTAACTCTCTATGTGTGTGCGGAGGCCTGTGTCTGTGGTACAAAACGCCCGAACAATTACTTCGCACTATCGTTTTTCAGCTTCACAATCGCAGCATGACCGATGAAACTTAAGAAGTAGAGGTGACTTCAAGGATTCTTTTTTCTGACGCAGATACGTAACAATATTTAGACATGCGACACTATTGCAGTGTTACTGCTACCTACTACAATGATAGTATAGCTTCTGAATTAACACTGATGTGCGCTGAACCTATAACTAGTTTAAGTTTTAGAAGCGATTCTGTGTGAAAGGTAGGAAATTTTCATTTCTGTATTTTATATATGTATCATCGTTTTCGTCGTAGTCATCATCATCATCATCATCATCATCATCATCATCCTCATCATCATCTGCTTCTTCTTCTTCTTCTTCTTCTTCTTCTTCTTCTTCTTCTTCTTCTTCTTCTTCTTCTTCTTCTTCTTCTTCTTCTTCTTCTTCTTCTTCTTCTTCTTCTTCTTGCGTGTGTGTGTATCTTAGTTTCAATCTGTTGTATGTGTATTGTGTTATTAATGTAAGTTATTAATGTAAGTGCATATGCTTAGTAACATTTTGACTTTATGCACTCGGTTTCAGCGACTAAGATCTGACCCTCCATCTGTCAAGTTATAATACAATACTTAAACACAAAGATGTGAGCAAAATCTGCAAACTATAAATAAGAGCTAGCGCAATGGACACAAGGCACCGTATCGATATACATTGTGGATTTGTATCACTGTCCGATGTTGGTATAGTCAATAAGTTATTTGTATTAAGCAAATAGGATAAAACACGTTCAGTAATCAAGCAATTTGCCAATAAATCGCGGGTGCTTTCAAGGTGTCATTTTATACCTTATTAATAGTAGGCCATTGTACATTATGTCAGTACCACTATTATACGAGTGCGATTAACTACCAAATAAATAAATAACAAATGGGGGAGTTCACTGGCTTGTAAAGAAAGTGAACACGTGTTTTATAAAATGATACAGCTGGTATCTTGCATTTCATTGAAGCTGAGATATTACAACTATGGGCGTGTAGGGGAAGGAGTGGGACGTGTGTGTGTTTGTGTGTGTGGGGTGGGGTGGGGAGGGGAGGCGCGCTTTTTAACCCCAATATTGAATACTTATACTACTAATAACAAAATACCAGCATGCAAACACACGCGCCCCCTGCACACATATATTCACACACACGCCCTCACCTACGCACGTCCTCCTCACCACATACTGTATATGCAAGCGCAGCAACATCAACAACGTTCAGGAATGTGACACACAGCACAAATAAAACAACTTAACATTTTGACCATTTCACGAAATCGGCAATATTGCAGAGAATTCAGCTGCAGATTTCGTGAAATGGGCTGCCTATTATTTCTATTCAGCAACTTGTGAACCATTGTACACATTTTCAGCAACTGACTGCAAAAATACGTGAAATTGTGCTGCCGATTATGCTTACAAAAGCATCATTCTAATTCTAATGCGTATATATGCATCATTCTAATTAGTAGTACAGTACTGAATCGTTCTGCCCATTTTTCATTCAGCTTAACATTTAGGTATAACGATAAGTCGTCTCCATTTGAAATGTACGCGAAAATGCAATCTCATCCAGAAATTGATTGTTACAAATATGTATTTTGCCCCCTGTGCGAAATCCAGCGCCTCCTCTGGCACAAGAGTCAGTCTTTCAATACTCTCTAGAGGGGTTTCTATTTATAAATCTCATATAACACTTTCAAACACTCTATAATTCTATAAAAATTTAGTATTTTTACACTAAACAAATCCTTATTATCTTGAAGCGGCAACGCTACAAACAAGCATAGATTACATTAAGTTTGTACGTATGAAAAATTTAAAGTATGAAGACAGTAATAAGAATGAAGACGTTCTTCCAAATTTAATAATGCCAGTGCGGTAGACTGGAAGTTACACTGAACGTGGTAAGTAGCCCAATTTTAGTTAGTACGGAACATTAAGTTGAAAAGCAATTTTAAAAACAGGAAAACGTTTGAGATTATCCGATATTACACATACTTTGTGATTTGTTTCATTCGAAGTGTGGATGCGTATTAATACAAGATAGGACAGTAGCAAAGTAGTGATACTGCACATGGAAACTAGCCCAGCTATTGTCCTGGTAAATGTTATCGGAACACCTCAAGCTGAGAAGAAATCTTGAAAATTAAGATACTCGGAAAAACAAACAAAATACCCTAGTCGGATTTTACACTGTGTCATTTGGGTCATTCGGCGTGCGGAAGCAATTAAATTGGATTTTACCTCAGGTTCGAGAATACATATGTCCTCGGGGCACCTGTGGACCGATCTGATACCAAGCTGATCGGCTGGCAATGCATAACCTTTTCTAGCGTTATCGTGTGTATTGTCGTCCAGCGCACATTGCTCTCTTTAAAGCAAACTTCAGCAAGCTCGTTTTAAAATACATATTCAAAATATTACTGTCTTCTCCTGTGCACCAAAATCCAGCACGTTTTGCAAATTTCAATTCACAATTTTAGCAAATTTGCAAGAAATTTTTAAAAAGACAAAATAACAAAAGAATTACACACACACACACACACACACAAAACCCCCACAAACAAACATCACAGAATCTAGAAGTATTTGAAACGTTTGAATGAATGAAATCATCACATGAAATCATATGAAAAATAATACGAGTCGTATAAATGAATTTAATTCTGCTTACGTTGTTGGTGAACATTCTTGCGACTTTGTGTCATCTTCCTTCCCCTTCTTCTCTCTACACAGCCCCATAGACTCTTCTTTCGTTATCTTACCACACCCAATTGTTTTTAATTGTGCAAAAAAAAAAAGCCGAAAAGCACTTAAACCAATAGAAATTGTATATCGACCTTTTTACCTCTTCGCGCTTTCCAGCTGCAATTTATTATTTATTATTCCTTTATCTAATCACAGATTAAACTCTCATTACTTTAAATACTGTACAATTCAATCACCTCAGCAGCGTCGAGGTGCATTTTCAATAGAAGACTACACGTTTCACATCATGGAAAGTTCTGAAAGGTAATTAACTCTTCTTTGAACTCTCTACACTCTTTTGGATGAAGTTTTGATTTTAAACGTGATAACTAATCTAGATCCAGCGTTTAATGTCACATCGTTCCACTTTCTGAAATTGCCTTGGCGCCAGAGTATTACAAAAGAGTATGTTTTACTGTTGTTATTGCTATTCTCTATATGTGAGCGTGTATGCTGGTACAGATAGCCGATTTTCAATCATTGTCCACCAATTACTGAAGTCGCGAACTAAACTTCAGTATTCCCAAACAATCACCACCTCAAACACACCCACAGGCGCGCACACATGCACAAACACAAAGCCACCATACTGAAGGCTTCATATTAGTATGAATATTATCGGTATTATAATAAAAAGAAAGGTGAATCTATAAGATACTAATTAATTCGTCTAACTATTCGATAAACGAACCTTGCAGGTTCAACCAACCAATCAACCTCGAAATTAAACTTGTTCACTAACAAAAAAAAAATCTTCAAGAACAATGTAATAAGTGCATAACAAGACAATCCACAAGACTATCCAAAAAAAAACAACTACATAAGACAATCCACAAGACAATCTTTTAAAAAGTATAATTGTAGATTATTATCACACAACACCGGAGCGTATATGCGAATATTGGTCACATTAGTCTGACACCAGCGAACCAGTTGATGGTATTGGGAAAATAATACGGTCACACGTTGGCTAAATCCGGGATTCCAACCAGGGATCTTTCGGTTACTAGTAAGCCCCTCTAACAACTGAGCTACCCGGCCCCAAAAAACAATCTTTTGTAGGACAACCTTTAAATACTCAAAAGCCACATTTATTTTAAGTAAGCTGCGAGCCTGACCGAGAGGATATCCCATGACAGGTCTGAAACTTATATGTGCTTGTGTAATACAACCTGTGGGTGTTATATTTCAGGTCTTCCTCAGGTTTGCTGGAAAGACAGGAGCAGCGACAGCTAAGAACTCAACTTGCAAGTTGACAGCTACACTGCTGTTGCAGAATTTCTGCACACGAGCAACGGAAGTGCAAAAAAAATAAATTAAAATAAAAACGGAAACAAAGTGTCACAAGGCCAAATTCTAGAGATCAGGTCAAGATCCGGTTAGATCCTCAACAGGAAATTACAAAACAATGTGAGGAGCAAATGATGTGGCTGAAGCTTAAACTGTCGACAGTTTTTAAATATCAGGTGATGGTGAACTGTGATTTTAAAGTGCCGCCAGCATCTCATACTATTAGAATCTGTACCTAATGGCTTGATCGTATGCAACTTTAAACCACAGTGAAGGTTATAAGATCTGTGACCAAGTAGTAAATATGTCAAAAGCCAATAGCTGTAAATATACAGATGCAGAATGTTGTGTTCGTACAAGTTTACTTTCAAAGTAGTAACACCAACCTAACTTGTGATAGAAATACGCGAAAGAAAATATTTGAAGTGCAAACTTGACCATTATTGCCTTTAGTACAAAGTGAAGACCACAATGGATTTGGGTTACGCGACGATGACAAGCAATGGACTGGCCAGTCCCAGCCCGCTGACATCTTACAACTGGACATCAGCCCTGTACAACGCCATGATCACCACCACAATCAGTCCCGTAACTTTCACGACCTCGGTGACGGAAATGTCCGAGCCGGAAATGCTGCCGTGCAACATGAGTGGGCCGCCGTCGCCAGACAAGTGGATGACGCGGCTGAGCTGGCACATGAACGGCGTGATGACGGCCGTGGTGACGGGGCTGGGGCTGGTGGGCAACGCCCTCGCCGTCATGGTCCTGACTCGCCGCACCATGCACACGTCCACAAACTGCTTCTTGACGGCGCTGGCTATCTGGGACTCGGTGGTGCTCATCATGTCGTTGTTGCTGATGTCGCTGGGCGAAATCATCCCCGCCTTCTCCAGGGACGCACTGCCCTACGTCATCGTGTACCTGTATCCCGTTGCCTTGGTGGCGCAGACGGCGACGGTGTGGACTACGGTGTCGTTCACGGTGGAGCGTTACATTGCCGTCTGCCACCCGCTACAGGCCGCTTCCATGTGCACCATCCAGCGTGCCCGCATCGTCATCGTCGTCATCTCCATCGTCTCCGTCCTGTACAACATCCCACGCTGGTTCGAGTACCGAATGCGCCACGTGAGTACTAATTTGTATTTTTATTTATTTGGCTTTCATGCGAGTACTGATTTTCACCTTATCATAGGCTCTTCCCAGCCTAAATGTTTGTTCTTGTGAGTTTACTTTATAATTATAGTATGTGGAGCAGATATGCATCTTTATTTGATGTTCTCGTCTTTGCTCCATGAGAGAACTGACGTTCATATAAATCATTTTTACTCTTCTTTCTGATCACCATTCAAAAGTTTCACAGTGTCGAAGGATATATATTTTTAAATGTGGTCGTAATGTATGGTTTTGGTGATTTTGCATGCTTGTCCTTTCCTTTATCGAATTACTTTGAGAAAACTAAAACGTAAAGCCAAAACTGTAAACGACGAGCAAAATGTTGTCTACCGTCAAACCTGCAAACAACTGTTTGTTGCGCAACATTTCTCTAGAATCTCAAACAATAAATCAAACAATTTTAGAATTTTGAAGAAAAACCCCGTTCTATTGCTTTGCTTTATACAAGCGGGATTTGGCGCCAAAAGGGGGAAAAAGGCACCCTTGACTCAAGTAAGAACTTCGAAGATATTTTGCAAATACATCATACTTTACCACGGTGGTGAAATAGGCAACTTCCTCCAGTAGCATTACCTGGTTATTAATGTGTTTTCACTTTAATTTTTCTTCTAAACTAACGGGAAATAAAGGCTGTAACACTCGTTTCTATTTACTATAACTCATGTATAAATTTATATTTCATAGAGCGATGCAACACTTTACAACTGAAAGACTTAGAACGCAAAGTACAGTTGGTAGAACTTCACTCCAGCTCCTCCCTTCCGCCCCTCCCCCCTCACCACACATCCCTCCCCCTATCTTGGTATCTACCACAAATAATGCCAATATACGATAATGGTCTGCATCCATCTACCTTCTTTTTCTATCATCTTAATCTTTTCCTCCTTCAACACGTCAATCACCACAACCCTTTCCTCTCCGTCCCCCATATTTTATTACAAATGTATGCAAATACAAAATGTTCTCTGCATCTATCTACCTTCTTTTTCAATATTACCATCTTAATCTTTTCCTCCTCTTCCTCTCTTCCTCTCTCTCTCTCTCTCTCTCTCTCTCTCTCTCTCTCTCTCTCTCTCTCTCTCTCTCTCTCTCTCTCTCTCTCTCTCTCCTTCTTTCGTCATCTTCCTCCCTCTTTTCCCATCAATTCTAAACCCTCTCTCATTCTGTTAATACCATTACAGCTCCTACCCCACTGCCAAAGCCACGGGCGGGGACTCTCCCCTACTCTCCATCCCCACTCACCTATCACTGAAAACTACAACCACACTCGTATGTCTTTTTAGCTTGCAAACGGAGTCTTGCATAGTTCAGAAGCTCCAAGGTTATATTGGATTACAAATGATTACAAAATGGGGATATACCGTCCAACAGTCAACCGATTTAGATTGAACAGACGTCCGGCGAGGGATTTTTCGTTACTTTAAATTCTAATGTAACTGGTTCAGAGTTCCTTCATGTACCCTAATTTGTAGGTCAGCGATTTAAAAAGTTCACATTTTATTTTTATTTCCATCAGCAGGTTTCTGTAATTATAACTTAAACCTTTACATACGTTCCGAATCAGATCTGAAGAAATCTCCCAAATATTTTCAAACAATTTGGCTTTTTTTCTGTCGTTTTTTTCTCTTCAAAGTATTACGTTTGTTGTTGTTGTTGTTTTATGTACTTCAAAGTTACATAGCAGATTAACGATAATCGATAAGTGTCATAAAAAGGGATTTTTAAAGAGATACGAAAATAAATAAATGATTAAAGAAATTATTGTACTTCCATTCACACAGGTCTTCTCGAACATGACAATTACTTCTTTCGAAGTTCTACCAAGAATGTTTCGAGTTGCTTGCCAACAAATGTGCCGAAACAACTGTATAAAATTCTTACTCTGCATTTGTAAAAAGTTTTAAAACTCTTTCTTGTAACTTCTGTTTGCAAAGTTTCATCCTATCGATCTCGAGAGTTGTGTATCTGGAGCTGGACTTATGCTTTGCGGCTATTTACTTGCATTAGGCCCTACATGATAGCACGTTCGTACAACTGTAATGTGTCTGAAATGTCAGAGCTTGAAATAATTCCTTTCTTTTTGTTGATATTGTTCTTAAAATCGTTTTGTCTCTTCCTTCTCCCTTTTCTTCTTCTTCAAACTGCAATGAAACAAGATGCTTTTGGCCGAGACATTACATGGTTTTGCAACATCTACTACTCTGCAAGGCAAATCGGCTATCCAGCTCTCTGCAAGTCTGGAGTGAAATTGTTCTTTGAACCATCAAGACCACTGTCTCCGCTGTAAATACGTCATTAATCTCTCTTCTTTTAATGCCAGCCTTCGCTTACACCTAGCTCCATCATTTGATTTCCCCACAGATATCACCCGCCATAAATCCTCCTCCTCGTTCTGGATGACTGAATCAGTATTTAGCGGTGCTAAATTCTGGTCCTCAAATCACTGGTTTCTCATGGCCGTAGGTGGTTGATGTCTTCGTATTATACATGGAATATCAGCTACCACCCAACCAAGAACTGGCATTTAAGACCCAAACTTAAACACAAGCCTCTTACCCTCTTCCCCCCCCCTCCACATAGATTCACGCCTACACACACATATACAACATAAACATAGAGAGACTCTCTCTCTCTCTCTCTTTCTCTCTCTCACCAACGCACACCCACACACACGTTTTTCCATCCTCCATTACTCTCGTCCTCAGGATCACTCTTAAAGCCAAAGTCTCCATCAAAAGCACATTTTTCACGTAACACAATAGACAATGGAAACCCAAAGCACACTCCCTCTCTTTTCAGAAAGAAAAACCACGGGCCACACGTTCTGCGATTGCACATTAAGGGACGCAAGCGGGCCTCTAGCTTGGACTGTATCGCATAATATCACAGACCATGAATAATAGTCTTTGACAATGCTACATTTCAGTCACGCTTGTACAACTGATACTTGTACGATAAAGTCTACTGTACACAAAATAGGCACGGCTGCTTTGGTTATGTTGTCTAAAATCACAATGTGTATCTACCTTTAATGAAATAAGCACAGATACGCGAAGTGTCGTGATGCGCCTGCGGAGAAAACTGTGCAAAGGCTAATCCATTATTTTCTCGTACAGTAGTTTGACACTAAGAAGTTTGGCTTCTTTGGCACTCTCTCTCCCCATTGCGTCCGATCCAGCTGCATAATCCGATTTGATTGGCTAAGCTCCCCGTTCGACATCACTTATAGGCCCTTCAATCAGTCTTCGATCACCATCCGGCTGTTTCAATTTAGTGTGATTCTTTTTTTATAATTTTGGAAGTGTTCGGTTCAGACAATACCGATTTTAACTTTTAGCGTTTTCGTCACCAAGATGAAGAAAAGGAGCCTTCACATAGTAGAAAATAATGACCATGCGCGGAAAGATGCACGAGAATAGCCCTAAATATTGCAGCTGGCTTTTCCTCCCTTCTGCACTATATATATAGAAAAAGCATAAGTGACTTGCTAGCGTTCGCTTAAATGATCAGCCAGAGCTGTAAAAATGCGAGCTTGACTGTACCAGTCCAATATTATTGGGGCAGCATTGTTGATGTTCGAATAATAATAATAATAATAATAATAATAATAATAATAATAATAATAATAATAATAATAATAATAATAATAACGGATTTTTATATAGCGGGTACTCCAGCCTACGACCAGACTCACCGCGCTTTACATAGTCATTACATAAAAATAAATGCACTCGATCAAACATCGCTTTTGCTACGATACACCAAAAGACGGAACAGTAAAAGTAAAAACTATTTGATATAACAGATCTTAAGTCGGAAGACGTGGTACGCGTGCAGACAAAAAGCCCAAAGGTCAACTGCACACAATAACTACAAATGATGCTAAAAAGAAACATGGAATTGTATTATATATATAAGAAACAAGTTATGATACAGGAAACGAAAATTTCTAAACATATATTCTCATGACAAAGAATCACTTTTCAACATAAGGCATGCATTTATTAGGCCTACATCGGTTCTACTGTGGCCGTTTCCATGATTCTAGGTTTCAGGAGGGGAAGAGAGCTAGAGAGAAACTTTTGAAGCTTTGTAACTTTTTTATTAGGGATAAAGATTTTAGACTAATGATACAGTCTAATCTTCCAATCTGTCCCTTAAGAAATTAACATAATAATAATTACCTTTTAACTTTAACTTGGAAATCACATCACTCACACACACACATGCACACACAATCACACCAACATCTTCATCATTATCTTTAAACAATTTTAGGCAACCATCCTTCCTCCCCATATCCTTCACCCTTAGAATTAGAATTAGAAGAGAGAGAGAGAGAGAGAGAGAGAGAGAGAGAGAGAGAGAGAGAGAGAGAGAGACAGAGAGAGAGACAGAGAGAGAGACAGAGAGAGAGAGAGAGAGACATTTTATTGAATAAATGCACAACAGGTTCATTTCAATGGGGAGTTTGAGTGGGGAATTCAGCGCGAGCAGGTGAACAGACTATACAATGACAACATATGCAAATGAATATAAAGGTACCAAAATACAAAGAACAAAAAAGGAAACTTCACTCTACATTCGACAGACAACAGTTTATAAAACTTCCGAAATTCATTGCAAAACATAAGAACATGAAATACACAACAGATAGAAGAATACGAAATACCAAATTAAGAAATACGCAAGACGGCAAATGAAATACTACTTACAGCACAAACTGCAAAAGAGGCTTTTCCTACATACCAATCCGAATTCTTTGTCTCTCTGTCTTCCTCAATAAGGTGAGAGAGAGAGAGAGAGAGAGAGAGAGAGAGAGAGAGAGAGAGAGAGAGAGAGCGAGAGAGAGAAAGAGAGGCAGAGAGAGAGAGAGAGAGAGAGAGAGAGAGAGAGAGAGAGAGAGAGAGAGAGAGAGAGAGAGAGAGACAAATATTGATGACAGACTGGCCAACCGAAAATTTTCGTAACGGCCGAGCGACGGCAAACTACTTCGCTTCTCACAAAATCATTTCTCTCTTGAGATGTATGAGCTGCAGACTCCGAGTTCACAACCTCCAACTCCCCGCCGGACTTAACCCCCCGACCTGCATGTAATTTGGCCGAGTGCAGCCCGGAGTTATGGGGATATACACATTACCACCGTGGCCCATAGAACCGCAGAAATAGTATAAAACTAGGGAGATCGTACTATTCACTGGTAAGGAAACGAATACACACTTCTCTATTGGGTCAAGGAGCAGATGAACGGCTAGACAATTTTAGTTCTTCTTTCTAATTTCATGACTTTATTTATGACAATAATAACTTCACGTTTCAAACTAGGTCTATTCCTGGCTCTGAAGATAAGTTTATTTATTTTATTTATTAATTCATTTATTTTAAATTAGAGCTAATGCTTAAAAATTCGAGCCGCCTTCAAAACTCAAGCATGGAGCCGCAAATAACATGTCCAACTGTATACTGAAATCCTATTTTATTAATACTTTTGTATGTATGTGCTGACATTACCGCCCGACTGATTGTTTTAAGACTTATGACATAAGACATTTAACTTGTCCAAAAGATTACACTGGAAAAGTGGTTTCCGGTCATGTAAAACAGAAAGAATAATAATGGAAAGAATAACAATCGATATAATACCAGTTCTTTGAATAATAATGACAGTAATGGCCATAACAGTGACGTAGACGACGGGATGACGACAATGACGGTGATGATGATGATGCGGTAAAATGCAAGCATCCGTGACCGGTTGCATTGGCCGGGGGATAGAGAACTCCCGCCTTCATAACGCCAAATCAATGCTCCAGCAAATGAATGTTTAAGCTCTTTCACAATACTTGGTTTGAAAACAAAAAAGGAAAGGAGCAGCAGCAGCAGCAGAAGAAGAACAAGAACAATAACAACAATAGGTTAACAGGAGATGAACTTATAAACCAAACAAAAGTGCTAATTGAACCACAACGGCTTCTTCTGACCGACTGACCGTTTAAAAATCGTAGCATCGTTTCGTTTGCTAGACTAGAGTCCCCAGACACTTTGCGCATATAGGGGACCAGTAGCATCTGAAAGCGTTTTCCGCTTTAAAGAACGAATAACAACAGGCACATTAACTCAAATCCCTGGGACAAACAAACGTTCAAAGAAGCCTGAACATTTCAACTTAGAACGCAAACATCCAAGCCAACCTGCCAAATTGTGCATATCTAAGATGAGTTAGAAAAATTGCAATCGTTATTATTATTGTCTCTAAAATACAAACAAGGCAAAACAAATACAAAACAAAGAATTAAAAAGAATGCAAAGTAGAGACGATGAATTAATGAGCAACACATCTTGACATTTTCATTTGATTTCTTCTTAAAAAATAAAACATAATAATTGTAAAATCAAAATTTAACCTTAATGCAAATTAAAATAATATAATTGTATGACCATTCCCTTCCTCCTTCTTTGCCTCCTTCTGCCTTTTCGAGTACAGAGAAAATAAAGCTTCACAACTTTTTAATATATTTCAAACTTTTTATGGAATGTATTGTTTCATGCATAATTATACAAAGATATAATGACGATAAATCGATTAAAACCCACCGGAATTAGCAGGGATTGCGAAGTTCTGACACTTAAAACTTCTAACTTCACGACCCATTCTTTTCAATTTGCATAACCAAAGATACAAACACACACAGACGCATTCACACACACACACAAACAGAAACACGCGCGCGCGCACGAGCGTGTGTGTCCGCCAATATATCAACACAATTTATATGTAAAGCCGCAGTTGGCAAGGCCAGATAGAAAGCTCGAGGATGTAATCAGGACCTAAAAAAAACTTTTGAAAATCCTAAAAAATTTATTATGTCTGCGGCTGTTAAAAGTTATAAAAATCTTCTCGTCTTCCCTGACTTGAATTAACAACTCTTCACCAACACAAAAGTACGATACGAAAGAAAACGCCTCTAGACATTGCAGTTGTTTGTTGTTGTTGTTTGTTTGTTGTTGTTTTTTAATTGGGAAGTGGGGTGAGGACAGACGTGATGGGTGATTAGAGAATCGACGTTAAATAGATTACATAATTATTGCTCATGTTTTTAACTTTTTATTTGAAGCACGTTTTCGAAAGCAGCATTTTGTATACTTACTTTTTTCCGAAACATTTGCCATCAGCTCCCTAATTCTGAGCTTTTCCATCAATAGAATTGTCACCATTTCGACTTTAAACTCGAGCTCGTCGTCGGAAGAAACTTCTTCTGGGTGGGGTTGTTTTTTTGTTTTTAACACAGTGGTGAACATTCTTTTTGATTTTGTGGCCAATCTGCATGGGAAGAGAGTTTTGTGTTGTGTGACGAGGGGTGAGATTCCTTGCCAAGAGCAAACGACGCCATGATTTTATTACAAAGAGCCTCTCAAACATCCTCACTTTGGCCAGCAAAGAATACAAAATGCCACAGAAGAAAGAGAGTAGATTCATTCTGAAGCTCCCTTCATCCCTTTCCAATCCTATTCTCGACATAAAGATAGCACACATTCGTTTTCCATCTCGCATCTTCCGCCATTTCTATGCCTCTTTGTTCCAACTCAAGCCGTCACACTTTAGCAAGCAAATACAAAATGCAATATAAATTTAAAAAAAAAGATTAGGATTCCGTCGGCAGCTCTCAAACTTTGCAAAGTCCAGAATTGAAGTCTTCGCTAGAAGAAGAGTATACGAGTTCAATATTCCGCATGGAATGATCGTCAAGAATATGTTGAAGAGACATTTAGTACCGTATCTGACAGACGTGCTATGCGGGTGATCACTTTGCTACAAATATTTTCAAACTTGAGTTGACCCGACTCCCCGAGTCCACCGATTTAGGTCAAGTATTCTATCAGGCATTTGTGTGTAACCTTCATTGCACAACTGCATTATGTATGTATATCGTCTCAAAGTCTGCAAAGTATCTCAAAGACAGGCGCTTCTCCACAGCCCTGATAACTGTTGACTAGCGGTAATAACCTTGGATACATTTGCCTACTGATCGTATACTCAAATGATATAATCCTACTCTTGCGCTCCTCTAATTTTTTCCACAAAAAGGCGTCTTAATGATGATGATAATGATGATGATAATGGTGATGATAATGGTGATGATGATGATGATGATGATGATGATGATGATGATGATGATGATGATGATGAATATTATTATTATTCCATTAAGATTTATACGCCTTCTTCTGAACTGCGATGCACAGACTGAGGTAAGTATTAAGTGTAAGCCCAGCATGGGACAAAACCATCCTTTGCAACATTTTTTGAACTCGACGAAAAATGTGTTTTTGCTTAGAACCGCACTATGCCTCTGATCGCAGATCTTAAATATTAACTCTGGATATATTTTTTCACACAAGCTCGAAGAGTCGCTAATATTCAGTGTACTTTGATTCCATGTACGAAGAGATGTTCTCTTCTGATCTGAAATGTTCTGAGATTCCTAGAACTTCACAAGCGATCTCTATATTCCACGGAACTCTATATTTAGCTTTATCTTGATCAGCCTCTCCCAAACGGTAAACAATGACAATAAGAATCTGCGAGAAACCTGTTCTTGTTGACGTTGCCATGCCACAACTAGAGTATCACATGGAGAGGATTAGAAAAAAATCCCATTTGCGATGGCTGACTGAAACTTTTAGGATGAATACCGAAGTCGACGCCCCGTTAATAAAATTTAGCATATTTCCACCATTCTGATAATGGGTAAAATTAAAGTAGTTATTTTTAGCATTAAAAAAATCCACAGGGGGCTGAAAAATAAACAAGATTTTAAACATTTACAGAAGACCTGAAACTACTCAGTATAACGAATCCCACAGAGAACTTTGTCGAACAATCTTGTACTTGTAGGCCAATGAGAAGAGGAATTAGGTTAATGGGTGAACATTGGCGTTATTTGGGAAGAATGAACAGGGTTCAAATTGAGAGAGAGAGAGAGAGAGAGAGAGAGAGAGAGAGAGAGAGAGAGAGAGAGAGAGAGAGCGAGAGAGAGAGAGAGATCCATTGCGTACAGGTTCCAGTAAAGAGCCGAATCAGGACTACAAAACCAGGTCCACAACTTGGTTGAAAGAGGACTCATCTTTGATCCATATAAAAGACCTGCTGAAACAACCCTAGTGGTAACACTGAAGGCACTCCACCAGCCGGTCACTTTACAATACAGGCATCCCACGCAGGGGACGCTGAGGTTATACTCTAATTTATCGAATCCCCGTTTACAAGAAATACAATAAAATATAAACATCATTATAAAATATCAACAAAACATATACACAGAAAATGCTTAAATTGTTAAATATTAACATCATAGGAAGCCCCAGTGACCATTTGGCAGAAAGCGTCCAATATTCCCAAGCTGACCCAACAGACCTCATGCACAAATGAGGAGTTTTGGAAGAGTTTTCCAGGGAAAATAAAGGTAAATGACTGGTTTAGCGAAGAAGATAGTATATTAGATTGATAGAATAGAGTAGGAATGAGAAAGAACAAAAGAGAAAGACAGGACAGTGGGAATTTAAAGCACTAAGTTTTAAGAAAGTGGGGGTACTATTTATAAAGAAACCACCGACATCCCCACGGGGTGCGGGGTGGAGGTGAAAAGGGAGTGGGGGAGGAGGAAGGAGAAAGAGAGAGAGAGAGAAAGAGAGAAAGAGAGAGAGATGATGATAACGACAATGATGGATGCCTGCTACCACTCTGCTTAGCTGAGGCTTGTCGAGGGTTACGTTCGCCTCTCCACTAATCTCTGCTGCTGGTTGCAGGATTTGAGGTTTAGCTGAAATTCTGATTTAGTCTTTTGTTTTATTTCTTCTTCTTTTTATTTATGTTTTTTAAAAAACTTTGTAGATATTGAGAAGTGCGAAGAAAAATCTAGAATAGACAGTAAAGCGTCGAAGAACAGTTTGTTATAAATGAAAAACTACTGGTGGTTTCCAAATAATGTTACCAACCATGTTGCGGAAGCGCGTATTAAAACGGAAACAGGGGTTTACAAATAGGTCTTTCTCACAGCAGGGGCTCAAGACGTGCGCATATGGTCTGTGGCATCCCACCTTCCGTTAAAAACTCTCATAATTGCAAACATCTAATCTAAGACAATAGACCTTTTGCTGCTATCGGGCTGTTACGAAGGTTATATAGGCAGATTATATAAAAGAGACGCTGAACCCAACCTGAGTGTAAGAGGCTGTTGAGTGCATACGCCAACAACACCGCCTGAGCTTGTTAGACCTCCGACACTCAGGTAAAAAAGGTAAAGGTAGTCCCATAGCCTTGTGGCCGTAGGGGAGCGTGATGTGGGAGATCACACTTATCTTGGGCCAGCGTAATGAGGGTGATGCCGATCTCTCTCCCTCGCTGCTTTACCTTCCCCACCCTTAAGAGAGTAGGTACTCAGTCACAGTTGAGTCAACTGGGGGCGTTGTTATTTGTTGCTTCACGGTTTGCGGTCACCCATCCAAGTGCTAACCGCACTGGACGGTGCTTAACTTGCAACACAGTAGCGAATGCTCCAATTAGCGTCAAAATCGGATGTTTAGTGGAAAGTAGCCTATGCGACGCGATGGAAAAAGAGGTGGAGAGGTGTAAAAGATCGTTGCCCGGATGTTATAAGAATGGACTTATAATCATTATCGAACGGATTATTACTGTCCCATTAAAAAAATTGTTTTTAAACAAAACATATCTGGGGAAATAGTGGAGGAAGCATCATAAAAAAATCACACGCGAGGTGATTGCTGCATGATGAAAAGATTGGCGGTGTCTCAGGTACTCCCGATCTCAATTCTTGCACGTTCAAAGCAGATAAACATGAACTAACTATTGATCTCTCCTCTCTTGCCCTCTCCTCTTACCCCATTTGCAAATGAACAAACAACCAGTCTTGGATGATCTGATAATAAAACTTTTTTTCAAAAAACAATTCACAGAACCCTATGTCCTTTGTGAACAATCAAAAACAAAGATAAAAGATTGTTCTTTTAAACTTTTGAGGGATAAGCTGATGAGGGATATTTTATTTTCTGATTGCCAGCTTCGTCAGGTATCCAACTAACAAACTTTTTGTAATTGCTCTCTTTTTCCTCTACCTCTTACACTTTTATCCGAATACTAACCGCGAAAGATGTTTAAATTTAAAACCCAACATCCATAACGTCGTGTCACACGGTAAGGCTGAGAGAAGAGAAGGATGGTGGGGAGAGAGAGAGAGAGAGAGAGAGAGAGAGAGAGAGAGAGAGAGAGGGGGAGAGAGAGGAAGGGGGAGGGGCAGCGGGGCAAGCGGGCGATTGTTATTGTTGTCCCCAACCATTATTTCCCCCTCCACCCCCCTACTCCCTCCAACCATTATTTTCTCCTCCTTGTTATGATTCGTGGAACAGAATATCGACCATATGTGCTGTTCTAACTTTCTCATTCCAAGGAGGACACAGTATTACGTCAGTACTTTTGAGCTGCTGAATATATATTTTATGCGCTGTCATGCAGAGTCGCCGATTATCGGCGGCACGCTATATTTATAATGCAAAACCCAATAACAGCGTCTGCATAACGCCAAAAAGTCAAACGGGTAAATTTCCTCTCCAGCACAAAAGAAAAACTTGCCCAAGTCGTAATTTAGACAGATTTTTCAGGAATATTTGTTTGTAATAGGTCATCCTCACGCAATGCACACATGGAAGGGGTCGGAGATGAGGGGTGGGGGGGGCAAGAAGAGAGAGAGGGAGAGAGAGAGAGAGAGAGAGGGAGGGAGGGAGAGAGAGAGAGAGAGAGAGAGAGAGAGAGAGAGAGAGAGAGAGACGGCATGGACGAATGATTCATTGCAATTACGCATTAAACCCCTTGCAAGGGATAGGATCAGGGCTCCATATTACGCCGAGATCGGGCGTAATCTCGTCTTAGACCCTCAAAAGTACGCCTTGGAACTGCTGATCAGGCGTGAGAAATACGTCTTAAATTACAATTGATCCTGAAAACACGCCTGAAAAATCTATATACGGCGTAAGAAGATCGTGAGGTAAAAAGGCTTTTATTTTCTGAGCGATTGTCCGACAAACAACTGCTTCTAACAAGAGTGTTCATTGTTTTGGGAAGAATCGAATCCAAAATTAACGTGGCCACGCGACTGAAAAGTTAGCTCGATGTTCATTGGTTTACCTTCTGCATTATCAACCAATCACAAAGCTCCTAATTCGTCGCGCTATCTTAGGACGTGATGTTATAGTTTGATGTGAGTGTGTATTTATGAATCACTGGTATATGAATGTGTGCATGACGTGAGTGCCTTGATTTGTGAAAAATATGCGCGCACGCTTTTGTCCATTGTTTTTTTTCTCCCACTCCTTATAACGCTTAACAAGGAGTGAAAAAAAATCCTTAAAATTGTAAAATGGAAGTGAGCCCAAATGGGGAGTCCTGGGGATAACAATGGGATAGTAGAGGTGAGGGAGAGGGGTGAATCGAGAAAACAAAAAGCGACGACTAACAAACGAAGCGTTTTTTCTGCTTTCTTTGGATGAGCTGATAATGGTCAACGTGAGCGCTAGCAAAACACAACTTATCGTTTCGTGGGCTGAGCCTCGAGAAAAGAGAGAGAGAGAGAGAGAGAGAGAGAGAGAGAGAGAGAGAGAGAGAGAGAGAGAGAGAGAGAGAGAGAGAGAGAGAGAGAGAGAGAGGCGCGTGGGATGGAGGTGAAGTGAGCAGGAGGTGCGTCAGTGGGAGGGAGGTGAAAAACAGATTGTTTTGGGTTTTTTAACTGCATTTTGCATTCGCTATTTATAACGATATAAACTTGATTATTATTTCCCTACTTGTTTTTCTTCTGTAAATGTAAATATGTGGATATATATTGTTTATGACATCTAAGGCGATAAACATTCCATATATTTCTTTTTTCGCTTGTGAAATAAAGAATTTCTCGGCAAACAAAGGGAAGCTGTGTGTTTACTTAAAAATTATTTCGACAATATTTAAGTTTAAAAGTGATATTTTTGTATGTTGCTTACATTTATACATTTCTCAAAGTTATCTACGGCTAACAAAACGTCGAACGTTTCATTTGTCATGAAGTCAATGTTTTCTTGGCTTGTTTTGAGCAAACAAAGAAAAGCTGTTAGTCCACTACGATAATATTTCAACGTCTCGCCAGCAAAGATTCGGAGGGACGTAATTCTCCAATATCACAAACGTCAGACAACTCGAAACGTATTCAAATTAAAAGCTCGCTCTGTGTGCGTGTGTGTGTTCGTTTGTGTGTGTGTGGGTGTGTGTGTGTGTGTGTGTGTGTGTGTGTGTGTGTGTGAGTGTGTGTTACCGTCCGTCTGAGTCTGCCTTTGTGATGCACGTACCTAAAAACCAGCCAGTCAAAAGATCAAATATTCCCTTTATTCCACAAAAATTGTGGATTACTGCGTAATGTATGAATTTTACATGCCAAATGTAATAGAACACGAATGAAGTATTAATTTTAAATTGAATACAAAGCGTCAACAGCTCTTAAATTACTGGAAACCCGACAGCATCAGTGTTGAATTGCTGCCGCTATAAAACCAAGAGAATCAGTAAAAGAGAAAAGAAAGGCCCCAAAAATAGTTTCTTTGTAACTGCACACAAGAGAGGACATAAAAAAGCTATCAGCTCGGACGCAGGATACGGACATACAATCATGCAGACAAACACTATTTTCCTACACGAAAACGCTAGCTACATCCTAAAAACAAAAGAGATGATCTTGACGGTGGTGGTGGTTGTGGTGGTGATGACGACGACGACGACGCTGCTGCTTCTGCTGCTTATGATATTACTACTTCTGCTATTAGTACTACTCCTACAACTACTACTGATCACATTTTTTTCTGTTCTTTGGCCTTGCATCATGTTACATTTCTCGTTTAAGTATTCGTACTACCGCCGCCACCGCCACTAACAACCAATTCAAAATAATAATAACAAGTGCTGGACCCTAATGGATGCAAAGTTCCCTCGCGTGCACACACACACACACACGCACACCCACACACACGCGCGCGCGCGCGCAATCACACACACATGCACACCTTGTACGTAATTTTTTTTTTAATCGGTGACCTCTTCATGATTACATCATTTGACTTGCAAAAGTTTGGTTTTACGTTGGCGGCATAGGGAAAATGAAAGTATATACCAAACTGGAACCAAATCTCTCCAGTAGTTTGGGAAAATAGGATTAGGTAAAAGCAAGAAATTATGACGTCACCATGATGACGACACACAATGACGTCATTCAATATACCATAGTTTCATGTAGGGCTCAGGGCATCTGTACACTAATTACATAGGAAGTTTTAAAACTTTATTTTAAAAATGACCTTACGCTGTTACTTTATTCGATGTAAATAAGTTTGGTTTCACCTTGGAGGCACAGTTAAAGTCTAAGTACAAAGCAAATTTGAACCAAATCCCTCCAGACGTTTTGGAGAAAACAGGATTAGAAAAAAAACAACAACAAAATAGGACATCACCATGATGGCTCACTCAGTATGCATACTTTTTTGTCATCAGTAGAGTCTCTTATTTCCTAACCAAATGCCAAGTTTCAAAGAAATTCGTTCATTAGTTTCAGAGAAAAGTGCGCAAATATTACATCCCGATGGACGCCCGATGGAAGCGGGATCACTACGATGACGTCACTCTATATACATAAGTTTTGACTCAGGCTCAACACATCTGCACACTCTCTTTACATACAAAGTTTAAAAGAAATGTAAACAATTTTTTTAAAAAACTAAAGTGTGACTTCATCATGATTACGTCATTCGATTTGAATAAGTCTGATTTTACGTTGGAGGCATAGGAAAGTCTATGTATAATTATTATATCAAACTTGAACCAAATCCCTCCATTAGTCTGGGAGAAAATAGGATTAGAAAAAAACAACAACAAATTATGACGCCATCATGATGACGTAACACGATGACGTCACACAATACACCATAGTTTTGTTTAAGGCTCAAGGCATCTGTACAGTCTAATTAGAAAGAAAGTGTTTGTTTTTTTTTAAATTATTTGTTTAAAGTATGTCACGATTATTACCTCACTCGATTTGCATAAGCTTGCTTTTAAATTGAAAGCACAGATAACGTTTAAATATAAACCAAACTTGAACCAAATCCCTCCAGAAGTTTGGGAGAATATAGGATTATGAAAATCCATAACAAATTATGAGGTCACCATGATGGAAGTCAACCGAACTGCACACATTTTTGTTGTATGGTAGGGTTCACTATTTCCTAACTAAATACCAAGTTTCAAAGAAATTCGTCTCTAAGTTTCAGAAAAAAGTGCGCAAATATCACCTCTGGATAGACGCCGGACGGACGGACAAAGCCAAAAACAATAGTTCTTAGAGCATTACCGCTCGGGAACTAACAAAAATTATTGCCTAGCTACCTTTTATGGTGCCTTACTTCCATCACCACACCCCACAGTAAGAGAATCAAAATCAATGTTTATATAGATGCGTAGTACCCAAGAGATAGCAATAATGGGCTCTGAGCCCCAAAGCTCATAGAGTTACTAAAGGAGGCCTTTTATTGCAATTTATGGCTGTTTTATGAGCTTTTAAAAAGCGTGCCAAAGCACTCTGGGAATCCGCAATTTGCTAAATATAATACATATTCGTATATCTTGCGTCTTTGGTCTCCCCATCAACTCCAAAACTTAGCCAGTTAATTAGTTATTTGTCAAAACTTATTTCAAAACTTAGAAATAAAACTTAGAAAAAATACCTCATTTAGAAAGTAGAAAACTTACAGAAAACTTACTTAGAAAACTTAAAAAATACTTTACTACTGGAATTGGAAATTTTTACAAAAACCGGTGGTAGCACTTCCCGCTTGGACTCTCTCCCTAACTTGGTGGAGTGGGACGGACCCCTCGACCTTTTGCGCGCATCTCCCACTCCACCAAGTGAGCCCAAGCGTTGTGGCATGTGTTGTCTGTCATCAAACCCCAAATGGGGAATCTCTACGAGACGAAATTAGAGAAACCCACGGAGGTGTACTGACTGAACTTTGGCTGCGAGTGCGACAGTTGGATTAAGTAGGAGGTTCCCAGGATACAGCGCGCAGCCTCCTGTCTTACCCAATGTCATGCAACCATTCGTTCTTGCGTTCAATATCTGTTTACTTGTTGCCTGAGGCTTGACAATTGGATTAAGTAGGAAGGGATCGAGAGTTAGCGTGCACCTTCCAGTCTTATCCATTGTCATGGCAATTTTCAACATGTATCCAAGCCACTTGCCACTTTGTACACTGTGTCTATTATTGCAATAGGACAGACATTTGGCCTTAATGCCTTAGCAAATTCAACACATGCCACAGAAGTGACTAACCACACCGAAAATCTATACTTCCTTTTTTCTTTATATCCCCATCCAGATCGCTCATAAAAGAAGATTGGGCTTGGGAAATTACATACAACAAACCAGCATTAATATTCGTTATTCTAAATGTACAAGTCTAAATAATACACCATTAAGTGCAGCAATCTTTATTACATATTGTTCATATTAATTTAAAAAAGTGTAACAAATAGATATATAAATAAAAATTTATATTAAAGCATGTGTTTCCCATTTACTAGCTGTAAGTTAAACCAAGGGAAATAATTTGTGTGTATTTTAAACATGCATTAAGCATGTGATCCAGTTGAAAAACAGAATTGGAAATTCCCCTTTACTAGACCAGAGGAAATAATTTGTGTACAGGAATATTTGTGTGCTTTCTCTGTGTGAATGTAAAATCCTTAGTAAGTTTTTTGCCTTTGCTTAGATATATAAAAAGAAATTTATATTAAGCATGTGATCCAGTTGAAAACAGCAAATAGAAATTTATATTAAGCATGTGATCCAGTTAAAAACAGAACCTGGAATTCCCTTTGCTATTATTTACCAGGACTTCCTGCAGACATTAACGTGTAACAATCGGGAATTCCCGCAAACATTAATGTGTCTTTGCTTATTTACCGGGACTTCCCGCAGATATTAACGTGTAACAATCAGGAATTCCTGCAAACATTAATGTTACAACCTTATTTTTTTAGCAAATGACGGATTTACAACGTGTAACAATCAGGAATTCCTGCAAACATTAATGTTACAACCTTATTTTTTTTAGCAAATGACGGATTTAAAGTGTTTAACTAAATTACATTTAAGAGTACCATAACATTGCCTAGGATTACAGTGCAGGCAAAGCAGAAAGGAGATTTGATCCTAGGCAATGTTATGGTACTCTTAAATGTAATTTAGTTATAGTCAGCCTTCTCAGTTGTGCCTTTGCTGTGTATTTTGTTTTAAGAATGTTGCTACTGCACTGCATTTATGTAATCGGTTGTCTAACAACAAATACCTGAAGCACTATGACCCCTCGCAGAAATCTAATTATATAATGTACTTTGACGCCAACAATTTATACGGTTGGGCAATGAGTGAGCTTTTACCGGTTTCAGATTTCAAATTACTTGTTAATCCAAACCCCGCAAACTTTACTTGGTTAAACAGTATTTTAAATCACCCTAAAGATCATACTATAGGGTTTATTGTCGAAGTTGACCTAGAGTATCCCAATGCTTTACACGACCTACATAATGATTACCCATTAGCACCAGAAAGATTGCATGGTACAGACAAGCAACTTAAACTTATTCCCAACCTCTATAATAAATCTAATTACGTCTGCCACTACAGAAACCTGCAGTTCTACATCAGACACGGCATGAAGTGCACAGCGATTCACAAGCTTTTATTCTTTAAACAAACGAATGTCTTGGCCGGATACATCAATAAAAACACAGAGCTTAGAAAACAAGCGCAATCTACGTTTGAAAAAGATTTCTTTAAGCTGCTGAATAACAGCTGTTTTGGTAAAACTATGGAGAACCCATACAAGCGAAAAGACGTCAGGCTAATTACATCACCCAATCAAGCGATTAAATTAACATCTAAACCTCAATACCTTGGTTACAAAGAGTTTCATGACTCCCTGTATGCAGTTACCATGAAAACCACGCAAGTTAATCTAGACAAACCAGTGTTTATGGGGATGACTATTCTCGACCTTTCTAAATTATTAATGTTCGAATTTTACTACGATTACTTTAAACCTAAATACCCGGAGGCCAGAGTTTTATACACAGACACAGACTCCCTTATACTAGACATCCCTACTGAAGACATTTATAAAGACTTAGAATCGGAACTACAACATTACGATACTAGTGACTATCCTGAAACTCACCCTTTGTACAGCAAAGCAAACCAAAAGAAAATAGGTTTGATGAAAGATGAAATGAACGGGAAACTAATAGAAGAATATGCAGGACTGCGATCTAAGCAGTACAGTATTAAACACGAATCTGGGGAATCTTCAAAAGCGAAAGGCACCCAAAAAGCTGCAATAAAAAACAGAGATATCAGGCATGAAAACTACCTGGAAGCCTTAGATGGGAAAGAAGTTAAACCATACCCTAACACAACTATAAAGTCTAAAAACCATGTAGTGTCCACTGCTGTGACGACCAAAAAAACATTATGCGCTAATGACACAAAGAGAATAAGAGTAACTAAGGAGTTCGCATACGCTCTAGGCCACTATAAATTACAGGTAGAAACAGCGACTGCGACTGCGACTACGACTGCGACTATGAGTAAGGAGGAGGGCCTGTAAGGCTTGAGTAAATGTTAACTGTATTTATTCTGAAGCAATGAGCTTTTTCTTCAAAGCATCTAGCTGCTCTTTCCGTCCCAGTAGTCTCCCTTCCTCTATTAATTTTTTTTTAATTTCTTCAACATTAACAGGTGCAGACCTAGATTTAGATTGTATGTCGTGCTTCAACTTTTTATATTCTTCAAAATCTCGCTGGATAATTACAAACTCTTGGTCCTGAATCTGAGTGTCTTCTAGAGCTTTAGAAATTATTAAGTTCATGCTAGTAAGTTTAGCTATCGCCAGGCTAGAAATGAGGTCGTGTTTTTCTAGTTTCTTAGATACTTTAGTATTAATTACGCCAAGTAGAACTGACATTACTGAAGATAATCCGGCAGCCACCCCTAATCCAATACTAATTGGTATACCAATTCCAGTCACCAATAATCCCACGCTGACCGCAGCTTCCGCTGCATTAATAACATTTAGACCAGTAGACACGTAATTTATTGTGCTATAAGCGCCGGAATACCTTCGTCTGCATCTAGAGTACTTTTGGATATCTGATTCAATTTGAGTCCTAACTTTTCTTATTTCTTCCAGCCTGAACGTTTGAACATTACTTAAGTCTAACGTTGGAGCACTGGGCTGTACAATTGGTTGTTCATCCACTACTGCTTCTACTATAGCAGGATACAATTTTGTCGTCATATTTTTAGTGTGAAAAAAAAGGGTTAACAATAATTAACTTGATTTTAGTTTATTAGCAAAATATTCTATTTGACTATCAGAAAATATCTGATCGCTGAAATAAAATGCTAACAGATCTACGTTGTCTAGGCTAATTTGCGCTATTCTTTCAATAGGATTTGGAACAGGGACAAAAGTTATCTTGGGTGATGAAGTAAATACGGAAAACTGATTTTCATTTTCTCTTTTTTTCATAAATACTGTAACTCGTCTGGGATCCTCATCTAAATCAACCCAACTTAGAGACACTTGCGGAATTACATTAAAATTTCTCTGCGTAGGCCTGTGAGCAATTATGTCCAGTACTATCATAGCTGTGCTACCTAGCTGTAAAGGAGGCTGCAGAATAACTCTAACATTTTTCCCTGCGGTTTCACGCTTATGTAAAACATAGCTGCTTTTTTTGTAGGCTTTGACTTCTATGGTTTCCCGATTGTTTTCATCCGGCACTAGACTAACTAACATAGGCCCGGCGTTAATAATTTTCTTAAATTTATTGTCTGGTCCCATAAAAGTGTAAGGGCTTTCGCACTTGAATTTAATAAGCCAATCTAATTCTGTGTCTACAGGTGTTAAAGACCAGATATTTTCTCGTTTAGTAATAGCATACTTAAAATCGGGATCTACTTTACCGGCATTAAAGTCCTTTAGCTGATCGATAGATGGTTTTTCTGGCAATACTGACGGCGGCGCTGCTTCAGGCACTGCCGGCACTAGCGCTCGTTTATAATATCCATTTTGTGTAAATTCGAAACCGTAAATAGACCCAACAATAGCATTCGCATCAAAGTCAATTGTGTCTGCTAAGTCTTTCAGTTCAATGGTAGGACAGGTTACTGGAATTTGAGGGCCGATTGACATTGTATTTTAAAATTAAACTTTATTTTATCTCAAGAATAATTGTAAGATCTTCAAAGTCTACAATTTCGTTGTTTTGGTTAGTTATTTTGAAGCATAAACTAGTATGATAGTCCTGACTTAAGTGGCGTTTTTGAGGCAGAAATTTCAATGAAACTGGATCGCAGTAAGATTCTCTCTGAGTTGAGATTATCCTTAGCAATGTACTAGGAGTTCCGTTTACTAAGTTTTCCGATGTCTTCAGTTGATGAAGGTACACAAACAATCTATTATTAATTAACAAATTCATAGGGTTTGATCCAATAAATCTTATAGAACTGCCGACGGTGCTGGAGCTGTCAGATAAAGATAATTCATTGCCACGGAAACCTAATATTTCTGCCAGCTTTGGCGCAAGTGTAACGCTGGTAATGTCTTTATGCAGGGTTTTATGGAAAGTTAAAGTTACTATCAAGTTTGCAGGGTTCATTTTTGCTTCAATCGAATGAGGTTTAAACAATTCTTCAGTAAGTCTGCAGAAGTCATAATAGCCGGCATGAATAAAGTGCCTTTTTTTATTAATCATTATCCAGTTGTTGTTTAGATCATGACTAATATTTAACCATTTAACCGTGAAGAATATTTCGTGAAGGATTACGTTAAGGTCCCTGTTTTTGTTGTCAATAGGATGCTGAAGTTCAATGGGCACACCTGATTTTACAGATTCGAAAGTTACAAACATATTTTTTTTAATATAATAAAAATGTACGCGCCTTATAAATATAACAAAGCTGCAAAGTATACTACAGGGCCTTATTATTACGAAAAAGCAGTCGACCTAACCAAGCTGACAATAGCTGTGGCAGCCAACGTCCATTTCGAAACTATCCCCCATAATGTTTTTGATCATTACCTCAACCCAGACATTACGAGCGACTTTTTAGCTAACCAATGGCTAAACAATGGGGGTATGCAGTTCTTTCAGAATCAAATTAATTTTGCCGTGTCATGCGCTACAACTGGTTGCGGAGTTTCTTACGTTCATCACCTTAATCACCCAGATCCCATGTTGAAGTCTATTTATCTGTTCCATTTGTATTATCAAGTGAGGCGGGTGTTGTCTGAACTTCAGGCTCCGTTACCTACTGACAAAAACTTTAATCCCTTTAACAATGGCTTTGACAAGAAAGCGTATCAAAGGTTGTGCAATGAATTCGGAATTGATACTAAAACAGACTTCAGACAAAAACTAGACCTCAATCATGGGATGGGAACTTTATTTAGATACGCTGTAGGTAATTTATACACGGGGCCTTACGTACCTGGATTCACATCATTTAACCACAACAGCCAGGTTCCTTTACTGTATATCAGACAAAAACAAAGTGCAGCATACAGCACTTTTATATTAGACACATCAAACGGATTTACCCAAAGTGGGGTGGAAAGGCTGAATGAATCTATTCGTACGTATGCGTGGTGCATTCTGGGGTCTCAAGCAGAAACACGAAGTAATATCATTGGGGAAGGAACTAGCTTCGATGCACAAAAGCAGTTTCTAGCCAACATTGAAGATTCTATTAATTCGGCAGTAGATTTGCCCGCGAGTATTAAAAGATATCAGGACACTTTAAAGTATGCTAGATCGAAAGTAGATTACGTAATAGGTTTAGGACTGTATATGTTGCCTTCAGACCTTCAGCTTAGGATAGGAACTATATCAAACTACAACAACAATATAGTGATTGCCGACCCTCAGTTTCATATAGGCTACAATCCTACAATAAATACATTGAACACAGTGAATACAGTGAATACAGCAAATACGGTATTTACTGCTAGGCCTAATAATGAACCTTTAAGTTCGCCACCACTTCCGAGCTTACCAAGCTTGCCGGACCTGCAAATGCCGGTAACTGATCATGGGATTTCACGTCTAGCGCTTACAGGGGGTTTATTGTTTGCTGGGTTAATTGGGATTTACTATTTTAAGTAACCAGAGTAATATTATTATAAACAAAGACCACAGATGCTCAGACGCCCAAACCACAACTTTAGAAGCAGTATTAAATATCCATGAAAATACAGAACCTAATATTCCTGGAAGTGCGTCTACAAGTTTGTCACCTAAGCGTTTCAATAAGTTAGCTATGCTTTGTAACGTCTTTTTAATCCAGTCTTTAACCGGACTACCGCCAGGTCCACCAGATCCGCCAGGTCCACCGCCACCAATGCCTACGGTTCTAGTCAATGCTAAGACTAGTGTGCTTATTGTCATCCCAACAGCTGTAAGAATGCTAAATATTGTAACACCTTGCTCTCTGAACAGTGTTTGAATTCTTTCTGCAAGTGTAGTGTCTTCGTGTAAAATTTTATGCACCGTTTCTTTTATTCTGGCGAAATTAGTTATTAATTTTTCTCTGTTTATGGATAAGGCTTCTAGCCTTGCCGCGCGTTCTGTGTAAAGGTCTGCGAGCCTTTTTTGAATCATCTTTTTTACCTCAATGCTTAAGTTCGCGTCATCAGCTTCTGCTAGTTTATTTTTTTGTTTTTCTATATGTTTGTCGAGCTCACCGAGCTTGGCTAAATTCATCATTGTCTCCCCTCTCACAGATTGTAAAGCTTTATCTAAGCCCTGAAGTTCACGCAGTGGCAATAATGGCGTGTCGTTGATAGTTTCCATAACCTGATCAATATTGGTGTCCTCATTTGTTTGTAAGGTTGTTAACTCTTTATTTACTTCTAATGCAGAACTAGTTAAGTTAGTTAAGTCTTGTAGTTCTATTTCTGAACTTAACGATGCATCTATTCGTTGAAGTGAAGCTACTGCTTGGCGATGCAACGCTGGCACTCTATTATCGGAAAGCCCCAATGATCGTATTACAGTCACTGGGAGTTTAGTTTTCAAAGTAGACCACGCATAAAATTTATCAGGATTCTTTAACATAGTTAACTGTACTCTCACTTTTTTACCGGATACATTAGTGTTTATAAACAAGTGATTATTTTTGTCTAGTTCGAAGTCGCTGGGACTAACATAATCAGGTAACTCGCGCCCGATGTAATTGTAAAATTTATTGATTTTTCTGGCTTTTTGGGTTTCAGTTACTTGACGTAATTCTTCTCCTATACTTAGCCTTGTTTGGCTCATGTCATCTCCTACCATTGAAAGCAGTGTGACGTCGTGGTCTTCATTAGGTTCATCAGGTTTAAACACTTCATCAAGAGCTTCACCACCTGTTGCCATTTTAAATATAATTTTTTTTTATCGCATTAAAAATGCAAAGCTACGGAAACTTGTTAGACCCTACACGTCGATTGAGGACACCTTTAGGCATCAAAGGTGAGAAAAGCACAATAATTATTACAAACAATCCAAGCAGCATAGAGCCTAATCAGCTACTAACCATAAGATTTCCAAATTTAGGTCCTGATGATGTAATAGTTCCGGGCTGTCCTAAATTGGGATTTAAAATTAGTCTGAATTCTGACGACGATCCTAACAGAACCATAGTCAACAATCTAGGCAGAGCTATAATTAAAAGAATGGTTATTAAACTTGATGGGCGAGAAATCCAAAGTATCGATGACGCCGGTGTTTT
This sequence comes from Oncomelania hupensis, assembly GCA_036898135.1. NCBI lineage: Eukaryota > Metazoa > Mollusca > Gastropoda > Littorinimorpha > Pomatiopsidae > Oncomelania > Oncomelania hupensis. Next base: position 54,468,300 of record CM072511.1, on the reverse strand, counting down.
GTTTTGTTACACAGATCTGTGGCTGAGTAAATATGAAAGGGAAGATTTAGTTGGTCAGGGGATTCAAGCCGCCAATGTGGCAAAACTTCGAATCAAAGCTGGCGATGCTGTCGTTTCTAACAAAGGTGAAAATGCATTAGCTGCTGTATACAAAAACAGGTTTTATTTTCCACTTGATTTTGAACTGCTACACAGTCATCTGCCATTTCATCAAGGTTCATTTAACGACAGGCTTTCTTACGAAATTATTTTCAATGATTATTCTCAAGTAGTAATTAGCTCCGACAATGATGCTAGGTATACAATTACAGACATCACGCTTGAATACGAAGTGGTCACTCACGCTGAACTCAGTAGGATGATCAGGGGCCAATATGACAAACTAGCAATTTATTATGATAGGATCGTTCGCTACAGACAATTTAATAAAGATTTATTAGATGCACTATGGACCATCAACATAAATTCACCTGCTCGAAGTTTTAAAGGTGTACTGTTGTTGTTTGTGAAAGAATCTAATTACAATCGTGACAGCGAGAATTTTATCAATCCTAATATTTCAAAAGCGTCTGTTGTGATTGAAGGTAAACCTAATCAATTATTCGCTAATGGAATGATGGGATTTCAACAGTTTGATGAGATTAGGAAAATCTTAGGTGGAGGTAGATTGCGGACTGACACTGTGGATTTGATTTCTAAGGATCTTCATTTGCATGACACACGACTGCAAGATTATCTGGTGAATAAATTTGCGTTGTGGTTAGACTTTCGAACCATACCCACCAATGAACTTCATGGATCTGGAAGAAGAATTGAAAACGGAACAGATGGTATAACAATTGAATTGCATAGGGAAGCAAGTGCTAGGTCAGAATCAGTTACAGTATACATGTATATAATTATGGATGCTCAGCTAAACATTGAAAATGGAAGATTAAAAGATTTAGTATATTAAAAAATGACCTCTTTGTTACCTCGTGATCCTCATTGTGGAATGATCGTTGGCATGACGTCATGCGGAAAGACCGTCTTTGTTCTGGATTTGTTAGAAAAATATTACGCAGGACACTTTGATTATATAGTAATTTTTTGCCCAACTATTCAATATAATAAAACCTACTTAGATCGTAAGTATGTCTGGACAGATGAAAATATCTTTGTTGTAAATACCAATGGCAAGCTCAATGAGTATTTAACGTATTTTTATAACCTGTTTGAGAATGAGGGTAATACGTTATTCTTAATCGATGATTGCAGTGCAGAAAAAGATATTGTATTAAAACGGAACATATTGAGCAAGCTGGCTTTCAGTGGACGCCATGTGAAAATTAGTGTCTGGTTAATCACGCAGAAATTTAATTCGATATTAAAGGATTTTAGAGAACAAGTTAAATTTGTTTGCCTGTTTTATTGCAAAGATCGAGACAGCTTTGATAACTGTTTAAAAGAAAATGACGTAATTGAATCAAAAGAGGAAAGAACTAAATTAAAAGAACAGCTAAAAAAAGGCAAGCACTTAAAATTATTATTAAAAACTGACCAACCAACTGGCTATACAATACTTATGTAAGTAAGTAAGTTCTTTTATAATTTAATTATTGTAAGTTATAAGTTTTTTTTTAAAAGTCGACTTAATTAAGTTAGATGTAAGTAAGTAAGTTCTTTTATAATTTAATTATTGTAAGTTATAAGTTTTTTTTAAAAGTCGACTTAATTAAGTTAGATGTAAGTCACTAAGTCAAAAAAAAAAGGTTGAAGGTAAGTAATAGTGGTGATGATTATAGTTCATTTATCTTAATGGTTCTGTGTCTGGTGGAACAATCTGAAGTTCTTCTTTTACAAAATTTCTTTGTGGTGTTCTACGATCACTTCTTGGTCTTAAATAATATACAGGCGGATCAGTAGATAATGCTCTGTCAACTTCATAAACGCTTAATGACCAAATTGGGTCTGTAGCTCGCCTTCTAGTGTCATTAGCAACTTCTCCAGGCTGATAAAGGTATCTAACAGTTTTGTTCATCAAAGTTAGATCCGGCTGACCAGGCTTTGAAACGGTAACAACAATCTGTTTCTTTTTAATAGCCTCAACTGGTTTTAATCCTGTAACTCTGGTTGGTTCTGAATTCATTTCCCTTAAAACTCGAGGCAGCCTAACAACCCATTCTGTATTAGTGGTTTCAGTAAAGAGTTCCTTTGAATACTGATAAGTAAATAACCTTTCTGCCAGTTGCCGATTAAAGTTTTCTACAATACCCTGTGATCTGTGCAATCCAACAACTCCTCTTCTAACAGTTACATTATGTTTTAACAAAAGCTGGTTAACAGCTCCTTTGAATTCAGACCCTTCATCGCATTGAATAAGTCTAGGGAACCTTAGAGGCCCTCTTGAATAAATCGCATTTAAGGCTTGAGCGACCTCAGCAGAATTTTTAGTCCTAAGAGCATGCGCGTCTTTAAACCTGGTAGCTATATCAATAACAGTAAGGGCATACCTGTATTTCTTTCTATATATTTTGTCATGGGGAAGATATAACAAATCTATTTGATGCGTGTCATTTGGTCTGGAGTTTTCAAATTTTGGTCTTATTATTTTCTTCGGGGGTGGAAGATAGATTTGCCATACAGCTTGCTTCGATAACCATTGTTTAACTACGTTTGCTGACAAGCCAGTCTTTTCTACTAGTTTATTAACTGCCGTCATCCCTTTCCAATATCCAGATTGAGAATAATATAATCTAGACAAACGCGAAGTCATATTTTATTTAGATTTATATTTTTGTTTAACGAGGTAATAAACTACTGTTATTCCAAACACAATTAAAATTAATTCTCCGGTCTCTGACATTGTAGATGCAATGTTAGGTGTGTAGTAATCAGATAACACTGGCTGCTTTAATGAAGGTAGTGTCGTGCCAGTTAATAAATAATATTGGTGCAAAGCTTCATCAACGTCTTCGAATGTTTTATCAGCATGGCCTTCTTCTTTCAATCTTTTATTAACAAAATCAAGCTGCATTAGTCTGTTTTTCTCGTATTCGGCCTGATCTTGTTGTAATTTTTCCATTGCTAAGTTATGCCGTTTTGATTCTTCTTTACTGTCCAGTTTTGAAAACAAATAATTTGATCCTGAAAAGGCTAAGGCATTTACAGCAGCAGAACCAAGCACCATTGCAGCACCAGCCATTTTTTAATTTAGATTTTTATTTTATTTGTACTTAAAATGAATTGTGATGACTTGTTAATGCAAGAAGCTATTAATGTTACAGTTACAGGTGTTGACAATGAGAAAAGAGACAGGCTGGTTGCATTAGTAGCTTCCGGAAAGTCAAAGTATTATCTCGGTGTTGACTTAACACCTGAACAAGTACAAAGACTGAGGCCTGAAGAGATCATTATATTACATAATAAATATGATAAAGTTCTCGGCGCTTTAATGGTTAAAAGTTTAGGGCGTTCGATTGTGAAGTTATATACCAAAGCTGTGTCGACCTTTGTTACTTTAGATTGTGAGAATGATTTATTTGATGATTTGGTTCAAGATCCAGTTATTGTCAATGGGATTAGTGAGGTATCAAGAAATTTGTATTATAAGTTTGGAAGCTTGTTGGCACCATTTTCAGCTGGGCTAATTACTTTTCAACACATAAATTTCTCTGCTATTAAAAATGGACTCTTCCAATCCAGAGATGGAGAAGGAGACGGAGGTGAAGAATTCAGAGAATCAACAGAACCCAGTGACAGTCACTAAACAAAAGAGCCCAGGAAGAATTGCAGCTGGAAAGAAGTTAGCAGAATTTAACAAGTTACATAGATGGAACAGACAAACAAAAGCAAACATATTAGGAAAAAAGGAATCACCAAAAGAAGAAACAATAATGCAACAAACATTAACAACAAATAAAGAAGAACCAATACAACCAATACAACCAGTACAATCTTCAAATAACATATATTATTTATGTATAGCCGGTGTAGTGGGTGCAAGTGGGTACATAATATATAAATACCGCCAAGGAAAAAATAAACAGAAACCCCCAAAACCACTTGTAGAAAAAGAAATTGAATTATCTCCATCGTTGAAGCCATTATTGAAGCCATCATTAGATGTGTTTTCAATGCAGTAATAATTAATTATTATTTTTTTATTATATATAAAAAATGAGTGTACCATATGAACAAACAATTGTTAATCTTGGATACCATAGTGTTGTCTTAGTGGGCTTAAATACAGCTTATGCTATGATTGCAAAATCTCTTTTAAAAATGAAACCTATTGAATTGGGGAAAATGGATCTTTCAGATGCTGGTAAACTGGTTGGTATCTTTTCATTATCGTTATTTACTCGGGACTATCTTGTTAAACAAAAGATCATTCCAGCAGATATTAATGTGTAATGTTATACAACCATAATGTAGAAGGGTTGTAATTTTTTTTTTGTTTTAACCAAAGACGCAAGATATACGAATATGTATTATATTTAGCAAATGCTGGATTCCTAGAGTGCTTTGGAGCGCTTTTTAAAAAGCTCATAAAACAGCCATTATATTGCAATAAAAGGCCTCCTTTAGTAACTCTATGAGCTTTTTGGGGCTCAGAGCCCACAATTGCTATCTCTACCCAACGGTTGGTCTATGGAACAATATTGCTGTATCCAACCAGTCACCCGCCACTGTCGCTATTAGAAATGCTCTGCCCCCTCTCCCCACACTCCACCGCAACCACTACCATCATTATTAGTATCACGAGGTAGCGGGTAATCATTACCATAAATCACCATCATTTAAAGGGCTTAGCGGGTAATGATGCTCTTAGTAAGATGTCTGTTAACTTCGCCTAGAGGGTGGAGATTAGCGGTATTTACCCGTCCATTACTGCCGTCCATTCATTACCACCGTTGTTATTATGAAAGGTCGTACAGTTCAGCTCCTCCTAAACAGTTATTAACGGAAATGTGCTTGAATAAATAACAGGTTGCCCGTTAGCTGCAAAAAAAAAAAAAAAGAATAGACCATTTGCAGCATGTTTGGTTTTAATTAAGTAAATAATATATTGTATTCTCCAAACAGGTTCATCACATTCTTCTTCTTCTTCTTCTTCTTCTTCTTCTTCTTCTTCTTCTTCTTATTATTATTATTATTATTATTATTATTATTATTATTATTATTATTATTATTATTATCGTTTAAATTTATTTTTATTTTATTAATTTTTATTTATTTATTTATTTTATTTATTTTTTGGAAATTATGAATTTTTTTACATTTATGTATTTATTATTTTTATTGTCTTATAAAGGTTTAATTAATTATCCAATCGCCCGTTTTTTATACTGACATTGTTACTTATGTTTTTATGCGTTTATAAATTATGTTTGAGTGTATGTGAAAGGGATGGAGATAGTGCGTGAGCTTGAGTGCGTGTACATGTGTTCCTGTTTAAATGCGTGAGTTTGAATGCGTGTGTACGGTCTTTATCATCTTGGTGAAAAAATACTTTAATAAAACAGCCAACCAATCAAACACGCTCGATTTGCTGCGAACCAAAGGCCCAGAACATATACCACGTATCGAGCCAGGACCTTGACTCTCAGACCACTCCATCGTGTACATGGAGTTCAACATCCATGTGCAGAAGAAAAAAAATTAGAGCCGAGGTCAGTCCTCCTATACAACAAAGCTGACTGGGAAGTCTCAGAGTAGCAGTCAGCAGCATCCCCTATCAGATTGGCGACCTTAGTGTCCAGGATGAGTCCTCAATTAGGTGCTGTGGGACTATTTCCGGACCAAGCATCTTCAAGCCGTCCAGGCCTACATCCCGCACAGACTTCTACCAGCAAAAGTCATTAGCCCTGTATAACAACTACAATCCGCCGACTCATTAACAGGCGTAAGAGGCCATGGAGGAAGACTGACTCCCTTGAACACCAAGATGAAATGAAGAAGCGCAGTAGATAAACCCAGCGCCACATCCGCCGAGCCTACAAGGATTACGTGAACAGCACCTTGATATCGGATGACCTCTCAAAGCAAGCCCCTAAGTACAAGCGCTTCTTGTCCTTTATAAAGAACCAGAGATCGTCAGCCGCCGGAGTGGCTCCTCTGAAGGCAACAGCATCCTGCTTTCAGACTCCAAAGTGAAAGCAGAAGCGCTGAACGGACCGTTTCAAGATTGGCAGGACGTACACGGAGAAAGAGTTCAATGGCAAGTGTACGATGCCGTCCAGAGGCGTTCATCCGCTTGAGAGCATCACCATCTCAGAAGCGGGCCTCAAAAATATCCTCCTGAAACTCTGGCCCAGATGGGATCAGTGCTCGCATCCTGAAGGAGCTAGCCCAGGAGTTAGCACCAGCCTTGGCTGCATTTACTAGCATTCCTTGGGAACTGGATAGATGCAAGCAGACTGGAGGAGCGCCTTTGTAATACCAAAGTACAAGAAGGGTGAACACTAAGACGAGGTGAACTACCGGCCTGTGTCCCTGATTTGTGCAGTCTGCAAAGTCATAGAGCACATCATGGTTTCCCCAACAATGGGGTCACTGTGAGAGAAACAACACCCTCTGCCCACAGCAGCTTTGTTTCAGAAGACAGCGCTCCGAGACGCAGCTGATTGAACTGGTGGACGACTCGATTGACAACCTGGAATCGGGCCTTCAAACAGACATGCTTATCATGGACTTGGCCAAAGCCTTTGACAGAATTAACCACAGTCTGCTACTCCACAAGCTGCGCCGTTGCGGGGTCTAGGGCAACGTACTCCGCTGGATTGAGAGTAAAATAATGTACAGGTGGGGGAGGTGGGGAAGGGGGGAAAGGGGTGGTAGCCCCAAAACACAGCCACACTCACCAGACAGAAACACACACACACACACACACACACACGCATACACTCACACATTCCAGTACACATTTAACATCAAATAAAAATAGTAAGTAATATTACAAAACCAACAACAGTAAAATTACCAATGACATTCTGAGCTGCAGATGAAAACAAAGATGTGAGAACTAGAATTAAAATAAAGAGGCTAGATAGCAGCTCTCGCCAACCCAACTTGTGCTTATAACTAAAGAACTGTGTGAAGGGATGAGTCTTCAGAAGTGTGTTGAATGCTAAGAAATGATTTCATTGCAAGGAGTTGTAATTCATGAAAGGGACTATTTAAATGAAAGCGAGTTTAAAAAGCAAAATTGATTGTATTAGCTATTTAAAAACTAGCACGAAAGCGATTTTTGCTGGCGTTCCTTTCTAGTTATTTTCGTCACCGCTAATTTTCCATAAAAAAATAATAGCAATAACCACATTTTATTTTATATTTTTACAGCCACAGATTCCCATCTTCAAGATAACGTATCTATCAGCAGAAATCTACTTTGAAATATACATATGTATTTTGTCTCTAACTTATAAGCTCTTTAAAATATTAATTCATTGTTCAATCTCTTTACACCAACAGCTAAAGTAGGGTTCATCTCCACCGCAACCAGACCCCAGAAAATCCAGACAGTGCCTAAGTGTATAACAATATCTACTTCGAGTTGGCCGACTCTACTTCTTCGTCGAGAGCTTCGTCCCCCATCTCTCCATTACAGTAATACAATGCCTCTTTCTTCCTTCTGTTTCTACAGCTACAGAATCCCATTTTCAACGCCACTAACAGTGGAGACCCAGTTGCTGGAGAACAATTCAATAATTCAATTCAATTCAATAATTTATTTTAACGTCTTTTCACTTATGTGATTTTAGACCATACAGCCATTCTCAAGCATGTACACAAACATATAATATAACAATTTAAAGTTGAACGATAATCATACAAAATATCTAACATTACTACAGAAGTTTGCCAACTGCAGACTTGTAAATTATTCGGGCAATATCTATCATTGCTGGAGAACAATGTACCACCATTTCTATTTTGGCTGACCCTATTTTATGAAATCTACTTAATTACTTTTACTATAAGCTTATAAATAAATATGTGTTTAATTCGTCTTGTTTCCACTGTGTCCACAGCTACAGAATCCCATATCCAACGCCACCTGTCTAGCAGTGGAAAAGACCCAGCTGGCTGAGAACAAGGTGTATCACAAGATCTACTTCGGCTGGCTCTACTTCCTTGTCATGTGCTTCATCCCCTTATTTTCTCTGGTCGTCCTTAACGCCTTCCTCGTCAGAGCCGTCAGACATTCCCAGCGTCAGCGTAAAGACATGATGAACGTCAAACAGGTGAGATAACGAATATCAGATATACAAAAGAGAACGGTTGCAATGTGTTCTTAAGCTAAAAAGCTTTTAGGTGGTGTCGTAACTGTTGTGCACTTTGTATTACGTCGGAAATGCTATATATTTCGGATTATGAGTTCAAATGTACACTGCGGTAAATTTACGCGGGAACAGCGTACCTGCACGCTAAACGACCAAAAAGGCGATGAGTAATTTCAGAATGCCTTAACAATTGCATCCTAGTGTAGATGATCCACTCACAGACTAAATCATTTCAAGAGAAAGAGAGAGAGAGACACACACACACACGCACACACACACACACAAACAAAAGCATACACACGTATAAAACTGTGTAAATATTGAGGGCTTTAGCGAGGTGTCATGTTACTTGTCCGTCAAATAAAATATTCACAAGTGTTCACGATCCTCGGAAGTTTGATGCACACATGCCCATGCGTTGCAAACCGCACTGGTAAGGTTTAATGCATAGCTGAATAGTGAGTCGTGTAGGGATGTCCCTGGAGGATGCGATCCCATAAGAATCGGGGCATAATCTGCATTTGTTACGAATGACAAAAGACTTCCACTCGACTGTAAAGCACCGAGTAAACTTCTGATTTCTTCATTCATTGTACAGACACGTGGGACAAATGTGCAATAGAAACACAAACGCACACCAAAACACACGCACGCACACACTAAATCTGGGTAAATATTGAGGCTTCAGCGATGTGTCATGTTACTTACTCGTCAAATAAAATATTCAAACGTCCATCAACCTCGGAATTGTGAAGCACGCGCGTCAACGCACTGCAAACCGCACTGGTCAGGTTTAATGCATACCTGAATAGTGTATCGTGTAGGGCTATCACTGGAGAATGCGATCCCAGAAGAATCAGGGCAGTCTTCATTACTTGTTACGAATGACAAAAGACTGGCTGTAAAGAACCGAGTAAGACTTCTGATATCTTCATTGTGTACAGACATGTGGGACTAATGGGCAATAATCTCTGACTCCTTTTAGTACTCTGCCCCTCCCTCCTCCACCACTCTCCACCGTCCATCCCCTTCTCTACACGCACGCACACACACATACGCGCGCACACCCACACACACATCTCTTCTCACTTCTTTTTTCTTCTTGCGCTTAGGAATTTTTTTTAAAACCTATTAGGACTATATTGCAAAATAACATTTCAGGCCATCGTTCCATCATTATACGTACTCTAGCACACATCTCAGTACACTCACATCATTAAGAATGAATGTTTGGTTCGGTAAGAAGAAATCAGCATAAATCTGTTATAATTACATAGTTCTTTTCGAAATTTCCTACGGTTTAAAAAGAAACAGCTATGAATCTTATATAATTATACAGACCCTTCGGAATTATCAAACTAACGGGGTAAATCCACAGAAGTTTTTTTTTTTTTAAATAGCAAACTGATCAATAGCATGTTCCGATTAAGTTACTTCACGAAGCCGTCGGCTACCCGAGGCAAAATATCTCGTTAAATAGTATACACAAAATGGATAGAAAGAAGAAGTGGTATTTGTTAAGCTTAAGTCTTTAATTTGGAATATATATTTTAAACCACACTTAATTAAGTAAAACCACACACTAAACAGAGGGAAAATATAACGCAAACTAAAGAAAGAAAGAAAAGTAAAGCACTAGATATAGATTTTCCCCATAATCTTTCTTGAAAGCATTCATGTCCCGAGCGTCTGAACAAAAGCCGAAGCAAGGCACCGTATTGACATTACCCTTTCCCTGATCCTCTATTTGCCGGCTGGATGGAACATCTGGCAGAGAGGGAGCATAGTCTTCTCTCCTCCGCACCTCTCCAAGGCACAAAGATTAGGATGAGCTCTTACCCTCTTCAACTCCTTCCGGTTTCTCCGTCTTTATTCCCTCGCTTACTAGGAACTAAGTGAAATGATTTCTTTTTTTTATAACTAGATTTTAAAATAAAGATTTCTCGTAATACAGAAGCGTGCATTTAAGGCATTTATACAAACACAGCTCGGTTCATGGCATCATCTATATTTAAAGTCTGACACAGGCGTCCTAGGCTCCTCGTCTGGCGCCCCAGGCAACTGAACACAATCCTTGGTGACCGGGGATGGGAGAGAAGGGACTTAGTATTGCTTGCTGAGTGTATTTATGTAGCTGGCACACCCGTCTAGGACATGAGCGTTAGGATCTTTAAAATTCGTGCCATGGAGTGCCTGCAAAGATTAGACCTCAGTTTTGTCGCCTTGATACCACAATGATCAGGAATCGCGGGTTACTAAATCGCTTTAGTAGTATTAGTAGTAGTAGTGGTAGTAGTAGTGGTAGTAGTAAATTATTAGCAGAAGTAGCTGCAATAGCACTTTGAATTATATTGTTTATATATGCAAGACCTTTACTATGATGATGATGATGATGATGATGATGATGATGATGATGATGATGATGATGATGATGATGATGATGTTCTTCATCATCATCATCATCATCATCATCATCATCATCATCATCATCATCATCATCATCATCATCATCATCAGCATCCTCAGAAGTAGCTGCAGTAGCATTGTGAAGTATATTTACTTACGCAACACCAGTGGCATAAGGTTTAAAGCGGAAATTTGTTTTTCCTTGCCACAAAAACAGGTTGCAATATTAATATCGTCGCATCCCTTTCTCTTAAAGGGTCCTTGATCTAGAGTTAATTGACAAAAGGGATTTTGTCAAGATCCGTCTTGAGAACTCCCAAAGTGCTAGACGTGAATGCATCCAGACTTCTCCGGTAGGCATTAGTAAACTGTCGACTAGTGAATGAAACAAGTTGATCAAGTCCCTAGAAAAGACTGTTCTATTTACAGTGAAAGGGTAGATTGGATTAGAGGTATGGGATCGAGTTGACAACAAACAACTAAAACGCTCGGACACAAACTCTCTCTCTCTCTCTCTCTCTCTCTCTCTCTCTCTCTCCTTCTCTCTCTCTCTCTCTCTCTCTCTCTCTCTCTCTCTCTCTCTCTCTCTCTCTCTCTCCTATTTAAATACAATCCTTGAAAAACCAATATCTTAGAAAAAGATTAAATAATTACAAGTTACCATTTCAAAGAATAAATCTCTATGAGAATAGCATTTCATTCTGTGGTGCATCAGAATGAAACTTTTAATTCTCCGAAGAGCAAACTTGGTACACTTTCTTCCTTTAAAATACACATTTTTAATTCCTTCCTATCATATCCTATCCTATAACTCGAAAGACGTTGGGGCACCTTCGATGATCGTTAAACCAATGTACTCCATCTTTCTCTGTCCTCAGCAACCCTCATGGCTTCGTTCAGTGTCAAACCAGTCCATTATCGAATGTTATCCTCCCACATCTTTTTCGGTCTCCCTCTTCTTCTGTCTCCTTGCACCGTGCCTTGTAGGATGGTATTGGCGAGGCCTGATGCTTTGGTGACGTGGCCACTACATCGGAGTTTCCGTTTTCTCACCATTGTGAACATGTCATCGTTTTGTCCAATGGCGTGTGAGATCGTCTGTCGGACATCGTCGTTAGTGATGTGCTGGGTATAGTAAAAGCCCAGAAATTTGTTGTAACACCCCATCTCCATGCTTTGCATTCTTCGTGGTAGGCCTTTTGTGGGGGTCCATGTTTCGCAAGAGTATAGGAAGATGGAGATGACAAGGGAGCGCAGCAGCCTTACCTTGGAGTGTAAACTGATGGTCCTGTCTTTCCAAATGGGTTTTCAACCACGTCAGGGCCGCATTTGTTGTTTGTGCGATCCTGGAAAGGACTTCCTGTGTCTGATAAAATGGCTCCTAAATATTTGAAGCTATGCACAGTGTTGAGGGATTGAAATTGGACTTTGATGTCCGTGTTGATGCTATTGGTGTGGTTGGTTGTTACATGTAATTCCTTAATATAGTTAAAAGATCAGGTGGTTTGTTAACATACCTGTCAAGGGGTTTTCGGGTTGTGGTGTAGCAATTTAACAGAAAAACCATAGCAAATGGAGGTTTGGTGTAGCACTAATGTGAATCAAGCGATTTGCAACAAAACTGGAAACTTCTGCATCCAATATAAACACACACATCCAATGTGTTAACAAATTTATTGTAAAATCTTGTTAATGCACAACACTTTAGCTATTACCATTATCATTATAAACATTTTCATGTACGTTTTTCAAAATAAAAGTGAAAATGAAAAAAAAAATAAACATACAGACAGAAAATAAGCTAGGCAATTATTTAAAAAAACAAAAAAAAAACAAGGGAGACAATCACTGACACAGAAAAAGCAGATGAACTTTTTTCCCCAAACAAATTTGCTTATTCACAAAACATGGTTTACAATGCCAAGAAAAGAACTATCAGCATTGCACAAAAGCTTATACCAATTAATTTAATAAAAATATAACTAAATGGCAGCTGATATAATATGAAAGTAATCAAAGAGAAATGAATAATGTTAATGACATGAAACAAGTAAATACATAGAACAGTCCTATCAAAATGTACACAATGAATAAAAATTATCCATGGTCGTTTAAGTTTTTTAGGTGGAGGCTTTGCCATTTTCTTTGTTCAACTCCGTCTGTCTCTCCCTTACAAAGACTGATCGTAGACTGAAGTTCTGAACGAACACGTGTTGCGGAAGTGCGGTGCTTTTACTAAGTGTCTTTAAACCGGACTCGACCGGAACAGACTACTTTCGCGCGAAATCCCCCCCCCCGGTAAAAAAAAAATATTATCGTCACTTTTTAAAAATTGCGTAGCAGCTTTGTGATACGCCGTAGCAATGGGAAAATGTTTAAAATGCGTAGCGCTACGCAAAAATCCGTAGCACTTGACAGGTATGTGTTAAGAATGTGAATGTGAGTGATAGTTTGATGTATCATTTTTATACCTGTTTTATTGATTAACAATATAGTTACTGTTATTGTTTATAATATAAATGACTGTGTGTTAACTGCATCTGCGCGGTCGAGGATCCACTTTCTTTTTGATATTGCGGATCCATTCTAATTCAAATTGGTGGTTTATGCCCTTGTGCTCTAATGCACTAAGCTAGTACGCACACATACACACTCTGATGCACAACGCACGCGCATGCGCATACACGCACATCACCCAACCCATCAACACACACCTACACAAGCACACATACACATACGCACATACAGTGAAGGCATTGACAGTGCTACAACGTACACTGCAGCATTCGCATGAAAAAGACGATCTTATAAGACTCACATATTTCGAAAGTTTGATCTGACTAAACAAAAACTGTATGTACTAAGGCACACTTCATTAATGGGGCTGGACCCTATAAACAATGACTAACTAACATGTAATGGGAATCCTGAATATGTTGCTACGATCTGTATCTGCAAAAGAAAACAATCCTTTGAAAACACAAGATTATAAAACAAAAATTGTCCGCGAAACCCCCTTGTGAGTAATAACATCGTGAAAATTCGAGTGTGCATCGATGAGATGGATTCAGAAATGAGGCCCGAAGGGAATGTGTGGGGTTTTGGTGCAGGAAGAAAGCGTTTTCCAATCTCTCTCTCTCTCTCTCTCTCTCTCTCTCTCTCTCTCTCTCTCTCTCTCTCTCTCTCTCTCTCTCTCTCTCTCTCTCACCCACATTAATGGAGGATAATGGCTGAATGAGTGTTGACTGTTAAATAGGCTATGCGATTAAAAAAAAAATTTTTGAATATATGTCAGTAGACTACTAGAATTTCTGTATCCTCAAAGGTATGATGAACCCTGATGACACTGAACCCTAAAAGGACAACGGCTGACGGCTTGGGATCTGAAACCCATTTGTCTACCCCGATCCCTAGGGTCGCAGTGGGGAAAGAGAGGGAGAGGGGGAGAGAGAGAGAGAGAGAGAGAGAGAGAGAGAGAGAGAGAGAGAGAGAGAGAGAGAGAGAGAGAGAGAGAGAGAGAGAGAGAGAGAGATGTATTCTATTAAAGCAGTGTCATGTAATAATGTGCACAAACTTTATTATTCTATTTCTTTTTTTACCTAACAAGAATGGATTTTTGTGGTTTCAGAACCGGGAGAACAACGTGACGATCATGTTGGTGTCGGTGGTGATGGTTTTCATCGTGTGCCAGGTACCGGCCCTCATCTACAACATGGCATACGCCATCTCCATGGAAACCACCACCAGCAACGACGCCTGGAACGTCCTGTCCACGCTGAGGAACTCACTTGTCAACCTAAACTCAGCAATCAACTTCATCCTGTACTGCGCCTTGGGTCAGAAGTTCCGCCGCACCTTCGTGCGCACATTCTGCCCGTGCCTAGTGCGCCGCGGTCGCGACGGCTTCCACTCTTTCACCGGCAACCACCACGGAGAGCTGCTACGCAACTCCACCAACTCTAACAACGGCGCCGTCTACATGAAGCTCATGAAGAGCGCAGGCAAGACCGGCAATGGTGCGGCTGGTGGCCCGGCCATCGGCAGGGGCAGTGGAGGCGGCGGGAAAGCAAGCTGGCCTCTACCGGCCAAAAGGAACAAAAAGAAGAAGCTGCAGAACGGACAAAACAACAAGAGCAAAGCCGGCGTGGTGCCAGGGAGCGGGACGGGCTCGCTCAACAACAGCAAGACGGACTTAAACAAAATGGCGGACCAGGACAGCGGCGTGGTAGTTCATAAGTATTGTTCTCCTCGGGCCTCGCTCGAGTCGGCTGGAGCCAATTGTGATAGCTCCATCTACCTCGCGGTTTCCGGGCGCGGAAAAACAAACACTAGAATCAGCGAACGGTCACTGCTATCTAACAAAACAAGGGATGAAGTTTGACCTCCAGTAGCCTGTTTTCTGGCTTGTAACTCACTTTTACCAAAGGGAAAATGCTTCCTTACCATCACTGCTTGAAAATTGCCCCACGGTACTTAAAGCCTGTTTTCCAAAGCACTAAAGATGCCTACGTACTTAAAACAGCTAAGCCATCATATCCAGGATCGGCTCCGAAAACCGGCCAATATCCAGGGTATCTGTATCCTGGATAAAAAATGACATATTTGTTGTTTTGACCAAGACTTGATCGTGGAAATCAAACATTATTTTTTCCCCCTGAATTCCGTTTTGATCTGCTTTTTGTGATGATACTTGGGAACACAATCTATTTTAATAAATAATACCAATACTGGATGCTATTCGCGCCCTATTCCTAAATCACACTCAAAGCGCTGCGATCTGTAACCAACATACACACTCACATGTTACAAATACTCCTACATACACAACACACACACATTCATCACTCAAACATGTGGTGTAAAGAAAGTCGCTATTAGAAAACAGAAAATAAATCGAATTTTTATTTGAAAAATGTTAGATTGACTGCATCCAATACCATTATTGAAGGGAAAGAGGGAGGAAACCGGAGTACCCTGAAAAAACCCTCGGTAACCTCAATTTGTACCTTTGCTGAACATAGTATCCAATTTCGAATTAAAACCATCAAATCAAATTGGTAAAACCACCGTATCTCCAACTCTTACGATTAAATGGTATATTGTTAACATCATCTGATTGCAAAGGTTCGCAAGAGACAATACTTGTCTTCTTTTTAAAAAAAATCGGTCGAATCGTAAACTTTTTTTCTTCTTGTACCAATTGTCGAAGTGCGTTGGGATGAAAATCTTAATCTAAGTACGGTATATCTTAGCTATTGTTGACTGATAAGCTTTGGTGCATGGTTTACCGTAAGAAATGGCCATACTTGCAAAATAAACGCACGCACTCACGGGCTGTCACAGGCTTCAAAAACGAAGAGAACAACTCACATAGCGAAGGGACAATGTAAAGCATTCGCTGTCCTGCCATCGACCGCATGGTTATGCCAAAAGGCCAATCTCCACTAGAACCGACCTTCCCCATGGCTCCCCTCAGCGTGTCTAAGATCTTCTAATATAGATCTCTGCAGCCCTTAATACTCAAATTTGGCCCCGCGTGGCTTCGCCCAGTGCGGGCACATTGCACGCATGTTTGGACAAGCAACAAACATCTTTGCATGAGCGGGTAAAGTGCACTGCGGCAAAATCAATATTCGTAAATATTCGTGTGTGGTGCCCCAACGATCTCAAAGTTACGGGATAGGATAGAATATCATAGGATAGTATGATTCGTGTGTGTGTATGTGCGTGTGTGCCTGTGTGTGTTTAAAAGTCTTATCGCACCCTTTCAGTTTGAACAACAAATGTTTGGCGGCAGGGATAGCTCAGTGGTCAGAGCGCACGACTTGTGCGAGTGCATCTTGGACGACGGGGGTTCGAACCCTGACTTCAGCAAACTATTTTGTGATTGCTGGATATTACGGCCAGCGCCTTGAGAAGCTCCCTGAGCTTGTATGTGTTCTATATAAGAGAAATCTCTTTCTTTGACATAATATTTAACCTGACGTCCTTGTTTGACGCTATATATTTTCCTTGGTGCCCATGTTTGATATTATGTTTTGCTCATGCTCCGGGCAGTTGGGTGCTAGCTACACAAATACACCCAGCAAGCACTAGGTCCTTTCTTCCCATCGCTCAGTATTGTGTTCAGTCGTCAAGGCGTCTTACAATGCGCCTAAGGCAGCAAGTGGGCGCCTCGGGCGGCTTGAGTTAGATCCTGTATTGGCCATCTTGGGTTTTGATTTTGTTACACAGTGAACTGCTGTATTTTGTCCAAAACATTTTTATAATCCAGAGCGGAATTTTCGCAACACAATATACTTAATTTTTTTAAGACAGCATTATACGTTACCTGAATCATTTTAACGTCTAAAGAACTTAAATAATTATTGTTAGCGTTAATTCTATGGTGTTGTGTAATTAGTGTTACTGGGATGCTATGTAGTTTGCTTGTTTCTTTTTGTTTAATATTTGGGACGAATTTGCACAGGAGAGCAAAGGCCTCTATAACCTATGCTAGCTCGTTCACAAAATATCTTATATTGCTTTATAATTATTACATTACACCTTAATAAGAATGTTTGCAAGGCCTCCAGCGCCAAAGATTTCATATAATAATATTAATAATAATAATAATAATAATAATAATAATAATAATAATAATAATAATAATAATAATAATAATAATATTATTATTATTATTATTATTATTATTATTATTATTATTAAAACATAATAAACAGCTTTAAAGAACACAATCAAAATGCAAATGAGAAATCACTATTACGAACATGCAAATGTCTTGAAAATAATATTATTACCCAGAACAAATACTGTTTTTTCAAATAACTTAAGTTTACATTTTGTTTATTGCAAATTGCAATTTCCTTCGCAACATAGAATTAAAGCTACAGTTCCAATGATTGGAAACAAGAAGATGTACACCATACCTACGTACTACCTTGAAAAGTTCGTTGAGGCTTAGAACGAAAAAGCAGTGGTACTCCAAAATTGATATTCTCGGAAGTCTAAAAACAGCAATTATAGTAAATGTTTCTCAGAATTTGTTTTTTTCTTCTTTTTTTCTACCTCTAAAACAACAACAACAACAACATTGTCTTGAAAACCACGCAAAGTTCACCATTGATAGTACTTTTGAATTCGGTTTATTTGCAATCATGAAATCTTGTTCGAAGAATTCTGTATGGCGACCAAGGATGATGATAACAACGAAGACGATGATAATGAGGATAGCGTTGGCGACGAAGACTAAAAGGATCTTAAGTACTTGTCCTACTTTTATTTTAGTTTGTTCTTTGTATACATGAATTGCAAGTTGCATTCTTTGCTCAAAGTTCGGAAGCTGCCAATATTTATACTGATATAACATGTAGCCTATAACTGCATCGTAGGGACACCCTTAGCACATAAACATCAATTTTCATTAATGCTGCTTGCTATATTCTTAACATGAAAGTTTCCTACAGCGAAGTTTGTTATCTAGTCGGAACATTCTCAGTTTCGACTAAGTATGCGCAAAACCGAATTGCTGTTACACGTAGAGATCCACGAACGTCACATACTAAGTTGTGATGATGATGAACCTACGAATCACGATAAAATACTCAGAGAGCTATATATTTTCGAACTGCTCATAACCAAGAACTTATCCCTTAATTTTGGAAAATATTTTAAATTTTCGTCTGTGTCGCATTGAAGAGTTTCTCGTTAAATGATGTAGTGTATTTGCCACGACTGCGAGTAAGAATGTATGGATCTTGCTAGTGGAATTTGAATGGGAAATTGAACATGCATGTGATCTTTGCATGGTATTATTTGTAACTGTAGGTAAAACAATCTTTTATTTAAAAACTGGTCAGTTTCTACCAAGATGAGCTGAAATGATAATACTGTGTGCTTCACTGTGTGCCCAATGTGTTCAAGAATGTTTGTTATACTTGTACAAAATAAAATTATGTGTCCATGTGATCTGCTTAAAATACATGTATATATGATCGCTGTGCTCGAGTTAAAACGCGTATGTGATCTTATTTGCTTGATTTAAAAGTTGTAATATATGAAAGGACCCCAAGATGACATTTGATATTATTGTACAAGAATGAATAGCGCTAATACAATGTTGTTGCACGAAGTTAAACGTGCTGGAAATAAAATGGACTAGTCTGTTGTGTACTGGACATAATTATTGCTACCTCTTTTTCTAACTTTTCTAATATTCTATTTCGCAACCTCTACCTTCTCATCTGCACACTTCCGTTTCTTTTTCGTTTACTTCTGAAATCCTTAAAACACAGATGTTTCTCTTGTCATTTTTCTTCTTCGCTGTCGTGATTTTCATAACCCTGTCATATCTCCCTATCGCTCACTCTGTCTTCTCAGTTTAAACAAAATTAATTATTTCAGACATACTTTACAGCATTCACCGAAAACACCAAAATATTTCTTATTCTTAAAATTTCTATGAGTGCTCAGTCTTCGTCCATTTATTATATTAAGTCTCCCAACTGCTATAGATAGAAACATACAGCAAAGATAAAATCAAACTCTGTTACTCAAAATGTTTTTAGAAAAATACCAAGCTCTGAAGTTTATTTAAGAGTCCTTGTCATGGTAAAACAAGGCTAATCCTGGAAACTTCTCTCTAAAACATCAAAATATTTTGTTGTGAAAATCAAGTTTCCCCTTTCCAAAAAGATTTTAAAAAATTAAAATAAGGTTTCAGAGCATTAATGTCAAGCATCGTATATACTCTTAAAAGGAAACACCAAACTGGCCACAACTTTCACGATTCTTAAGTAACCGTTCTATTAACTGTAAATTTGTAATGCGGGTGTATGTGTGTTAGTAGTAAGAGAGAATTGGAGGAGATTGTGTGTGTGTGTGTGTGGGGGGGTGTGTGTGTATAGGTGTGTGAGTTTGTGTGTGAGTGTGTGTGTAGGTGTGTTAAAAGTAAACTTTTAAAACAAATAGAATAATACATAAAATCACCATATATTTTCTTTGAAGATAATTATGTAGTGATTTTTATATATTATTCTATGCGTTTTAAAAGATTTTTTCTTTATTTCTTTTCTTATTGGCTGAGAAGCAGCGCACTGTATGAATTCTCCATTGTGGATAATAAAGATTTGTTGACCTTACCTATGCCTGAATGAGAAGATGACCGATAAGAATGTTCGTAATGATGAGGCAGGAGTATCTGTAAGCCGTACATTTTGTTTTCTTTTTTCGATTCTTTTGCTTGACCAACCATGCCTGCTCGGTCGTCGTATCATCTAAAGGTCAAAATATTGTTTGATGGAAGAAATCCCGACACCTTCTTCCTGAAGAACAGCTGCATACCAGATTAGACTATCTTTCTAATTAAAACTCTATGTACCGAAAATCAGTTTCTTTATGAAGGCGGAATGGGGGACAGGGAAGAACAGAATTAGTAAACGGAGAGAGAAGTAAGGGGAAAGTGATGCGGACAGTACTACTGATCGGAAGTCTAAGAAACTGTCGCAGATGTCTTCCTGAAAAGGACTTGTTCTATAAAAGCAGACTGAACACATTATTCAGATAGCAGGTGGATATCGAAATATTTGTTAAGGAAAATTAGAATTGCTATTCACACCAAACATGAATTTTCCAGGACTATAAATCAAACTTTATCGATGAATTACAATGTCATGAAATACTAAAAGATTGTGTCACAGATGACTTAAAATATAATATCGATAAATCAAGAAAGGTAAAGCGTATATATGCTCCTTGAGTAATCTATTTAGGTTATTATACATGCAAAATAAAAATGATCAGGGTAGGTGGAGTTATACACAAACAAAAACACTATCTATCTATCTATCTATCTATCTATCTATCTATCTATCTATCTATCTATCTATCTATCTATCTATCTATCTATCTATCTATCTATCTATCTATCTATCTATCTATCTAATAAAAGTAATATTGACCCCGTGATGACCCTGACGCCACATGACCATGAACTCTAGGGGATCGATTGATTGATTGATTGATTTATTGTTGCTTTAGGTCCAGCGGACTCTTCCGAGCCAAATCAGGACCGGAACTCTAGGGGATCAACAAAAAATGTATAGAGTTGTTATGCAACACTGACCTTGACAATGAGAAGGCCTTGACATTCCCATGACCTTATATGCTCATGTATGATCAAATAAAACACGGTTGATAATAATGTAGGTCAAAAAGGAACCCTTTCGTCTTACGATTACAAATTTGCGACTTTGTCCGTAAGGTCTAAAACTACCTTGGCCTCAAAGATAGACGCAAAACGGAACATGTGAGAGACCAATCTATGGTCTTTACAAACAACGAGTTTGGACTTTGTATCATATAGTTTAGGGTCAAGGACACAACAAAGTATCCACATGAAGTAACTTCCGACGGCTCTAGTGACTCTGACCCTCAAACGAGGTTGACCAAATGTGCATATTATAGAAGTGTCTCGCGTCTTATGTCCATGACCATTGTACTTGAACACACACACAAAGGTGAACTTTTAGATTATTTTTCTGACCAATATATCTTGGACATATCTTATACTCTGTTACCGTGATGTGAGGCCATTCAATCATTGACAGTTTTCGAGCTCTCTTATGGAAACATCAACACAACAAACATTTTTAATCTACATAGCTTCTATAGCTTCCTAGTAATTGACAACGATAAAGTTTCCTACAAAGACCGACCAATAGACTGACAGACGACGGACATTTTGTTAAAACGTCATTTTCGGACTACTCAGTGATCTAGCGAAGATATGAGAAAATCACACTGCTACAATTCAGTCAATTCAACAAATATTTATTACCAATAAATAAATTACGTACAGCCATTTGTGTCGCATTTGAATAGATAAAATCCTGCAAAATAAACAACAATTTATAAAAAGTAACACTTACAAAACAGAATACATAATAGAGATTCATTCATTTTTCTTACCCGCACACACACCTCATACACCCTTATCATACACCAAAAAATCATAATAAAAACATAAAAAACACACATTTTTATTAATACATTCGTTAAAATATATATCACGGATACTGTAACTACTGCACAATAAAATATTAAAATAGTACAAGTTACTAAAATATCACAATCACAGCCAAGGGAAACAATTCAGTTACATGTAAAACACCCGCTCAAAGGAGGATAACAATGAGAACAGACATCAAGCACGCACAACACACGCAAAACACACACACACACACACACACACACAAACACACGCGCGCGCGGCGCATGACGTGTTACGTTATATTACATGGTTATTGCTTTAGGTCCAGCGAACTCTTACGAGACAAATCAGGACCAAAAAATCAAGACCACAACTTCGCTGAAAGAGGACTCGCCCCTGATCCGCATAAAAGATCTGCCGAAACAACCCTAGTGGTAACACTGAACGCACTCTACCAGCCGGTCACTTTCCAATAAAGACTTTCTACGCAGGGGACGCTGAAGCTATACTCTAAATTATCGAACCCCCGTTTACAAAAACAGAATAGAATACAAACATCATTATAAAATATCAACTAAACACATACCTATAAAATGCCAAAATTGCCAAATAACATCATAGGAAGCCCCAGTGACCACCTGGCAGAAAGCGTCCAATATTCCCAAGCTGATCCAACAGACCTCACACACAAATGAGGAGTTTTGTTCCCGAAGAGTTTTCAAGAAAAAAGGTAGGTGACTGGTCTGGCGAAGAAGAAGATAGTATAGTAGATTGATAAAACAGAGTAGGAATGAGAAAGAATAAAGAGAAAGACAGCGACAGTGGGAATTTAATGCACTAAATTTCCAGAAAGTGGGGATACTATTTATACTGAAACCCCCGGCATTCCCATGGGTGAGGGGGAGAAGGGGGGGGGCGCATGCCGTGTAGTAAATTTGCAAACACATAAGTAAATCATACTGCTGGGCATTTAGATCATCAATGTAAATGGAGACGTTGCTGCAAGGCAAGATATTAATCATGACATTTAGTTGAGTGTTCATATTGATGGTTTACTGCTATAGGAATGAAAGCAGATCGGTAACGCTGGGTTTTAGAGCGATCACATCAAAACCGTTTATTTGAGGGCAGAAGTTTAAATAAAGAGGACAGTGGGTGGGTCACTTTGAATCCCATTTACGCTTTATGTGTCCGGGGACTGTTAATTTACTCACTTTGAATGGCCTTGCTCAGGGCTCTCCTGGGAAACAGTTCCTCAAGAGGCGCCTGCTTCTCTCCACCCACCTTGCTACACGTATTTTCCTGTTACCCCATTTATTTGTTTGTCCGGTGTTACAAATAAATGGGGTAACAGGAGGGTCCACTTCCATACCTCCGGTCAAGCCGGAGTGCCATACACATTCTTTCTAATGTGTTTGTTGTCAATCAGAGTACCGAGGTTTATACACCTCAACTCTTTCTACTGTGTGACCTTTCAGTTAGGAGGGCCGCCACATGCACGAATGCGAGTCAATAAAGGAACTATATGACAAGAAGCTCAGAGGACTGAAATATAATCTCTACGCCTGACGCAAATCATCCAATGAACAGAAGCAGCAAAGACTGGGTTACCAATTATTTACACACAGGATTAACAATGCCGAAGACAGAACATTCACACTGTGCCGTTAATTGAAAAGTGGTGTACTGGAAAATCGGATGCCCTCAAATGTCCAGACATTCGAGCGAGAGGCGCGTAGCTCGGATGCGCGTTGACTACACGAGATTCATAGGAGACTGGTAAACCGGATGCAAATGTCAAACAGTGACCAAGCGCAGCGTTCGACATTCTTACATAGCTGGCAAATGCAAGCATTTAAACTAGCTCGATCATAAATGGTGGAAACTGTCAAAGGCCGCAAGTATAAAGAAGCATGCCATTTCACATCTACTATCCATTCTAAGCTATGATTGTTTCACACGACTACTTCTTAAAAAGAAACAGTCTAACTTGACGTTTCTCTATTTTAAAGCAATGACTGTCTCACGAACACAGGTCAGTGCACGAACTGTGCACGTAGGCACTGGCATCTGATTTCCGGAAGAAGCCAACGGGGAACACGCTGAATAGGCTCGGCCTACTGTAAAGGCAAGTGGCCTGACCGATACATTTTAAAAAAAAAAAATCAGTTTATAGTCCCCTCTCTTCCCGGAAAGGATTTTCAGAGAGGAGACCGATACATGCATACATTTGCACTTATATACCACATACTCCTGCATGTGTCGACATATGTAGAAGATTAAACATTCCAATCAGAAGCAGTATAAAATATGTTTTGAAGAAAAACCACGTCTACCTGTAAACGATAATATTAAAATAAAGACATATTTCCGAAAAAGCTTTGTATATTATTTGTTGATACTGTGCTCTTGGTTTAAACAAATATTTTTATTGAAGGAAAAAACATATAATTACAAACAATGATTTACAGGATAGGCAACAAGCAAGCTTATATAAGCCCACCCTGTATGACAAAATTTGACATAATAATTAATTAAAAGGCAACTGATAGTTGCATATAAATAAAGAAGAATACAACAATAAAAAATTAATATAATACATTAATTAAAGATAATAAGGTTTAGTACATAATTACACGGACATACACGCACACACATATATATAAATAAATAAATAACTAAAAGTAACAAATAAAAACGATGAATCAAATATTTAGCTATAAATTAAATGCGTATATTAATAACAAATTGACATTTTAAAACCAATAATTGAAAAGGGAGACGTGTGTTTGTGTGTGTGTGTGTGTGTGTGTGAGAGAGAGAGAGATACTGTGCTCTTGTAATTTTGTTTTTAAAAATCCATTTTAGATACATTGTTATTGTACATTTATTTCAGTATTTTATTTAACGTCTACTCACAAGTAATTGTAGACAAACTATTAAATACAATCTGCTGACATGCCCACATTTAGAAACATGGTAATTGTAGACATACTACTATAAACTACATGCTTTTGATCGAGCCATACTGGTACCTTATCTAAACTCTTTAAGCAAATGTATTGAATTTATTTGCTCAGATAAAAAGGTATTGTAATTTACTAAATAAGGATAGATTCATGTTACTATAAATGGCATTAGACTTCATTTTTAAATCACAAGAATCACATTTTGAAAATACAAAAAACAAATTGGACTGAAACCAACCAAAACTCGAAAGCACTACTCACGCCAAAAAGCAACAACAATCATATTATCAAGAAACTTACAAGGCAAAGACTGTCCTAATCGAAGTCAAGATGTATTTATCAACAAAACGTGCCATTTGAATGGCACTAGAAAAATCCCTATCACAAGTAACCTGTAAGTTACAAATGCCAAAAGTTCTGGGTTTTCTCTGCTGTTTCGGTGTCCTCTCCCATCATCATCATGAATCAATCAAATCAATCAATCACCATTATCATTATAAGTATCCTCATTAAGTGGAATCCAGTGAATTTAAAACATGTAGAACTATAAATACAGCAAAAATCAATGTTAAAAGTTCAAAACGACAAGCAAATACTTCTAACATATTTCGAAAGCCAGATTTAAGGAAACATTGTATAAATATATCATTAAAACCAAATACTCAATAACAGTTTTGAGAGAAAGGAAAATACATGTACTATGTTTACATTCAGAATGCAGACAGGCATTTTATTTGATTGATACATTTCTGAGAGTAATAATAACAATTTCGCACTTTATGAACTAATCACCTCCTCCGAACTTTCTTCTGAAACTTTGGATTTTATTTTGTTGATAATTATTTCTGGATTACAATCATAATCAATTACTATCATGTCATCATTCATCCATGATTTCCTCTGTCTGCTCTTGTTGTACGATAATTATTATTGCAATACTCTGTGTTATTAACGTCTTCCTCAATGTGATAATCATCACCAACAGAGAACAAAACCAATATATCGCAAAATGTGATAACTGGAAAACGATTCAAACAGCCACAAAATCTTAAACTTGAGTACCTGGATCTGACAATTTTATTCCAACATAATTTTCAAATATAATGGAGAGAAGGAGTGGGTGGTGCCAAGAGTGGCGAAAATACAAATAAATTGTATTATTATATTATTATATGATGTGCATTATAAAAGGTTAGAAGTAAAGGCAAAGATTGAGAAACAAACGCACGCACGTACGCACACACACAAACCACTTCCCTTACCTACTCCGTTACCTTCTGTTAATAATTATCGTAGTAAAAACAAATAAAAAATACGAAACTATTAATTTTTTAAAACAAAACGTTAAACACATTTACATAGACTATAACAAATATGTATTATGAAATTGCTCTAGGAATTTGAGAGGTTATTCAAAATATACGATTCTTATGTCATTTAGCTATCTTCTACACCTAAAAGAGCAAGCAGCAAGTTCCGCTCTTTTTGGTTCCAGCAATCATCTTCATTCAATTCCACTGACAGTAAAGAAAAAAAAAAACAAAAAAAAACTCACTCTTGTCTCCTCTATAAGTCTGCCGCTAATCTCATCTCGGTAACCCGCAAACACGTCGCGTCGGGAAACCATTTCCGCAAGTCATGCTCCAGAGAAATAGTGGACAGGGGGAGAAGGTTAGTACTACCGGTATCAATACAATGGGACTGTTCAATTACTTCCGAATAAACTGTTGTGAGTGGTAAGCTAAGGGGTATGTAGAGTGCTTGTTGGGTGCGTTACTGTAACAGGCGCTTAACCTTCTAGACCACAAGTGTCAGGATGTTTAAAGTTCGTGTTATGGAATGCATGCGTGCACAGATTAGTCCCTGTGGTGGCCTAGTAGCTCAGTTGATACTGAACTGTTTTCCTATGTCAAAGGTAGCGAATTCGAACCCCGCAGGAGACGAACTTATGTAACTAGGTTCAAGACCTTCAGGTCACCGAGGGCTTTCTCAGGATACTCCGGTTTCCTCCCTGCCTTCAAAAATGGTATTGTATGCAGTCTGTCTAAAATTTCAAAATAAATTTCGATTTCGATTTCGGTCTTCAAATGGCGATTTGCCTAGTAACATATAAAAGACGAGGCAGGAAGTGAGAGGAGGAGAGCAGCTAAGCAGTGAGGGGGCTGTGGGCGCGCGGTGTCACAGCGGTGGTGTGAAGTCCGTAAAATGAACCCTTATGTAGTCAAACAAAATGATTGTAATTGTGGATCTGACTGCGACTGTGATCATGACCGTGCGTTTGACTGCATCTGTTGTTGCAATTGTGATGGTTATAAAGTTTAGAGTTAGGTTTAGTTCTTATTTTTATTTTTTAATTCTATTTATGATTTTGGAATCAATGGATTGATTGATTGATTGTTGCTTTAGGTCCAGCGGACTCTTCCGAGCCAAATCAGGACCGGACAACCCCCGATCCGCATAAAAGATCTGCCGAAACAACCCTAGTGGGAAAACTGAATGCCCTCCACCGGCCAGTCACTTTACAATAAAGACATCCCACGCAGGGGACGGCTGAGGCTTTACCCCAACTAATCGAACCCCCGGTTACAAAAACAAAATAGAACACAAACATCATTATAAATTATCAACAAAACACATACATATAAAATGCCTATATTGCTAAATAATAACATCATAGGAAACCCTAGTGACCACCCGGCAGAAAGCGTCCAATACTCCCAAGCTGATCCAACAGATCTTACACAAACAAGGAGTCTTGTCCTGGAAGAGTTTTCAAGAAAAAAGGTAGGTCATTGATCTAGCGAAGAAGAAGATAGTATAGCAGAGTGATAGGACAGAGCAGGAATGGGAAAGAGCAAAAGAGGAAGACAGCGACAGTGGGAATTTAAAGCACTAAATTTCCAGAAAGTGGGGATACTATTTATACTGAAACCCCCGGTACTCCAACGGGGGTACTGTTGCCGCAGTGAATCGGTCATGCCTATAAAGGAAAGACAGGTTTTCAACTGGGGCTTTCACTTTTCCCTTTATAGGTTAGAACAATCTACAGTGGCAAGATTGCTCATGACCCCAAGGGGTTTGGAATCAATTAACAATGACGGACACAAAAATTTCTACGCCCTCCCTTGTGTTTAACGATGTTTTTAAGACCTTAACTCTAAAGTCAAAATGTTCTTAAATCTATTAAGGATAACTACGTTTGTGGAGGATAGCTTTATTTCTATTAAACCAATTGTGAAGATACGCATACGTGCTCAGGTGACTTTTGTTAAACCAGAAAACTCTGAAGAAACGTTGATTGTGTGGGTTTCATTTCCTCAACTTGAAGTGATGGTAAATGGTAGATTTAAACAATTCTTATAATATAATTTTAATTCAAAAATTTTAAGACAGTGTAGAACGAGCCCAGCTCAAAGGTTCTGGATGGACAGAAGGAACTTTAAAAATCCTTAGATCTATTACAAAGTACATTACATTACATTACATTATTATTGCTTTAGGTCCAGCGCACTCTTCGGAGCCAAATCAGGACCGGACAACCCCCGATCCGCATAAAAGATCTGCTGAAACAACCCTAGTGGTAAAACCGAAAGCTCTCCACCAGCCAGTCACTTTACAATAAAGACATCCCACGCAGGGGACAGTTGAGGCTTCACCCCAACTTATCGAACCCCCGTTTACAAAAACAAAATAGAATACAAACATCATTATAAATTATCAACAAAACACATACATATAAAATGCCTACATTGCTAAATAATAACATCATAGGAAGCCCTAGTGACCACCTGGCAGAAAGCGTCCTATATTCCCAAGCTGATCCAACAGACCTCATACACAAATAAGGAGTCTTGTCCCGGAAGAGTTTTCAAGAAAAAAGGTAGGAGACTGGGCTAGGGAAGAAGACGATAGTATAGCAGATTGATAGAACAGAGCAGGAATGAGAAAGAGCACATGAGAAAGACAGCGACAGTGGGAATTTAAAGCACTAAATTTCCAGAAAGTGGGGATACTATTTATACTGAAACCCCCGGCACCCCAACGGGGGTATTACAAAGTACAAACCGATTAACGGCAAGTCTTATATCCTATCCTATCTTATCCCGTAACTCAAAGGTCGTTGGGGCACCAAAAATGATCATTTAACCAGCGTACTCCATCTTTCTCTGTTCTCAGCAACCCTCATGGCTTCGTTCACTGTCAAACCAATCCATTCTTGAATGTTGTCATCTCACCTCTTTTTCTGTCTCCCTCTTCTTCTGCCTCCTTGCACCGTGCTTTGCAGGATGGTCTTTGCAATGCCTGATGCTCTGCTGTCGTGGCCATACCATCGGAATTTCCATTCCTTCACCACTGTGAGCATGTCATCATGTTGTCCAATGGCTTGTGTGATGGTCTGTAAGACTTCGTAGTTGGTGATGTGCTGGGTATAAGAAATGCCCAGATGTCTTCTGTAGCACCTCATCTCCATGCTTTGTATTCTTCGTTGTAGATCTACTGTGAGGGCCCATGTTTCACAAGCGTATAGGGAGATGGAGGTGACAAGGGAGCGCAGCAGCCTTATTTAAGAATGTAGACTGATGGTCTTGATATTCCAAATGGCCTTCAACCTTGTCAGGGCAGCAGTTGTTTGTGCGATCCTGGAGAGGACTTCCTGTCAGGAACCATTGTCTGATACAATGGCTTCTAAATATTTGAAGCTATGCACTGTGTTGAGGGATTGGCCTTGGACTTTGTCGGTCATCATTTTGGTCTTCTTTGCACTTATTTCTAATCCATAGGCTCTCGAGGTGTCAAGCCTCTGTACAAGCTATTCAAGTTCTTGTTCCTCTCCAGCCAATCCATCAATGTCATCCGCAAAACGGAGGTTGGAGATTGCTCTATGCTGACTGTGCCTTCATGATCTGCAAGGGCATCTGACATGATGCACTCTAAGAAAATGTTAAAGAGTGTAGGAGAGAGTTTTATATCCCTCTCTCTAAAGAAGTTTCAGACAAGAAGGCTGTATTAAATATTAAAAACACAGACGACATGTGTCTTATGTGGTGTGTATTTGGTAAATTATTTCCTATAACTTCCAAGGCACATCCAGAGAGAGTTGCGCAGTATAACTATAAGGAACGCTTAACAAAATTAAATTTAAAGGACATCAACTTTCCTGTTATCCTAGGAAACCATTGATAAATTTGAATTACAAAACCCACCTATTTCAGTCAAAGTATATTTTTGGGACCCTGAATCAAAACTTCTTCCTTTACGAATCTCTTTTAATGCCCTAGCATTTTTAGATTTAAAACATCATGTTAATCTGTTACTAATTGCAGACCCTCAAGATCTCAGCATTCAACACTACACTTTAATTCGAAGCATGTCTAGATTGATAGGGCATACTACAAAACACGATGGCCAGAGGTTCTTGTAGATATTGTTTAACCAGAGTAACTAGTCTCGAAGTGGCTGACAAATACAATAAAATATGTAAGACTATGACTGATTTTCAAACCCGGCTCATTTTACCCAAACCAGGTTCTAAAATACAATTTTAAAACATCAAAAAAAAGTTCAAACAGCTTTATGCAGACTTTGAATCATTGATTTTAAAATATCAAGGACCTCAAGATTTTAGTAATTATTTTCTTACACACATGTATGAAGTCTGTAGTTTTTAGTTTTGTATGAAGACATGCGCGTGTGCATGTGTGTGTTTGTGAGTATAATATGTGTGTGTTTACTATGAATGTCTGTAAACCAACTTTTAAAATACCATTTACGTGCTTTACCTGTATTTTTTGACAACTGTTAAAATCAGTCAACAGTATCATTGCTTATGTTGATCATAGTTTCATACAGTTATATATTGTTGACCTACTAAGATTCATGTTAAACTGAGATTATCTAGTACTGTTGCAACAAAATATTTTTTTATAAGTCCAGAGTGGTAAACTATCATATACACTATGTTTGTATGTATTTTTATTATATTTTAACTGTCTAAAAAGGGCATTGACATACGTGTGATAGAACCAGAGTGCGTGGATAGGTGTTTGAAGGAAAAGATGAAGTGTAAGAGTACGCAAGTGATTAGATTTATAGAATGTATATAAATTTAGTACTGATTTTGTAGCTCTGTTAAATGTTATAACATGACTGTTCTTAATTATATGTTTTATATGCCTGACATACATTGCTGTGAAGTTCCTTATGGGATTATAAAGGTTTGTTGTATTGTATTGTATTTATATACATGTATGCTTGTTAAGAGCTGGTGGACAACACACAAAACCTGTATTTACAGGAACCCAGAAGCAGCACAGAAATTTCTATATGAAATGAATAAATTTTATAAACTGTGTTTACTACAATTACAAAATCCTGTGCCTATGATCTTTACTGAATCTGACTCAGTAGTCTCTAAAGCAGCTACACACTGCCACATTAGTACTAAACCATTAATAAACTCTGACGTTAGGGTGAAAGATCACTGCCATCTTACAGAGGCATTCAGAAGCGCTGCATATCATAATTGTTACTTAGAATATGGAATCAAACATTTTATTTCAAATCTTTATTCACAATCTCCGTAACTGTGACTCTCATTTAATCATGCAAGCAGTGACGAACGCATACAGAATGTCAGGTATTGCCGAGACAGAAGACAAATATAAAACGTTCACTCTGAATAAATTAACGTTTTATGACAGCTTTCAACACTTGGCTTCCAGTTCCAGTTTAAAACACTTGCTAAGAACTTACCAAGCTATCATATTACTAGTAAGTAGTTTCAGACGTTACATTAATTCACAAAGGAGTATATGAATAGAGATCAAAAGGTGACAGTCACAGACCTCAAAAATAAAAATGATATTAAATGTGCAAGATGATCATTTTTATACTGGAAAAGCATTACAGTATACAGTGTGGTAAAGGAATTTGCGCTCGATTGCTTAGTTCTTGAGTAATTGAGTTTTGAATGAGACTGCTTGCAGAATGTCATTTGTGACATGTGACACCAAACTGTGTATGGTTGTGATAATCCAGCTGGGACCATACAGCATATGATAGTATGAACAAACTATGTTAGTGATTCTGTTGACAGGGATGGAGAAAAAAATCGAAGTTTCAAACTAGTTTAATAAGAAAAATGGTTTTGTTTGTCGTCACAGTCACAAATGACATTCACCATGTAGGAGACGATTCTATTCCAACAAAACAAGACATGCATTTGAAGTGATACTATTATTTATTCATAACTTATAAAAAGTGAGTTTGACAACATATGTGAAGAAAACCAGCACAATGATACTGAAGCCAGAAATGGTAGTTCTACTGTCATTTGTGACAACTGTGGGAGTGACGCGACAGATTTTGCAGTCACACGTCACAAATAACACAAGAAATACCTTATTGTATGAAAATATACCACATGCACTCCTTGTGACATTCGATAAACAAATCATCCTTAAAATCAAACATATATATTGAAACACCAGCAAACTTATTAATTAAAGTATTAACTGTGTCATTTGCGACATTATGGGTGTAATATTATGCCAAAGTAAGATGCCGTCACACGTCACAAATGATTAATCATGAAAATGCATCAGTTGAAAAATGTCATGCAATTCAAAAATAAAAATCGAAACGTGAATCCATAGTGGGATCAAGGAAAACAAGTTCATCTATCCTTTTCAGAGTTCAATCAAAGAGCTTATTACGGAAAGAGGGGGAACTTCCATTATGTCATATACAAAAATGCGAGACGCTCTCACGGATTATTTCCCTTTGCTCGGGCTGGCTATATTTCATCATCTGCTATATGAATGATCTGTGCGTGGTAACTTATTGAGCCTATGCCATTGCAAAAGAACATTTTTATGGCAACGTTTGCAAAAACCAAACTTTTAACCATCATTATTATTAACATTCCGCTACTGCTGTCTTTTTTTAAAATGTTTATTATTGACATTTATTAGGTGCTTTTATGCTGCTTATGTGTGTATGTCATCGGTTCGTTTTCTGCCCTGGTATTTATTATTTTTTACTCAACGACAGATATTTTAAAATTAAAATATGCATGACAGACGGTTTCATTTATCCAAAACTGTGTAAATCCGTAATCGTGAGAGAGAGAGAGAGAGAGAGAGAGAGAGAGAGAGAGAGAGAGAGAGAGAGAGAGAGAGAGGGGCTGGGGGAAGAGAGAGCTGTCATTCAATCAATTAATCACAATAAAGCAAAATAACAAAATGTTTCACTAATAGTGTGAATTTAATTTATATCAGGTGTCCCCCTACCCCCCAACCCTCTCACCTCCCACATCACTGGCTTAATAACATCAGCCACTTCATGGAAAATAATTAATTAATCAGACAGAACAATCAGAACTTAGACTACAACATTCCACGCAATATAGATCTAATGCGCAGAAATTCACAGATCAGAACAAGGACTGAGTTTCTACATTACTTTTTTTTTTCCCGTTTACACTCAAACGAAAAGGGATTACAACAGATCAAGGACCATTTTTGTGCCTAGGTGAGGGGTTATCTTGCACAGTATTTGATCACGAGGAGAAAAGTGCTGAAAACAGACTTAGTCTAATTTAACTTGTTAACATAAGCAGTTTGACGAAGCCAAACTTCCAATCTGACATCTACTTTTGAAATATAAGCACAAATATAGTCAAACAACCTAGCAATAACGTAAACAGTGAGCGACCTGTTGAACGTAAACTGTCAGCAAGCAAACTGTTTTGGATTTAGCACATAGGTATAACATGATGAATCATTCAAGCTGCTCTCCGATTGTTTTAACACTAATAACACTGCAGCGGTCTTAGTTTAGGCCTACATAAACACACAAAAAATGAAGTTTTTCAATTGCAATTTACCTTTCTTTGTCTCTTGGAAATTGTATGATCTGGCATTATGGCAATTGATGGCTGTGCAAAAGTCACCGCCCTGTTTCACTCGGTCGCCTTTTGACTTTCTGCCACGAGCCATTGTCAGCATGTCGACAAGGGAGCATAACTAATACATTTCGTCTCGCGGTTCTGTACCAAGTTCCCCCTCTTTCTATCATTAAGCTCTTTGGTTCAATTCATCCTTTATGGCATTTATGCTCATATAAAACCTTGTTCTTCGATCTATTTTACTAAGCATAGTTTTTATGAACTTATAATGAGGGATAAATGTGTTTAGAGAAAGCTGTGTCCTCATATTGGTTGAGAGCTAGAAGTCAAATACTCCCCTCACCCCAATTCCACCCCTCCTCCCTAGTGCAAAATAATACTAGTGCATTCAACTGCATGAAAGAAAGTTAGTGATGCTCTGAAGAGAAAACCAACAACAGAACAATTGCTCTGATCAAAAGTCTTTTGTTAAAACATATAATTGTAATATAGTTTTAAGTGTGGGGGTGGGGTAGAACTAAATAATGAAGAGGTGGCTGGAGAAAGAGAACATGGAGGGAGAGGGGAGAATGGGGGGAGTCAAAGAAATTGAAGGAAAGAAATTATGAAGGGAAAAGTGGGAAGCAGATTTCACAAATAATTGTGTGTGGATATTCTGTACTCTGTATACAAAATACTCACCTGTTGCTGAATATTTGGATTTGCAAACTCTAATCTCTTCTTGAGGTCTTCCATGGTGACTGCTTAGAAGTGTTTTTCAGTTAATGGTTTAGCTGACTTTGAAACCAACTTCTAGAACATCCAACTATCCTGTATAAAATCGCTCTGCAAAAAGAGGAATTTGATAATCCCAACAAGAATCAATCGATCAATCAATCATCAGCAGCACTACTCACCTCTCTCTCTCTCTCTCTCTCTCTCTCTCTCTCGTTCTCTTTGAATTTCTAAGCGTTTTTGGTTGTTGTTTTTTTTCAATGTATAAAGTACTGCTGCTTCAAACAGGGCCATACGGCATAGCTTTCCTGTTGTTGTTTAGCAATTTTTTATTTAATGTAATGTTCAAACTCCGTCAAACAAAGGATTAAGTGATAAAATTTACAAGAGCAACAAACGCGGTCCAAGGGAAACAACTCCTTTTCGTTATAACTCTACCAAAAATCGAACAAACTGCAAGTAGACGTCTTAGAAGCTTCTATACAATTTGCAAAACAATAGAAGTCTTTATTTTGTGAATATTATATTACTTTAGTGGACGATTCAATTAATGTCAAATTTAATTTAACATAACGTCAAAGTAATGCCACATTCGGTCAATCTTTGCACACAGGCTCGGAAGTCTCTTCTTTCGTCTTTGTAACTTTCAAGAAATTGAAGCCAACGAAAGACGAGACTTCACAGCCTGTGGTTTGCAATGCCAGTGGTTGCCTACTCCATGCATAATAACAGATTTTGAGTATAGTAACAGATATTCACTCATACATTTTATAACGAGTGTATATTCGTAGTTCGCGTGTGATTTTTTTTTACCTTTTGTCCGAATAAAACGCCAAATATACAAACAAAATTGACAGCAATGCCACAGCCACACGGCACATGCATGCAACAGACGACGGAAGTGCAATTTCTATTTGGACGTTTCCGTATGTGCTCGTGAGGATTCCGCTCGGCTACGAATCCATTTGTATATAGAATAAATACTAGCGGTTAATCTAAATATACTTCCTATCCATTTACAGCATATATTTCGCCCTTTGTTATTATTTTTTAAGATAATTTTTATTTAGCGATCGGTAGTTAGACAAGGGGGAACAGTAGAAACCAATAAGATTGGACTTCCTGTTGTAGCAGCCAATCAATGAAATTCTTCAGTTATTCGAAGCTTCCCGCATGAAAATCGTGAATGTTCATCAGAGATGTTTGAGTGACCGATGAATGGAAATCACATCCAGAGTGCAATATAGCAATTCTTTTGAATTCTTGACATCATGGCACAAACACGGTCCGCAGCGGTGAGTCTTCATATAAGAGTGTTTTTGTATGTAGCGCTATTTGATCGCCTAAAGTGCCCACAAACGTGCACAAACAAGCATTTTGCCATTTTTGTCTGAATCAGTAGTTATGTCAGAGACGCTTTGCCAATATTTAGTTATTTTCTATGTCATGTGATGTAAAAAATTTTTTAATATAGCTTGATTTTAAGGATTTAGTCTCTTTGCGTCGTTGAAATACGATTTTGTGGTAATTGCAGCAAGGCATTTGATGCTAGTTTGCTACGATCCAAAAAAAGTCGCCGTACCTTCAGTGGGGCATGTTTCAGCATGTATTGTCGGCGATTTTGGTTGCTTCCGCTCCGCCATCCGGTGTGTTGTTCAGGCAGGACTGACAACCGCCGTTAAGTTGGACACTTTGTGCCGTCAGATACCATCACATTGATGTTCAACTTTTATTTTGGCCACCCGAAATTCGTGTGTACCTGTTTGAGACAATACTAGTAACATAATGATAAACTTGATAAAGAGTTGAAGTGTGAACCAACCAGAGAAATGTGTGTATTC
The DNA here is from genome assembly GCA_036898135.1 of Oncomelania hupensis. Classification (NCBI taxonomy): domain Eukaryota; kingdom Metazoa; phylum Mollusca; class Gastropoda; order Littorinimorpha; family Pomatiopsidae; genus Oncomelania; species Oncomelania hupensis. The sequence continues at coordinate 54,432,205 of CM072511.1, read as the reverse complement.
TAGTTGTGTTGACGGGGATTCTCTGATAACCCTTGTCGAGGAAAATAAGTTCATTGAATTAGTGAGTGGAATATTTTTTTGGCATATATTTTATTTGTGAACTACATAAAAGACAATGTTTTATCTGATGCAATTTGTACTTTTTTTTTTCATTACTGTGATTTTGTGTCAAATTCAACACATAGTTGGCCAGCCCAGACCTGTTTCCAGTTCTGCCGAGTTCAGAGAGACCAGAATATCTTAACTTTTCGAGTGAACATTGTCATTGAAAAGTTAAACTTTATATTTTTTTTACATGATCTTCATTTAATACCCATGACATCAGAGTTAGTTTAGTGGCACATTCATACTTGTAAGTTCTGTAAGATACATTACATGTATTCAAATATGTCATTTTTCTTTTTTTCCATTTTAATAATAATACTACTGTACAGTGAATGTTTAAGCAACTTTACTTCAGCATAACTCAGATTGAGCAAAGACTCCTAAGGGAGTATTCATGATTAAAGTGGACCTCGCCCATATTTTTGAAGAAAATTTAACTTTAGTAACGTTTGTAGTATCAAATATTTTATGGTTATGACAACCATCTCTTATAATGTCGTTAGCAAGACCCAAATTTTAGCTCCTGTGGTGAAATGCTAAATTGGAAAGTAAAAAGGCAAAATCAGAAAGTGAAATGGTCTTTCCCATTTTTTATGTGGAGTACATGACTGGTGAATGTGTGCTCTCTGTGGATATGGAATTTTATCCAGTCACAAGATGTGGTATTAATATATGCACTGACAGCTATTGCAAAAGGCAAATTAGTGATTTTCAGGGTTAGTGACCTTAGAAGAAGAGTTTAAATTCTTTTTCCGTGTTCGATCGCACTAGGCAATCTCTGGAATCATGAACTTTGCTTGGGATGTATGGTGTCTCGAGTGCGATTCTAAAGAAAAAGGTACACGTTTAGGCTAAGTATAGTTTGGGTAAACACTTGCCCCACAAAAGGTATTTCTGATGGGTAGAACCCCTAAACTTGTAGAAAACTAGAAGTGACTTTGGGCAAAGATTCATGAATATTTTTTCAATTTTTTTTTCCAGTCAAGGAAGGCCACAAGCACTTCAGACAGCAGCAATATGATCCAGTTGCATGAGGACATGGAGGCCACAATGCCTGCTAAGGCAGCCCTGGTTGCTGGCGCTTTACAGAATGCCAACTCCCGCTTTGCCCTGGGAGACATTGGCAACATTAATGCAAAGGTGTCCAGCCTTAGCCTTGAGCCTGGGAAGAAAACTGGAGCCATCAAGAAGGAAATTCTGAGCCAGCAGCCTACCATCACTCGTCAGAAGAACCTGACACGGAGGGCTGCAGCAGCAGCTGCAATGGTGTCCTCGGCAACCACAGCAGTGCCAAGCACGGCCACTAGTCTTAGCACTATCTCCACCAGCATCAAAGCTTCCGCACTGAAGACAGAATTTGTCATCCAAAAGGTATTGCTTCTTCCTTCTCCCCTTTTTTTTTCTTCCTGTCTCAATTTATACAAATACCTTACTTCCTAGGCCCTTGGTCCTTTTGAATAGGAATTTCCATCCCGTGTCTTCCCTTTATTTAGTAGTGAACTTCAAGTTTAAGCCTTTAACACGCGGAGCGGCCGTTAATGACGTGGTCTGCTCAGAGGCTGCCATGTGGTAATCTATTTATATCAAACATGCGAGATTCTCGCACATGTGATTGTGATTTCCGGCGGTGTTTTCACTGCATTTTTAGATTGTGTAGAACGCACACAGTGAATTTTCAAAGTTTGAAAAAAGTTTGAAGTTTGAGAGGCGGAGAATTATGGCGTCAGATTCTTGCAGAATCTGATGAAGAAAATGACCCATTTGAAGGATTTTAGGAGGCTGATTTGGTACAGGTTAATGATGGAGAGGAAAGTGATTTGGACTTTCATTTTAACGATCTTTTTCTGTCTGATTTGAATAACAGAAACGATGAACAATCGGTGCTTTATTATTTGTGGCAGTGATCGTATTGCTACATGTTGTGCGGTATGAAATGTTGACATTCAGATTTTTTTTCCAGTTGCAACACATTGTAAAAATGTATATGTAATATTTCATTTTGAAGAAAAATATGTGCTTGATTTATTAAGTGGAACATAATTTTGGGTGGTGCATTTTTTTATTAATTTTTGTATGTGCATGGTGTAGGTTAGCATTTTGACGGAGTTACTTGCCTTGACCTAGGAAATATAAGCAGATAAGGCTTCGGCTACTGTGGGGGTTAGAAGGTTCAGGAATGAGATTAATTTTTTTTTTTTTTTTACCCTATTGTCCCTTTTTCCATAGGGAAATAGATATGTTTCGACATTATTTTTAATGCTTGGTCAAACTTGTTGTGAATTTATCAGTATAGGTTTCTGTAAATAAAAAATCTGTACAATACTGAATTCTTCAGGAGCCAGCCGTAATAGTGGAGAAAGTGCCCTCAGCCATGCCAAGGCCTGCTGCTATGGACATATCTGCTGACCGCTCAGATGCTGTCTTGCTTGGTCTCAGTGGAGTGGAAGACATAGACGCTGATGATCACGACAATCCACAGCTTGTCACTGAATACGTGAATGACATCTACAAATACATGCGGCACATGGAGGTGAGAAGTCTGTCATTGGCAGCTAAATAATTTTGATGGAATTCCCTTGGATTTATTTTTCTTTTAATTTCTCAATGATTAGTTTGTTCTGCCATGGTCCCAACAAATGTATTTCATCATATTTCAAGGATTGAAGAATTAACGTTTTGCTCACACCAGCTAATGCCTATGTGAGCAGCACTCTTCGGTTCCCCCACATTTTGCTGGCTGCGGGCTATTTATAGCTTGCCTACACTCTTCCAGTGAAAGGAAAGGAGAGAAGCACCGGCGAAGCTATTTATAGCTAGCCTGGCTGAACTAACTTCAAAACCTAAAAGCTTTGGTTGAGTCGGTGTGTGCCCAGAGGTGCCAACTCATACGATTTGTCAGTATTTGCATATAATGAATAAAATACGGAATTATGGGATTTTGAAACACTGCTTTTTTTGGTTCTATTTGTAAACATTGGTTCTCGCACCGATCGCTGTAGTAATGAGCAACTAGCCTGAGAACCAGAGGTTGTGAACTGCTCCGAACTGACCACGATTGAGGTCGTACATGTGACATGCTTAGTCAGTCGTGAATTTTGTTCCAAGTAATCATGCCAATCGCTAACTTTATTACACCAAGCTAGTAGCCTAATCCAATATTGTAATCTGTAGATTATAAATCACTAGCCTCAGTTTTTGTGATGCTTCAATATCAATTTGGGGGTAAGAAGGCAACCAAAGAGGTTAAAACGGAGTGAACTTGTTCTTAGGGCTGCGAGTTGCGTCCCTTGGCCGTGCAAATATAATCAGTAGGTCACATCCCAAGGGCAAAGTCAGTTTTTTTGGCATACAATTTTTGCTGTACGTTATTATTACATGAATGTATTTGGAGTAAGAGGTCGAGGCCATCTCTAGGTCAAGAGTGATGAAAGGTACAAAGATAAAAGTCGGTATTACTTTGCATTTTAATGCCAACGTTTCATTTTATTTTTTCTGGGCACTCATTTTCATGTTAAACAATTTCCATAAGGTGCATGTGAGTAATATAGGCTTTGCCCTTCTGGTTGAAATTAATAGTACTGAAAAGTCGGAAGGGTTGGCACCTCTGTTTGCCTGTGCTGTTACTTATCTGCTATGTGAAGTGGGACAGGTTATATGGCTAAATTATTACTATGTTTTATGTAGAATGTATGAGTGATTCTCCACTGTTGGTAACTAAAACCAGGAAAATGGTATACATTTTCAGAATCCACGAAAACTTGTTTTAATGTGCTTGTTAGAAGCTGGAATACTGTAGTGTTTGGAAATGTATTCAAAATACCAGTGGCAAGCGTACTTTAAAAGAAAATCAAGACCAAAGTTTCATTGATGTGAATGTGTGACTGCATGACGGTGTGACACCAGGGTGCTATTACATCATTATTTTGAATGACCACATGAATCTAACATGTCTGGGGTGAAAGGTCTTAGGAAGCATGAATCATGTGATAGACAATAGAATGTAACAATTTTAATCAGTCTTGCACAATCAGAGCAAAAAGCTGTGACACAGTAACGCTGTTACGCCAGACAGGATATTTTATCTTAAACAGGCAATTCTGGACCTAGAAGTAAAGTAATGCCTAAGAATGGTTATTATACAACTAAAGACACTTTTATAATGTTTGGGACACATTGTACCTAAAGGTGTGTGTGCATAGTTATTTTTAGTTTAGCGTAACATTATATGTGACCCGAAAATCTCAACTAACACAAAAGAGACAAACTACCTTTCATGTTTTTAATTAAAACCATTTAATGGAGAGAAACAATATTTTGGTTTCAATTTAGCGTGAAACTCGCAAGAAAATTATTTTTAATAAAATAGTGGAGTCTTAATTCGACAGAAGGGATCTAGAGCGCATCATGTGACACCGTAATGCTGTTAAGCCAGACAGGATATTTTATCTTAAACAGGCAATTCTGGACCTAGAAGTAAAATAATGCCTAAGAATGGTTATTATTAAACTAAAGACACTGTTATGTTTGGGACAGATTGTACCTAAAAGGGTGTAACATTACATGGGACCCCAAAATCTCAACTAATGCAAAAGAGACAAACTACCTTTCATGTTTTAAAAACCATTTAATGGAGAGAAACAATATTTTAGTTTCAATTTAGCGTGAAACTCACAAGAAATTTATTTTTAATAAGAATAGATAGTCATGGTGGAGTCTTCATTCGACAGGAGGGATCTCGAGCGCATCATGTGACGCTACGTGAAATTGGTTGTAAAGTGTAAGCTTTTCAACACATTCCGAGAATAAAATTAAAATCTGAATTTTACACTAAATTTAATCACACCCAAAGATATCTATAGTTAATGATAAAGTTATAAATTGTATTTGTGCTCCCCAGAATCAATCGGAAACCTCTCAAATGATGACAAACACTATATTTAAAACATGTCGTATCGTGCGCATCCGGTTTGAATACTGGCAAAAAGTGTGACACTTCCACAAGTTTTGTGTTCTACGTCAAAGCAAACCTGTGCACTCTTACGATTTTGGTGTAATTTTTACGCGAAAATTTTATTTTACGACTTTGAGCACAATTTTGCACTTACAAATTTAAAAAAAAAATTTTTTTTTATTACTCTTGTAATTTTGCCTTGGGCAGTTTTGCGCTGTAAGCATTTCTATGGAATATGCACCTTATAAATTGCCATCATCATCAAAAATTCCGACTGTCTAAAATTAATTACACCTCTACTAGTGTACTTTCACTTTTGTTAATCCTTGTTTTAAGACATGACATTGTGAGTACTCTCCCCTTGTGTGAATCTCCGTGGCTTGGATTTAGTTAAGGAGATTTTACTCCATTTTGGCGCAATTTTACCAAAGTGTTGCCAAAGAGAGTAAGAGACTTACTCAAAATGTCTAAACGAAAGTGTACCGATGAACAAGAGGAGGGACCTAGCTCCAAAAAAGTTAATAAACCTGTGCAGCAAGTTTTTTTGTCCAAGTACAAGAAGTTTGATGGAATTTGGGATCGTCGCATGCGGGGTGTGTTTATTGTTCATCAGATTTTTCTATAGCACATTCAGGAAAGTTCGATGTTTCTAAACACTGCGCCACCAAGTCACACAAGGCAAATGTCGAAGGTCAGAAAGCTGCAGCAAAGAGTAAAACAGTTGACACGTTTTTTAAACCAGTGAACAGACTAGGTTTTTGGGAACAGCAAGTTATTAGGGCTGAAACAATAATGACAGAACTTATTGTGAAAACAAATTTACCTTTGACTACTGCGGACATAATTTCAAAAGCCGGAAAAGGTGCATTTTCTGATAGCCAAATCGCAAAAGATTATCACTGCGGACGACATAAGACAACAGCTCTTGTCAAACAAATGGCATCAGACATTAAGGCTGACCTCCGGAAACGACTTGCTGCAGGACCGTTTTCAGTGGCAACAGATGGGTCAAACGATCAGAGGACCAAACAGTACCCTGTAGTTGTTACTTCATTAATTGATATTGTGCTTTGAATCATATTTGAGTGTAAAGTTAAAAAGGCGTGAAAAAAAATTTATGTTGGTGAATTACACCAAAGTTTTGTAAATTACACTTTTTGGCCTGGGAAATACACTAGCTCATTTTTCGGGGTGCACAGGTCTGGTCAAAGACTGCTTATTATTCAACATAAAACGTCACTAAATCTCGTGTAGTTAATAAAACCGGAAACAGTTGCAATCAATCGATAAAGTGTTTGTTTATATTTTATTTTTGGATTTGAATTTTCCACATAACGTAGCGCATCATCGTAACCCCAGTTTATAAATCTGTCCCACAAAATTATTGAGAGGTGATAAATATAAAACTTTTGCACCAATTTACTTGTTGATACAAATTGCTTTGTCTGTATTGTTAACATTTTTTTTCATCTGCTCGAAGGCACACACTATGAAAAGGTTTTACATCAGCCGTGTCACCGCTTGACGCGCACGTTACGATACCTTTGTGTTCGTTTTTTACAAATTGCAGTGTTATATACACTCGGCAGATCACATTGGGCAATAAAATAAAGCATTTTTGTTTGTTTTTAATGCAAAATATTAACTCTTTCCCTGCCAATCGACGATATATCGTCGATCTGAGCCGCCATGTTTGTGCCAATCGACGATATATCATCGATTTCAGTATTCCGTTTCGTTCTGGTTTTTTGCGCAGTCCAATCCAAGTTTTATTTTAACCAAAGAGAGATAACTCTTTCTACTTTCTTTCTCCATCGACACGCGCGTGGTTTCTTCAAATTGATTCGTTTTTAGAGTGCTTTTTTGTGCACTTTACTAAGCATTGTGATGGGCACAATCGACAGTGTGTCAAACTCTGCTAATAATCAATATAATTTCAAACTGTAAAGTGTATTTTGATCCTAAATAAATTTTCTTTCTGGTGTGTGAAGCTGATTCAGTGATTGGAATTATTCCTCCAGATTTTTTTTATCACTGTGGTATGTAGAAATATTATTTTATTTTATCATTTCAAAAAGATCAACATGCTTTCAAAACACATATTTCAATAACATAATCAAATTAACATTTTTGTGGGGTTTTTCTTATTCTTCACTCTTTTACCTTTAATTTGATATGAAATATGTCTATTTAACAACTATTATTGAAAGAACAGTAGCTTAAATGCCTAAGCAGGAGGGTGGAGAACAACTGAATCAAGAAATCTCTGAAATCCGGCCGGGGCCCAGGGGCCAAGCCCTAATTCGCCCCCTGGAAGAAAATGAATTTATGCAATTTTGAAAGTAATTTAGGGCCTCCTGAAAACAAAAAGCACAAAGTAAACATGAAAAGAAACAACAAAAAAAAAAAAAAAAAGAATGTTTTATGCACTTGTCTTTCAAAAAAGTTAAGAATCTTGATTTGTAGGCCTAACAAAGTTTGAGGTCCACCACTGTTACACACAAACTCCACATTTCCAATTTTACTGGGCACACGTTTGTCTATTTTTTAGCTGTAAACAGGCAAGAATTTTTATAATTTTAGAGATATTTAGGCGTACGTTAGTAAAAACACTACATCTTAGGTATTAGTGACTAGTGTATAGATTTAAATGAAATGAAATGCACAATGAACAGAAATAAATTCTCTTTTGATTATCTACCTTTTTATACTTTTCTTGTCATGTCTTGTTTTTTATTACTCCATGTGTATACCAAAAAAAAGTTTTAAAAAGTCCAAACAAGCCCCCTCTTCTTCACTTTCATGCCAGTCTGAAAGATCGTATGCATGCACACAAGTCAATTGCCGGAAGTCTCACAATCTTTCAAACAACGCGAGAATATAACCACATGGTTGATACTGACGCTTTTGGACGTTTTGCCTGTTTAGACCTTCGGCCGCTTTTGGCCGCTATGCCCAGTAAAGGGTAGCCCTCAGCTTCTCACACTCGGAACTCAATATTTTTTTCTCGGAAATGCAAATGCCTTCCGCGGATTCGCGGAAAATTCTCCACCCTGCTAAGGTACTGAACTTTCTTTCCGGTGCCAGAGAAATGTCTGGCACAAACGTGGAAACATGCCTGGCAGGGAAAGAGTTAAATCAACATGCCTGTTTTTTGCAACAGTTCAAGGTTTTAGTGAGGTGGTGTTGCCGTTCCGTATTTTTACCGCCATTTTGACTCGTTTTACTTGCATTTTTATTTATTTATAAATACATATACCCAAATAAAAAACTTCTTTCTGCTAACAGTGTTTCTTTAACATATACTGAATACAGTAATTGATATTTAATTTAGTACCAAGAAGATTGTTTATTTAATTGTTCTTGAGCGTGAATGTGAGCTACCCCACTTAGTAACCAACAGTGGAGAATCAGTCATAAACAAACTTTGTTTTTATTGCCAATTCTTTTTTTCAATCCTGTGTTGCAGACCGAATTAACAGTGCGTCCCCACTACTTGGATGGATCAGATGTCACGGGCAAAATGCGAGGAATCTTGGTCGATTGGTTGTGCCAAGTGCATCACAGGTTTCACTTGCTGCAGGAGACCCTCTACCTCACTGTGGCAGTCATTGACAGATATTTGCAGGTAAGCCTGCACTGTTGTAGTATACAGACAGCATTAGGTTGTGATTAATCAATTATATATTGTGTATTTCATCGTTCTCGCACAACTAATTCTAAGGCGATAGTTTTATGAATCGACTTCAGACCAGCACAGTATTTTTGCATCATTACTAGAATTTGTATAACTATTTGAACATTTAAATTGTGTTCCTATCAACGGATATTTGAATTTATCTTTTCTGATTCTTGGTACATATTTACAAGGTTCACACATGCTTGGAAAGTCATGTAATTTCAAAGCTTGGTTTTTCAGACCTGGAAAGTCGTGGAAATTCAATTGAAATCATAAAAATTTTTATGAAGTGGGGAAACGTGGGTTTTTAGTTTTGTGAACTAGCTGACCAAATCAAATGCTATTAAAAAAAAAAGTCAGCAAAGGAGAAGGAAGATTTTAACATTCAAATGGGACATTTATGGCAAACTAGAAAAACAAACATGTAAAACTAAAAGCAGAAAATAAAATGAATGGCCATGAGGTATATTGGTAGAATGTTTTTTTCATCACTTAATGTATGCATTGGAGCGATTCATCTGTCCTCAAAATACATAATTTGCATGGAAAAGTCATGAAAATACTTGTTATGTAGCTCTGTATGAACCTTGTATTTACTAATTATTAGAGGTTTTGATAACAATTAAATCAATGCATAACCGAATATGAAATAAAATTTTTGAACAAGTGATTTGCGTGGTGTCAGTAGTACAATACATTGGTGGCATTACTTAGTAATTAATACAAGACGTTACTGATTTTATTATTTAGGCAATGCCTACTTTTCAGGTAAAACCAGCGACAAGGAACAAGCTGCAGTTGGTGGGTGTGACATCAATGCTTTTGGCGTCCAAGTACGAGGAAATGTTCGCCCCAGAAGTGGCAGATTTTGTCTACATCACAGACAACGCCTATGACAAAGCTGACATAAGAGAAATGGAGCGGGATATATTAAGAACTTTAAACTTTTGCTTTGGAAAACCATTATGTCTTCACTTTCTGAGGCGGAACTCTAAGGCTGGTCAGGTACATGCCCTTTTTATCCACATTCAGAGAGCATTACATTTATCATTAGGTTTCTCAATTGGGTGAAGTCATTCACTCATTGGATGTGGAACATTTTTGACTCGCATGCATAGCAATGTGAGTCTATGCAAAAGTGTCAATTCATACGATTTTTCTGTATTTCCGATATAAGGAATATAGTACGAAATTACCGGATTTTGAAAATCGCTCCTTTTATTCCATTTTGTATGAATTTTTTGAAAAAACTGCAAAAAACTGGTTCTCGCTCCAACTTTGACAATAATGTGCAACTAGCCTGAGAACTATAGGTTGGGAATCGCTCCGAACTGACCACAGCTTAAATTGTTCATGAGACTTGCATAGCTAATCGTGAATTTTGTTGCCAGTATTCACATTTCCGTTTGAATATAGGCTAATCACTAGCATCAGTTTTTTTTTTGTTGCTCCCACAATATGAAAATTGGAGGAAGAGGACGAGCCAGAAAATGAAAAAATAATGGAGATTCTGGTGCAGATTCTGCACCGAAGCAGGCGAAACACTTCCAAAAGGTCATAACGAAATCCACTACGGACTATCCTTGTGTGGTTCCATCAATCCAAGCAATATGCCTATGGTGTGAATCTGACATCGATCATCTCGCATGGTAAATACGATGATATTGTGAGGCACACAAAAACACCGAACCATATTAAATGCTGGGTTGGCACATGTAACGTTCTAAGGCAGACACAGACCTTGCTGTGAATTGTGCATAAGCATTGTTTGCACATTTTTCAGCAGGCTTTCTTCATGTTTCAGTATTTGGTTAAGGACTTGTTGACTTCTTAGTTGCCTATTAACTTGCAAGTTACATGTGCGAGTTTTGTGGAGAAAAGTGAACATGGACTATAGTGTCATATAGTTGGAATTCATTTTTTAAATTTTTTAATTGATCATTGAATATATCCTGCGTAAGTGAAAAAGAACACGCCCACGTCACTGTGACTCGTTGAATGAAAGAGCCGTGGTTAATGCTCCTGAAGGTTTTATTAAACTCTTGATTTTTCAAATTAATAGTACTGAAAAGTCATTTTAAGGGTTGGCACCTCTGTGTACTCAGCCCCACCTTCCTCCTTTCCCCAAAACAAATCAAGGGTTTTACACATCTCTGCGAGGAGTCCTAAATGGTCCAAAAATATTGAAAAAAATGTCCGTCTGCCTGCCATCCATCCGTCTGTGCAAAAACTCTGAACCTATTTCAACTATCACAACCAAACTTGGTAACAGGGTGTATACCCTTCTCAAGGTCAAGAGCATAGAAAGATCAAAGCAGTGTTCCCTCCACACACAAAAAATGAGAGTCCTTGGGACTCCCAGGTATAAAATTTTAAGAGTCCTTGTGCAAATTTTGAGAGTCCCCAAATCGGAAAAAGAAATGTAAAAACAAGTCCAAGCCTCACTTTTTTTCTTCTTTTTTTTTAACTCTGTTAAAGCGTCACATTAGTTATCATAATCATATAAAACCAAAAAATTAAAACATGTATTAAATGTTTATTTAAGCCTGAAACGCTTGGTTGCTGCAAACTCCTTCAGAGCACCCTGCACAACAGCTTCTGGATATGTACTTGATGTTGCTGTGGATGAACGGGTTTTGGGCCCCAGTCAACCAAGTCAGAAGTGACATGATCGTGTATGATAGAATCAAAGAATGGATTCACGAAGATTTCTTCTGTTCGGTGAATGGATTGCTTTGAGGAAGTTTACAATGTGCGCGCATGCGATTTTTAAGAACGACAACTCCCGACACAATCTTTAATTATCTGCAATGGCAGTCTCAGTTGGATTTTGATTATGCCGTGAATTAGATCGCCACTCGTTGGTCGTATTTTTGACTTCAGCTTTTGGACAAAAATGTGTGCGTCCACAGGACGCACATATGCAAATTTTTCTGCGTCATTTTTCATATTTTGTGCGTAATTGACGCACTACTGTGCGTAATCGGGAACACTGGATCAGAGTCATGTTACTTTGCATCTTTATGCCACCATTTCATTTTGTTTCTTCTGGGCACTCATTTTCATGCTAAATATTGCCATTTCCATAAAGAGCATACGAGTCATGTGTGCTTTGCCCTTCTAATTTCTTAAGGTTTTGAAATGTGCAACTGTTGTGTAGATAAAAGGAATTCCTGATAATTTATGCACACTTGGTGAACCAAAACTACTGTGCGCTGAAGTGTTTTTAAGTTGTCCTTGGTTTGCTTTCAGGTGGATTCCACAAAACATACACTGGCCAAATACTTAATGGAGCTGACGATCACAGAGTATGATATGGTGCACTTAAAACCCTCTCTCATCGCTGCAGCAGCACTCTACTTGTCCATCAAGCTGCTGGATAACTCGCCCTGGGTATTTTAACTTTAATAATCCCCATCTTCCCCCCCCACCCCCCCCCCCCCCCCCAAAAAAAAAAAAAAAAAAAAGATTTTTGCACCTTTGCGAGATGATTTTTAAACTTTATTGTCCCTTTTTATTGGTAAATTCTGGGCCACTTCACCTGGGAAAGGCTTAGTTGCAGCCTGTGGCGAACCCAAACCCAATCTACCTAATATTTGTGGTGTGTTTTTTTTTTTTTTAATTTGCTGGGGGAACAAACTTGAGTACCGGTAGAAAACCTCCCAAGATGTTGCCCGAGTTGAAAGTAAATGTTGGGAGAAACTAATACCTAGAGGTGGGATCGTTCCTACACCTGTCGGGTGCCATTGGTTTCTAGCCTGTAAACAAGTACAGTTGGACCATGTGGCTACAATGAGTCCTATATAGTCCAAAAATGACAATTAGGGGAGTGGGGTGGGGGGGGGGTAATGTGTGTGTGTCTGTCTGTGCACCATGCGCCATCTGTGCAAAACTTGCAAGTGGATTAATATCTCGGAACCTTTCTACTATTTCAACCAAACTTGGAAAGATGGTGTATACATCCATGAGACCTAGTAAATAAGTGAGAAAATGACTTCATGTCAAGGTCACATGGTCAACAAATGTTAGTCAAAAATTGACTAATTTTTGACAAAATTTCACTTTTTAAAAATTATTAATATTGAACTTATTGTTCTTTGATGCATGATAGATATCGTTGAGACACAACCTACTATGCACATTTGGTCAACCACTCCAAGGTCACCTCACCCCCCCCCCCTTCCTCCTCTCCCGTGAGGGTGCTGGGGGTTAGTTCAGTGTAAATAGTATCCCCACTTTCTGAAAATTTAGTGCTTTAAATTCCCACTGTCGATGTCTTTGTTCTTTCTCATTCCTGCTCTGTTCTATCAATCTACTTTACTATCTTCTTCTTTACTAGACCAGTCACCTACCTTTTTTCTTGAAAACTCTTCCGGGACAAAACTCGTTTGTGTGTGAGGTTTGTTGGATCAGCTTGAAAATATTGGACGCTTTCTGCCAGGTGGTCACTGGGGCTTCCTATGATATTTGGCTGCAATGTAGGCATTTTATATGTATGTGTTTTATTTTATAATGATGTTTATATTCTATTTTGTTTTTGTAAACAAGGGTTTGATAAATTAAGAGTGTTTCCTGCGTGTAATGTCTTTATTGTAAAGTGAGCGGCTGGTAGGGTGCCTTCTGTGTTACCACTAGGGTTGTTTCGGCAGATCTTTTATGCGGATCAGGGGCGGGTCATCTTTCAGCGAAGTTGTGGTCCTGATTTGGCTATACTGGTCCTGATTTCAGGCTGGGGAACTCTCCTCAGATCCGCGATTTTCTGAGAAAAGGTACAGTCACTCCCGAGAAAATTAGAGGTCCGAGAAAAAAAATCGCTCTGAGAAAACAAAAAATCACAAAACGCAATCTATTCTAGTCCAATTCTCGATCCATGTCCGTGTCCAGCTTTTTTCTCGTCACTAAAGTGCCGCCCGCGCCCTCTATTGTTACTTCGAATTCACTGCCCAATAAGGCTTACTAGCATCACTTGACTACAGCGGGCAAAGGCGATGTTGAACGTTTGGCGGTTCACGTGAAGTTCAGTCCTTTGTCACTGTCCGCCATTGTTAGTTTATAATCGCTATACTATCATGGTCAAGTCGTGTGTTTCATGTATTATTAACCGCGAAGACCCTTTTGAAGAAGGGGAAATCAACAAATGGGAATGGCTTGAAAAGATGGCGAAAGTGTAACTGCACTCCATGTCATGGGTAACTACTACTTATACTACTACTAATGATAATGTCCTTATGAACACATGATGAATATTATGAAAAACATCCACGTTTATCTCTCACAAAAAGCATTCTTTTTGGGTGTACATGCTAGGAAACGTTCAGCTTCTGGGGGGCTTTGCCCCCCACCGGGGCTTTGCCCCTGGACATGACCAGACCGGGAAGGCCCCTGGACCCCGGCCAGATTTCAGAGAGTTTTGCTTTAGACTGTTCCCCAGCCTGTGATTTGGCTCGGAAGAGTCCGCTGGACCTAAAGCAATAATCATGTAATGTAATGTCCAAGGTCACTGGATCTGTCCTAAGTCAGTTTAGGTACGTTGAAGTAACATTGACCCTAAACTGAGGGATATAAAGTCTAAACTGGTTGTATTTCAGATGTGTTCTGTTTTTGCATTGATCTTGAAGGTCGGGTTCATTTCAGGCCTTTCAAAAACGTACCAAAAATACGTAATTGTATAAAGGAATGGCTGTATATTTATTTAAACCATAGTATGCAACATCATTGGGTTATTGCTTCTTAGCATCAGATTGACAGTAACGTTACATTTCCCGTTCATGTTAATTACTTTGTTGCAGTTTTATCCAGCATTCAGTTGACTGGAGAGTGACATCCTGATGATTAAATGTATGATTTTATGGTTTCATTTTGTTTGCAGACGGATACACTTACATACTACAGTACTTACAATGAAGTTCAGCTACAACCAACGGTTGCCAAGCTTGCAAGCTTGGTGGTGAAAGCCGAGAACAGCAAGCTTACTGTAAGTTGATAATAGAAGACGGCTTGAAGGATCGCCTTGGAACTTTCAGATATGCGTTCTTGTACACATGAATAGGAACGGAACGTTGCTGCAATTTCGGGATTTACACGTGTTTTTTTTTTTACATACTCTGACCCCTGTTACTAGTGTGATGTGGCTGATGTATGGTTTTCTGACTCTAGTACAAACTAGTTAATCCATGAGGTTAGGTTGTACAAGGCTTGTAAGGTGTTGCGCAAGAGAAAAACGATGAGCAAGATAGTGTAATGTTTTTAAACCGACCTATTTCCTAATGCAGACAGTAAATTTTAAAAAATGGAAAAGTAAGTCGTAATACACATTAGCCTAAATGGTGCAAAAACTGTATATCCGCATGCAAACATTCGCACTTTTCTATAAACAAAACATTGTATCTAGTTAATGAGGATTGATTCAGGAATCTATTAGAGAGCTGTCCTTGATAATTCTATTTTAGAACACCAGCTCTACTTTTTTTAAGTTTTAGGTAATCATCTTATTTACCCACAATTTTTTTTTAATAAGTGATCTGTGAAATTTAACAGTGTATTGAAGTTTCAGCTTCAATTTTCCTATTCAGATTTTAGGTTCCATTTCCCATTTGGGTTAGCATGACTCCGATTTATTTTTGATCAAACTACTGATGTACAACGTTCTGAAACAGAGTGCTGATCACATGGTTTTCAGTGATTGTGCTCAAAATTTTTTCTAACTGGTACAGGGAAATTTTATTCCGGCAGCCTTTCCTAATATGTAAGGTAAAGGTGTAACATGAAACGTTCTGTACTTTATGAATTAACTTTTTTTTTTACAAACAATTCAGCACCCAAATAGGTCCTTTCAAAACTCTACCCACTCCTATAGCAGTAGCTTGATTTGTTTTGATGAATTACAATTTCAAAAAGTATTTTGCCAGCAATGGCCAGTGGATGTGATCCCTGATATTAGAATTGAATGACTAACTTTGCTTCTTCTTTTATGCAGGCAATCCGAACAAAATATAGCACCTCCAAGTTGATGAAGATCAGTCAAATTCCAGAGCTCAAATCATCCCTCATCACAGAACTTGCTGCCCAAGCCAGCTGATCCCCTCCATTGAACCATCAAATTTCAACTGCATTGGGCCAGCTATCCTGATTTGAGTGCCGTATGGCTGCCTTTACCAGCTATTTCATATCTGACCAGCAATTATATGGTTGAGTCTGCCTGAGAAAAACCTGGCTGCCAGTAAATTACTTTGGCCTTCTAGATGCTGCTGTGATAATGCAACTTTAGTTCAGTCTTTTACAGCGGTTTGCATTGAAATATTTGGCTCAGAAAGGGATTCCAGCCGTCGGCTTGCCAAATACAAATAATACTGCTTTGCAAGGAATAGTCTTTGCTATACATTCCTGAAAGACTGCCTTTTTTATTTTATTTTTACTAAATTTTTAGGGTAAGTAAAATTAAAATGACAAGCAGAGCATGAAAAATAATCTTTAAAAAGGTATTTCTATCATGGATTTTAGTGTTGTGTGTTAGTGTGAGTGGCAACTTCGCTGCACAAGCATTCAGAGATCTTTGACAGCGAGGGTCTGTCCAAGTGGTCATAGATCTGTGATAATTTATATTAGATCGCCATGTTAGTGACGCCGCAGCGAAAGATACAGTGGCTAGTGTGGAAATGAACGGAGTATGAAAGGCAAGACATGCCCGTCCCATGTTAGATGTCATGAAACTTGCTTTGTGAATCAAAATGAAGATCTTGTTTGATGCATTACTGACTTGATAAATAAGGACCAGAACAATTACATCATGTTATATTTTGATTTGTATTAATTTAATTTTATATTTTATAAACCTGGCGTCTTCCCTTTACTATTAGCAAAAAGTATTTAAACAAAAGTTTCTGCTACTCAATTTGTATATAATACATGTTATTTATTTCTTGAAGGAAATGAATATTTTTGGAAAGATGATTGATTAGCCACGATACCATTCTACTTTGGGATTTTGTTGTGATTGCTAGCATGATCGTTAAAAACTGGGATAAATCAAGTTTAATACTCGTTGAACCAGTTGTTAATGCATGTCTGCATGGATTCTGTAAATCTGAAGTTATAAGGAAGTGGAGCATTATACAAGTGCCTTTATTGTATTGGTGTGAATGAAGTCTAATAAATGTGACGCTCATCAAGCTTCTTTTAGCTGTAGGGGACAGGACTAGGTTGAATGTTGTGTGTACGGAGTTTTTTTTTTTTTAGTTTTATATTTGACTTTTCCTGTATTTTGTTTAAATGTGAAGTTTGTATGACAGACTGTATGTATGATTGTCAGATGTCGAGAACATTTTTTAGCCTTGAATGAACTATTGATTTCAATAAAGATCAAAGACTGTCTAAATTCTGGTTATGTCCACTTTGTATCACTTTCTCATCTTTTTGTAACGGTTCACACATTTGACAATAGCAAATTCTGAACATCTTCCAAAACTGCAGTCACTATTTCCTTGTCATTCCTGTTAAAATGCAAGTGCATGGCTGCAATTTCAAGTTGGCAGTTGTCTACATTTCACAAGACAAATGCGGTTAATGGTATTTTTACAATGGATCAGTGCAACTGCACCAATGCCAAAAAAACACCACTTGAATGCAGCTCAGGTTTTTAATACAAAACGGGTAAAACTAGTAACTGTATTGTTGGTTAAATAACTGATTGCTTTGTGGAAGCTTCCAATATATTAAAAAAAATTATTCTGTGCACGGCTAACTCCACTATTTCAAAGTGTTTTATATGATCCATTAGAGCGATCCTGACCCAAACTTGTGGCAAAGTTTTTCAACTAAAATGAAATGAAAAAAACATTCCCTAATGAACAAAAATTTATATTGGCCTTTTTTGGTCGTGCTTAAACCATTGCTAAAATCTAACCAAACACAAGAGCAAACTAACAATAGCAAAGCAGTTGGACAATCTTAAGCTTCAACAAATGCTGCTGAGGCTGCATCACAAGAACCTCGCACCGAATGGATTTTGACCAAGCTTTGTCAAGACATTATTTAAGTAAGTGTCAAGCTTCCCATGCCATCGTCAGGGCTAGTAATTTTCAGCGTTTCAGCAAATTTCAGCTATTGCATAAATATTTCCCAGGAAACCAAAATGGTTTTCCATGGAAGAATAAAAACATTTCACAACGATCTTAACAATATATGAAGCCAGTGTCCAGCATTCAGTCATTGTTGGTAAAGCACCTCACAAACCTGTTCAGAGAAACTGCAGCCACAAACAAACCACTCTCTCCAAATTCTTCAAACATACCAACTAAACCATTGCCAGTGAAAAAACTGTTTCAAGATTTGTGTAGTGCATCAGTATGTATGAAGATTTAAAAAAAAAAACCACGAAATGTGGACTTTATTAATGAATAGTGAGTGTCAACTGAGCATCAGTGTGTGTTTACACTTAGAATTGTAGTTGGACTTTGTTGACGAATAATAACTAAGATATGCATTGATAAAGACAGGCTACTTCAAGAGTTCAGGTGTGTGTAAGCAAGCTAGTCTTTCCTTCGCTAATGTATATGTTTTTGCTCATAAAAAATACTAGATTAAAACGCAACAATTCGTTTTTGGTGGGAAGAGGGTGAGGGATGAGGAGGGGTCTTTTCCCTGCACTTTCTACCAGCTCCTAGACACTTCCTGGACCCCGGCCAATTTTCTCTTTTTAAAATCCAGACCATTACAAGCCTTGGATCATATAAAATTAGGCTCAACTGCAAAGGTCAAGGTCGCTGGGGTAACTTTGTTACTAATCACATTTTGCTCGATATATTAAAAGCGGCTAATCCGATTTTGTTGATTTTTGGTACACAGGTATTTCAACTCATGGTAATGAATAATTCAGTGCATGGCATTCTGGTTTGTGGTCGGTCCTTTGTTCCAAATTTTATTGTTTTATTAAAAAAAAACATTTTTTGCCTTGCCTCATTCAAGAACACCTGGCTCGATTTGGATTATATTTTACTATGCTGATACCTTAGCCACCACTAAGCTTTTTTGTCTTTGATCTTTGCTCTTTCTCGAAGGTCAGTGTTGCCGACGTTAATTTTATTATTATTATTATTATTATTATTATTATTATTATTATTATTATTATTATTATTATTATTATTATTCTACTCTTTCTCTCGAGATTGGCTGAACGGATTTTGATACATACTCTTTTGTGCCTGCATAATTATAATTAATGGCCCATTATTCCAGACTCTTATAGGTACATTTCACAAGACAAATGCGGTTAATGGTATTTTGACAATGGATCAGTGCAACTGCACCAATGCCAAAAAAACACCACTTGAATGCAGCTCAGGTTTTTAATACAAAACACCGAAACGACCTGTATTTCTTTTATCTTGCTTCATTACAATAAACCCTGTCACATCAACATGAAAATCAAACCCTTTCATGACATCAACATAAAAATTCGCACTTCTGAAAATGCAGATTTCTTTTTATTGATTTATAAAATAGAAATTTTCGCGCACACCAAGTACCGCATTGTGGATTTTTTGTCATGTATAGGGATTATTACCAAAGGGTCCTCAAAAAGAAGTCACACATTGGTAGTAAAAGGGTTAATTAACCCGGAAATGGAGTAGGCCTAATTTCGAGCTGCTTGAATCTCCTCCCCTTATTCTGCATGTGATGGTGTCTCGAAGCTTAAGTTTTTATGTTTTGAATCTGGCAAGCATACGAAGACATGTCGATGTTGCAACGTATATTTTTTGGGTCAATTCCGAAAGAAAAGGACAAGACTCAATCTGAGCCTCAGGTTGCAACTTCTCTCTCTCTCTCTCTCTCTCTCTCTCTCTCTCTCTCTCTCTCTCTCTCTCTCTCTCTCTCTCAGGGTCTGGGTTGTTTCTTTCAGTTTCAGTTGCAGTTTCACTTACCATTACTGATCAGCGTTATGAAACAATGCAGTATGTTGATTTAAATCGCAAGTAAGAAATCAAATTTCATACATAAAATTATAAAACTTTAAGTTCAAAATGCTTCTGATCTTTATATATTTCTGCATGGTTTTGAGTACGCCGATTAAACGATCATCAGTGGTGCCCCAACGACCATCGAGTTACTGGATAGGAAAGGATTGTTGCAGATAAACTGATAATGTAAGTCATTTGGTTGATAATTTACTTCATTAAAAAGTCTTAAACGCTAACACAAGAATATTAATTGAATTCCACTTCATCTGAACTCGACGGAAGCCCATAATTATAATTGCAGCAGACCATTGGACAACACGATGACATGCTCACACTCACAGTGGTGAAGAAACGGAAACTCCGATGGTATGGTATGGCCGCGTCAGCAGAGCATCAGGCCTTGCAAAGACCATCCTGCAAGGTAAGGGGTGCAAGGAGGCAGAGACAGAAAAAGTGAGGGGAGGACAACATTTGAGAATGGACCGGCTTGACAGTACGGCAGAGTAATCAACCTGATGATTGAGGCCGTCTAATGGATGAAGATGAAGACACTGAGCAAAGCCATGAGGGTTGCTGAGGACAGAGAAACATGGAGTACGCTGGTTAAACAATCATCTGGTGTGCCCCAACGACCTTCGAGTTACGGGGTAGGATAGGATTGTTGCAGATAAACTGATAATGTAAGTGATTTGGTCGATAATTTACTTCATAAAATGTCTCTGACACTAACACAAGAATAGTAATTGAATTGCACTTCATCTGATCTCTACAGAAGCCCAACATTATAATTGAAGGAGACTAGCACCCACAGCTGCAAGTGGGTGGCTTGGGTTAGATCCTGTATCAGCCAGACCTTTGAGCACTTCTTGAACTGGAAATGAGCTATATAAAAATAATAATAATACTGGATGCTATATCCGCGCCTTTCCCCAAATCAATCTGGCTCAAAGCGCGGCGATCTGTACCAACATATTCGCTCGCCTGTCTCATCCACCCTCACACACACACACACACAACAAATACACATCCATCACTCAAACAGGTGGTGTAAAGGCATGGAGATCGCTATTGGAAGACGGAAAGAAAATCGAATTTTTATTTTTTGAAATTTTATATTGACTGCGTTCAGTACTATTATTGAAGAGAGGGAGGAAACCGGAGTGCCTGGAAAAAACCCTCGGTGACCTCAATAGTCTCATACCTAAATCACATACGTTCGCCCCTTGCAGGAATCGAACCCGCGACCTTTGGCATAGGAAACCGGCGAGTAATCCACTGCGCCGTGAGGCCATCATAAGAGCAATTAAATTAATGATAAATAAGTCATTTATAATGTGAAGATGGAAGTATAAGCTGCTACAATATGTTTAGAAAATTAACATTTAAATTGTATTTGGTGACTGAAAGGTGTGGGCAAGTACTTTGGAAGCAGAACAACCTTACAATCCATACAGTGAACTACTTCTGCTACAACAACATTCTGACATTGTGCGACTGCTTCTCAGAATCGATGACAGGAGGTTTGCAGCAGTTGCCATTTTCTTTTAATTGGTTTGTGTTTATAGATTATATATATATATATATATATATATATATATATATATATATATAGAGAGAGAGAGAGAGAGAGAGAGAGAGAGAGAGAGAGAGAGAGAGAGAGAGAGAGAGAGAGAGAGAGAGAGAGAGAGTATAATAGTCATTTAGCAAAATAATAGTCATGTAGCAAGATTTACATTAATTACAAGGCTTAGATGATTATTATTGTCTGAGGTTTGTGGCATTATTATATTTATTGGTATGAGTGTGAAGTGGAAGAAAACTAAATACAATGAAACAAAATAAATACCAATAATACTATAATTATTAGATTGTCATTCAGTCTTCAAGGGTTGTGTTTTCAGATTTGTTTCTGCTGGTGATGATAACAAAGCAGTAATATGGGAAGTTCAGGTAAAGAATATAGTTATAGTCTATTTCGATTTTTTTTAAACAAGATAATTATTTGTAAATTAATTGACTAGTTAAAATAAGAATTTGTGACTAGTTACAGAATGAAAACTGTTCTTATTCTGAGGAGAGTTCGGATCAACTTGGTGTGTGGAGTGGTAATGCTCATTTGTTGATTTTTAGTAAACACTTA
This sequence comes from Oncomelania hupensis, assembly GCA_036898135.1. NCBI lineage: Eukaryota > Metazoa > Mollusca > Gastropoda > Littorinimorpha > Pomatiopsidae > Oncomelania > Oncomelania hupensis. Next base: position 54,410,375 of record CM072511.1, on the reverse strand, counting down.
TACTGTCACTCAAGTTTCACCATGCTACGGTAGTATACTCTGTGCACATAGGATATTAATGCCAGAAAAATAAGGAGAGGAGAGGGGAACTAAATTTGTGCTTAAATAAGAATAAACTGGTTTAATTTTGTGTGTATGAATGCACTCACCTTACCTTTTTTGATAAGTTGTCACCAGTCACATCTTGATCTTTGTTTGTGTAACTTTCAGTATGGCAGAAAGCTAACGACACTCGTTGGTCATTCTCACCCCATCACAAGTATGTTACTACTGGAGCCCCATAAAGACTCGGTGGATGACTACTTCTTGTTGACGGGGTCCTCCGACAAACAGATCAAAGTTCGTTTCCTAGAGAAACCATGATTTGATTTTATCATCATTTTGATCAGATCTTGGTGTTTTGAATCCCTTTCTCCCCAAAAGCTGCTTTTATTCGATTTAACACACAAAAATAAATAAGTAAATGCTGAGATTCAAAGTCATTTTACTTCAAATTAGACATTTTCAGTGTTTTTGGTAAAAAGAGATGTTTTAATCCCGTCCATGAGTTTTAATTCAATTGCTATTACTGAGTATAAAATAGCTTATAATGAGAGCTATTTGCCTGTATATTGTAATATACCTTATATATGTAATATCTTGTTTCAATATATTATAAATTACTTGTGTTATGAATTTGAAGTTGATTTACAAAATGACCAAAACTATTTCAATTTGTATACAACAGGTATGGGATGTTGAGTCAGGACAATGTAAGCTGACACTTACCCAGCATGGAAGTTCTGTAAAGGTCTGTCCCATTATTTTATTTATTTATTTATTTATTTATTTAATTTTTGATCGATTCACTATCATTATGTTATTTTACTGAATTTTTATTATTGACAAAGTCAAGGAGAGTTCAAGGTTTTAGAAAAGAACTTGGTTTGCTGTGTCTTGCTTTTGATACATTTCAATATTACAACTGCATTGAAAAAAATATATTTTTTTTTAATAGTGTCTGGTTTCACTGATGGATGGGGAGCTGTTCTGTTCTGGTGGAGAACACATCTCTGTGTGGAACCAAAATGGGACTTTGCTCAGCAATTACTCCAGAAAACTGGAGGAAGAAGGTATAACAAGCTGTTAAATGGTAGTTGGTACTAAATCTACCGCACAACCACTTGATTTTGGCGTTCCTCAAGGCTCTGTGCTTGGCCCTGTTCTGTTAATTCTGTACACCTCTCCTCTCTCACGTCTCATTAACTCACCCTCTGTCCACCACGAAATGTATGCTGATGACACCCAACTTAATCACTCTGACTCTCTTTCTAACTACAATCACTTAGTTCGGACCCTTCAAGATTGTGTTACTGAGGTAAAATCGTGGATGTCAAACAACCGTCTCAAGCTAAATGATAACAAAACTGAGGCTCTCCGTGTTTCTCCATCATCTGCAGACCCCTCTTCTCTTCCCTCAACTATCAATGTTGGAACTACTTCTATTTTTCTGACACTGTTCGCGACCTTGGTTTTTTTCTCGATCAGGATCTCTCCATGCAGCAACACATTGCAAAAACTTGTCAGATTGCATGCATTGAACTTAGACGCATAAGCTCCATTCGACAGTATCTCACACAAGAAGCAACAAAAACACTAGTTAGCACATGCATTCTGTCTAGATTGGATTATTGTAATTCACTCCTTGTGGTTTGCACACAGAAAGTCCTTAGACCTCTTCAGCAAGTCCAAAACTCTGCAGCTAAACTCATCTTCAAAGCACGGAAATCACAGCATTGCACGCCTCTCTTTCAAGAATCACGCTGGCTCCCAGTAGAAAAACACCCCCGTTGGGGTGCCGGGGGTTTCAGTATAAATAGTATCCCCACTTTCTGGAAATTTAGTGCTTTAAATTCCCACTGTCGCTGTCTTTCTCATTTGCTCTTTCTCATTCCTGCTCTTTTTTATCAATCTGCTATACTATCGTCTTCTTCGCTAGACCAGTCTCCTACCTTTTTCTTGAAAACTCTTCCGGGACAAGACTCCTTGTTTGTGTATGAGGTCTGTTGGATCAGCTTGGGAATATTGGACGCTTTCTGCCAGGTGGTCACTAGGGCTTCCTATGATGTTATTATTTAGCAATTTAGGCATTTTATATGTATGTGTTTTGTTGATAATTTATAATGATGTTTGTATTCTATTTTGTTTTTGTAAACAGGGGTTCGATAAGTTGGGGTGAAGCCTCAGCCTGCATGGGATGTCTTTATTGTAAAGTGACTGGCTGGTGGAGAGCTTTCGGTTTTACCACTAGGGTTGTTTCAGCAGATCTTTTATGCGGATCAGGGGTTGTCCGGTCCTGATTTGGCTCAGAAGAGTCCGCTGGACCTAAAGCAATAATAATGTAATGTAATGTAGTAGAAAAACGAATTAAATATAAAACCTCATGTCTTTGCTACCACATCATCTCTGGAACTGCTCCTAGCTATCTTTCCGAACTTTTGACTGTTTATGTTCCTTCTCGCTCTCTCCGCTCATCTGCAGATGAAAGGATGTTCCGTGTACCAGAATACCACAGGGTGAGACACGATGGTCGAGCCTTCAGTTTCTTCTCCGTTCAGACCTGGAACTCGCTACCTCGGTGCATCCATCACAGTCCTTCACTAGCATATTCTGAAATGAACTTGAAGACGCATCTTTTTAGATTTTTATTTTCTTATGCGCCCTGAGTGAGTGCTTTTTTTGGGGGGTGTGGGGATGTGTATGTGGTTTGCGGGTTATTGACCAATGTACGCATGTTGTGTTTACATTTGTTTGTGTAACGCGCTTTGTGATTTAGGAAAGCACTGTATAAATTGTCTGTTATTATTATTTATTATTATGTTTTTAAACCTAGAATGTTCACAGCTTCTTGTGCAGCATACACTTTCCAGCACCAAGACGTTATTGTCCACTTGAGTCTAAATGTATGCAATAATAATTCATAACTAGAGTAGTGGCAGTAGTACAATTGTTTTTGTTTTAATTTTAGAGTTTTAGATTTTTTCTTTGATTGTGTTCTTTTTAAATTATTTTGCCAAGATTCCATATGCTGTACCTAAAGCTCCATGTTAATTGATAAAGATCTGTTAACTTGATTCTCTTTAGGTTGACAGGTAAATTCCTGCATTTGAAGGAGATAAGCATGCGTAATTAAAAGAAGTGTGAGATCGAGACCATCCCTTGCCTCACTGCTATCAGATTGAAAATAATTAAAGTGTTCATGTTGTGTCCAATAAACTTTTTTAATACATATTTTGTGCTGTTTCAGATATTTGTCTCATGATAGCTATCACAAATTACAGGCTGGTGACTGCTGCAGATAAAGATTTGGGTACGTTCTGAATTTATTAACTATTATCTTCAAGAATTAGTTGTAATATTATAATCTCAAGCATGATGTAACACACTTAGGTGCGTGCATGTGTTCCCGCACACACACACACACAAACAAAAGCAGTAATTGCAAGCAAAAAGTATTTTAATTTTGTATTTATTTGGTAACAATAACTAATATTTGCTAAAACGTTATTCTAGTTTTTGACTATGATAAGGCAGCATCAGTAAAGTTATATTTCTGATTGACACTATTGATGAATGTTTTGGATTTTGCAGCAAACATGAATGATAACTTTCAGGCAAATTCTTGCATTATGTAGACTTTAAATATGTTCTTATTCATGTGATTTTGATTTGCAGTTGTTTACTCTATCATCACCTATGCCACAGATGACAGCACAGACAGCAAGGAGATCATTAAAGTGCGAAGACTTCCATCGCACAGAGAATCCATCCACAGCCTGGTTGTCATTTCAGGTAAAACTACTGTGAAGTGAATAATGTTTCAATATGGTATTGAATGTTTTTTTTTTTTTTAGTTTGAGTTCTTAGTGTATGGATAATTTTGGTGTTCTTTGTTTGACTGAGGGAATTGTTTTGTGATCAGCTTGAATTTGCTGGAGAAGGTTGAGGAGAGGAAGAAGCTGTTTTATAAAAGATTGCATCATTGGTAATTCCCATCACCGTTCAGGATCAATGTTTGAATTTATCCAAACTTTGAAGAAAGTTTAGATGTTGCTTTTTTAGCAGTATCTGAGAGTGAATTTGAAAATGCTCACTGTAGAAGATTATATTCTGTGGTCCGTTTCCTAATCTTAAAGCATTTGAGGCTATTTTCCTTGCAATGCGTTGAGAATAAATAATGATGTGCACTCGAGCGACCTGAGTTGGAATAATAACACCACGTCTATTGTGAAAAAGTGCCAACAGCGTCTCCACCTTCTGAGACAGCTGCAAAAGTTCGGTATGTCTAGTAAAATTATGGCACAGTTCTATCGCGTGTTGATAGAGAGCATTTTGTGCTTCTCTATCAATGTCTGGTACGGCAGCACAACCGCGATAGAAAAGAAAGAGCTCGAGCGCATTGTTAAGACTGCCTCCAAAATAGCTGGTTGCGACTTTCCATCTGTCGCCTCCATTTTCACAACGTGAATGAAACGGAAACCGGAAAGATAGTCTGCAATCCATCACACCCAGCCAACAGTCTCTTCGAGCTTCTGCCCTCTGGCCGTCGGTTCCATGCTTTAAGAGCCAGAACTTCTCGATTCAGAAACAGTTTCTTCCCAGATGCTGACCTGAGCACATCACCATCCATGGAATGATCTGTATAAACTGGAAACTCACAACCATTGCTTGATTTGTACCTTTGTACAATAGGAATATGCTATTCATTACATACTGTTGTGTGTGTGTGCGTGTGTGTGTTTGTGTGTGGTGTGTGTGTTGTGGTGTGTGTAGATTTGGATGTGAAGCTTACGCTTAACATTCTTAATCATTACCCCCGTTGGGGTGCCGGGGGGGGTTCAGTATAAATAGTATCCCCACTTTCTGGAAATTTAGTGCTTTAAATTCCCACTGTCACTGTCTTTCTCATTTGTTCTTTCTCATTCCTGCTCTGTTCTATCAATCTGCTATACTATCTTCTTCGCTAGAACAGTCACCTACCTTTTTTCTTGAAAACTCTTCCGGGACAAGACTCCTTATTTGTGTGTGAGGTCTGTTGGATCATCTTGGGAATACTGGACTCTTTCTGCCAGGTGGTCACTAGGGCTTCCTATGATGTTATTATTTAGCAATTTAGGCATTTTATATGTATGTGTTTTGTTGATAATTTATAATGATGTTTGTATTCTATTTTGTTTTTGTAAACGGGGGTTCGATAAATTAGAGTATAGCCTCAGCGTCTTCTGGAGTATCCTCAGTGTCCCCTGCGTGGGATGTCTTTATTGTAAAGTGACTGGCTGGTGGAGAGCATTCAGTTTTACCACTGAAGAGCAAGCAGGATTCAGGGCAGAGCGAAGTACCACTGAACAGAATTTCAACCTCAGAATAATCTGCAAGAAATACCTACAGCACCAACAACACCAACAACATCTATATCATGTGTTCGTAGACTTCAAAAAGGCGTTTGACCGAGTCTGGCATGCAGCTCTGTGGGCTACCAGAAGAGTGTACAACATCAGCCCTAAAATTATTGAAGTCAACAAAAGCCTGTATGATAAGGCTACCCAGTGCAGTCCTCCACAACAGCGCCATCAGAAACTGGTTCAGAACAACAATCGGTGTGCATCAGGGATGCCTACTCTCTCTAACACTCTTCATCATCTTCCTAGAGTGCATCTTGTCAGATGCCCTTGCAGATCACGAAGGCACAGTCAGCATAGGGGGAAGAGCAATCTCCAACCTTCGTTTTGCGGATGACATTGATGGATTGGTTGGAGAGGAACAAGAACTTGAACAGCTGGTACAGAGGCTTGACACCACCTCCAGAGCCTATGGAATGGAAATTAGTGCAGAGAAGACCAAAATTATGACTAACAACACCAATGGCATCAACACGGTCATCAAAGTCTAAGGCCAATCTCTCAACACAGTGCTTAGCTTCAAATATTTAGGAGCCAATGTATCAGACAATAGGTCCTGACAGGAAGTCCTCTCCAAGATCCAAACAACTGCTGCCCTGGCGAAGTTGAAGCCAATTTGGAAAGACAGGACCATCAGTCTACATTCCAAGGTAAGGCTGCTGCGCTCCCTTGTCATCTCCATCTTCCTATATGCTTGCGAAACATGGACCCTCACAGTAGATCTCCAACGAAGAATACAAAGCATGGAGATGAGGTGCTACAAAAGACTTCTGGGCATTTCCTATATCCAGCACATCACCAACGACAAAGTCCGACAGACCACCACACAAGCCATTGGACAACACGATGACCTGCTCACAGTGGTGAAAAAACGGAAACTCCAGTGGTATTGCCACATCACCAGATCATCAGGTCTTGCAAAGACCTTTCTGCAAGGCACAGTGCAAGGAGGTAGAAGAAGAGGGAGACCGAAAAAGAGGTAGGAGGACAACATTCGAGAATGGACTGGTTTGACACTGAGTGAAACAATCAGGATTGCTGAGTCCAGGGAAAGATGGAGTACGGTGGTTAAACGATCATCTATGGTGCCCCTACGACCTCCGATAGGATAGGATAGGACTAGGGTTGTTTCAGCAGATATTTTATGCGGATCGGGGATTGTCCGGTCCTGATTGAGCTCGGAAGAGTCCGCTGGATCTAAAGCAATAATGTAATGTAATGTAATTTTTAATCATTCTCATTATTTTATTTAATGCTGTTATATTGTTTTACTGCTGTATTTTGTTTTACTTGCAGCGTGTGTGTGACTCCATAATTTGTCATATGTGACTGATGTATGCTTAACACTCTGTTTACCTATCCTTTAGTGCTGTATGCATGTTGAATGCCAATGAAGTGTATGACACGATGAATGCATGTGTGACTGTGCAAGAAAGGATGTATTTCATTGTCGCCATGCCGCGCCAAAATCCTTGTAACATTTTTACTTGGTGAATAAATATTCTTATCTTATCTTATCTTCTGTAATCTGCTGACCTGTTATTAAATTTAAAAAAAGTATTTATTGTATTTCTTCAGATTCCTGTCCTGTTTTGGTAGTGGTTCTATTGATGGCACCATAATTCTGTGGACTGCCCATAACTTGCTGCCTGCCAAGCAGTTCAACACAGTGTCGGAGTATCTTGGTGTCACACGGGGTTTTCCATACAGCGTGCAGTCCTTGTTTTGTGTACAAGAGGTAAAATGGTCTTGACTGATGTCTGATGTATATAGTTAACATACCATAGTCAATGTTGTCATTTGTCTCTTTGTTGCAGTGGGGTCTACATGTGCCTTCCCAGTTGTGGTGCGCATCTTGGCCAAACTTGGCATTCCAGGTGACTTGCACTATGACTATGTCCTACTTCAGCACTTGGTCAAGACATCGGAAGTGACCACGATCTCGTGATGATGTCCTTCTGGCTCCACTTGAAGAGAGTAAACACAGCAAAGTGCACCAGACTGAAGTTCGATCTGGACAAACTGCAAGACCTGAGGTGGCAGAAATATTTCAAGCCACAATTGGAGGGAATTTTGCACCACTGCTCAGTTTTGAGAGCTGGTGAAGTAGATGCCAGCACCATGACCACCACCTTCAGGTCAGCTGTGACAGATGCCGCCACTGAGATCCTTTGCAAGCATCGCCCAAAGAAGAAACCTGGATAACACCTGAAGTTTTGGACCTGTGTGATAAACGAAGATAGATGAAAAAGAAAACCTCACAGGGAGCTGATGCCTACCGAAAAATCAACAATGACATACGAAAAGACATGCGCAAAGCAAAGGAGAACTGGATAGAAGATAATGCCAGGAAATGCAGAACAGTCTGAACAAGAACAACAGCAAGAAGGCCTACCAGACTGAAGCGGCTGACAAGTGTTAAACAACCAAAGGTCTCCACGACCCAAAGCAAGTCTGGCATATGCCTTACAGAAGAACAAGAAGTCTTGGATAGATGGACAGAGTACTGCTCTGACCTGTACAACCACAAACCAAACGAAGACCCATCAGTTCTAACATGTCCCCAGAACAGAGAAGAAGAAGAAATCCTCCTAATTCTCAGAGAAGTTGAGGCAGCAGTGCAGTCACTGAAGAAGGGGAAGTCAGCAGGAGTGGACAACATATCCGCGGAATTGCTTCCAGCAGGAGGAGAAGCGATGATTGACGCCCTCAACATTTTCTGTAACAAGGTCTGGCAGAGTGGGGAGTGACCTACACAAGAGTCGCTTGTCATCACTCTTCCCAAAAAGGGTAACTTTCAGGAGTGTGAAAATTACCGTACCATCAGCCTCATCAGCCATTCCAGCAAGGTCCTCCTGAAAATAATACTCAACAGGTTGAAACCCCAAGCTCAACAAATCGTAGCTGAAGAACAAGCAGGATTCAGGGCAGGGCGAAGTACCACTGAACAGATTTTCAACCTCAGAATAATCTGCGAGAAATACCTACAATACAAACAACATCTCTATCATGTGTTTGTAGGCTTCAAGAAAGCGTTTGACCAAGTCTGACATGCAGCTCTGTGGGCAACCATGAGAGTGTACAACATCAGAGCCCTAAAATTATTGAAGTCAACAAAAGCCTGTTTGACAAAGTTACAGTGCAGTCCTCTACAACATCGCCATCGGGAGCTGGTTCAGAACAACAATCGGTGTGCATCAAGAATACCTTCTCTCTCCAACACTCTTCAGCATCTTCCTAGAGTGCATCGTGTCAGATGCCCTTTCAGATTTTGAAGGCACGGTCAGCATAGGGGTAGAGCAATCTCCAACCTCCGTTTTGCGGATGACATTGATGGATTGGCTGGAGAGAGGAACAAGAAAGTGAACAGCTGGTACAGAGGCTTGACACCACCTCCAAAGCCTATGGAATGGAAATAAGTACAGAGAAGATCCAAAATGATGACCAACAACACAATGGCATCAACATGGACGGCAAAGTCCAAGGCCAATCCCTCAACACAGTGCCTTGCTTGAAATATTTAGGAGCCATTGTATCAGACAAAATTGGACAAAATTCGAGAATGGACTGGCCTGACACTGAGCGAAGTCAGGAGGGTTGATTAAACGATCATCTGTTGTGCCCCAACAACCTTCGAGTTAACGGGATAGGATAGGATAGTCAATGTTGGGATTATCAGTGCAAGGATTGTCTGCTGTATTCTTTGAGAAGTGGTATAAAATAGCAGATGAGGGAGAGTATATGTAGTAAAGAGCTTAAAACCACATAGACTTACAAGGATTGTTTTGGTATCTGTGCTACCATAACATGTAAAGAGATTGTTAATGGAACTGGTGTTTGAGGCAGAATGCACGTTGTGTAGATGTTGAATCACCCATGCTTATTTGGTATTGACTTAGGAATCATGCAGTATATTAGGAATCATACAGTATGTAGACACAATGTAGAAAATCTTAATTGTGCTTTGAAATTCTTCTTATTCTACATATAATTGCCAATATTTGATTTTGTTATTAGCATTGATTTGGGTTTTCAGAGGTATCTGTTTGCTGCCATAGGAACAGGATTCTGTGTGTTTGATGTGGCGCCTGGCAAAGAACGATTGTTGATCAGAAAGCTGGAAGCCCACTATTCTAAGATCAGTCATCTTGGTTTTACTTGTGAGGGGTATGTTAAGGGCTGCATAATTTTCTTGTTGGAAAATCAGTGTTTCGAATTGTGCATTTTAGAATTATGAAGAATGGATCTAAAATTATAATTATTGGGGTCTTCTGTATCACTAATATTCATGCTGCTACTGCATGCTCAATGCTACTGTTCCTAATTATTCAATTTCTAATGATCAAGCTATAGTTTGAAGGTTACAGTCAATATGACATCATCAGCACAAAGGACAGTCACTACAATGAACTTGTAAACCCAAACCCATACTGATGAACACTTTTGGCACCATTGCTACTACTGTGTCAAGAATCATTATGGGAAAGAAAAAACTTATATTCTCTACTACTTGTTCTTTTTTCTAATGAATTATTGGTTAATAAGTCTCTAATGCTTTTCACATTTGTACACCCATGTTTGAGACAATTATTCTTGGTTTTCTTGGAAATTTTAGCGATTCCCTTCCCTCACCCCCATCCCTCTTTTTTTCAGTGTATATTTTGTGACCTGCTCTGAAGATGGTTCCATACGAATATGGGGCCACCTTCCGTCGACAGAGAGCGAAGATAAAGAGTTAATGGCCATGTCTCCTATGGAGAGGTTTACTGGCATGATTGAAGTAGAACTTCGTCAGGTCAATGAAGAGAATATCTGGTCCCCACACCTGCTTGGGGAGTGTCTGGGTCATGCTGGCACTGTTCAGGTACACACTTTATTTTTCTGTTGTGTTTTTATTTTATTTTGCATTTCATTTCTTATGTTACAGGTGATATGTGTGGGAAAGGTGAGAGGCGCTGCACACATTCTGATATCTTTGTGTTGTGGTGTGGTTGGAGGAACTTGTGATGTGATAATTGTGGCTATGGTTGTGGTTATTCATGTTTGTGTGAAAGAGAGGGAGAGAGATAGGAATGTTTGTATTAATTTTTTAATCTTTATTCTTTATTCTTCATGCAGTAAAGTTTTCTTCTTGTTGTTTTTTTTGTAGTTTTGTCTCTTTTGCTTATCCTAGATTTGTTTAACTTTGTTTATATGTTTTGGATGTTTACATCATCTTATTATTCTTGTAATATCATTTGTACATTCTGCTTTAAATTGTGTGAAGAAATTGTATGTTATGTACTTCAGTGATTTTGTCACTTAGAACAATGCTGCATCAAAGCGTGATTACGTAATTTTTAGAATGTGTACCGGCAGGATGTTTGTTTGTATGTTAGTTCATAAGAAATGGAAACAATAGTTACAAAGAAGTAGAGTAATAGTTAACAATTCATTGGAAATGGAGTCAGTAGAAACTGGTTGCAATGTGTGTAGAATGTACACAAAAGCATACTGTCAATGGGTTTTTCCACTTTTTGGGTTTTGGGGGTGGTGTAGCAATTTATCAGAAAAAACCATAGCAATGGAGGTTTGGTGTAGCACTAATGTGAATCACGCGATTCGCAACAAAACTGGAAACTTCTGCATCCAATATAAACACAAACATCCAATGTGTTTACAAATTTATTGTAAAATCTTGTTAATGCACAACACTTTAGCTATTACCATTATTATTATCATTATAAACATGTTCAAATTTCATGTACGTTTTTCAAAATAAAAGTGAAAATGAAAAAAAAAGAAAAAAAAAAGAGGGAAAAGAAATCGGTAGGAAAATTTCCTATTTTGTCTCAAGACCAGGTTCAGCATCACATCATTTACATGGCTTCCATGTATCTAAACTTTCCTAGCACTGGTAAGGAAAACAATTGTTTAAATGCATCAGTAGACTCAATAAAGTTTAGTAGTAGCATATGAGTAACTCATATGCTATTACTAAACTTTATTGAGTCTACTTTCTTTGGACTTCTCCACTAGGCCTTCGAAATCCTTATCGGTTTCCCATTCAGGCAGGTGCCTTCCTGGTCGTTTGAGTTTTTTAGGTGGAGGCTTTGCCATTTTCTTTGTTCAACTCCGTCTGTCTCTCCCTCACAAAGACTGATCGTAGACTGAAGTTCTGAACGAACACGTGTTGCGGAAGTGCGGTGCTTTTACTAAGTGTCTTTAAACCGGACTCTACCGGAAGACTACTTTCGCGCGAAAACCCCCTTGGTTAAAAAATATTATCGTCACTTTTGAAAAATTGCGTAGCAGCTTTGTGATACGCCGTAGCAATGGGAAAATGTTTAAAATGCGTAGCGCTACGCAAAAATCCGTAGCACTTGACAGGTATGCAAAAGCAGTGAGTGAATACATTGTACACAAATGTAATGTATTTTTTCACAAGCCTGTATGGTGCTTTTTGGCGACATCTATTACTGATCTTTATATTTAGTCAGCAGTAAAAGCCCAGTGAAAGTAGCGAAAGGCCACTCTCCAAATAATTATCTGGCTGTGTGCTTATACATGCACTGATTGCCATGATAGAGGGAACTGTTACATAGGCAAAAGACCCATTGTCATAAACATCGTTTCGACCATTAACAGTGGCTTACAGCATTTGTCCTCCCTCGTAAATTCCAATGGATTGCCAGTTGTGGCTATAATCCAATCGTATGTTTACAGGCAGAGTGTCGGACCGATATTTGTGTATAAGACATTGACAGTACGGTTGTAGTAATATAGGCCTACTAGTCAATGACGTCACGAATTTTTAGTTGGCGGCAAATTAGTGAGCTGGATTTTTGTCAGTCTTCGTATGTTTTGAGTGGAGAGAGGGTGTGTGCTCTTCGGCGACAGTGTTCGCTGATAATTTCCCTGTAGAGTGAGAGACCTGTAGCGGGGCTACAGAGAAGAAGAAGAATAAGAAGTGAGAAGAAAGAGATAGAGGAGAAGATAAGTGTGAGAAGGAGAAGAGAAGAAGATACGACGAAGAAGAAGAGAAGAAGAAGAAGTGAGAAGGAGGAGAAGAAGATAGGAGAAGAATAAGTAAGAAAGGGAACAGGAAGAGAGAAGAAGAAGAATACGAAGAAGAAGAAGAGGAAGCGAGAAGAAGACGAGAGAGCTGACGAAAGAGAAGAGCTGACGAAAGAAGAAGAGCTGACGTAAAGAGAGAGAGCTGACGAAGAGAGAAAAAACTGCCGAAGGGAAGAGCCGACGAAGTGAAGGGCCGACGAAGATAGAAGAGCTGACGAAGAGAGAAAAGCTGACGAAGAGAAGAGCTGATGAAGAGGAGAGCTGACGAAGTGAAGGGCCGACGAAGATAGAAGAGCTGACGAAGAGAGAAAAGCTGACGAAGAGAAGAGCTGATGAAGAGGAGAGCTGACGAAGAGATGAGCCGACGAAGAGAGAAGAGCTGACGTGACGAAGAGGAGAGCTGACGAAGAGAGAAGTGCGACGAAGAAGAAGAGGAGGAGTAGAATGAGAGAAGAGCGACGAAGGGGGAAAGACGGTGTAGGTAGAGAGATTATGACAGTGGGAGTCGTGGAGTTATAATATTGTGAATAATTCTGTGGACTTATAATATTGTGAACAATTCTTTGGACTTATAATATTGTGAACAATTCTTTGGACTTATAATATTGTGAATAACTCTTTGGACTTATAATATTGTGAATAATTCCTTTGGACTTGTAATATTGTGTGGCACAAAGCAAACTGTGAGTATTCGTTTTTCTACTGTTCTGTACATGATTATTTGAAAATATTTGTGAGGTGGGTTTTGAAGACGAGTTGTACTCGTGGAAATATTGATTTAGAATGTTTGTAAGATAATATTATGTGTTTGTCGTATTTTGTATTATAAGAGGGTGTGACAGATAATTGGAGTCAGAGTTAGTTGTATTAGAAGAAAGAACGGGAGAACGCGCACATGCAGAATAGACATTCACATCACTAAACAAATACAGTGAACTCCGGATATAATAAAGGCCGGATAAAGTAAATATTCGGTTTTAGTAAAGTCCAGTCTTGGTCCCGACCAAAACTCTTCTTTGTCTCTGTTTTTAAAAATCGGATATAATAAAAAAATATAGTAAAGTCCGCTTATAATAAAGTGTTTTCTAAGGCCCCTGGCGAGTTTTGCTGCCGCTTATAATAAAGTTTCAAGGGAGATTACTGTATTAAAGTTTCATGAGAGTTACTGACGTTCATAATGACGCAACATCGTCACGTCACGCTTACCCTGAAGCCTAAAATAGATCTAATTCACGCACTTGAAGATGAAAAGATGAAAAAAAAAAGAACAAAAAAGAAATTGCTGAACAATTTGGAATTTCCGCATCAACAGTAACAGTGATTATGAAGGAGAGTGAAAAACTGAAGGAGAGATTTAACTGTTTGGCAGAAAAAGAGTACCTAGCTTAGAAACTTACAAAGCAAATTAGACTTCACTTTCGCTATACATGATGAAATGCGTTTATGACTAAATAAAGGTGTTATAAGTTGAACACATTATAATTATACCTTTTGTACTGAGATGAATCCGAATCAATGGAGAACTGGGAAACCAACGTTTTGACTGGACTGCACTTTCAAATGAGAAGTAAAGAAGAGATTTATTCCTAAGCTGTTGCATGGCTTTGCAAGACAAACCATCTTTTTTTTAAATCCACCATATTGTTTAGGTTTTGTTCATGTCTTTGTTTGCTTTAATTTTGTGAGCTTTTTGTTTTTCCACAATTACGATAGTACAACATGTACAATTCATAATCTACTTTTATGATTTATCCTTCCGATTAAAGGGTTGGTTTGAAATAATTAGGACACGAAGGCTCACATGTTATCTCTTATCGGTAATGGATTCTCTCTCTCTCTCTCTCTCTCTCTCTCTCTCTCTCTCTCTCTCTCTTTCTTTCTTTCTTTCTCTTACCCTCTCTCTCTCTCTCTCTCTCTCTCTCTCTCTCTCTCTCTCTCTCTCTCACTCACACACACGTGAACTTACACACACGGACATAAACAAATAATACTGTAACATTTCAATCTATATACACAAACTGGGTTATAAGAGGTATTCTTGAAGAGTTTATAATACCCGAGTTAATAAACAAAAATAATCAATCAATATAATATGTGAGCTTAATGGAATCCAATAAGGGACAATGGACCTACTGCAAGTGTTCATTAAAAAAAGTATCTTTTTCAGCTATTTCTCGTGGATTTCTGGTGGCTTCATACGAAAGACTAAAAGGACCTTTTCACTTTCGTGAAATATCACTTGTTATCATGTGGCTGTGTCCAGAAACAATAGATCTTGACGATGAGTGCATATATTCATAATGTTCACTCAAGTAATGTAATTGCTATTTACCTGTAATTACGATAGCAATAGGTAATACCCATTGGGGGATGGGGGGGGGGGGGGGGGAGGGAAACAAAGAAGAAGAAAATCTAAATTTTGAAAAGGCCACGTTCGACAGAGAGAGAGAGAGGGAGAGAGAGAGAGAGCTTGCTTGCCCAACCACTCAAATAAATACTTTGAATTTTGTTCTTGGCAACTCTGGTAAGACAAACGTCTCCACGACGACTTATAGACGGCTGTCCGGGGGAGTGGGGCTGGAGCTGGGGAGGGTGGGGGGTGTTTTTTAAAATGGGAAAACATAGTTTTCGTGTGGAATTCAGCAAGGGACAACAAACCAACACAGAAATATTAATCTAAATTAAAATATGTAATAACGAAAGCGATTCGTTCGATTTGCACTGTCTTATTTTAACTGTTCAACTATGTGAATCTAATCAATTAATGGGATCCAATTCCAATGTACATGTATATAACGCGCCAAATGTCAGCTCAATTTAGAACGATGTTGAGTTAAGTGAACACACAGACAAATAGACACACAGACGATTACAGTCTGCAGAAATCCTGGTAACAGATGGAAATTCGAGAAGTCATTATTTTGTTCACTGATTTGTTTTGCTTTTCTTCTTCTTTACTTGCACCAGGGCCGGATCCAGGGAGTAGGGAGGGGGGGTGCTAGGAGTGCTGCAGCATCCCCCACCCCCACCCCTTGGCAACAACAACAACAAAAAAAATAAAATAAAATAAAGTAGAAGATGGAAGTTTTTGTTCAACTGGAAATACGTTATGTAAGGCAGTTAGTTACAGGACAGGACAGGATGCTATGCTATGTACGCGCCTTTCCCCCAAGGCTCAAAGCGCGGCGATCTATACCAACATACACGCTCACCTGTCTCATTTTACCCTCACACACACCAAATACACATACATCACTCAAACAGGTGGTGTACAGGCAGGGAGATCGCTATTAGAAGACGGAAGAAAATCGAATTTTTATTTTTGAAATTTTTTATATTGACTGCATCCTGTACCATTATTGAAGGGAGGGAGGAAACCGGAGTGCCCGGAGAAAACCATCGGTGACCTCAATAGTCTCGTACCTAAGTCACATACGTTCGCCCCTTGCGGCAATCGAACCCGCGACCTTCGGCATAGGAAACCGGCGACTTATCCACTGCGCCACGAGTTTTACTTGTGGTGTTTCACCACTCTGTACCATACATTTTAAAAAGAACTAGACTAGCACCCCACCCCACCCCCTCCCTCGAAAATGGATTGATCCAGCCCTGTGCACCCACATACACTTTAGACCAGCGTTTTCTATCTCTTTATAATGAGAGTGTCGGATTAGTAAACGTTAAATTAAAACAAAAACAAAGTTTCGGTTATGCTAAATTAACCCTCTGAAATCGTTATTATAAACGAAGTCGGTTATAGTCAAATAAACCTCTAAAACTGTATTATAAACGAAGTTTCGGTTATAGTAAAGTAAACTTTAAAAACTTTACTGTAAACGGATTTTCGGTTATATTAAATATTCGGTTATACTAAAGATTTATTTGGTCCCAGGGCACTTTACTATATCCGAAGTTCACTGTACCTTGTTTCTGAGTGAAAGACTAGATAAGATAGTTAGTGATTCTTTCGTCTGTTTTATTTATCCATTCACTTAGATATAGGTATAGTTAGACCAAAGAGGGGCTTTCGTTACACAGAGGCATAAACTTCACTGAACAGAGCCACAAATTTTCCAGTAGATGGGGAGTAGCTGTTACCAATGTTGGTGATGGCCTAGTTGTACATGATGGGTGCATTGGTTTCAATGTTCAGTTAGTGTTGACTGCCAGAAAAAGTAGCGCTGAAGGCACCTGTTAAAAGAAAAGAAAATTAAAAGCTTGGTAGTTTGTGCTACCATTATGTTGAGTCGACCATAGCGGTTTGCACTATTCCTGCCAGGAGCTCAATTACAAAAGGCAAATGTACATTTATTTGTAATCTCTTTGCAAGATGTCAGTAATCTTGTAATGATGAAAAGTAATTTTAGCCATGACATGTAATTCAAATGCTACGAATGTTAGCGTATAAAGATTTGTTATTTTTAAATCATTTCTATGACAAGAAATAGTAAACTTTAAAGTGTTTCTGCAAGAACTATTTCAAAGCGCTTTTGGGGGAACTGACTGTTGATCTAGTTCCCATGATGCCAACATAAGATGAACCAGTGAAAAGAGCGTTATGATCACCTGGAACTCTCAAATGCCCCAAATATCAAACACAATTAGAGTTAAATGGTTCAAAGACATTCTGTTAGAAAAAAAAAATTAAACACTGCATCTGGCCTCTTCATTGAAGTGTTCTTTGTTAAAGTCATTACTGTTATAATATACATACCTTGCTTTGACTATGCTGCTTGAGATCAGCTATGTTGGCTCCACTGGCTGACTGCTGGTTTTCCAATGCAGCTTTACTCGGAGATCTTGTAGTTCTGCAGCTTGTTGTTGCACAAGTGTTTGAAGGGACTGTTGTAGCTGGTTTACTGTACCAACCACAACTTGTGGACTAATGGATACTAGAAGACACACGATTATCATTGCATCTGAAATTATTTTGTTATACTGCAAATTGCTGCTTTTTTTTTCTTCTTTTTTTTCTCCTGACGTTTAACTGGTGTTTCCTCTAATTTTTAGACTGCTATTGGAGTCACCTTGTACTACTTAGATAATAATCTGTCTTTCAGTTTTATAAGAGTAATTTTTCATCAATGTTGTTTTGTGCCTTATCTTTTTATAACTGTTTCAGAGTTTCCTTGACTATGATCATGAAGGTCTGGTGTCTTGTGGGGCTGATGGTCTAGTCATTATTTGGAAGGTATTTAAAATTTATAAAATATAATTTATGATTTTTATTTAATGTCATGAACAGAAAGCTAAAAGACGTAGGTTAGTAGGTCAGAAAAGGATTATTTGTGGGACGTTTCTTTATAGTATTTATGACAGTACAGGTCTCAAGGTTTATGTTTATTGTGCTCTGTGAAACTCAGTGAGTGCATTTAGTTGTTTTATTACTGTTTTGTTAATGATGATTTTGTTGATCAGAATTGCACCTTGAATGAGTGGTCATCTGTGTTATTTTGTTGCAGAATGCTGAAATGCAGAAAGTGAGACGCAATCAGACTGTGCAGGAAATTCTTCTGAACTGTGATAGAATTGTGTAGATACACAAATAAGTAAATAAATAATTATCTCCTGCATAATGTTCATAATCCCTTTTTGAATGGCCAGCTGAAGGAATCGGCATCCATAAACAGCATGCTTGGAATATTTGCCAGAACTAAAGTTAAAACACCCAAGTCTTGTGGCCGCATGGTCTAAGGTGGGACTTACTTGCCTTGTCTACAGGCTAGAAATCAGTGGCGCCAGACAGGTGTGGGATTGATCCCGCCTCTGGGCGTTATGTTTCTCTGAATATTATTTACTTTCAACTTGGGCAACGTCCCGGGGGGTAAGGAGGGAGGGGAAGAGAGAAGGGGAGGTTTTTTTTCTCTGGATACTTCGGTTTGCTCCTTCCAGTAAAATTAAAAAAAAACAACTAATATTAGGTAGGTTGGGTTTGGGCGCACCACAGGCTGCAACTACACCTTCCCCAGAGGAGGCAGAAATTCCCAATAAAAAGGGACAATTAATTGTCAGAAATTAAAAAAAAAACAACAACTAAACATTTGAATTCAAAAAAAAAAAAACAACTAATATTAGGTAGGTTGGGTTTGGGCGCACCACAGGCTGCAACTACACCTTCCCCAGAGGAGGCAGAAATTCCCGATAAAAAGGGACAATTAATTGTCAGAAATTAAAAAAAATAACAAAACTAAACATTTGAATTCCAAACAATCAAGTTCTGATCAAATAACCATCCCATTTCCTTAGTGCTTTAAATCCTTTCTTTTAATTCAGCTGTATTGAAGGGGAATAGTAACGTTTCCTAATATTAATTTGCTAATTTTACAAGAAAATGATAGCGAGATATAAAAAAGGTGTGGGTGATTTTTATCTTTGATTGCGCTTTTTCAGTATAATAACGTTTCTTTGCTGAAAATTTCAAACGAGTACATTCTAAAGCTCACTGTTTCTACACTTTTTATTTGGATAATTAGTACTTTGAACTTTGAGGGGGAAGAAGGAAGAAGGGGGAGTGGGAGTGAGAGGATTGTGAAGTGGATAGGATAATTTCAAAACATTGAGTAGAAAAAGGATAGTTAATTTACTTCATCCTTCACTCACCCTAAAGTCATTGTTTTTACTGATGGGTACTTCGTTTGGAACTGAGATGTTATCTGTTATCTAAGCCAGCCAATGTATATTCTGTTGTGTTATAAACTGTACAATGACTGTGGTATAATTACCAGACCATTTGTTTGCTTGAATGTTTATCTCGGAGAGGTTGTTGCAGTTATCAGTTTAATACTTGAACTAAGTAATATAATTCATTCCATTGTCTTCATTGCATAAAGATTTATATTGTGTTTACTTTAGCTGAAAGTGTGTGAAGATTGATGATAGTTTTGTCAGGACTTATGGGGTGTTTGTGTAAAAGGATGATGTTGGACTGAACAAAAAATTATTTTTCTCTGTGTGTGTAGAGAATGATCAGAATTATTTTATTTTCTGCACAAATTATTGGACTTAGATATGCTTCTTTACGTTTTTATTGTTTAAAGTCTATGATCTTGTGAAATGGTGTGTTCAGATCAGTTTATTTGGATCGTACAATTACAATGATAATTGTTTGAAACACTAGTTTGCTAAGAATGTGCATGTAAGTATGCTTGTGCGCTTTTTAATGTTTTTATCATGTCTGTATAGCACAAGAGTACTTTGTGAAGTTTTTATTTGATATATTAATTGTTAGTTTTCTTTAAAACCTGGTTTATTTAGCTATTTCATTTTTTTGGGTTGCATAATTTCATTATGTGATGTAGAAACAACTTTGTTCGTTTTTATTCTTGACATTGGTAGGTGATATTAGTACTTATTATCATTTGAATGTCAGGGTTTGTGCAATAAACATACTTTATTTTTGGTATAACATTTTTACTCGTTTGGAAAGTACAAAGTAAACTTATCGTATAGTTGTAATATAACTTGTTCGGTTATGTTGGTCTTCTTTAAGTTGTGCTCTTTCTTCTCTTGCATTAACATTTGTTTCTCTCTCTCTCTCTCTCTCTCTCTCTCTCTCTCTCTCTCTCTCTCTCTCTCTCTCTCTCTCTCTCTCTCTTTTTGTGAGGTCTGTTTGTACTGTACACATTCAACACATACATGGAATGTGTAGGTTCCTAAGAAATATTTTGCCCATACAGTTTTTACTGTTGATCAAATATAAACCATGCACATGCAACATTGTGAACAAAGTAATGATCAACACTTGCAGCAGAGTAGTGCCAGTCTGATGCTAAAAGTGTATCTGCATTCCTGTCTACGATGCAAGTTTATGGGTCAGTGGTAGAAGCCAATTCTGACTATAAATAAAACTTGGGAGGGAAGAAAAGGAATTTAACGCCCTATTGAGTAAGCGTTAAGGACGAATCGGTGCAATGCAAAATTTCTTTGTAGTAAGGAAAATTACTATTCTTCGCTGATGCTGTTTATATCAAAGTGTAGTGTAAAGACGCTGAAACATTTCATTTGCATGTCATACAGCTTAGCTGAGATTAATAAGTATAATATGGATGGCATTGTAGGCTGCCATCTTTTTGTCTTCTAGTTGGGGTGCTTCATTAGAGCAGATTCAGTCACATTTACTTATCACTGGGGTAGGTCTTCAGTCATTGGACATAAGAGAATTTGCCTACTATAGAAGAAACCTGCACACATTCAGTTAGTGGACTTATATATATATTTGTCCATTCTCTTGAATTTGTGGTACCAACTATGACCACCTGTTGTGGCAAACTGTTCCATATGTTAGTAATTCTGTTAATTACAAAGTGCTGATACAAACAGTAGTATTAACAGTATTCTTTGTTGATTTATACTCATGACTCAAGTTGAAGTAGCCTACCAGGCATCTTCTTTAACTTTTCCATCTCAAAAGGTGCTCAAGGCACTGGCTTATTACAGAATCTAACTCTAGCTAATCGAGGCTCCAACTTGCAGTCTTATGGGCATATTGTCTGATGCCCAGACAACATTAGAGCACAATCCTGGGTGGCCAGGGAAAGGGGAGAAAGGACCTAGTGCCTGAAAGGTGTATTTGTGCTTGCCGGCACTCACACATCTAGGACATGAGCATCAGGATCTTTAAAATCCATGCGATGGGCATGTGTGCTTGCACAAACTAGACCTTGGGTTATACTTTTATCCGAAGGAGTATAATAATAATCTTTACGTTTTAGGGGGTTTGGGGTCATACTTATTGTGGTGCTATCATTTCACCTCATAGACGCCTGTAGGCTATGCAAGACAAGGAAGCCAACAATGCTTTAATCTTTCCTCACGTACTGCGGGAGAGGTCCTTACAATACAATACAAGGTTATTGCTTTAGGTCCAGCGGACTCTTCCGAGCCAAATCAGGACCAGAGAGGTCCTTAAGCCCTATAGAATGCATGTGATAAAGTTTCTTTGTACCGCATACTCCTAAAAATAAGGAGTACTGATCGAGGTCTCATCAGTGTCATCAGCTACGCTGTATGGTTGCACATCCTATAAAGAGATAGATAGACCAGCAGGAGTGTATGGTGGTGGGGGTGGTAGTGGGGGTAACACTATAACTTATTCGAGGTACTCGGCGAGTCTGTATGTATCAAGCCTTGATAGATCACGGGGCGGTTCATTCTTGATTATTCCTTTATCTCTAGTTATCCATTGTGTCATAAGCAATCTCAAGTTAGATTCATTTTAGATCTCAATGTTAGATTCAGTTGCTGTAAGTATAGCACATGACTGTTACGCAGATAATCACCAACCATATATATATATATCGTCCCTCGAGGAAGGCTTAGTTTATGTTGAGTAGTCGCGAAAGGGTTAACATCGACTTTATTTTGGGCCTGTCACGTGATATCGTGGTTTTACTAGACTAAGTCACATGAGCGTCTATTTACTTTGCAAAATGGCGATGAAGTGTGAGACACTAGGATTAGTATTTCTGTGCATCTTTGCACTATCAGGTGCACACAATTTATCGGATTCTTCTTCGGTTGAACCCACCCAAGGACAGCCCTGGCCATGGCCGAAGATGTACAAAACTACCGGCAGTGTGAATATTGTAAATGAGGACACCTTCCGTTTTTTTGTAAATGGCTATGACTGCGATATCCTCAGGGAGGCGTTCGTCCGCTTCCGACAGGAGATGTTTGGTCGCTCTGAACCACATTCTTTCAGGTGATTTTAATTCCCTTTTATTAAATTTATATACATTATATATGTATCGCCAATTTATGGCTTGTTTTGGACGGTGCCGCCCCTTTTTCCTCACCGGTACCTATATTCTAAAAATTGTTCGTAACACTAACAGTTACGCTTTTTTAAAACAATAACAGACTAAAACAAAAGAACAAGTTATATTATGTTCTTTTTTCATGTACCTTGAATTGTACCAATGCCGCTTAAAAATTGAAAAGACAATACAATACAATACATTTTTATTCAAGTAAAAATACCCCAAATAAAAGGGACATTCAAAAAGCCACAAGGCCTATAGTATAGGCTATACTGGCTATACTATAGTATACAACTTTTACAAGTCCCTCTAAACTAGTAAACTAAACTCAAATTATACATAAAAGATGAAAATTGCCTTTGGCATCGAGCACAAACTTTGCATAAAATGTTAAGTGAACAACAACAACAAATTTCCATGCATACAACAGCCATTGGCTCAGCTAGAATTATTCTCTTTCTCTTTCTCTTTTTCTCTCTGTCTCTCTCCCTCTCACCTTTACCCATGCTGGCACATCCATACACCCACATGTGTATACATGTATGCTAAATAATCCATAATAAAATGGCGCATAAAATGTCAAACTAGTGTGCCAGTGTGCACACTGGCTGCACAGCATTCACTAACTGTAAACATGTTTCACTTCCAAATATCAATGTGCATTAAAATTATTAACAGATTGAAGTGTGTCAGTTGCCTCTGGCCTGTACCAGTTGATATTCCCAAATTGCTCATTGACTGTTTTCCAGGCAAGGAGCCAGCTGACCCATAGACTTTGTTCCCAGTAATGAACACTGCCTTAGGCGCTTCATCTTATACCTCAGACGACTGAGCCCGGTAATGGGCACAAGGGATTTAGCACTTGCTGGTTATTTATAATTTGATCAATTTATGTAACTGGTCTAGTACATGAGTTTTAAGATATTTAAGGTCCATGCTTTGGAATGCATGCGAGCCACATCACCAGATCATCAGGTTTTGCAAAGACCATCTTGCAAGGCACAGTGCAAGGAGGTAGAAGAAGAGGGAGACCGAAAAAGAGGTGGGTGTACCACATTTGAGAATGGACCGGTTTGACCCTGAGCCAAACAATCAGGGTTGCTGAGGACAGGGAAAATGCAGTACGCTGGTTAAACGATCATCTGTGGTGCCCCTACGACCTCCGAGTTACGGGTTTGGATAGGATAGGATAGGACACACTTGACCTCGGTTTTATACCCTTATCTAAAATATTAGGGTGCATACATTTGCCTACAGATGCATTAAAAAAAGTCTTCTTTGACATTTCCAACCACTGTCTGCAATGTTATAATTTAATTTTCAATACTTCAATAGCTTTTTCCATCTATTTCCTCAAAGAGCCAATGTGCTTGTAGATCTGTCTTGAACTAGGAAAAGGACAATAATAAAATAGGAAAAATCATATCCTATCCTGTATTTGAAAGTCGTTGGGGCACCACAAATGATCTTTTAGCCAGCATACTCTATTTTCTTCTGTCCTCGGCAGCCCTCATTGCTTTGCTCATTGCCAAAGTCCGTCCAATTTCAAATGTTGTCTTCCCGCCTCTTTTTCTGTCTCTCTCTTCTTCTGCCTTCTTGCACCGTGCCTTGCAGGATGGTCTTTGCAAGGCTTAATGCTCTGGTGACTTGGCCATAGCGTTGGAGTTTCCGTTTCTCGCCACTGTGAGCATGTCATCATGTTGTCCAAATGTAATGTTCTGTCAGACTTCGTTGTAGGTGATGTGCTGGGTACAGCCAATGCCCACAAATCTTTTGTAGCACCTGATCTCCATGCTTTATATATATTTTTTTAGGTCTGCTGTGAGGGTCCATGTTTGTTTTGTAAGAGTATAAGAAGATTGAGATAACAAGGGAGCGCAGCAGTCACCTTGGAGTGTAAATTGGTGGTCCTGTCTTTCCAAATGGGCTTCAACCTTGTTAAGGCAGCAGTTGTTTGTGCTATCTTGGAGAGGACTTCTTGTCAGGACCCATTGTCTGATACAATGGCTTTTAAGTATTTGAGGGATTGGCCTTGGGTTTTGATGTCCGCGTAGATGCTGTTGGTCTTCTCTTGTTGGTTTTTAATCTTCTCTGCAATTATTTCCATTCCAAAGGCGCTGGAGGTGATGTCAAGCGTCTGTACCAGGAAAAATACTTAATAGCAAGAGTACACTTAAAACACATGTATTAAAAAATGTATTTCCTTTTCATTAAAATTCCTTAAGTTTATATGTTGGTTGGTTGTTTGATTGATTTATTTGTTTTGTTTTATTCAGTTTGAAGTTCATTCCACTTTTGAGGCAAGGGGCTTCAGGAATGATCAATCAGCTTTCAGTTGATGTTGGCAGTAGCTGCAATGGAGGCATCTATCCCACCCTTCAATCAGATGAATCTTGTAAGTTTGCCATTTATTATAGTACATGTATACATACATACCTATCCCATCCCATCCCATAACTCGAAAGTCATTGGGGCACCACAGATCGTTTAACCAACGCACTCCATCCCTCTCTATCCTCAGGAACCCTCATGACCTCGTCCAGCGTCAAGCCAGTCCACTCTTGAATGCCGTCCTCTCACCCCTTTCTCCATCTCCCTCCCCCCACCCACCTCACCGCGTCCTGCCCTGCAGGACGGTCCCTGCAGGGCCCGACGCTTTGGCCACACCATCAGATTCTCCATCTCCCCACCACTGTGAGCATGTCATCATGTTGTCCATAATACATGTTTAGTTTACATTAAAAGTGGCTTGTTTTGAGCCAAAGACCTAAAACTTGCAGTCCGATTGCCCAGCAAGTGACCTTTCTCTTCTGACTCGTTCTTCCCCTTTTTTGATTCATGATGCTCTTGTCAAGTTGCACTGAACTGTGCAGTTTTTCATTAATTGCAGACGAATGTTCACTCCTCAGGGCCCTTCATGCTCATTTTTGACTTGCATGCATAGCATTGTTTATCTGTATATAATATTTTGAATTTTAGACATGCTGTCTGTGAGTGGAGGTATTGCTGCTCTGAAAGCCAATGAAATATGGGGAGCTCTCTGGGGGTTGGAGACATTCACTCAGTTACTATATCGTCTAGACAATGGGCAGGTAAGAGGCTTTTTTGAAAACTAAAGAGTATGACTTTTATTAATGTATTACTAATTTGTTGTAAGGTGATTTGGAAAATCAGTCACTGTTAGTTAACATATTTAGTATAAGTCTGCTACTTGCCAGAATGAATGCATAATAATAAGGTGTGTGTGTGAATGCAGTTCCTTAATGTTTCTGCTGCAATCAGTGGTCAGCAAGGCCATGGGCTGAAACTCTCAGATCACAGATATTGAGTTGTGCATTATCTGGAAGTTTATGACACTGTTAGTCTCGTGAAGCACAACACGAACAAATTGTGTGTAAGAATCAATACTTAAGCATCCATTAGTGTTACAACTTACATGCATGTAGTTCTAGGAAACTCTGGCTCTGTCATATTTCATCCCCACATTTCCGTTTTAGTAAGTAAAGTTAAATTTCTATGTATGAAGTGCTGTTTTGCAGTACGTGATAAATGACACTGCCATATATGACGCGCCACGCTTTGCCCATCGAGGTTTATTGCTGGACACCTCACGTCATTACCTCTCCATGAAGAAAATTCTCATCAATCTGGTAAGTGCCCTGGTAACTTTGTGAAGCCGAAGTATTGAGTTTTCTCTATTTGTTATCTGTTTTAACATTTTCCTAATTCTAGTTTAATAATTTTCAAATCTGAATGCTAATGGCAATGCAAATTATGAAAGTTGTGTAATATGTTACTACCTATGTCTAACAACATAATAACAGATAATAATATATAATGAAACAAAATGAAACAAAAACAAACTACTGTTTACATATTAGAATCAGACTTGACTAATGTCTAACCAGTGGCAAGAACATGTATCAAAGACAATATGCAATACTAATCCTTTGGGACCAATGTCTGTAAAAAAAAAATACTGTAAAAAAATGGAAATAAAGAAGCTTAATAATGCCAACATACCCAGTGATGAATATTGTCAGAACGATGAAAAGTATTCAATATTTACTTTTCATTCAGGATGCCATGGCCCAGAACAAGCTGAATGTGTTTCACTGGCACATTGTTGACGATCAGTCATTCCCATACCAGAGTTTTTCCTTCCCTACTCTCAGTGAAAAGGTGTGTATAATAAAATAATAATATAGAATTACTTCTGTATTAGTCAGCAGATCTCCTGTGCTCAATGTTATAGTGTAACAATATATAAATCCTGTGTAGGTTGTGGGGTGTCGTCATCTTTTCTGACATTATTGTTATGAATATTGTTGAATGTTCAAACACTGGGTGACTCACCTAGTATCAGGCATTTAATTTTAAAATTAAATCACTCTCACCAATAAATTAAAGTTGTCCAAGAAGAAATGCAGACACACAGAAAGAGGGACAAATTGAAAGCAGGCCGTATAATAAACCACTCGGCTAAAGGGCTCAGACCAGACTAAGATTGGTGTTAAGTCTCATGGCATGTTTATTTTTTGCCTTAGTTACTGTTTCTTGGTGTCTCAGATTTTGTTAGTCTTGCTTATTCTGTTAATAATGTACTAATTTGAAGTACAATTTGCTATTGTAACTACAGTTTATATTTGCAGGGTGCCTATGACCCAGAGACTCATATTTACACCCAGGAAAACGTAAGAGAGGTAATAGAATACGCCCGCATTCGTGGTATTCGTGTTGTTGCAGAGTTTGA
Source organism: Oncomelania hupensis (assembly GCA_036898135.1). NCBI lineage: Eukaryota > Metazoa > Mollusca > Gastropoda > Littorinimorpha > Pomatiopsidae > Oncomelania > Oncomelania hupensis. The sequence goes on along the minus strand of CM072511.1, from coordinate 54,383,370 downwards.
TTCTCCGGGTAAGACTTTCTTCTCTTGCTTCTTGCTCTCTATGTCCATGCATTTTGTGTTTAAAATTGATATGTATCTCTTCTGTGGTAGTAATAAAAATGTCACATTAACTGATTTATCGTATGCATCAAATAATAACGTTCAGATTCACTTCCTATTCTTTATTCAAATATTGCCAAGTGACATACAAAGCACGAGGAATACATTTTACTGCTAGGCACATACACACATTTCAGATCAGTCATACAGTCACCATTAATTGATTGTTGACGTTCCGCAGCTGAAGCTGTGGAGCTCTAACATCTCGCCGTGACGGTCTGTAGCTTGAGCTGTGGAAAAAATTTATTTTTGTACCAAGAGAGAGTGTACAGTAATTCTGGGGTAGTAATATCACCTAAAGTTTTACCTTTTCCAACTTGAGTTCTTTCCCTTAGACCGCATATGGCTTTTTATGGTTTAGTTTGCAGTTGGTGAACAAAAGTGTGTTAGTTTTTTGTCTTCGTGACAAGTTTACATGATTATTGGTTGTTTTTGGAAAAACTGAAATGCTCACAACTGTATGTAAATATTTTATGATGCGTTTGAACTCATTTATGACATGGACAACTGCAATGAAGCAAAAAAAATAAAGTAGCAAGCATCTCTTGGTGAGCAAAGTTTTTTATTCGTCAGACTTTTATTGTTGTTGGACGTTTATATAACATATTTTGATGGCATGTGAGCAAAACATATATATATCATTAATAGTTAGCTTAACACAAAGCTGGAACGTACACATAATAACCTTTCTATATGTATATAACATTACTTTATAGGTAATTCAGATGGTCTTCTATGATTTTAAAAACGTAAAATGTGGATGACCATTTTTTGGACTCGTCAACAATGTGGTAAGCAAATGAAAACATTAGAAGAAACTGGTTAAGAGCACAGAAGCAACTGAAAGTAACATGCTAACAACATAGTACATCTAAAATCATATTTGCACAGTAGACACCGACACACATTGTACATTCACCAATGCATCAACAGCTACATACACCAATATACTCAGCTGCACACACATAGTCACACTACAAGATTTAAAAATTATCATAAAATTACAGGATTACTATCCAGCCCCACACTCAAGTTAATATATATGAATAGTATTATTGGCAATAAAAGTTTCACATTAAAAGATAAGTAAAGAAGATAGCTATTAGGTTAAAAGAACAACCAACCATTTTCTAAACCTTTAAAACTGTAAATTTTATATTAAAACAACCAACCAACCAACAATGACTGCTGTCTCTCCAGAGGTCTCTTTGTATGACTGCTGTCTCTTTCAGTGTAACTGTACCTCCATGTGACTGTTTCTCTCATTATGACTGCCTTTCTTCCTAAATTTGATTGGCTCATGCCTTAAATTTCCACTGTCGCTGTCTTTCTCCTTTGTTCTTTCTCATTCATACTCTGTTCTATCAATCTAATATACTATCTTCTTCTTCGCTAGACCAGTCGCCTACCTTTTTTCTTGAAAACTCTTCAGGGACAAAACTTCTCATTTGCATGTTTGGTCTGTTGGATCAACTTGGGAATATTGGATGCTTTCTGCCAAATGTTCCTATGATGATATTATTTGGCAATGTAGGCATTTTACATGTATGTGTTTTGTTGATATTTTATAATGATGTTTGTATTCTGTTTTGTTTTTGTAAATGGGAGCGTTCCCTGCGTGGGATGTCTTTATTGTAAAGTGACCAGCTGGTGGAGTGCCTTCAGTGTTACCACTATGGTTGTTTCAGCAGATCTTTTATGCGGATCAGGGGTGAGTCCTCTTTCAGCGAAGTTATGGTCTTGATTTTGTGGTCCTGATTCAGCTCTTTGCAGTCTGCTGGACCCTATAAGCAATGATTAACTAACTAACTCACTCTCTCAGCATGACAGGCAGTATAGGATGTATCTCAATTTGACTGTCACTGTCTCTACAGGACACACCCAGTCTTGGGGTTTGGGAAACTCAAACCTGCTGACCCCATGCTACTCTGGTCCTCAACCCAATGGGCAGTACGGCCCTGTGGATCCCTCCAATTTGGACAACTATGCTTTCCTGTTTGCCTTCTTTAAGGAAGTATCCGCTGTCTTCCCTGACCACTACATCCATCTCGGAGGGGACGAGGTCAGCTTTGACTGCTGGTAGGTGAAGTAATCTTTGGCTACTTACAATGCAATACAGTAAATAGCAACACACACAACACAATACATTGCATTATTATATATGACAATAAAAAAAACAATTGAATTGTAATCTCTAATGAAATTTTAAAAACAACAAAAATGTGCTTTCCGTCCTTACATAGTAGCAAATCTATATTCAGACATGCAGTTTAATGGTGATTCTCAATCGTCTCATTTGTACAAGCTGTTATATGTAGGGTGCATAATATATTATCACAATTGTTTTTAAATGTTACGTGAAAGGGTTGTCTAGGGAGACTAGACATGCTTTTAGTTTCAATCATTTGTTTGCAAAAAGTTAGTAGAGAGAATTGATTGATCACTTTAAAGGTGCTATCTGTGGTGTGCATTTCATGCTGGATAACGAAGCAGTTTCATGCTGGTAAATGAATCACATTGTTTTCTTTTGTTTTGTTAAGTATTTGTCCGCTTGTTTGTGTGGCATTGCAGGAAGACCAACCCTAATATTCAGGACTTCATGAAGAACAAGTCATTTGGAACTGACTTTGCCAAGCTAGAGGAGTATTATATGCAAAAGTAAGTGATTTATTTATATTACTTAGTAGGTGGAGAGATGAGAGAAGAATCATAAGTCAAATCAGCGTAGATACCATCAGTAGTTTTATAAGTTCCTCTTCATTTTGTTAGACCTCAGCATTAAAAATCATCTCTAGCAGAGTGCCAAAGTTGTATCTCAGAGGTGTTGGGTTTGAGAGTAGAAAATTTGAGTGTTGTTTTCCCAGGCAACCGAGTGCCTGAGCTGGGATAGTTCATTCTCAAATCTGATCTCAATTTCCAGCTGCCTCAGGCTTTCTCCCAGCCCTCTATTTATAATGGCTATGTGTACTGTGATATGACAGGGAGTTAGTTATCAACAATATGACTGGATACAGGGGACATATTTAGATAGCACAAGACTTTGAAGTTATATCAGACTTGAACTTGCTCATACTACCATGCAAACGATTAGGGACACTGTGCAGCCTGAGCCTGGGGTAAAGTTGTCACTATGCTAGGCAATTACCTGTTAAAGTACCAGTGTTTCCCACAAGCTTCAAATCAAGGGGTCCAAGGGACCCTCTGTTGAAAATTTTGAGGGTCCTTTTAAAAATTCTGAGGGTCCCTTCCATGTGTGCATACAAATGTGACTAAAGTCAATAAGATAAAGTGTAGTGCTTATACAATGTCTTATAGTGCAATATCAGTTGACCAGTCAATAAACAGCACAAGAACTGTATGAACTTTCACTTTTGTCCTTATTTCAGGTCCATTCTGCATACCCTAATCCATGGTGTAAAAACATGAACATATTTATTGCAATACTTGAACAAATTACGTCCACTGTGATAACGTGGGGGTACGACACTTTCGCTGGGCGCAACAACGTGTGCGTCCGTGGGACCCTCTTAATCAAAATCTTTGCGTCATCTTCCGATTTTTATGCGTGAATTACGCACATATGTGCGTAATGGGAAACACTGAGTACGTAATCATGGTCGATATTACTTGGTCATCATTTTCACTACTCTGTAAATTCTTTTTCTTTTTTTTTCAACTTGATGACTAAGTCAGTAAGTGATTGTTGTGACAGGACTATTGTGTCTTTTCATATAGGTTACTTGACATCATTAACACTTTGCAGCGTGGATACATCATCTGGCAAGAGGTCATTGATAACGGAGCAACAGTAAGTGCTGTTTTTACCCTTCATTATTCATTTTGTCATAGTTTCTCATAATTCATTCAAACTTCATTTAGAATTAGAGGCAATATCAGGAATTTGCTTGGAAAGAATCTTTTTTCATCACGCTTTTACCCCACATAACTGGGTGTGTGTGTGTTGTTTTTTTTTCTCTCTCCTATTTTTTTGTTTCACAATTCTACAAGTGCGCATAAGACCAGACTCCTGTAGATATGTGGCATATTACCAGGAGGATTTTCTTGTTCTCGCTCTTTCCATTTTTTTTTCAACTTATTTTAAATTTGCTATATACCTGTGCATGCCACAATGTGCTGAAGGCAGGGAGACCATTACGAAAATACTATTTTCAGAGGCAGACTTCTTTCTCCTTGTTGTTTCTTTTTCTTCTCATTCCTCTTCTGTGTCCCTCTGAGCTCTGTTTCAAACTTGCAGTCTATTTGTGCAGGTCAGGCAAGACACAGTGGTAGAGGTATGGAAAGACAACTGGGAGGATGAGATGGCGAAAGTCACCAAGATGGGCTACAAGACGTTGCTGGCCTCCTGCTGGTACCTCAACTACATCAGCTACGGCGATGACTGGACCAAGTACTACATCTGCGACCCACACAATTTTAACGGTAAGGCATTGACAAAACAGGCAAAATTAAATCAAGATTGTGAAAATGTACTAAAAACTATAGCATTTAATGTGTTCTCTGCCTTTAGAATGTCCAGTAACATCCTGTAGAGTAGTGTACTTCACCTCTTAACTTTTATGACTTCAGACATTATCATCAACTTTAAGACATTTGGCTTAGGACTGCCAAAAGATAAATGTATCTTGCAGGCAGAGTGGACATGGATTGATCTGTTTATACGAATTTGGACGGAATTTTCCTGATGTGGAAAAGGCTAAGCAGAATCAAGAATTCTCCAAACTGCTAAGGATTTTAATCATGTCAAGAGTGATGTTTTGTGAAGGTGCGAAGATTTTTAAGACTGAAACATGATAGTGCGAGTATACTATTGCCACCGAAGCTCAAGTGGTAGAGCGTTCGAATGGCACACCGATGACAAAAATTAAACTAAATAAAAAGTGGCCATTTTTTACTGTCTATTTTAGCAGTGTGATTGCTCTGGTTGTTCAGTGTTGATTTAGGTTTTTACCCCTTGTTTCCTTGGATGGTTCAGGGCTTGTTATTTTACGTGGTTCAGCGAATTTCTGCTATTAAAAAAATATTTCCGCCGAGAACAGTATATTTTTCCGTGGAACAAAAGAGTTCAGCTGTGTGTAAGCAAGCTAGTCTTTCCTTCACTATGTTATATGTTTTTTTGCTCATCAATGGATTATTAAAATGCAACAATTTGTAATCGGCGGGGGTAGGGGGAGGAGGTGGGTGGGGCATCATTCCCTGCATCCTCTACCTGCGCCTAGGCGGCCCTTGGATCTTGGCCGATTTCCTCTTTTTTAATTCCAAAACCATTACAAGCCCTGATGGTTATCTCCATATAATGGTGGGTGTAGACGTTAAACCTCAATGTTTATTCATTCTTTAGTGTGAATTATGAACATCAACGGTATATTTGACACCAGTCATGATTAATGTATTCAATCAACCATTTTGCAGGCACAGATATCCAGAAAGCCTTGGTGATGGGAGGAGAGCTGACAATGTGGGGAGAATATGTGGACAATACTAATGTTATCTCTCGACTCTGGTCAGTATTCCAAACATACATTTCTGCTATTATGATGTGTTGTTTGTCACTTGTGGATCGATGTGCACTTATTTTCCAATATAGTCAGGTTCGTTATGTCTTGATTTATAACTTCGTGGGAGTTTTGTGGAGAGTTTGAAAGCTATACATTTTTGGAAACGTTATTGTATAAGCAATCAGAAAAACAATGTTTCCATTTGCCCCGAGTCGCATTTGGCCGCCATCTTGGATTTTACAAAATGGCTGCCGGCAAAGAAGGTTTTCGTCAAAATCTGGGCTTTTTAGTGACATAGAAAAATAATTGTGACCGCCAAACCACCATTTTAAGGGCTAAGGAATCCAGTGGTATCAAAATAAACAAGTATTGATCTTGGGGATCATTAATACCCCCTGACAAAACCAGAAAGCTTCATGACCTTGGGTCAAGTGCAGTCAAGAAACAGCATCATGTTATCGACAAGATAAAAGAAGCGATTGTGCAACATGGAAACCCATTTGCTGTTGCAGGTGGCAAGTTACACAATATAATCACTCATGCCTAGATCCCTGATGAGTATGTACCAATGATCCTGAATGCAGATGAGACTGGTCAAAAGCTTTATGAAGACTACGTGTGGGAGCGAATCAATGGAGATGTTAGTCTATGGGCACCTGTAAAAAAGGAAAACAACAAGATGTTTAAGTCGGGAAACAAGAAAACCACAATAAAACTTCGAGACAAGACTGTGGATCTTAAAGATACCAAAGACTTGTATGGCAGACTGATGGTCTTGGCAAGGTCCAACAGAGACATAAACCAGAAAGAGGCCATTGGAAACTACGAATTCACTCTGACACCAAGAGCCTTTTTGGCTCCAGATGGTACAATCCTGCCATGCCTGGATAAATCGAAGCTGATAAACCTCCTGAACAAGTTGGCAGCAGCAGAAAATGTACCGGAAGATCCGCAGCCGGAATATGGGATTGATACCAGATTAGATGCTCTAAGTCGCAAGATAGCTCTAGTAGATGGAATGGCTCTTCTACAGAAGATGGCCAAGAAACCAGCAACGATACTGACAGGCGTTGACAACTCTGGGAGGTTCTCTCGTATAGGAAAAGCAACGTGGTTGCAAGCTTATTTGAAGGCAGCTCCAGATGTAATCAGTTCTCTGCAGATGCTTTCAACAGAGGCAGAAGTGACGGAAACTATGTTGTCCACTCTGGCTAGCTTCGTCTGTCAAGCCTACTGCCCCAAAGGCATCTATATCAAGAATATATCCGAACTGCGATGGCATCTATTTTGCAAGCAAATGGCAGAAAGTGACAAGCTACCTCCTACACTTGGAGCTCTTAAACAACATATCCTGACAGTCCATAGCCAAGCCACAGTCTGGGGACAGGCCACTATTGCTGTGCAGAATCCTCTGGATCCCCTGCAGAATGGCTACCACAAGGAGTCCGATGGCCAGCTGAAACCAACCATGACAAATGACCTTCCAGCTCCGAAGGCCATCATTGAGATGGTTAGCTTTAAATGCAAAACAGACTGTTCTTTTACCAGATGTTCTTGCAGAACAAACAAGTTATCCTGCACCGATCTGTGCCAGTGTGGCAGTGAGTGCCATAACGATGAGGACACACAAAACATGTATGAAACTGATGATGATGATGATGATGAAGATGATGATGATGATGATGATGATGATGATGATGATGATGATGATGATGGTAACGATCTGTAGTGACTCCTAGGTTGCCTATTATTCTTGTTACCATTTTGTTATTATTAAAAAGATTATACCCATTTCTGTCAAGAGAACCATTGTCTGTGTGTCTGTCTGTGTGTGTGTCTGTCAGGGGGTATTAATGATTCCCAAGATCAATACTTGTTTATTTTGATACCACTGGATTCCTTAGCCCTTAAAATGGTGGTTTGGCGGTCACAATTATTTTTCTATGTCACTTAAAAGCCCAGATTTTGACGAAAACCTTCTTTGCCGGCAGCCATTTTGTAAAGTCCAAGATGACGGCCAAATACGACACGGGGCAAATGGAAACATTGTTTTTCTGATTGCTTATACTATAACGTTTCCAGAAATGTATATTTTGTATACTCTCCACAATTTTCCGGCGAAACTACATAATGAACCTGACTAATATTAGAACACTTTCCACGATGATGTTGTGACTTTTAAAAATAAATTTGTTATTCTTTGTGTGTGGGAAAGCTGTTCATGTATGATTATATATATTTTTTGCCTGCGTGTAGGCCCAGAGCATCAGCTGTGGCTGAACGATTGTGGAGTCCCAAAGATGTCAACTTTCCTAACATCGCTCTTCCTCGTTTGATGGAACATCGATGCCGCATGGTCAGGTATGTACGTAAGCCTACTGTAAGCTCTGAGTGCTGCCTTTTTGTGCTCTCTGGATTACAACGATAACCATTTGTTTTCTGCTACCTTTATTATATTTTGGTGTCTGGAGTACAAACCTAAATTCTTCTGTCCCTGGTATCATCAATATTGAGCTGTTTTAATAGTTGTGCAAAATATTTTTTTAGTCGCAGGTATTCAGAGGTATACAAGGTATTTCATGTATGGCTATGATTGTGGTTTTAAGTATTTCAAATGCAGGTACTAGGTATATTCAAGAATATTACCTAATCACAATGCATTTTACATCGTACTGTAACATTTAATGATGGAAGTATAATGGGTGAATGTTAGAGAGATGGAATACCTTGTTTTCTTCTGTTTAAAAAATTGTTTACTTTGGTATTATTGTTTACATTGTATACAAGGAAGAGAATGCGAGTACTATGACAGTTTTAAACTGTTAACACTTCTGTCTGCATTGTTTGTGATTTCAGGCGAGGATTTGCCGCAGAACCAATTTCAGGGCCAGGATTTTGCCCTGATGAATATGAAGGGTAGGAGTTTTCCTTGGGAAATGTATCTATGGCATGAAGGATGAAGTGTGAAGAAGAAAATGTGATTTAAGTTTACCGCCTATGTGCCATGAAGAAAAAAAATCCGGTGGTGTAGAATAGGAAATGAATTTGAATGAGTGATCAATGAAAATAAAAATGAATGCATCAAGTTGTGTGTAAAAAAAAAATAGTTGAACAATGAAAATTTGAAGATGTGGGTTTATAATGGTCCAATTTGGTACAATTCAAGGTTCAAGAAATCATGTCTTTGACTTTTGTGTGCAATTTTGATGTCTATTCATGTTTGTTGCATTAAGTTTACAAACTTTGGCATATGTGGTCTCATTGGAGGAAAGTATTAAATGGTCTCGATACCCCTATCACAAAGAATAAAAACATTCCTTGGTGATAAGTTTGATGGGCATGGGTAGGTATGTTTTTTGGTTGAAGTTATCTGATCAGTCCAACTTCTGACTTTCAATATTGTCGGAGATTGAAATGTCTGTGATTAATTATGTTCATATGTATATTGTTGTGTAATGGTAATCGGTATACAAATCAAATGTTATGGTCATATACACCAAAATGCAAACAGGGTGTACCTGTATGATTATCTTACCTTTGGCTTTAGTTTCCATTGAGGTAATTGAATTAAACATGTATAGGCAGTGTGCCCTGAAAAAAAATTTTGATTTTTATTTTATTAATGAATGTATAGGTTGTAATTTTCTAGAACAATGTTTGAGCTTTAATTTTTTTTATTTGGTATAGTAATAAAAATATAATAATAATAATAATAATAATAATAATAATAATAAAAATAATAATAATAATAATTATTATTATTATTATTATTATTATTATTATTATTATAAACATGAGCTTTTATGTAGCCTGATAACCTAATTAACTCAGTCAGCTCAAGCATGTATTTAACCGTGAAAAGCAATGCTTAATCGTTATGAAATTTGTACTTTTAAGCAAACGTGTATATACGAAGGTGGTCCTATAAGTACTTAGTCTACATAAGAAAAACTAAAATTTTGAAAAAGTGGCGATTTATTTTTCAATATAAGTCTCCTTTTAGTTCGATACACTTGACCTAGCAATGTTCCAACTTCTTTAACCCGTCTAAAAAATATGTTTTCTCGAGGTCTGCAAAGTAGGCCTCTTTGGCGGCGATGACCTCCTCATTCGACTCAAATTTTTGCCCGGCGAGTGACTGTTTCAAGTTTGGAAACAAAAAGAAGTCGCACGGGGCCAAATCTAGAGAATACGGTGGGTGGGGCAGCAGTTCGTAGCCTAAAAATCGAATCACCGACCGATATTGCTCTTTTTTCATTTTTTATAAAATCCGCGGACACGCCCCATTTCACACGTGGTCAAAATAAAATTACGAGTCCGATCCGGCTGAAATTTTAACAGTAGCCGTCTACAAGAACGTACCACATGATAGTAAATTGCTCTTGCGATACTGGCGCCATCGGGCGGTGAGGCTAAGTACTTATCGGACTGCCTTGACAGACACAAGAAGGATTAAAACAATGAAAAGCTTACATGTAACCTCTGTCACGTATATTTTGTATTTTTAATTTTACACATGTTGTATTTTTGGATTTGTGAATTAAATTCATGTTCTTGATGAATGAAGGAGTTTGTGCTTCTTGAGTGTATTTTTGTGTAATTAAAGGATTTTATATCAACACCAGCTTTCATGTTTTAAGTTTCGTACCACTTTTTAGTTTAAAATGATTTTCCTCTATAATAATTTTCAATGTACCAGTATTTAACGTAAATATATCTATTTTGTTGGTATTTTTGCTTGAACCTAAATCAGTTAGATATTGAGGCAAGAATGTATCCAAGGGAATGCTGGTGCTATGATAAGGGTGATAAATATGTGATAGTTCTTTAATTTGAAAGCGATTTTTATGCGGCCAATAAATTTGTAACTATAGTTGACCTGTGGGTTTTATATTTGACAAGTATATATTCTCACAACTGTCTTTATTTTTCGTCTCTTTTCTCCCCCTTCACCACCCTTCTCCTCTCTCCCCCTTCACCACCCTTCTCCTCTCTCCCCCTCGTCTCCCTTGTTCTTTTCCACCCTACCCCTCTCCCCTTGGCGTGTTATTATTTGTTTGTATTGCGCCTATATGTTTTAACGTTAAGTAAAGTTGAGCGAATCGTAGCTCAAGGGAAGTAAAAAGAATCTCGAGTTACACCTAATAACCTCTGATAACTTCCCTTGCATCACATCTTATCGGAAGAGTGACGAAAATAGCTTTTATCGGACAATCGCGAGCATCTCCAGGGTTTTCTGTGCTCATCAACTTTTCTGCAACAACTATGACCATCGTTGGGATTCTTTTGAACCTTAACCCCAGTCATTATATAGTGAGGTGTGGAGGGGGAACCCATAATAATCTCGTTGTATATTGTCACAAAGAAAGGGGTTGGGGGGATTGAGGGTAAGCTCTTAATCTCTCGCACTGTATTGCCTCCCTTGCTTAGGCCAATGTTGTGGTGACCTTCAAGAGATTAGAGCTGGAGTTACTAAGTAGTGAAAGGCAGTCAAAGTGCAGACGAGAAAGAAGGTAGGCTACACTAGTTGAGAAATTCAAAACAAGGGCAAGTCCAGATAGGTACAATTTCTAACTAGGTCCTTTTATTAAATGGAATTGGGTCGTCTTTGTTGAATAATTCTAAGAGTGAGTCACTGGATATTGTCAGTAATAGTAGGGAGTATCTTGGAGATATTCTGGGTGGACGATTTCAGGGGTACTAGTGCTACTGAGGACTGCTATCATCACAGGGCAGGAGTGTATCTGGGTTGTTCAGAGTACTGGCCAGATAATCAGCGAGTGGTGATGCTCGTTGGGTGAGAACTTAGCTGGTTTTCGAAGGGCGGTGGTTGGTCCAGGATAGTCTGGACAGTTGATCAAGGTTGGCGTCGCGTGTGTGGCAATGCGGGTCAGTCGGTCACTCTCTTGCGTAATGACCGATGGTGCAATCCTGGTTTGAAGATACAGGCGTGGTTTTCAGCTTACGTTGCTAGCTGTCTGGGGGAATGATGAAATTCGGAGAAACGCTTCGCGTTGACTCCCTGGGTTGTCAGGGGCCTGCAGCGGGTCAGCGACTTAAAGCTGGTACAGGGCCGGGGTATTTCGCCCTGCACAGGAGCCCGTCTGTAACGCAATACAGACTCTGTATCAGCTGGGGATAGGTGTATTCTGGGTTCAGCGCCTGTTGGCGCATGTGCCCATTCAGATTTCAAATTGGTCTGACCGGCCAAGGGTTAGCCGGTGCATACCAACAGTCCAACAATTGCAACCAGGGTTTATGGGGCTATTGTGGAGTTTACCGGCAGCCGCTAATATAGGATACCTTCGGCGCCTTAAGATGGGGTGGCGGACAACAGGGGCAGATATTTATACAGTGGGAACATAGGAGAAAAGCAAATGGGGTAGGTACAGGACAATGGGGGTTGTAGGCAAGGGGCTGTACTTGGGGGCTTTAATCTATGTGGAGGGACAGCATGGCATGGGATATTTACACATGGGCTAACGGGGAGCACACAAGTATAAATTCAACCATGGCATGAGTCATATACAAGGCAGATGATATATACAAGGAAATAATACATGTCACAGCAACACATCAAGACAAAACTATAAACACGAACGTACATATCAACAGGACATACGAACATGTTGGGTGATCGACGGGTGATGGGTAAGCTACATGACAAAGAGTAAGTTTCCTCTCTTACCTTGACTAAGACGGGTCGAATCACGAGAGTACTGCCGTAGCTCAGAGGTCGCCAGTTGATGGGGACGTGTCCAGGACAGATTGTTGTGGCTTCGAAGATGGATTGCTTGCGACTGACGGCGGATCTGGCTGTGTGCTAGGTTTTAAGGATGATTCCTGAGGGGCGGGGCTTAGGCGGATTAGCCAGCGTGCGTGGTAGGGGTGACTGGATGTGTGGAAGGGTTGACTGTGTGCAGCCTGCGTCAGAGGTCGATTGTCCGCCTCGTCACAGAGGCCCCCCCAAGGAAAAAGGCGAGGTCGTAGGCCTCGACTGAGATGCGGCCAATCGGCTCTGAGGTCAGCTGCGGGATGCGAAGATGGTTGCGATGATCCGGGCGATGCGGGGTTCCGGGTAGTAGATGGCGGGTGTCCAAGGCTGGGGTCCGCGGAGCTGCCGGGTTTCGGCTACGGTTAGTGGGCGGCGGCGGGTACGAAGGCTGGGGCGTCGGCCCTCAGTGGGGACTCGATGGAGTCGGTTGCGGGGTGGCGGCTGAGGAAGTCCGCGCCGTGGTTATCTTTTCCTGGGATGTGCTCCAGCTGGAAGGAGTATGCCTGGAGCAGCAGAGCCCACCTCATCAGCCGGGCGTTGAGTGATTTAGACGTCGCCAGGAAAGAAAGCGGCTGATGGTCTACTTGGACAGTGAAGTGGGAGCCGTAGAGGTACAGCTGAAACTTCTGGACTGCCCAGACGAGGGCGAGACACTCCTTTTCCGACGTGGCGTAGTTCTGTTCAGCCAGCTTCAGCTTCCGGCTGGCGTATGCGACGGGGAAGAGTGTCGGGGCGTCCGCGGAGTCTCGTTGGAGAAGAACGGCTCCGAGGCCTACGTCGCTGGCGTCCGTGCGCAGGACGAAGGGCTGTGCGTGGTTGGGTAGTCGCAGGACTGGCTGCGACGTCAGTTTATCCTTGAGCTCCTGGAAGGCAGCTTCACACTGCGGGGTCCAGAGGACTCGGTCCGGTGCGGTTTTCCGGGTTAGGCTGGATAGTGGTGCGGCGATCCCATTGTATCCTGGTACGAACTTCTGGTAAAAGCCACTCAGTCCCAGGAAGGACTGAACGTCTTTCTTGGTCTTGGGGCGGGGCGCGTCTCGGAGGCGCTGGGGGAACGGGGTGGAGCGATGACTCCGGCTTGTAGCAGAGCCTCTACTTCTGTCCTTACTACCTGCTGCTGGGATAGCGGGACGGGGTACAGCTTCTGGCGGACGGGTGTGGGGTCCGTCAGGGTTAGTTGGACTTCTTCTAGGTCCGTCCTCCCAGGTATGTCGGTGAGGACTTCCCTGTACTCGGCTACGATGGCGCGTAGTTGGCGTTGCTGGCCGGCGGGGAGTGAGGGGTCCAGAGATACGTCCCGGAAGGATTCCTTCCCTTGTAGCGGAAATTCGGCGACGCCGGTCTCTGTGCCATCCACTTCGACGGCCAGCGCGACCGTGAGTAGCGAGTGAGTGTCCGGGGCGATTGCGGGCTGCTCCAGGTACCTCTTGAGCAAGTTGATGTGGTGGGTCCTGGGCTTTCCGCCTACCTCGATGCGATAAGTGGTCCGGGAGAGCTTCTCCAGCACCGGGTAGGGTCCTTGCCAAGCTATGTCTAGCTTGTTCGTACCGCTGGGGAGAAGTAGTAGGACCTGATCTCCTACTTGCAGTTCTCGGTCGCGGGCGCGGCGATTATGGTAGCGGGCTTGTCTCTCTCTCGCCTTCTTCAGGTTGGCGGAGGCGGCTTTCCATGTGGCCTTGAGAGTCTCCTGGAGCTTGGTGACGTATTTCGTGGCGTCGACCGGTGCCTCGTCCAGTTTGGCGTCGGTCCAGCTACGTCGTAAGGCGGCTAGAGGTCCAGAGAGGGGTCTCCCAAAAAGCAACGTGGAAGGGGTGTATCCGGTGGAGGTGTGCGGGGTTTCTCGATACGCGAAGAGCGCTGACGTGACGTAGGTGTCCCACGCTTCCGGTTGTTCGTCGGCGATCTTGCGGATAATCGAGATGAGAGTCCCGTTCAGGCGCTCGACCTGTCCGTTGCTAGCGGGGTGGTAGGGTGGAGTACGGATATGACGAATGCGAAGCAGGTGGAAAACTTCCTGCATGAGTTTTCCGGTGAACTGGGACCCGTTGTCGGTCATGATGTTGTCCGGGAATCCGACTCGTGTGAATATCGTGACGAGCGCGTCGGCGACTCGGGCGGCGTCAATCTTCGGCAGTGGAACGGCCTCACACCACATAGAGCAAGCGTCGACAAGGGTAAGCAGATACTGGTTCCGCTTCTTGGTTCGCGGAAGGGGTCCTACTATGTCGACGGCCACTCGTTGGAAGGGCGTTCCGACGACGACGGTGGGGCTGATGGTAACCGGCACGGTGTGGTGGCGGGGCGAGTATCGTTGGCACTGGCGGCAGGACTTGACGTAGCGCTTCACGTCTTCTGTCATCCCGGGCCAGTGGTACTGAGCGCTGATTCGTAGGGTGGTTGCTCCTATGCCCATATGTCCACTTAGGGGCATGCTGTGGCCAAGTTCCAGGACTTGGGGGCAAAGGGTCGCAGGTACGACGAGTTGCGAATGGTCGTCCTTCTGACGGAACAGGAGTCCGTCCTCGACGAAGAAGTCCCCGGACTTGGGTGGAGTGCGTGCGGCGGGAAGCTTTCCGTAGCACTTGCGGAGGGTGACGTCTTCTTCTTGGGCCTTCCGGATCTGTTCCGGCATCTGGTTGGGTATCGGTGGTGGTGTCGCGGCTGTTTTCGCCTGGGCGCGCGTCTGGACGGCGGCCATCGACTCCACCGGCTGGGGCGGCATACCCAAGAATACGTAACGGCATCCTAAGATCAAGTCATACAGGGGCTGGTCCATCACGGCAGCTTGAATGGGTCCAGTGACGTATCGGCTGGTGACTTTGATCCGGGCTATAGGGAGCGTGGTGCTGGGCTGTGACGCGTCGGCCAACTTCAGGGTGATCGTTTCGCCGGTCAGGTCTTGTTCCCTGATGAGCGAGCGGCGGACGACGGCGTCGAACGTGAGTCCGGTGTCGTATAGACAGTGTGCAGGGTGATCGTTGACAGTCACCTGCTCGGTGACGGCCGGTCGGTCGGTGGGAGTGACGACGGGGGTTACCGGGTTCCCGTCGGGGGTGACTTGGCGTAGGGCCAATACCGTTCCTTGTTTGCGACGCTGGTCGCTGATGCGGCGAAAACACTTCTCGCGGGTGTGTCCTCGGCGCTGGCAGTAGCCGCAGTAGAGCTCTCCGCTCCGCTTCCCAGGCTCTGCTCCGGGGTTTGGGCGTCCTTTAGGCGGGGGTGGACGGTGGTTCGCTGGCGGGACGGGCCGGCGAGGCTGGTGGCGGGTATCTGGTGACGAGGGTGCGGGGGGATCCCGGCGAGGCTGTCTGTCGTCGGGGTGGGCGGTAAGGTAGCGGTCCGCGACGATGATAAGGTCCTCTAGTCGGGCGGCTCCCTGTTCGGCGGCGAAAGTCCGAAGTTCCGCTGGCATTGTCCCTCTGAGTTGCTCGGCTAGCATCAATTCGAGCAGTCCGTCGTACGTCTTAGGTTCGTCCGTTTGCTCTATCCATTTGTCCCGTAGAGTGGCTAGCCGGTCGGCGAATTGCGTAAACTTCTCCCCCTTCTCTCTCCGGGAGTTCCGGAAGTTCTTCCGGTAGTGCTCACCTGAGAGCTCAAATCCATGAAGTAGAGCTTTCTTGAGGGCGGGGTAGTCGCCCTCCTCGGCAGTCGGCGTCTTGGCTAGGATTTCATAGGCCTTCCCCTTAAGGCCATGACTAAGCTTGCGGTACCAGTACTGGGGGTCGAGGCTGTTTTCTCCCGCGACTCGTTCGAATCGGGCGAGATAAACTTCAATCGATTCGTCCCGTTCGACGAATGGGTCCAGGGGAAAGTTCATCCCCGGAATCGGCGGGGGGATTGCGGATATTCCTGCGCTGGCGGTGAAGCTGGGGGCGATGAGTGAGAAGTCCTCGCTCGCGGGCGATGCGATGCCTAGCTCGCGGCGATCGCGCTCAAGCTGGAAGAGTGCTTGGCGCCGTTCAAGCTCCTTGTCCTTCCTCTTCTCCTCAAGTGCCGCGACCCTCTCGTCCTCCTCCTTCTTCCGTGCGGCGGCCCTCTCCTCCTCTGCTATCCTATCTTTCGCCTCCTCTCTTCTCAGCTGGGCGGCTCTCTCCTCCTGGGCTACCCTCTCTTTCTCCTCTTCTCTCCTCCGTTCGGCGGCTCTCTCCTCCTCGGCTATCTTCCGAGCGGCGGCTCGTTCCTCCGCGGCGATGCGCTCCTTCTCCTCCTCTTTCTTAGCCTCTCGTTCCTTAGCCCTCTCCTCCCTCCTCAACTTTTCCTCGGCCACGTCCGCATCTACGTTGGCCAGGACGTAGTCCTTGAGTTCAGTGCCGGCGAGCCCTAAGCTCTCGCCAATACTCCTGTACTTGAGCGCAAGCTCTCCCCGGTCGGCCATGGTAAGGGAGGTGACTTACCCTGAAAAGTCCTAACCGTGATGAGGGGCGCACACAAGGGGGTACACTGACGGAAAACAAGGGGGTGGGCTGAAATGAACTACGATGAAATTGCACAGGGGCGAATACAACACAACACAAACACCGAGACAAAATGCAATCAATCAAAATACAAAAAATAAATGCAAGAAAAACCCTTTGCGAGACACCACCATTCGAGAAAGCCAGTAAGGGACCTATGGGCTATGCTATACACTACTAGGCTAGGGGTTTGGGTCCTATCTATACTGGGTTGGGGTGGAATTTAAGCTAAGTCCTTAGTCTCGTCGAGTTGGGATGGGAAACCTAGGTCTTTAGTCTCGTCGGGTTGGGATGGGAAACCTAAGTCTTTAGTCTCGTCGGGGTCGCCAAAGTTAATGTCACAAAGAAAGGGGTTGGGGGGATTGAGGGTAAGCTCTTAATCTCTCGCACTGTATTGCCTCCCTTGCTTAGGCCAATGTTGTGGTGACCTTCAAGAGATTAGAGCTGGAGTTACTAAGTAGTGAAAGGCAGTCAAAGTGCAGACGAGAAAGAAGGTAGGCTACACTAGTTGAGAAATTCAAAACAAGGGCAAGTCCAGATAGGTACAATTTCTAACTAGGTCCTTTTATTAAATGGAATTGGGTCGTCTTTGTTGAATAATTCTAAGAGTGAGTCACTGGATATTGTCAGTAATAGTAGGGAGTATCTTGGAGATATTCTGGGTGGACGATTTCAGGGGTACTAGTGCTACTGAGGACTGCTATCATCACAGGGCAGGAGTGTATCTGGGTTGTTCAGAGTACTGGCCAGATAATCAGCGAGTGGTGATGCTCGTTGGGTGAGAACTTAGCTGGTTTTCGAAGGGCGGTGGTTGGTCCAGGATAGTCTGGACAGTTGATCAAGGTTGGCGTCGCGTGTGTGGCAATGCGGGTCAGTCGGTCACTCTCTTGCGTAATGACCGATGGTGCAATCCTGGTTTGAAGATACAGGCGTGGTTTTCAGCTTACGTTGCTAGCTGTCTGGGGGAATGATGAAATTCGGAGAAACGCTTCGCGTTGACTCCCTGGGTTGTCAGGGGCCTGCAGCGGGTCAGCGACTTAAAGCTGGTACAGGGCCGGGGTATTTCGCCCTGCACAGGAGCCCGTCTGTAACGCAATACAGACTCTGTATCAGCTGGGGATAGGTGTATTCTGGGTTCAGCGCCTGTTGGCGCATGTGCCCATTCAGATTTCAAATTGGTCTGACCGGCCAAGGGTTAGCCGGTGCATACCAACAGTCCAACAATTGCAACCAGGGTTTATGGGGCTATTGTGGAGTTTACCGGCAGCCGCTAATATAGGATACCTTCGGCGCCTTAAGATGGGGTGGCGGACAACAGGGGCAGATATTTATACAGTGGGAACATAGGAGAAAAGCAAATGGGGTAGGTACAGGACAATGGGGGTTGTAGGCAAGGGGCTGTACTTGGGGGCTTTAATCTATGTGGAGGGACAGCATGGCATGGGATATTTACACATGGGCTAACGGGGAGCACACAAGTATAAATTCAACCATGGCACGAGTCATATACAAGGCAGATGATATATACAAGGAAATAATACATGTCACAGCAACACATCAAGACAAAACTATAAACACGAACGTACATATCAACAGGACATACGAACATGTTGGGCGATCGACGGGTGATGGGTAAGCTACATGACAAAGAGTAAGTTTCCTCTCTTACCTTGACTAAAACGGGTCGAATCACGAGAGTACTGCCGTAGCTCAGAGGTCGCCAGTTGATGGGGACGTGTCCAGGACAGATTGTTGTGGCTTCGAAGATGGATTGCTTGCGACTGACGGCGGATCTGGCTGTGTGCTAGGTTTTAAGGATGATTCCTGAGGGGCGGGGCTTAGGCGGATTAGCCAGCGTGCGTGGTAGGGGTGACTGGATGTGTGGAAGGGTTGACTGTGTGCAGCCTGCGTCAGAGGTCGATTGTCCGCCTCGTCACATATATACAGAGTATCAAAGCATTGAGAGGTTAATGAATACATATATAACACCCTCACCCCACCCCACCCCCCAAAAAAGTGCCACATTTAATTGTCAAATAAACGTTTCAAAGATAATAATGAAATAAAGGATAAGCAATTATTCTTGGTATGCAAAATATTTCTTTGGATGTTACTTGTTCAAATAATTTTCAGGACATTTTTTTTTAAACATGTTTGAAATTGAATGCCCAATTATTATGTAAAAATTAGAAGAACCAGATATTAATACCAGATATTGTTAATAATTGTTTGTTATTTTAAAATCATATGTTGGTAGATTGTTTTAATCGTCTCTATTCAAGCGCAGTGAGCATGGACTTTTTCCGTGGGTACCTGCGCTATACTAGACCACGTCGTCATTATCATCTTCATCTGGAGTGAACGGACGAGATTCAATTAAAATACTCAACAGAGTATCGGAAGCAAGTTAAGTAAACACGCCTCACATGTCCAGATCTATTTAGATCTACGTAAGTCCAGTCACAGAGACGCAAAATACAACCAGACATCAGAATTTGCTTCAACAGGTTCTGTTAGGCTACCCATTTTGTCCATGGAGCAGAGGGGAAGTCTCAGAAACTCCGTGTTGTCCACTAGGCCGGCTATAGTCAGGAATTCTAGTGTCCAAGAGCGGCCAGTTTGGAGCGGCCATTCGGTAAAGCTCCAAAGACGATTATCTTGGACGCCCTGACCTTTTTTCTTACACTATAGCTCCTTTCAGTCTAATCACGACTGCGAGATCACCCCTTTGAGACTTGTCTCGGACTTGCATGCAAGCCAGTACCGGGACACATACTGTGTCCCACCACCGTAGCTCAGTGGTAGAACGTTGGCCTGGCGCACCGATGACCCAGGTTCGAATCCCGTGATAGGCAACATAAAAGTGGACTTTTTTTTCTACTGTCATTCTTTGCAGTATGATTGCTCTGGTGATTCAGTGTTGAGTTTGGTCCTTACCACTCCTCCTTGTGATGGTTAACTCCGTCTGCCATCTCGCCAATCCTGGTACCGGGTGTAGACGTCAACATTCGATGTTCATTCAAGTCACACACACCACTGAACGTGGAGGAACGCCAAACGCATGCGCTTGTACACACACACATACGCGCGCGCACTCACACGCGCGCACACATATACACACACACATACACATATCCCTTTTACCATACCTTTGTTGATAAGCAACGTGTCCCTTAACATGCTCTCTCTCTCTCTCTCTCTCTCTCTCTCTCTCTCTCTCTCTCTCTCTCTCTCTCTCTCTCTCTCTCTCTCTCTCTCTCTCTCTCTCTCCAAACTTTTGTCCTTTGTGAAGAAAATAGCATCTGACATAAGGATTAGGTTCAAGACGCTGTCATTAACACCAGTTCCATCTGTATCTTACTTCCAGTGTTTAAGTTTTACACACAAATTTTTGTCTCCCCTTTCGCCTCCTCCTCCACCCTCCCTCCCACCCTTCCAACCCCCTTCCTTCTTTTGCCTTGAAAGTCAGAAAGTGGGTCGGACAGAGTTTATTACCCGGAAGAATGTAGGTTGATGCGCGATCTGAGACCTCGATGGAGTCACAGTAAAATGGATTAGGTAGGAAAGTGATGCGGATCCTGCCCCTGGGACTGCCCACTATCTAGAGAGGTCCTGTCTCGCCATGCCTAGGCTGAGGCACCCAGCAGGAGTCTGGGAAATAACCACTGCCTTGGCTTTTTAATTGCTGAAGAAGCTTTTAGCGAAATAATGCGGAGAACCTTTTAATCTGGAAAGTTCATTATCCCCTTTGGCCTTCAGCCTAGCCTTCGGTCTCGTCTTCTTGCGTACGAGTATGAACTTAAGACAACTTGTCTAGAACATTTTTTGAGGACCGCTCCATCATGCAACATATTCTCGAAGAAAGAGAGCCAGAAAAAGAGAGAGAGAGAGAGAGAGAGAGAGAGAGAGAGAGAGAGAGAGAGAGAGAGAGAGAGAGAGAGAGAGAGAGAGCAGACCATCGCTTTGCCAATAGTGCTGTTTTTGTCCCCTCCTGGTGCTGTTTTAAGGACAGTCTTGAGATGGAGTCATCCGGGATGGGGTTAGGATGTAAAACGTTCTGATGCAAGCGAAGTCTTAAATAATCATCCCCGTATAACTTACGCTATACTGTACTCCCATAGATCCTATACCTAGCTTTTAGAGGTAATCTAATGGACCCCATATTGTTGACTTGCGGCTCAATAGCTAGTCTACGATTACTGGACTTCTCCTACCCTTCTCATAGTACAAAGCACTTCATCAGTTAATGCCAACAAATATTTTGCTTTTACAAATTGCTTGTTTTCTTCTTCCAAAGACCGTAAAACATAGTGTAATAGACTACAAGGGTAGCATGTATTAATTCCACACAGGATGCTGTCAGCAAAGAGTTTATTATTTTTAATACTAAACTCTTTGCTGTCAGTTAACGCCAGTCCCATCTCTTTAGTCTGTTCAGGCACGCATTCCATCGCACGGACTTTAAAAATCCTGACGCTCATGCCGAAGACAGTCGAGTGCCGGTGTAACATGCCCAAACATCCCCCCACTACCAGTTTTACTCCTGGGAGAAGTTTCAGTCTAGGCCCAGATTAACTCTACAGGAGTTAGTCTGGTCATGGCCCAGAATCCCCCCCCCCCCCCCCCCCTTCTGTTCCAAATCAACTGGCGGGAATTAAATGGGGGGGGGGGGGGGAGGGGAGATGGAGATTACATAGGGACGATCAAGGTCATGAACTGGACTGACTCTCTATGTGTGCGCCAGAACAGCCCCCAGGGAGTTACTTTGGCATTGGATAATTTGGTACCAGAAAAAACTACAAGGAGTAAAACTGGGCCAGTGCCAAAACAGATCCCTTTTCAATGGTGAGTATATCTGACACAATCCCAGATGCACTCTAAAGAAGTTATTCTGGGACAATTTTCATTGTACCAAAACAACTTCTGGGGAGTCACACTGGAACAGGTGGGGGACGTGGGGGAAGATTGGATCAGGTCCAGACTAGACCCCCATCTGGTTAATAATAATACAGGATGCTATATACGCGCCTTTCCCCAAATCAATCAGGCTCAAAGCGCGGCGATCTATACCAGCATACACGCTCACCTGTCTCATCCACCCGCACACCCACCAAATACACATCCATCACTCAAACAGGTGGTGTAAAGGCAGGGAGATCGCTATTAGAAGACGGAAAGAAAATCGAATTTTTATTTTTGAAATTTTTATATTGACTTCGTCCTGTACCATTATTGAAGGTTAGCAACGGTTATAGGTTAGCAAGAGGAGAGTAAATATAGGACATGTCCAGAACAGTCTCTAAACAAACATATTTATAAAACACTAAAGTAGAGTTAAACTGGAGCAGGTCACAACAGCCACTACTGAGACAAACGTTTAACCACTACAGCCCTTGACCCGGGGAGTTATGCTAGGACAGATCCAGTGGTTGGAGCACTCGCTACTGTTCGCAAGTTAAGCATCGTCCAGTGCGGTTAGCACTTGGAAGGGTGACCGCAAAACGTGAAGCGACAAATAACGATGCCCCCAGTTGACTCAACTGTGACTGAGTACCTACTTTCTTAAGGGTGGGGAAGGTAAAGCAGCGAAGGAGAGAGATGGGCATCACCCTCATTACGCTGGCCCAAGATAAGTGTGATCTCCAACATCACTCTCCCCTACGGCCACAAGGCTATGGGACTACCTTTACCTTTTACCTAACCCCACTACAGCAGAGATAAACTGGGAGAGGTCCAAGTCAGCCTGCAAGCACACTTAGAGCCCCACACTAAATACACAAAAGGGGAGTTAACCTGAGACATGTCCAGAAAAACCCCTCCCCAACAACACACAAAATACAAAAGGGGAGTTAGATTGGTAAGGTCCGGACAGCCCCCTTAAACTATCAATCTACAAGGAGTTAAACCCCAACTTAACTATTAACCACTACGCCCTTCACCAGGGGAGTTAAACTGGGACAGGTCCAGAACAGTCTCCCCTCCGCCCAACGCTCTCATAACAAAACCAAAGGGAGTTCAATTGGATCAGGTCCAGAACAGCCCCCAGCCCAAACACACTCGTAAAACAGAAGGGGAGTTACAATGTAACAGGTCCAGAACAGCCCCCCCCCCCTAACACACTCAAAAAATATAGAAGAACACAAAAGGAGAATTAAACTGGATCATGGAACAGGTCCAGAACAGCCTCCAAGCACACTTATAAAACACAAAATGGAAGTTAAACTGGAACTGTCTCTCCCCCCAACACACTCATACAATACAGAAGAACACAGAAGGGGAGTTAAACCAAGCAAACTTATTGAGGCTTTTCTGAATCTGTCCCAGTTTAACTCCCCTGTAACATTTATAGGTTTGTGGGTAGGTGGTTTGAGGGGGCTGTTCTGGCCCTGTCCCAGTTTAACTCCCATGTAGTGTTTTATAGGTGTGTTTGGATGCTGTTCTGGATCTGGACCTCTTAAACTCTTTTGTGATGTTATAGTGTTTTGTGGGTGGTGGGTGTGAAGGCTCTTCTGGCCCTGTCCCAGTTAAACTTCCTTGTTACGTTTTCTAAGAAAGTCAGTGAATATTCTGGACCTGTCCCAGTTTAACTCCCCTGCAGTGCTTTATAAAGTGCAGAGAATACCAAAATGATGACCAAAAACACCAATGGCATCAACACGGACATCAAAGTACAAGGCCAATTCCTCAACACGTTGCACAGCTTCAAATATTTAGGAGCAATTGTACCAGACAATGGGTCCCGAACAACTGCTGTCCTGACAAGGTTGAAGCCTATTTGGAAAGACAAGACCATCAGTCTACACTCCAAGGTAAGGTTGCTGTGCTCTCTTGTCATCTCCATCCTCCTACAGTATACTATTGCCAAACATGGACCTCACAGCAGACCTACAACAAAGAATACAAAGAATGGAGACGAGGTGCTACAGAAGACTTCTGAGCATTTTCTATACCAAGCACATTATTTAATGACGAAGTCCAAAAGACCATCATATAAGCCATTGGACAACACGACGACTTGCTCACAATGATGACGAAACGGAAACTCCAATGGTATGGCCACGTCACCAGAGCATTAAGCCTTGCAAAGACCATCCTGCAAGAGACAGTGCACGGAGGCAGAAGAAGAGGGAGACAAAAAAGAGATGGGAAGACAACCTCCGAGAATGGACTGGATTGACCCTGGGCTAAGCCATGAGGGCTGCTGAGCACAGAGAAAGATGGAGTACGCTGGCTAAACGATCATCTATAGTACCCCCAACGAGTTCCGAGTTACGGAATAGGATAAAATAGGATAGTGCTTAGTAGGTGTTTGGGGGACGAGCTATTCAAAGACCTTCCCAGTTTAACTGCCCTGTAATGTTTCATGGAGGTGTGTGCGTATATAGGGACTATGGACCTATCCCAGCTTAAGGTGTTTGGGGTACAGTATGTTCTGGACTTGTCCCAGTTTTACTCCCTTGTAGTGCTTTATAGATGTGTTGGAGGTGGAAGCTTTTTTGTCCCTGTCCCAGTTAAACTCCCTTTTAGTGCTTTATAGGTACTTGGTGTGTTGGGGAGGCTATTCTAAACCTGTCCCATTTTAACTCCCCTGTAATGTTTGATGGAAGGGAGGGGCGGAGAGGAGAGGGGGTAATGTTCTAGACCTGTCCCAGTCTAACTTCCTTTCGTCCCAGTTTTAACTCCAATTTAGTGTTTTGTAGGTGTGTGAGGGGGAACTATTCTAAACATTTCACAGTTTAACCCCTCAGTAATATTTTATTGAAGTAGGTGTGTGTTTGTAAAGTGGGGAGGGGATGTTCTTGACCTGTCCCAGTTTAATTCCCCTTAGTTTTCATAGAGGGATTGGAGGGGGTGGGGGAAGGAGGTTACTGTTTAGTACCTGCCTCAGTTACTCCCCTATAGTGTTTTATAGTTGTGTGTGGAAGGGGAGTCGGGTGGGGGGAGGGCATTTCTGAATCTGTCCCAGTTTAACTCCTCTGTAATGACGTGGGTTGGCTGTCTTGGTCTTGTACCAGATTAACTCCCCTGTGGTGTTTCATAGGTGTGTTTGGAGGCTGTTCTGGATCTTGTAATATTTGTGAGTTACCTTCTGTAACACACACAGACGAACACGCATGCACACACACACATACACACACATGAACTAAGTATTGGATAAACATGATTACATACTCACCCAGCTAATTAATACATTTGCTTTCTTGAATTTTATTATTCATTCTTATGCGAGATTTGAAGCACATAGCAATGGAATAAAGATTGAGAGACTACACCCAATATCATCGTGTCTTCTTTTGTTCCTGTTCTGCCTAACTCTTTTACAGATCTGGCCCTCTTCAACTTCCATGTAGTGTTCCATTTTCAACTCCCCTGTAGTGTGTTATGGGATACAGGGTTGAGGGTCGGAGGGATGTTCTGGCCCTGTCCTAGTTAACCTTCCTTGTTAGGTTTTCTAAGAAAATCAGGGGTTGTTTTGGACTTGCCCCACTTTATCTCCCCTGTTGTGTTTTATAGGGACTGTGGACCTATCCCATCGTAACTATGTTTTATAGGTGTTTGTGGTATGTTCTTGATTTGTCCCCGTGTCTCTCTCTTTTCCCCTCACCACCCTTCCTCGTAGTGCTTTATAGGTGAATTGGTGTGTTTGGTGTGGGAGCTTTTCTGTCCCTGTCCCATGTGGCCTGCTGACTAGTCTCAGTTTAACTCTCATGTTGTGTAGGGAGGGGGTTGTTCTGGAACTGTTGTTTTAACTCCTGAATGAATGGTTATTTTGAGTAGAAGCGAATTGGTTATACTGATGGGGGCTGATTTGGAATAGAAGGAGGGAGGTGGGGGGCACTCTGGGTATTAAACCAGACGAAATCCCGTGGAGTTAATCTGCGCATGGACTGACACCACTACTCATGGGAGTAAAAGGTAAGGGAGTCATTTCAGCATATCACACCTGCTACACAAAAACACCCAGCAAGCACTAAGTCCCTTCTCCCCCATCCCATATCCGTTCGCCCGGGATTGTGCTCAGTTGTCTGGGCGTTAGACTAAGCGCCCAAAGGCTGCAAGTATGCGCCTCTGTCCGCTTGAGTTACACCCTGTATTATCCAGCGCCTTGAGTAGCACTTGAGTTGGAAAATCGCTATATAAGAACGATTTAAACAAAATAATAAATAAATAAACAAGCCATTAATCACTAAGTATTAGGCCCCTTACAATATCATAAAGATGGCGATGTCTACGTTTTTCGCGTCACCCGAGCGGGTTCCGCGACGTTCAGCTCAAAGCAACGAGTGGTAGGATAGAAACTCAAACAAAAGAACTAACACAAAATGCCAGATGGACAATCACACTCTTTTATTCAACAATCAACACGCATACACAGGAGAATGGGATACTAAACCACCCTCAACCCCTATCAAGAACCCCAACCCAGTATTTACTAAACAATTACCTCCCATGTCTAACTGAAAACCCCAGAATTATACACAAACAAAATGCCCACAACGGTATGCAACAATGCGACAATCGATTAAACTTCAGATAAATACAATTCTCAACTGAATAAACAGAACAGCAGATCTTAGAAATTCAATTGCAACGCATAAACTAACTTGTATTCCAGTGTCACTGTACGTACTTCACAGCCTCTTAACTGAGCTCAGGATAACTATAGTAGTTGTTCACTGAAGAGTTGGTATATGTTTAGGTGCGTGAATACGAATCTGTATGTGTGTCGGTGTGGTGTATCTGGGATCCTGAGGCCCTGGTGAAAAAACGCCGGTCGTCCGAAGTAGCAGGTAAGTCCCAGCGAGGACGGGGGACCACACCCAGCAACGGC
Source organism: Oncomelania hupensis (assembly GCA_036898135.1). Lineage (NCBI taxonomy): Eukaryota > Metazoa > Mollusca > Gastropoda > Littorinimorpha > Pomatiopsidae > Oncomelania > Oncomelania hupensis. The sequence continues at coordinate 54,356,694 of CM072511.1, read as the reverse complement.
GCCAACGACGACACAAAGACGTGGCAGTCGTGGTGGTGGCCTGGTAACGTCCACACCCACGGTGGCAAAGACGGAAGTAGCAACAGTAGAGAAAGCAACGGTGGAAACAGAACAAGGTAGAAATCGAAGCCCAATCTGTGGACAAATAAAGGGTCTCACTAGTTCGTCCACAAAACTTAAACACTTCATAACAGAATACGACTTCCGCCGTCCGCCATCTTGACCTGTTTATACATGCATCTCAATAACACAATGCACTTCTTAATTCTATAATTTATCTTGTTCATGAAACGTAGTTGTTTATACAAATATACATAATTATTACAACTGCACTTCCAGTCACACAATACCGATTCATCTCATCCACACCTCCATCTTCATCACCCCTCTCCACGTTATAATACGTTATCTCCCTTCATTCATAATTATCTCAATCACGCTATAATACAAACACGCTTCCCTCATATTCATCACCTTCATCACCCCTCTCCAACATAGTACATTGTCTCCATTCCTTCACATTCATCACCCCTCTCTCTCTAACATGCATACTTCTTTGCCACCCTTTGTAACCCACTGTGGCAACAACAGCAATGACATTATTCATACACATCTTCAACCAAGAAAATCATATAAAATCAATAAACTACTATTCATCAAAATACATCCCTTTCCCCCTCATTCACCATCATTCATTCACGTACGCAGACTCGGAGCACAGCCACTAAGGAAATGAATTGCAGGGTTCACACTCACCTTTTAGTCCTCGGCTTGTGATAACCAGATACACGTACACTGCACGACACAATACTATACACCACAGTACAATACACACTGGTTGTTAGTTTGAGAGTTCAAGTTCGTTTCTGGCTAATGTTTAGCTATGCACTGGAGCATCTCAATACTGATGAAGTACTTGAGCTTTGGCAGGTGCCCAAACGAGGGCCACACAACTTAAGACAGAACTCTACAACTATTACTTCCCAATAGATGGCAGTTACAGTCCTCCCACTACAGACTTTTAGACATTCTTGTCCCGACGAGGGCATAAGACCTTGGGTGGTTCGAAACACAACGAACAAGCTACCCTTACAGAAGAACTTACTCTAACCTGACACACAGTCACAAAGTTACTTCTGTCCAAAAGACCGACTGCTTGCAAAAGCAACCAAAATGACTCTGCTAACCAAATCACATACCAGCACACAGGACAGCATCGAGTCGAGCTCAGTAACCCAGTTTCCCCATTTATGCATTATGCTCTTTTGCGTTAAACACGTGAATCCCACACTTACTTATCTTTCATACGCAGTAAAAGAAACTGCCGAATCGACTATGTACACTGTATCGCTATCCTATCCTATCCTATCCTGTCCCATAACCCGAAGGTCGTAGGGGCACCACAGATGATCGTTTAACCAGCATACTCCATCTTTCTCTGTCCTCAGCAGCCCTCATGGCTTCGCTCAGTGTCAAACCAGTCCATTCTCGAATGTTGTCCTCCCACCTCTTTTTCGGTCTCCCCCTTCTTCTACCTCCTTGCACTGTGCCTTGCAGAATGGTCTTTGCAAGGCCTGATGATCTGGTGACGTGGCCATACCATCGGAGTTTCCGTTTCTTCACTACTGTGAGCAGGTCATCGTGTTGTCCAATGGCTTGTGTGATGGTCTGTCGGACTTCGTCGTTGGTGATGTGTTGGGTATAGGAAATGCCCAGAAGTCTTCTGTAGCACCTCATCTCCATGCTTTGTATTCTTCGTTGGAGATCTGCTGTGAGGGTCCATGCTTCGCAAGCATATAGGAAGATGGAGATGACCAGAGAGCGCAGCAGTCTTACTTTGGAATGTAGACTGATGGTTCTGTCTTTCCAAATGGGCTTCAACCTTGTCAGGGCAGCAGTTGTTTGTGCGATCCTGGAGAGGACTTCCTGTCGAGACCCATTGTCTGACACAATGGCTCCTAAATATTTGAAGCTGTGCACTGTGTTGAGGGATTGGCCTTGTACTTTGATGTCCGTGTTGATGCCATTGGTGTTGTTGGTCATCATTTTGGTATTCTCTGCACTTATTTCCATTCCATAAGCTCTGGAGGTGGTGTCAAGCTTCTGTACAAGCTGTTCAAGTTCTTGTTCCTCTCCAGCCAATCCATCAATATCATCCGCAAAACGAAGATTGGAGATTGCTCTGCCCCCTATGCTGACTGTGCCTTCGTGATTTGCAAGAGCATCTGACATGATGCGCTCTAGGAAGATGTTGAAGAGTGTTGGAGAGAGTAGGCATCCTTGACGCACACCGATTGTTGTTCTGAACCAGTTTCCGATGACGCTGTTATGGAGGACTGCACTGGTAGCCTTGTCATACAGGCTTTTGATGACTTCTATAATTTTAGGGCTGATGTTGTACACTTTCATGGTTGCCCATAGAGCTGCATGCCAGACTCGGTCAAATGCCTTTTTGAAGTCTATGAACACATGATATAGATGTTGTTGGTGCTGTAGGTATTTCTCACAGATTATTCTGAGGTTAAAAATCTGTTCAGTGGTACTTCGCCCTGCCACGAATCCTGCTTGTTCTTCAGCTATGAATCGCTAGAGATGTGCAACTCTGCACGATATATAACTAACTCTAGTAGTGCTGAAAACTCGTGTCGTCACAACTTTCGTATGTAACGCTTAGAGCTATAGAGCTTTAAACCTTATTGTTCACATTCAGTTCATTTGCCAATAAAATCCGCCATTACAATTTGTCCAGAACATTACCGCGTATTTTAATGAAACCAAATGCAGGCCACTTCTTCAGGAACATGATTTTACGGTATCTAAATCGTTATTGCCAGCAATAAAGATGCGGCGTGTAATCCATATATCTGTCATTCATTCTTTCTTCTTCGTACTTTGATTTGTTTTCTTTCTTTCTTTCGTTGCTTTTTTCTTTATTTGTTTGTTTTCTTCTTCTTCTTCTTCTTCTTCTTCTTCTTCTTCTTCTTCTTCTTCTTCTTCTTCTTCTTCTTCTTCTTCTTCTTCTTCTTCTTCTTCTTCTTCTTCCTTCCTTCCTTCCTTCCTTCCTTGCTTTTTCTTGTTCTTCTTTTTCTTGTTGTTGTTCTTCTTCTCGCTTCACTGACCATCCTTTTTTGTTCTTGCTCTTCTTGCTCTTTCTTCTCCTTCTCCTTCTTCTGCCTCCTTAACCGCTTAAGCACATTTACTGCCGGTAGTTTTCCTGTGGCATCTCTTAACATGTTATACATTTTTGGGTGTCTTCATAATGACCATACTGACGGTCCTGCTTCTTCTTCTTCTTCTTTTTCTTGTCTCCATTTGATAAAATCCCCTTCTTGAGGGCCGTGCCTGTCAGTTGCTTGCTTGTAGAGTGATTCGTAGTTATTCCTTCCTGTAGAAATGTAAGCGATTTTTTTGATTCTATAGTTTTATACTGACCACGTCCACACTGCCTACAAAAGATTTTGAAATACAGAAATACTTTTCAGGGGCAGATCATTGGGTAAGATATTTTTTTTCCCCTCCAAATTGTGGCCAGGGTCCAGACCACGGTGGTGTTCAGGGGCGAAGACCTTGACGGTGGCGTGGGAGGGGGCGGGAAGGAAAAAGTGTGCTGAAGATAGTGTAACGTTATTAGGTGCATTGTAGGCCTCTCCTGGAAGATAATATGGTTAATCACTAGTGTAAATCTAGTTTTGTTTGATGTTTATACGCTCGAATCTTGGAGACGGCAATGTGAGGCTCAATATGAGCATGACAATGTCCATATTTTGAAAAGTACACGCACAATCATTATGCAACAATGCTGAGGAACAAATGAAGAAGAAACCCCATAGAAACTACTTACAGATAAAGAAAGGGAGAGTTTTATTTTTTTAGGGGGGGTAGGGGGAAAGGGATGTGGGTCCACAACCTCTGGAATATATCCCCCATCTTCCCTGCTGTTTGCGTATGAGTGCCTGTCGATCGCTTGCTTTATTTATAGGTATTCTTACTCTTTCATATCCGAACTACTTTACTGATCAATGGTGGTCTGTTATCTTAAAACTCCATCGCTCCACGAGGTTCAGTACTGCAACAGACCTCGTAGCAGAGCTAGATGTGGCCTAGCTATCCCTTCTACCCGCCGTCTCATCTACGCTGCATGGCAATCACGAGGTCCATGATCCAGGATTGATCTCTATAGGTATTCGGCCTTGAGCAATTTTTGAGCTGAACACGCGCTATATAAGAATGATAAAATATTCCTTCTATTGAAGTTAATAAAACTGGAGTCTGTTGAGTCTTGAGTCTTGCAAACGAGTCGGCAGTCAGCGATACTCTTTCCCCAATACTGACCACTGGCGGTCTATTATTTAAACAGTCCGTGGCTCCGCGAGGACCAGTATTGTGTTTTTGCATCCCTTCTTTCCCTGTCCCTGGAGTGTGGAGGTCCGATCAGACGTCATTTACATCCCAAATCAGCATGCTTGCAGAGCAGAGAAGAGCAAACAGCAGCCACGGCCTAGCCTATCAAACCGTACCCAGTTCTACTGGTTTGTTTTTTTGTTGTTGAGAGGGTTGAGGATGGAGAAACATGGAGGAATTAAAGGTGTGGAGGGGAGTGGTGCTGGGGTTGGGGGGTGGGGTTGGAGTCTGTGGGAGAGAGAGACAGAAGGTTGAGAAAGCGAGGGCGGTGGGAGGTAGGGGGGACAGGGGGGGGGGGGCGGGAGACAGTTTTTCTTGTGAGAGAAATACGGTGGAGAGGGAGTGAGTAAAACAGAAAGTTATTATCGGTTCATGGGAGGATGAAGACAATGAGAAAAATGGGAAGAAGGGGGGGAGGGGTGAGGAGATGGGTGTTGATGGGAAAAAGAACGCCAGTCATCCCGGAGAGATCTTGGTCCATATGAAAGGAAAGAGAGAGTGAGATAGAGAGTGAGATAGAGCGAGAGCAAGAGAGAGAAACTTTAAAAACTTTTTTAAAATTAGGGATAAAGATTTTAGACTAATTAATAAGTCTGATTTGCTTAATAAGTTAACAAATAAAGAACCTTTAACATTACCTTGAAAATCATTACACACACGCGCTCACACACACCATCATCTTCGTCATTATCTTTAAGCAATTTTTGGCACCCACCTATCTCCTCATCCCTCACCCTTCCTATCCTATCCTATCTTATCCCGTAACTCGAAAGTCGTTGGGGCACCACAAATGATCGTTTAACCAGCATACTCCATCTTTCTCTGTCCTCACCAACCCTGATGGCTTCGCTTAGTGTCTAGCCAGTCTCGAATGTTGTCCTCCCACCTCTTTTTCGGTCTCCCTCTTCTTCTACCTCCTTGCACTGTGCCTTGCAGTATGGTCTTTGAAAGAGGTAGAATATTGTTCCGTTTATAGTCATCTGGAGAGATTTTTTGTTTAAGAATAACTTGTTTAACTGCACGTTTGTGAAGTCTGATTAAAGGCTTCATGGACTGCCACTAACAAAATCCCAAATAGTAGAGGAATAATAAATACATTATTGAATATGACCGGAATAAAACAGTCTACGAGAATGTGAATTTAATAAATTCTTTATCCTTGATAATTGAGAAGTCCGTTTAGAAATAGTTTTACTAATATTTGAAATATATTTCACCCCGGACAAAGTATTGTCTAAAGTTACACCAAGAAGCTTATGACATTGTACTTTTTCAATAACAATTATTGTATTGCAAATTTTTTATGGAGGAAGTTTTATAGATACATTTTGTCTTTTCTGTCTTGTTGTAATTAGCATAGATTTTGTTTTGACTGGATTGAGGGCCATGTGGTTGTATTCAGCCCAATAATGTAGTTCAATAGCCCCTTCTTGTAATGAGGAGAGATTATTCAAGTCTGTATTTTGGGAGTGTAATGTAATGTCATCAGTGAAGAGTTCACAAGAAGAAGAAATGTGACGAATGAGATCATTTATGTAGATAGAAAATAACAGAGGTCCTAAAATAGATCTTTGCGGTACTCCAGCTGTAACAATTTCAAATTGTGACTTTTGGTTATTTACAAAAGCACACTGTTCACTGTCAGAAATAAACGATTTAAGAAATTCAAGGGATTTAGAATGAATGCCACCTAATTTTAGTTTGTGTAGAAGATGGTCATGGTCTATGACATCAAAAGCTTTTGCGAAGTCAACAAATTAAATAATGTTCCAGAAAATTTTCCCTTATTAATATTATTTAACCATTGTTCTATCATAGATGTGCGAGCTGTGTGACAAGAGTGCTTAGCTCTGAAACCAGACTGACTTTCATGTAAGAGGCTGTTTTCAGTGAAATGATCAAAAATATTATTATTTATATGCTTTTTAAGAGGCTTAGAGAGAGTAGAAAGAATCGAAATAGGCCTATACATGTAGTTCGATTGGCCAGTGCTATTACCATTCTTGAAAAGGGGTATAAGCTTAGCTTTTTTAACATTATAGGAAAATATGTTTTGTCTATACATAGGTTGTATATACATACCCTAAAATGTCAGTAATAAATGACGCAGACAATTTTAATATTTTACTATCCAATTCATCAACTTCTCTTGAATTTGATTGCTTAAGGTTTCTTAGTGCTTTATGTACAAATTCTGAAGACAAATAAGGAATGTCTAGTTTGTTCTTAATGTACTTAGAATGAGAGAGAGAGAGTGAGAGAGAGAGAGTGAGTGAGAGAGAGTGAGTGAGAGAGAGAGAGAGAGAGAGAGAGAGAGAGAGAGAGAGAGAGAGAGAGAGAGAGAGAGAATAGAACGCCAGTCATCCGGGAGAAAGATCTTGGTCCACCTGAACGGAGAGAGAGAGAAAGAGAGAGAGAAAGAGAGAGAGGGAGAGACAGACATACAGACAAATAAGAGAAAGACAGAGATAGAGACAGGCAAACAGACAAAGAAAGAAAGACAGACAGACAGATAGACACACACAGACACACACACACACATACACAGAAACACACACACTCCACACTTTCACCCTACATCCTTTCACAAATGTGAGAGAGGGTGTAAGAACAGTTTGGCTGGAGGCTATAGATCGGAAATGCATCTATAGAACAGCAACGATTTCCCATGGTTGGCCAAGTATGATGCGAAGGTCCCTGCTTCGTTCGCTTTCTTCAGGGTACATTCTGGGGAATAGATTGCTGCCGCTGCTGCTGCTGCTTTTGGCTTACTCCAAACTGCCACTATCGACACTCCTTTCACCCGAGACAGACACGAGTTTCCTTAGAAGAAGAAGAGGAAGTGATGGGAGAGGAGGATGAGCAAGAAGGAAAAGGAGAAAAGGAGGAGGAGGAGTAAGAGGAGAAGAAGACGACGACGACTTTTTTTTTTATTGTAGGCGTCCAACGCAAATTACAGTTACAATAATTATGTTACAAGAAGAATCATTTTAAACTTAAAGCTTATTCTTACAATTATAAGAAGAAGAAGTATAATGAAGAGAAAGAAGAAGAAGAAGAAGAAGAAGAAGAAGAAGAAGAAGAAGAAGAAGAAAGATGAAAGAGAATGTGATGATAATGGGGAACTTGGTTAGGAAAAGAACAAATGGGGATGAAGAGGAGAAGACAGAAATGCAAATTGAGTATTTGAATTTTGAGTTAAATGAGAATACACAATAAATTACACAGATTCAGGCCTGTCACCATCACCCACCTTCCTAATCCAATTCGTAAGCATACGCACGTCCGCACGGCTGTAGGCGCGCGCTCTCGCATACATCCACACACCCACCCCACCGTCCCGCCCCCTCGCCCAACCCCATCCAGCCCCACCCACCCCCCACACAGTACTAATCTTGTTGGTTCTATGGTTTTCGAATCGTACTTTCGGTTTCCAAATTAAACAGCCCAAAGAAGGAGCTATCGCAGCAGTATTTGCAAGCTAAGAAAATACACACTCTTACCCCCCATAGATCTTTCCAAGGCAGAAGAGGATTTTCTGTTTCCGCCAGTAAGGCATTTAGGCTAATAGTATATCCTGGGCCCTGTGCAATTTCTGGAAGGGGAAGAGTGAGGGGGCGGACCTTCATTTGAATGTATACGAGCGCACTGGCACTCATTTAGTGGCAGGAGACTATATTGACAGCCATTTAGGCGTCCAGGAGTTGCTTGGAGAGCCATTCCCATGCAGCTATAAAAAACAAATGCACACGCAAATGACTACCCATGCGAAAAACTGTTCCAAGATAAATGCGAAATGTGGGAAATGTGCAAAAGCTGCGGGTTTTCTTGTTGGAGTGGCGTTAAAAAAATTAAACAAACATCTACCCAGACAATGAAAAAAGACGTCTGCATTGAACAACGATTATAATTTTATAACAAGAAGAAATAGACCCTTCATTAGGGCATTCAATTATTAGTTTTTATCATAAGCCTATACTTACTAAACCGACAGCAACACTTAGCAGTAAATGATAAATGGTTGAAGTCTTTGAACACCGTAAAGAAGAGGAAACTTGGCGTGGTCTGGTCGTGTTACAATATCACAACTGCCTCTCCAAGACCGTCTTACAGGGGAACTGTAGATGGGGGACGCCGACATGGTCGATAGACAAAACGCTAGTTAGAAAACGTCAAGGAATGAACGGACATCAACGACCATGCCAGAGCTCCTTACAAAGCTGACTGGAGTGGAGGAGATTCTCAGTTACTTCGTCCTTCAAGTCACCCAGACCAACTAACAGGTTCAGGAACTAGGTAGAGTGATATATATAAGTTTTGTCACTGTCACCATTTCCGTTCTTCCAGTCTCGTTCTGCGTTCGGTACTTTCGGCCAAAAACATCTGTGATAATTTTGGACTGAAATGCTACAAATTCTATTCAAGAAAAGACATAGGACCTAAAACAAAAACAAACAAACAAACAAAATACCAAACCAACGATCTTCTCACTCAGCAGGCAACATTTTGAACGCCATTGTTTTATCTGCCCCTGCGCCCTCTCCTCTCCCACCCACTCCCAACCCTTTCATTTTACAGAATTTAAAGTTCAGCGTGCCGTGTATCAAAACTGTTAAGGGCTCAATTCGATGAGGCGAAGACCATTGGTGTAAAGCCTTTTCAACTTTGATTTGTGTAAGCTGTCAGAAAATAAACAGCGTTCTTAAACATTCTTCCGCAAAGACGAGGACGCCGTTCATCGTTGTTTATCATGGACTATCCCATTGGCATTTCATAACCGCTATCAATGGCCAATGCGTTGAAACGTTTGCGGATGCCATAAACGATCCATCGGGGTTGAAGCGACTATATTTTACATGAAATTCTGACTCGTCATTATGACGTTCGGTACCACTAACGACTACGTGAAACATGCTATTGTTTTTGAAATGTGATCGTGCCACCCTATTTCACACAAAATTTAGTCGTAAAGACCAATGGTTTTGTTGTTGTTGTTGTTGTTGTTGTTGTTTGTTTGTTTGTTTTTTCACATTAAATTCTGGCACAGTCACAGAAGGCCACTGCTTTCTCGGGAAATGTTGGATAAAAAAAATTTCTCAGGGAAAGTATTTCATTCTGAATTAGGGTCGACACTTTCGGTTTCCCCAGGACTGTTGGACCCAGCAGCAGACTGAGTGACAAATGTGGTGCACTGTAATTTAACAGCCCTCAGACGAAGTCAGATATATCAGGAAATGGAAAACCGGCATCCAGACAATCTATGATCACATATATCAGAATGATAGTAAAGTCAAGGCGATAATAAATATGCAGTGAGGAGTTATGTTGGGCTATAGTAGTAGAATACACACTTTGGGCCAAATTTGGTTCAGTTGTTTGTGACTATATCTAATGACCACAGAATGGTCAAATATAGTAGCATGAATATTACGACAAACATAATTATGTTAACAAGATATTTATGTAGCCGGGCGGGTGTATTTGACTCCCGCGTCTCGGCCACGCTACCTTGAGAACACAGCCCGACATGAACTTTTTTTAAAAAATTATTTATTCCTCGTAAGAGGGACATACCAATATTTTGCCTTGCAAGGTGGTGAAGCCTGTTGATAGTAAACCGGTTTTCCGGCTACTAGTGCCACGACACTCCATACAAGTCACTGCCACTGACCTGCATAAAATGCCTGCCGACAATGTAGTCCTGCTCACCACCAAAAGCAGAAGACGAATAGTCAGGCGGGGAGAACATATGTCGTGTCGCCTTGTCCTGCATACCAAAATGGCCATACCAAAGGATTCTGCACAGGAGGAGCCACCCAAGGCTAGACTAACCAACAAATGGAAGGTAGACAATCCCTCCCAGGCGTGAACCAGTCGACTCCCTTTCCGCCACATATAGGCCTATTTGCGGGAGACATTCGAGACCCTTTGTCAGTGAAAACCCAACAGCCACAGCGTACCGCCACCCAAGAGGAATTATAATTTCTTATCTCACCAAACCTTCTAATGTCAAACTGTATCTAATCCTAAGCTTTAAGCGTTAAACTTAATAAAGTCAGTGCAATTACATTCGTTCAGTTAGGCCTATATATTAAGCCTACTACAGCATGACACAACGCCATAATCTGCAGCAACAATTAACAAAAACAATAGTAATACTGGATAGTGTATGCTAAATCAGACTCAAAGAGCTGCTATACCTAACCCAAATACACTGTCACCTGTTACACACGCTCTTGCATAAGCTTACATAAAGACGGTCTAAATAGATTTCTCCTTACTAAGTTACTTTGACTCATCTGAACAAGGAGGTAATGTTTATATTTACTATCGACGCGAGAAACAGGACGCTTCAAAAAGCATAGCTACTTCCAAGCAGGGTTTAGCTGAGCCTGATGAGACCTTTTCCCTATACGGTCGGGAGCAGGCGTCATGACGCTCCGCTACGCTGTCTGAGGCACTGCTTCGCTGGTACCCTTGCCACTGGAACTACTAACCGATATCCTCTGGCTGTGAAGAGTTATTGACAAGGGGGGTCCGGAGGGCGCCCAGTATCAGGTTGTGAGCGGGAGGAGAGCGGTGACCCAACACTGCCCCCTCCCCTCTGATCCCCCGCTCATCCATCACAGGGGCACGTGACACAGGGCAATGGCATCCTACAGTGCTGGACCCTCCTCGCCTTCGTTGTCTGGTACCACTAATTTACAGGCTGTGTGATTCTAAGGAAGTTTGATGACCACGGCGACGACGACGACGGCGATAACGACGAGGAAGATTATGATGATGATAATGGACTGATGACGACGATGATGATGATGATGATGATGATGATGATGATGATGATGATGATGATGATGATGATGATGATGATTCATTTTACTCCGTACACATCGCCACTGTCTCAGATCATTCAGAAAACTAGTGTCGACCATCACTTCTATGCCGTGACACTCTTGCAAAATCTCCCCTCCATTCTGAAAACCTCATCCGACTGCTTCTTAGAAATCCAGAATTGGATGACAGCAAACAAATTAAACTGTCCTCCACCTTTACTGACACAATAGCTCTAGATCATAACATCATCCCTCTCTCACCTACTTTGAGTAACCTGGGTGTCGTCCTGTACAATACCCTTGATATGTCAGATTTCACCCGCAAAACATGCCAAGCCTGCCACTACCAAATCCGCCGCATTGGACATCCGTAAATACCTGACAATCGACGCAACTTCTAAACTCGTGACGTCTTTCATTCTTTCTCGACTTGACTATTGCAAACTCTTTCTGGTCTGCCTGCTTCTCCTATCCACCATCTGCAACGTGTTCAAAACGCTTCCGCTCCTCTCATTCTCAAAAGAAAAAAAATCTGACCACATCACTCCACTTCTTCGCTCACTCCTCCGACTTCCCATACCGCAAGGAATTCTTTACAAAACATGTCTTTTCTGTTACAAGTATCTCCATGGCTCCGCTCCTACATATCTTGCCGATGATGTACAACGCTACACTCTCTCTCGCAACTTGGGCGCAACTTGTGCACCCGACACACTCCTTCTCAGGATACCCCACCACAAACTGTCTCTATTGGTCCTAGATCTTTTTCTGTCTTTGGACCAATTGCCTAGAATTCATTACCAATTTTTCTCTGCAGCATACCGAATATCAACACTTTCAAAGCAAACCTCAAAGCTCATTTCTTCTTTTAAGTCTTCTCCTGATCTGTCCGGTCTTCAAACTGCTTCTTTCATATTGCCTCATCCATTTTGTGCATGTGTGTGTTTGTGTGTGTGTCCGTGTGCGCGCGCGCGTTGGTTGATGTTGATGTCTTCTAAGGCGCCGAAGATTCCATGTCACAAAGTCATGCTCGATGCGCACAAGGGAAAAAAAAGAGAAAAAAAAAGAAGTATGGAATCACTTTGTTTATTAATGCCTCTCCCCAAATCCGCTTTATTTATCCTGTCCTCGGCCATTCTCTATACGTATTGTACTAATGTTTAATCGGCGTGGAACACTTTGAACTGTTCCTTACTAGGAAAAGCGCCTTATAAATATTCTTCTTATGATGATAATGACGATGATAAGGAGAAGGAGGAGGAGGAGGACAAAGGGGAGTGTAATATCAGAAATGTTGACGACAAAGATGTGGTAACTCAGCTTAGAGATAAACAGATAGTATTGAACAAAACCTGACGTTAATTTACCAGCTCTCTAAATTGAAGGTTCGCAGATGTTAAATTAACATTCTTGAAACGTTCACTCTCGATACCATCAAGCAGAACTTTCTAGGAAGAATGGTATGTCCACGTCACCAGATCATCAGGTCTTGCAAAGACCATCCTGCAAGGCACAGTGCAAGGAAGTAGAAGAAGAGGGAGACCGAAGAAGAGGTGGAAGGAAGACATTCGAGAATGGACTGGTTTGACACTGAGCGAAACAATCAGGGCTGCTGAGGAAAGGGAAAGATGGAGTACGCTGGTTAAACGATCATCTGTGGTGCCCCTACGACCTCCGAGTTATGAAATAGGATAGGATAGGATAGGATAGGATAGGATAGGATAGGATAGGATAGGATAGGATAGGATAGGATAGGATAGGATAGGATGACCCAACAGACCTCATACACAAATGAGGAGTTGTGGAAGAGTTTTCAAGAAAAGAGGTAGATGACTGGTTTAGCGAAGAAGAAGAAGAAGATATTATAGTAGATTGATAGAACAGATTAGGAATGAGAAAGAACAAAGGCGAAAGACAGCGACAGTGGGAATTTAAAGCACTAAATTTCCAGAAAGCCGGGATACTATTTATACAGAAACCCCCGGCAATCCAAGGGAGGGGGGGGGGAGGGAGGAGGGTTTATCCCTTAGGTGACAGGCGTCGTCCCAGTTCTGAGTTCTAAATTTTTCTTTTGGGTTCCATACATATGACCGCTTTGATGGAGATAAAATAGAAGCTTCCTAAAAATTGTGTGTCTGTAAAATACATGTAATTTAAACGGAATTTCAAATAGAGTGGTAGCATTTTAGGGACTATAAATTACTTCTTAGAGGCAAACTTATTAAATGAATAAACAATGGTTTTTCATATTTATTAAAGTTGTATTATGATATACATATCACCCATAAATTAAGGTGCCCCTCCGACCAATCATTCCCCACCATGTGTGTGTATGAGTGCGAGTGTGTGTGTGTGTGTGTGTGTGTGTGTGTGTGTGTGTGTGTGTGTGTTTGTGTGTGTGTTTCACAGTGAGCCCAAACGAATAGCTTGAAAACAGAATTGGTAAAGTAATAAACCGTTTTGAACCTAACTGGTTTGAATCTTATTCTAATGTGAAGATTTGTTCAGTTGACAGAGGAAGAAGAAGAAGAAGAAGAAGAAGAAGAAGAAGAAGAAGAAGAAGTAGAAGAAGAAGAAGAAGAAGAAGAAGAAGAAGAAGAAGAAGAAGAAGAAGAAGAAGAAGTAAGAAGTAGAAGATATTGATATTGATCGCAAGTGTGAAATATCAGAAGCTAAATGAGTGGGTAAGGAAGAAAAAGCGTTTAAGAAATACATAGCACGCCCATTTTCTCAACAGAAAACTCCAGAGACGACGTGATAGAAAATCGCCCTGGTGAATTATGGGCGATCACCCATCCTCTAGGTAACCATCAGCGACAGTTATTTCCCGTCAACAGATCTCTCTCTCTTCCGCCCCCCCCCCCCCCCCTCTCTCTCTCTCTCTCTCTCTCTCTCTTTCTCTCATAGCCACGAAGCTTTCCTGCTCTCCTCCTCCTCCCCCCCCATTCGTTATTATGCATAATGGTCGAAAGGCTAAACATGCAATAAAATCTATCTCTCTCCCTCTCTCAGCTAATATTGACGAAGAGTAGATGGATACAATAAATGAGAATGGATGATGGTGAAAGAGAGACAAAGCATTCGGACTGGTAGGCCTATGTTAATAAATCTCCTTTTGCCTTTGTGCTGTGTATTTAATTTGTCGTCTTGTATAGTTCTAAGTCTGGAATTTTGTAGCCTTCTTGCTGGTGTGTATTTCATTTTTCTTGAATTTTGCAACAAATTTCGTTATTTCTGTAAGCTTTGGAATATAGAATGTACAGTAAAGTAAGTGTTTATGTTTGGTACTTTTATTTTCATTGTGTATGTGCTGAATCTCCAACCCCATCCTTCCTATTGAAATGAACATGTTTTGTGTTTATTCAATAAAACGTCTAAGTCTCTCTCTCTCTCTCTCTCTCTCTCTCTCTCTCTCACACACACACACACACACACACACACAACAACAAAAACAAAAACACACACACAAAACAACAACAACAGTAAACTCCAGGTCAAATGCATTTATGCACACTTAAAGCTAAGACCCAGCAACAAAAGTCTTTGGTCATGTCTGAAGTATAGAAGGTCAAAGTCGCTATTAGTAGACAAAACTTAATACGAACTGTGAAAAAAACTGCAATCGAAAGTATTGCTGCTGAAAACCTATTGCATTTGTAGAGCGACCCAACTCTACCCCCACCCCCTACCCCCCGACCCACCCACCCACACACCCCCCCCCAAAAAAAAAAAAGTACCAAAAAAAACAAACAACAACAACAACAAACAAACAATAAATAAATTAATAAAGAAATCAAATAAATAAATAAATATAATAAAATAAAAGGAAAAAAGGGTTATATCTGAAGGTTAAAATTTAGGCTTTGAGCAGGTGAGAAAAAGAATGCGTTATACTTGAAGATTAACATCAATCTGGGCTTTGGGTAGCACAAAATACGTCTTGCGTTTTTTGAAAGTAGATCTAGAGCCTCTGAGTACATCATATAGAGTGCCAGAAAAAGAAACTGCTGTCTAAGGGACGTTGGTGGTAGTTCCGTACGGCTATTGCTTAACGTTCATCCCATTTGATTTGAGGAGAAAGAACTTCCAGCCCAACCACACTCTATTCGCCCATTGAATGCATCAGCAAGTCTCTGCCCAGACGCTCGCCCCAGGCAGAGTAAAGAGACCACAAGAAAAGACTTGAAAAGAGCGCCGTATGTGGACAAGACGAAATAGGAACACACCATATGTGGACAAAAAAAAAGAGTAGGGGTAAATGTGGACAAAAAGAGTATGGGGCAAAGCATGACTGTGGAAAGAGGAACATCAAAGTGAAAAAAAGAAAGTAAACATAAATCCGTTATAGACGTCAGAAAAAGCAGGAAAGATGGAGCTAACACTCCCCCGGGTTGGCCCAATGAGTATATCCGATGGCCTTAGTCTGAGGAAATGGAACGAATGTGGTCCACCATCATCATCGTCATCATCACCATCATCATCGTCGTCGTCATTATCATCATCACCATCATCATGGGCCTCATGTCTTCTTATGTCTTATGTCAGGTGAGCTCCATCCTGCAGTGTCAGGCGGCGGGCCTGCATGGGCTGCTCTCCTCACAGTCAGAAATAAATATAAATAATATAAATAATAATATAAATACTTCGTTCTTCACAGGTGAAGTTGAACGGTTCCACTGTTTATTTATTTATTTAAAAAAAAATTTGTTTCTTAATGTGAACTAATTGTTATAAGGGAATGTATGTTGTTACAAATGTATGTGTATGTCAGTAGTATAATAATGTTTATGGTTTGATAATGTGGAAAATATCTATGATGTGCGCATGGTAGATTTCATAATTTGTTTATGTTACATCAGTACAACTTAAGTTAATCTGATGAATAAAGTATGATACAACAACAACAACAACAACACAGTCAGGTTAAATCAGAGTTTGTGTCAGCAATGAACTTTCGCCGCTGTGAGGGATCACACGACATCTTTGTTTCAAGCAATTGCAGCAATACAAGTTTACAATCGTTACAAGCTTATCTATCTATCTATCTATCTATCTATCTATCTATCTATCTATCTATCTATCTATCTATCTATCTATCTATCTATCTATCTATCTATCTATCTATCTATCTATCTATCTATCTATCTATCTATCTAATATATATATAATATTTAATTTCATTTTATTTAACAGAGTTACTTTTTAACCGCCTTGTATTTATTTCATCGTTTTATATAGCGCGTTCCCAACTTAAGAGCTGCTCAAGGCGCTATATCTCTATCTATCTATCTATCTATCTATCTATCTATCTATCTATCTATCTATCTATCTATCTATCTTTCTATCTATCTATCTATCTATCTATCTATCTATCTATAATTTTATTTTATTTAACAGAGAGTTACTTTTTAACCGCCTTGTATTTATTTCATCGTTCTTATATAGCGCGTTCCCAACTCAAGAGCTGCTCAAGGCGCTATATCTCTATCTATCTATCTATCTATCTATCTATCTATCTATCTATCTATCTATCTATCTATCTATCTATCTATCTATCTATCTATAATTTTATTTTATTTAACAGAGAGTTACTTTTTAACCGCCTTGTATTTACTTCATCGTTCTTATATAGCGCGTTCCCAACTCAAGAGCTGCCCAAGGCGCTGGCTGATACAGGATCTAGCTTCAAGCCGCTCATTTCTAGCCTATGTACTTTGCTAGCCTTCTCTCTGCTCTCCTCTCTCAACCACCCGCACGCGCCTTCTCTTTCCTGTCCATCTTTCTTCGCCGTCTCCGCTCACGTCTCCCTTTTGCCTATCTCTTCAGTGTCCAACAATACATGAATCTGTGTAGGTCTCCGCACCTGCCATTAATCCACCACCCTCACTCACCTTGTACCGCCAATCTCATCAAACTCCTCTTAGCTTCTTTGCCTTTAGTTTCTTTATCCATCAAGGCATGGATCCCTCTCCCTCCCTATCTCTCACTCTCTTTCTCCCCCACCCCACACACACACCCTCTCGCCTCAAAAATACCACTCTAGACCTCTTTGTCCCTCTGTTCAAATCAACTATAATTACATAAGACTATGTCTGGCAGTCAATGCAATTCACTGCCGTCCCCGTTCCCCAAACATCCCTTTGCGTCATCTCCTTCTTTTCTAGTCGACTGTCGCCTGCCCGACCAACCCCTGAGGACAGCACAAAACACGACTATATAGCGTTGTCCTTCTCGCTAGCTGCTCCAGAAAGAGACTTGTTTCGTCGATCTTTCCTTTTAATTTTCCGGTTCCCAGATTGTGTCTTCCCTTCTCTGCCGAGAAACCGTGCGAGAGAAATAGAACCGGAGAGGAAAGAAGGGAGAGCACCGAGGTTGTTGCCCTTGATCTATTACTCGCTTACTTCCCTTCCTTCCTCGCTATGTAATTTGAACACGCTGAACACGTAGTTGATGAGGCCACGCCTAAATAAGAAGGTGTCGACCCACGACACGTTTCACGAGAATGCTGTGAAGTGTGGAGAATGCTCATGGGGTAGAAGATCTCTTAAAAGACGGTATTCATATAAGTTCATATGATTTCCCCAGACTAAACTAGCATTACTGCATAGCGTTCTGTCCTCAGAGAGAGAGAGAGAGGGAGAGAGAGAGAGAGAGAGAGAGAGAGAGAGAGAGAGAGAGGGAGGGAAGGAGGGAGAGAGAGAGAGAGAGAGAAGAGAAGAGAAGAGAAGAGAAGAGAAGAGAAGAGGAGAGAGAGGAGAGAGGAGAGGAGAGGAGAGGAGAGGAGAGGAGAGGAGAGGAGAGGAGAGGAGAGGAGAGGAGAGGAGAGGAGAGGAGAGGAGAGGAGAGGAGAGGAGAGGAGAGGAGAGGAGAGGAGAGGAAAAGAAAGAGAGAGAGAGAGAGAGAGAAATTATATAATAATTCTATGGAGCTGAAAGAGACAGAACATCTTGAGTGCTTCCGAAATACTATAGATGCTCAATATACCAAAATATTTGCCAAATTCAACCTTAACATTAACACTAACCTACTTCTAACCCCGAACGCCTTAACTCACCCAAAGATGAATCCCAACTCAAACCCAAACATGAAACATAGCCTAACCTTAGCTCTAACCTTAAGATTAACCCTAATTAATCTTTCGAACAACTTTAGCTGTAACCTTAAGATGAAATCTCATTAGTACAATTTATTTGAAAAATCTTTTCAATTTTTAAAGCTTCTCGCTAATATCTATCTGAGAAGCTATGCTATTTCTGTAGTCAAACTATTTGGTTTCTTCTTATTATTGTTACACCTCGTTTTATTCCACAATGTAATAAACTGTGTTATGAAATTCATCTGCCCCTTTTACCCCGAGACACTGGCGTGTAAATTTAACTGTAATCCTGGTAGCGTAGTCCTAACTGTCTTCTGATGCCATATCCCCTTTCCTATCGCCTCTCAATATTGCCTGCAGTGGGCAAATTTACCCCCGCACAATAAGTAGTCCCCGCGGCTCGCTCGGCGCTATTTTAGCTCGGAAATTAATCCGCGGCCCTTGTTTGCATAGGGGTGTCGCGGAGGGTTACCCTGGCGAGAAGAGGACAATATACGAGGAAGACAGCAGCGATGCAGCGCCGACATGACATTCATGCATGTTCGCGACTTCCCTGTCCCCAGATGATTGTCTGTGTAAAGTGCCAGACATTCTTCAACAGATGATTGTCTGTGTAAAGTGCCAGGCATTCTTCAAGCTTGTAGTATGACGTAGGACAATTCCTGAAATCCAAACAGAGGGTCTGAAGCTGCTGAATGAAGCATGACATTTGCGGGAAAATAAGCCATGAGTCACAGGATAGATTTCATGATCCGAAACTGAAGACTAAATAGCTAACAATATTTCACTGTAATAAAGCCAACTAAAGTCGATGAAGGGATCGTATTACCAAGGGATATATATATATATATATATATATATATATATATATATATATATATATATATATATATATATATATATATATATATATATATATATATATATATATATATATATATATATATATATATATATATATATATATATATATATATATATATATAATCATTGACCTCAAACTAACGAGACTGCGTATACTTTGACTAAGCACTCTTCCAGTTCAGTCTAAATCACCATTTATTGTCGCAACTCTGTGTATCCCAGACAAAAAACAACTAAGCTTTATTATCAGCCCGTCTGGCGCGAGACAGAAAGGGGTTGAGAACAGTCCAGTAGGTAGAGAGAGGATCGAGGTCATGTCAGTCCTAAAGATCGTAAGTTTGATTTACTTTCGCTGTTCATTGTTATTGGTTGTGAGCTCTTAACCATCCTAAATGTGCTTCAAACAGTCTCGTGGTTATCCCTTGACGACACTTCATCAAAGTCAAGGAGGAGTTGGTAGAGTCTATCTTGGCGCTGCATTTGGGCTGCCGAAGTCGTGCTTCGCTGAATTTAAAAATAAAAGAGAAAAAAAAAGCGACCCGAATTTCAATCTCATGAATGCAAAAATGTTAAAATAAATAAATACATACATTTTGAAAAAAAGTAGCAAAAGCAAAACTAACACTAGGAGTTTGACTGGGCCCCCTTCACCCAGCGCTTGATATGCGGCTCGAGACGCAGACGAAAAGGATTAATTTGATAACATGGTGACAGTAAAAGGGCGCGAAAGGTCAGACGCAGACTAAATACCGAGAACACACAGAATCGCTGTCGGAGTGTGGGGGGCATGCGCGACCACTTAGCGAAATCACGCCGAATGAAAGAAAATATTCCAAAGAAGTTCTATGTTGAAATGGAATGCACTTTTGCTTCTTTCTAAACATTGGAACGTGATAAAATGAAATTACTTCTTTTAGTCGTATAAACAGCATGGAGTGACCGGGCAGTGCAAAGGTTTCCTGAGTTTAGAAATGTCTGTGATTGAACAAAGGTAAATGAAGCGAGAGAGAGAGAGAGAGAGAGAGAGAGAGAGAGAGAGAGAGAGAGAGAGAGAGAGAGAGAGAGAGAGAGAGAGAGAGTCAATTTGGAACTTAGCGAAGGAAGATGATACACATGATCGGAAAGAAGTCACATAGAATAACTGAGCACTAAGACCGTGCCTAATATTATGGAAATAGGACAGAAGGATACTGCCCGAGGAGCTAAGGGAAGTGAGCGGCTGTTGTTCTTATTGTGGTAGTTGTTGTTGACGACGACGATGATGATGCTGATAATGAAAAGTTATAGTGCGGTGTTGCTGGTGCTTAAGTAGTGGTGGTGGGACAGTTCAGCTTAGAGCTTTGGGCGGCATGAGTTAGACCCTGTTGTTGTCAGGTCATCACCTTGAACAGTTTTTTGAGCTGGTGTAGAGCTATGTAAGAACAAATCCTTTTTACTTAAAACACCCACACCCACACACATCTACAAACACACACACATAAACACAAGAAACAAACAACTGAACGTGCCTGGTAGGACTCTTACAATAAGAACAATAAGACCGTGAAGGAGTTACATTACATTACATTACATTACATAATTGTTGCTTTAGGTCCAGCGGACTCCTCCGAGCCAAATCAGGACCGGACAACCCCCAATCCGCATAAAAGATCTGCCGAAACAACCCTAGTGGGAAAACTGAATGCCCTCCACCAGCCAGTCACTTTACAATAAAGACATCTCACGCAGGGGACGCTGAGGCTGTACTCTAATTTATCGAACCCCCGTTTACAAAAACAAAATAGAATACAAACATCATTATAAAATATCAACAAAACACATACCTATAAAATGCCTACATTGCTAAATAATAACATCATAGGAAGCCCTTAGTGACCACTTGGCAGAAAGCGTCCAATATTCCCAAGCTGATCTAACAGACATCACACACAAATGAGGTGTTTTGTCCCAGAAGAGTTTTCAAGAAAAAAGGTAGGTGAGTGTTCTAGCGAAGAAGAAGATAGTATAGCAGATTGATAGAACAGAGCAGGAATGAGAAAAAGCAAATAAGAAAGACAGGGACAGTGGGAATTTAAAGCACTAAATTTCCAGAAAGTGGGGATACTATTTATACTGAAACCCCCGGCACCCCAACGGGGGTAGAGTGATACATCAACTGGAGACATTAGGACTCAGGGACACGATGAGAAAAAGGAACGTCAGGAAGACGACTCAGTCGATAACGACATGGAAATAGGTCATACTATTCATACACAGGAGCTACGCCGAAGTGCCAAACAGGACAAAGAGGATAACACTTGAATAGTAAGCCTAACTGATGGCGGTCACCCTGTTCAACTCTAGTCAACAAAACGTTATTACCCACAATGAGGAATTCATACAGCACAGTGCATCTCAGCCAATAAGAAAATAATAAAAATTAAAAAAAAAACTTTTAAAATATAAAATTACTAAATATTTTCAATTTTACTCTTAATACATACACACATACATACACACACACACACACACACACACAAACACACACCCACAAAATCTCTTACTACAAACGCACATACACCCGCATAACACATTTACAGCTAATTTCATTTGGCTGACAGAACAATTCATATCATGCACAGACAATTAAGATAACTTTCCGTTCATTATAATAGTTTGCGGGTATGAACATAAAATATAACAGTACTAACTTTCTCATAGGAGAAAGTAAGGAATGACGGATTATGTTTGTATACGGATGTAAGTTATACAAAATAATTCTTACTCATATCACATGATGCACATGACACAATTGTTACCACTACGAGCAAATGACATCATAGACCTGCAGTTTTCATCATGGAAAGCAATTATCATAGTCAAGGAAAGCAACTGTAGTCTTGGTAGAGCAAAAGAAGTTAGCAGTAAGGAAATCAGATGCAGTTATTTAAGGTCATAACACAAGACTAGTACTAGTGGGAGAGGGGGGAGGGAGGATGACTCTTTATGGCTGAACGGGTTATGCGATTGTGATGGAGTTGGTATGTGTTGTATTACTTTCCCCTCCCCCTCTCTCTACGGAACACTATGTTTTGGTGATGTTGGTGAATACGGTTCAGATGAAGCTTTTAACTAGAATTATTCGTTATAATTGATATCGTTTTCTAAATGGCACACTATTCTTTTTAATGAACGCGATTCATTTTCTTGACGATATATACGCTTACTGTTTGGTTTTGTACAGTCCTTGGGTCTTATTGATGAAGGTTTTGGACTAATAAACCGAAAATTTTAACGCCTACCACCCAGGTGTTGTTGTTTTTATTTTGATACAATACTAGTACATGTAATACTATAACATAACGACAGTAAAAACAATGGTAACATCACGCTTCGCTGTTATGTCTATATTATCTAAACAAGTCCACACACAGGAGGAGAAGGAGAAGGAAGAGGAAAGCTATTAGACAGTCTCCTATATGCTATTGTGTCGTGGACTATACATTTATAAACTGAACTGAGAGGAAAGCTATTGAAGGAGGAAAACTTATTCGATCTCTGAATTTGAACATCTGTATAGCTGGCTGAATGTTAAAGGAGAAGAATATGCACTAAAGATTATTTTGAGAGAGGATGTGGAGTTGGGGTGGAGGTGGAGGTGGACGGTCTCAGAAACGGCGGAGAATGTTATATGGTATAAAGATGAAGGTGTGTTTTGGTAGGGTGGAGAAGGATGAGAGAGAGAGAGAGAGAGAGAGAGAGAGAGAGAGAGAGAGAGAGAGAGAGAGGAGAGAGAGAGAGAGAGAGAGAGAGAGAGAGAGAGAGAGAGAGAGAGAGAGAGAGGGGTGATGCTACACAGACAGGAATCGTCTTCGTGACAGCCACAGTCCATGCTTTCTCGCAAAGTGGATGCCAAATGTCAATTACACGCCAGAAGAAGTGTCGATGAATCTAGCTTCCGTCCCCCCACCCCCATTTCTTTCTTTTCAACTCTCCCCTATCCCCCATAGCACCCCCCCCTCTTTCTCACGTTTCCTTGCTTCGCCGATCCCTCACCCCCAATCCCCACCTCAAGCTACCAATTCTACTCTACGCTTTTCGTGGTACTCCCAACCTGCGTCCTTACCTATAGGCTTACAAACTACATGTAAACTTCAAAAAGTCATTGACTTGGGATTGAGATGATTCTTTTTCAAGATCGCCTGACAAATTTTAATTTTTACTTAGTCTTCCTTATTTATTTCCTCAAATCTTTTGTCATTTTTTTTCAGCTACTCTTTTTTGGGGGGAACTAGGTGAATATATTAAGTAGGAGAAGGACCACGGAACCACAGAAAGTACGGAACCCATGGAAGTACAAACTATGGAAACACATCTCCTTCTTTCTATGACTAAGGGAGTTCGCAGCCAAGTCACGTGGTTTTGCCCTTGTGTTCGATACTTCCGGTTGCAGAAAGTCTTATGTCCGCATCATGGAAGTATCGAACACAAGGCAAAACCACGTGACATGGCTGCGAACTCCCTTAGTCATAGAAAGAAGGAGATGTGTTTTCATAGTTTGTACTTCCGGTTGCAGAAAGTCTTATGTCCGCATCATGGAAGTACAAAACCATGGACCAATTAGATGACCTTGTTGAGGCATGTAGATACTTTTTCCTTTCTAAATTTCTATGTACTAACGAAGAAGAAAAGTGTAAGTACTAGATCTAATTTTCTTCATCGAGTTTTGAAATGTGAAACCTGATGTTTTCGATTGTGCAAATAGCCGCTATCGGAAAGACCGCCATTGACGTGTCATTCACTCATTGTCACTTTTTCTTCTTCTTCGTAATACTGTGGATACCCCGTATTCCATGAAAATGATTCCACGTGTCATTCACTCATTGTCACTTTTTCTTCTTCTTTCGTAATACTGTGGATACCCCGTATTCCATGAAAATGATTCCACAAGGTGCATGCTGGGTGTGTTCTTGTGAGCGGCACACACACGCCTAGGACATGAGCGTCAGGATCTTTAAAGTCCGTTATGATGGAATGTATGCGACACAGACTAGACCTCGGTTTATACTCTCATCCGAAGGAGTAGGAAATGGGAGTAAAGTGTTTTTCCCAAGAAAACAAAACACAATGCCCCGGCCTGGGCTCGAACTCGGGACCTTCAGATCCGCAAGCCAAACCTCTACCATTAGGCCACCGTGCTTTCCTAGGCCAAAACTTGCGAGGCAAGGTAGAGATGTAGAGTGTAGTCATTTCTTATCATGGATATTTTTCATGATACATTTGTAACTTTAGTAGTGTATATATTTAATCTATCGTTGTTTTTGACTTATTTCATTTAGTTTACGGCGAAACAGCAGCAACTGCCATGAGGGCGACGTTTGGCGGACATGTCAACAGGGTCGAAATATCACTATCAAAACATGTACGCCATTTAGCAACCGGAAGTTTGGAACACACACGTCCAAAAAAGACGGAAAGCAGAGAACTTCGGGCCTTCTCACCGAAAGCCGTGCATCCATATACTGAAAAATCCATGACGGAACCTAATACAGAAAGAAACAGACAGACAGTGGAATTTCATACCAGATAGAGAGGCAAGATGAGAGAGAGAGAGAGAGAGAGAGAGAGAGAGAGAGAGAGAGAGAGAGAGAGAGAGAGAGAGAGAGAGGGAGGGAGAGAGAGAGAGAGAGAGAGAGAGAGAGAGAGAGAGAGAGAGAGAGAGAGAGAGAGAGAGAGATGTATAATAAACACTGGTAACAATTAGTCACCCCCGTTGGGGTGCCGGGGGTTTCAGTATAAATAGTATCCCCACTTTCTGGATATTTAGTGCTTTAAATTCCCACTGTCGCTGTCTTTCTCATTTGCTCTTTCTCATTCCTGCTCTGTTGTATCAATCTGCTATACTATCTTCTTCTTCGCTAGACCAGTAGCCTACCTTTTTTCTTGAAAACTCTTCCGGGACAAGACTCCTTATTTGTGTATGAGGTCTGTTGGATCAGCTTGGAAATATTGGATGCTTTCTGCCAGGTGGTCACTAGGGCTTCCTATGATGTTATTATTTAGCAATGTAGGCATTTTATATGTATGTGTTTTGTTGATAATTTATAATGATGTTTGTATTCTATTTTGTTTTTGTAAACGGGGGTTCGATAAATTAGAGAGTACAGCCTCAGCGTCCCCTGCGTGGGATGTCGTTATTGTAAAGTGACTGGCTGGTGGAGAGCTTTCAGTTTTACCAAGTCTACAATAACTCACAATGCGCAGGTAGGCTACCACAACAGAATCAACAACATCAGAGACTCATTCTTCAAGATCATTTACAGCAATTGCAAATTTTCTTTCGGCATACAGATTTGACAATTATACAGACCAAAGTGACCCGGTACCCTGACGATGTCTTTTTTTATTTTTTTTTTGTTCACCTGTCAATCTGTTGCAGCAGTCTTTACCTACGGCAAAGCTTACGACGACCAATTTAGCAGTGCACCGGCTGACTGGGCTGACTTGATATCTTCCGCATTGAATCACTAGCAAGGAAGCTCCTGTCAATAAGCTCCCTTGATGTTCTACAACGGCTGACAACGATTTTTCACTACTGCTGGCCGCCGACGAAGCACCAACAACATCGACCCAGAACAACCCGAGTGCAGCAAATTGGGTAGGTTCCGGTGACAACTAGAGTTTGCACTGACGATTTAAAAAAAAAAAAAAAAAAAAAAAAAGAACAATTGTTGGGAGATTTTTGAAAAATTATAGAAAGTGAAGTAGATTGGTAATTTGAACAACTGACATAGTTAGTACACTAGTGAAATTCGGAGCGAGCGACCGACCCACTGACAGACAATCCAGATAGCTACTGAATTATTGGCCGAAAGTTGAAGTACTTGCATACCAAAAATCAACAAAATGATTCAGCCGTGTTTGCGATATACGGCAAAAGTGTTTAGAAAACAACTGACAACAGCAACCTTCGCGGGAAATCAAATATGATTGCACAGTAGGCTGTCACTAACCCAGGTAATGTTCCTATGAAGTTTGGTGAAAATCCGTTCAGTGGTACTTGAGATATGGCGTGCAACGGACCGACCGACCGATCGACTGACAAAAAGACCCACCGACATTTGGCTCGTTCTCATTCCCGACTATCCCAGATATATCTGGAAATACAAATAAGAAGAGACGAATTCAAAATCAAGATCGATTTGTCCCCTTATACGCTCTGTGTCCGGGGACGTTAATTTACCAAAGAAAGAATCAAGATCAAAGTCTACCGTCCGGTCAATAAACAATAAATATTAATTATTTCATGTTATTTTTTTTAAAAGTTTAATCGTTCTTAAATATAGCGCTTTTCCAACTCAAGAGCTGCTCAAGGCGCTAGCCGATACAGGCGCTAACTCAAGCCGCTCGAGGCGCCCACTTGCAGTGTTTGGGCTCATAGTCTGACGCCCCAGGCGATGGAGCACAATCTTGGGCGACCGGGGATGGGAGATAATGGACCTAGTGCTTGCTGGGTGTATAAACTGAGTATCCGGCACTCACCCGTCAGGGACATAAGCATAAAGATATTTTAAGTCCGTGCGATGGAATGTGCGTGTTCACAGGCTAGACCTCGGTTTACACTCTCATCCGAAGAAGTTATTATATTGGTTCGGCACTCCTGGCCGTCAACGGGCTTCGAACCACTGCCTATACGGTCTGCAATGTTACTATGCACTACTACAATTCAGCCAACTGCGCAACACCACCACAGCAACATACATCTTAACAATTTTGTTATCATGAAACAGGTTTAACTAGGTTTTTTTGTTCCTGTCTATAATAATAGCTACAGTTTAAAATTAACAATAAAATAGTTAAACGCATTGCTTGAAGGAAGCAGATATCACTCTGCTGAAAAAGGAAAAAAAAAGAAGCCTAAATAAGAAACAGACATTGACATGATAGATTATACCCAAAGTACAAAAGACGGTTATTATACTATACCAAACGGCAATATTTCTGGTATATAATAATGTAAAGCATGTTGAACAAGTAAGATACTATACGTATAGAAATACTGCAAGAGTATAGACCAAAAACAATATAATAATGAACAAACGCCAGAATGCTTTAGAATGAGTTTAGATTTATATTACTAATGCAAATTGCGGATAAAATGTATCCAGGGTTGGTATTCAGTAAAGCAGTTTACCCAGTGGATAAGCCGTAGGAAAATCCCTACCCTACCGTTCGGCTTCTTTGGGTAAACTGCATCATGAATACCACCCCAGAATGGTAAAAAAAAAAAGACAAAAAAATGTATATCAAAATCTGAATAAGAATCCGACTAGTGCAAACTAAATTTGTTTGCAAGAAATACCATTACTGAAAGGGGCACACTAAATTCTGTGTTTATAAAACACGACATTCCTTCCTGACAGGAAAAAAAGTAATCAATGGAATTTGTCTCTTTTATACACGGGAACGATGGTATGACCCTCATCCCCACTTTCCTTTAAACATCCACACCTTTCATCTGTCATTATCCTATAGTTTCGTTGAGTTTCCTCTGACGGCCAGGTTTTTAACTACATTTTGGAATGGCCTATGCCACTTCACAATCTTTCAATTGTCTCTCTTTTGTTTTTCAAGGGAAATAACCTAGATAGCAACTTTGAACAATCGCAGGTTAACTTTACATCTTACATCTTTTACGTGATTTTAAAAAAAAAAAAAGAGCACAATATCGGGCAGGGGAGATTGCAAGAATAGCTCTTCATCTTCTTGTTCTGTTGTTCACGTTAGAACTGAAGAAGGAGGCCAAGTTCTTGAAATCATTTCAAACTTGATGCGTGTGCGGATGTGTTGGTTCCCTTCATTTGTTAACGTTTGGAAGAGCCCTGTCCTTCGCTGCCGAGGTTCATGGTGGGCTTGATGACGTGGTTCAGGTTGCCGCTGATCATCAGCAGGAAAGCCTTCTTGTGCTCTGTAGGAGGCAGGCATGAGCTCAGCGACTCCAAGAGCAGTACATCCTCAGCTATCGCTCCTCGGAAATCCTGCACGATAAACATTATATCAAAACAGGCATTATCAAAAACGTGATGCTATTATATACGAGCTACACTACTCACAAAAGCATAGGAGTGCCTAGGGCTAGGAGCATACACGAAAAAACACTCACTGTGCGATACTATATTGTGACTGTTGAACTGCACTACCATTCGTACATATATAACCATCAGGATACACGACAGTTAAATCAGTCATCATCCTCCACCTAGACTAACCAACCTCGTTCTGTTATGAATTTACATATCTCTATTGTGAACTGACGTCTAATCCCACTTAATATGCACTGTAATAAAAGCACCAGGCTGACTGATTTGATTGAAGCAATAAGAAGACTATAGTTACATCTTACAGCAGTTTGATTCAGCTATGGGAAAACAACCCAGATCGCCCCCCGTAAACTCTGGAACATAAGGTCAGCGCACAACCTACTCTGCCACCCTAAGAAGGAGAAAAGAAGACACAGAAGAAAGAGTTTGAAAGAAAACACTGGAGAGTGTACATGGTAAAATCATTTGTGGAAGTCCAGTGACTAACACACAACCGCAAACCAATCAAGGACTATGGTGCACCGCAAGCTAATTACAAACACACTCCCACTAATCTTCAAAGAGTTAAGAAATCATGGCAAGACATAGACGAGAAGGAGGAGGAGGAAATGGAGGAGAAGAGAAAGAGAAAAGATGAGAAAGAGAACGTAGGAAAGTGGAAGAGAAGGCGGAGGGGAAGATAAAGAAAGAGAAGTATGAAAGGAAAGAGGAAGCAAAGAAGCTTACGACGATGGAGACTCTGTTGTCATGATCAACGCAGTCCAGTTTCTTGATGATGATGTCAATGAGCTCCTTGACGCCCTCGTCAGAATCGTCTTCGTGGGACTGACGGACGATGGAGTTTTTCAGCCCACTGCAGCATCTCTTCCCGAGTGATGAACCCGTCGCCGTTCAGGTCATACACCTAGAAACAGACACGAACAAGTCGGCCAGAGATTGAGACATACATACTGTAGATACAAGCAGTTTTACTGTCTACTGTCATTTTTATATACTGCAATGAAATATCTATAAAATATCTACATGAACCCCAC
This sequence comes from Oncomelania hupensis, assembly GCA_036898135.1. Classification (NCBI taxonomy): domain Eukaryota; kingdom Metazoa; phylum Mollusca; class Gastropoda; order Littorinimorpha; family Pomatiopsidae; genus Oncomelania; species Oncomelania hupensis. Next base: position 54,327,386 of record CM072511.1, on the reverse strand, counting down.
TGCCTCTGTTATTCATATTCACATTTCTGGTTTCAATTTAACATTTATAAAACCGCAAACATCTTCGATTCGACGGACACGTCAATATTAGCTTTGCTTCCAGGATAATGATCCAGGCTGTAAATATTCAGAAAAGCGTGCTTAGTTTCTTGTTTGTTTGTTGTCTACAAAAGTATCCGTCTGTCTTTTCTAGTACATCTTTGCGTTTGATTATTTGACCGTTAGTCCTTTTGCGTGCGTAAGATAATAATATAAACGCATTGGAATGAAAGCTCAATCCTTCAAACATTCTATCCTTTCTTTTTAATGAAGTATTTCCTGTCGAACCGAAAAATCATATTTTATGAATTGACGTCTGGTAAGTATCAACAATAGTACTACAGAGGAAGATCATTTGGATTTATTCTGGAGGCCCACACCACAGGAATCATCAACTCAGGTGTGCGTGCTTGTGTTTTTCATAGTTGTTCAACTGTATTTTGTACATATGTATATTATGTATCTTCTGTCCAGTTTTGTCTGTCTTGTCTTCCCATTCCCCCAACCCCTTGCGCGCCTTGATCCTTAAGTTAGGCTAAGGCGCCTTACAAATGACGAACATTATTATTATTATTAACTCGAAAATCGATTTTCTATAAGGAAAGAACCTTTTCAACACAGACCTAGGTATTGGTCTATAACGCATAATTATATGTCCGTGTTTTTACTAAGATCTCTGAAACTCACGATGCTAGAGACCCACATCTAAATGTCCAGAAACATTGCGGTGAAGACACTGACTAGAATAATTGTGTTGCGCCACAACCTTGGATAATTCCTAACATAACAAGGCAAGCGCCTTAAAAAATGTTGATTAAATCCAATGACACACATTTGTAAAAAAACATAAACCCCAACAAATCTTAAACTATGTATCCTATGTGAAACCATAACAATCGTTCGGAGTTAGTTATATCAGTAGGCCTATAGGCTCTTGTCTGGTAGGAATTTCTGCTGAAAGTTGAAACGCTTGCGCCTTGGATAGTTTTGATTGAATCCAGTGACCCAATTGAAAAGGAGTTCCTAAAACTCATCATGGCAGGCGGTCTTGGTAAGTTCGATTGAATTTCGTGACTCATAATTGTCAGCACTCAGACTTGAAAAAATCCGTAAAACGTTCAATGTAATGTCAAGGTGTTGCACAACCAACTTCACATTGCTGTTGTGCGACACTGTTTCTTCAAAGTTTAAGGCAAGCGCTCTCGATAACTTTGAATCTTTTGACCAAAATTATCAACACTCGGACAGGCTTTTTCTGGATAAGACCTCGTTAAAGAGGTTCTAACCGTCAGAAACACCTTTTGTAGTTCTAGTGTGTATCCAAACGCGTCAAATGCGTCGAAACTGCGTACCCGTTTTCTTTAGAACCGCACGCGGGCCAGTGTACACCCCAAGCAAAATTCACGTTTGCGGAAATTGCCGAGTTCATTCGAAAACGCAAAAGTATAACCGGAAATTCTACTCTTACGTCACAAACCCTAATAATCACTCCTGGTCTTGATAGAAACTGATCCATAGCCTTTTGAAATAGCTGCATGCCAATACGATATCTTGTAACTGGATGAAATTCCAAACCCAGCGACAGCACATATTCGACCAATCTTGATTTGCTTCTCTATGTCACAAACTGGAAAGCCGGTTTACCATCTGACCTCAGATTTAGCGTTTCTCCATAGGGCTTACATTCAGGTCTCGCTAACGGCGTTATAGAGACGTCTATTGGCCGTCATAACCATACAAATACTTTCACTGACAAGTACCATAACCGCGACTACGGTTAAATTTGCTTCAAAAATAAAGGCGAAATCCACTTTAAAAGGCCAAGGTCGCGTTCTCGATAATTTGGATTGAAGTTGGTGAACCGTAATTGTCAACACTCCGTCTTGAAATGGTCCCTTAATATTTGGGCATTGCGTAACTCTACACTCTTCTTGTAAGGCAGGAATTCCGGGAAGTTAGAGGCAGGCTCTCTTGGCTGTGGCCTGGAGTGGCTGTCTGGGGAATGTCCTTAAAACTATCGACTGTGGGGAGAAAATGAAGGCTAGTCTCTCGGGAAACGGGCCAGGCGATAAAAAGCTGAAGGAAATGAGCTCTGGAAATGTCCCTGGCCCCGAAAGACTCGAGACCTCAACCAAGAACCGTGTCACCGCACCGAGATCGCTAGGGTTGACGATACATAAAGCATCTTGAACAGTACTATGAAGAGGAGAATATATGTGATCTTTAGCTGTTCTTGTTGTTTGTATTAAATTAATATATGTATTAATCACACTTATTGCCGTATAAAACATTCGGAACATTCAAAAGAGAATGCATGTATTTGCGCTGTTTGTTTATAAATTGTGTTGTGATTTGTTGTATTGTAGCCTACTGTGTTGTGTTTTATTGAGTTTTAGTGAGTTGTATTGTATTTATTTATTGAGGTAGGAATAGTGTGATGACGGCAAAACAGTAAGAAGCACATTGTCATCGCCAAAAAAAAAGAAGGAAGACTACGACGACGAGGACGACAAAGAAGAAGAACAATAAGAAGAGAAAGGAGAATGAAGAAGAAGAAGAAGAAGAAGAAGAAGAAGAAGAAAGAAGAAGAAGAAGAAGAAGAAGAAGAAAAGAAAGAAAGAAATAGAAAGAGAGAGAGAGAGAGAGAGAGAGAGAGAGAGAGAGAGAGAGAGAGAGAGAGAGAGAGAGAGAGAGAGAGAGAGAGGTGTATTGCACTGAGAAGAAGAAGAAGAAGAAGAAGAAGAAGAAGAAGAAGAAGAAGAAGAAGAAGAAGAAGAAGAAGAAGAAGAAGAAGAAAAAGAAGAAGAAGAAGAAGAAGAAGAAGAAGAAGAAGAAGAAGACGAAGAAAGAAAGAAAGAAAGAAAGAAAGAAAGAAAGAAAGAAAGAAAGAAAGAAAGAAAGAGAAAAAGAGAAAAAGAGAGAGAGAGGTGCATTGCACTGATATGGCCTGTTGGGATTTGAACTCGCAACATTCCAAACACGAACTGATACTGTTAGACGAAGTCTCTAATCCAATAAACTAGGTCTTAAAAGTTCTCCAACAGTACAAAACTAGCCGTGAGACTACGAGAAGAAAAACGAAGAAAGAATTATTCTAAACCCCTATGAGAAAATTTCTAGAAGTTCACATCCTTTGTAAAGGGACGTATTGCTAACGGTACTGAAATCTTGATTGTGGATACTCACTGATTCTTCCAAATGAAAATGAATAATTAGAATCTTTGTCTAGTAATTGACAGCAAACCATAGTTTCCGGTGTTCAAAATAACTGAGGCCACCATCTTTATGCAAAGGTCGCCAAGATCAGTGTAGACTGCTTGCCTAGTAGATGTTAGATACGGTTACTTGGTCTTTTATTGTACCGTTCTTTAACTATTCTTTTTTACTTCTTCAATCCGTTTTTAGGTACACTTCAACTGAAAAGAGATATATTTTGCCCAGAGTAAAATACAATTCGCAGGAGGGTGCGCGACAAAATCGAAGATGTTTACTCTCCAGGAAGATATTTTGGGCTGGACGAACAAATAGCTGAAAGGAAGACAATTTAGGCTGGATTGAACAAATATTAACGGATTCTGTTTGCTCCCGCGTCTGAGCGCAGTGTCCTGTAACAGTTGGTTTGTACACATGTCCGTCTGGTAGACGACGACCAACAGTGTAGGTAAGCGGATCAAGCCTACACCGGCCTTGCACTCACAAGGTGTAAGCATGATAAATGGCACGGAGGACGTCGCCTTTGCTCTACAGTTAAGACCATTTTCTAGATTTCTTGGGTTGGATCAAATGGTAGATTGTGGGGAAAATGGCAGGGACAGGAGAGAGACGCAGGAAGTGTGTGTGTATGTGTGTTTCTGTGTGTGTGAGGCGGGTGGGTTGAGAGTGTAGGGGTGTTGAAGGTGGGGAGGGAGACGACAAAAAAGCATGATGATGATGATGATGATGATGATGATGATGATGATGATGATGATGATGTCGACTTGGACGGCGCCAATAAACAATCTCCATGTCCTTTAAAAATATGCTCGTGTCGCTGGAGGCAAAAAAAAGATCAAACGAATAAAGAATAGGAATCATGGAACTCTCAATAGAGGCCGATTGGTGCGCTGTACAGGTTTTGTTTATTGCTGAGGACAAAAAAAGTGGGGTTTTCAGCTGTCTGTCAAACGACAATTCATATGTCTTTGTTGAGCTTGAGTCCTTGTGGAACAAAATTCCAGAGCGTGGCAGCAGCATTTCGAAATGACCTAGACCTAGCTCCTTAATGACAAGAAACGAGAAAGGGCAAGAGGTGTGATCATAATATGACAGTACCGGACACCTAGGCCTAGAACATAGAGACATTAACCAAAGCAGAATGGATCGTCGATAGCAAAGAGGTAGTGGATCCTCTATAGCACAACGGGTCCCATATATCACAATATATAGATACCTAGGCTTACTACTGCTGTCGCTATGCTATGGACGATCCATTCTACTTGGTTAATGCGTGCCCGTGTCTAGAAGGTTAATGCGCGCCCGTGTCTAGAAGCAACAAGCCACGTTCCTTCTCCATGTAGCAAAACTTTATTTGTATTTCGTGTGTCAATTTTTCTAGTACCTAAAATTCCATTGTTTTTATATCGGTGAAGAGTACAGTTTTAAAGAGGTCCTATAACTGTAGCGTTACAAGAAGAATTGAACGATCGAACCTTGCATATTTATATATTGAATCCATCTCCGAACGTTTATATAGATAGGCATGATCGACAGACTGACCATGGATCGGCCTCTGGACTCTCAAGTTGAAGCAGAGAGACGAAAGAAGAAGAAGAAGAAGAAGAAGAAGAAGAAGAAGAAGAAGAAGAAGAAGAACAACAACAACAACAACAACAACAACAACAACAACAACAACAACAACACAACAACAGCTGCAACAACAACAAGAACTAAGAACAAGAAGATGATGTGGAAGAAGACCAAGACCAAGAAACAAATCTGGCATGGAGAGAAGATGTTAATTTCTCAGGCGTCAAATGTTCTCAAGACTAAAGACACTTGAATTGAGAGAGCAACAAAGAGTGGAGTGTGAAGGGTAAGAGGGAGGGTAAACAGCCAAATCCAGCGCCTGATAATCAAGCGACCTGTAGCCATGTCACGCCCGCTCTTCAGCCAAGGACAGTTTCTGTTCGCTGCAAAAAAAAAAAATCATGATATTGCAGTCAAAAATGTAAAGATTTTCGTGGAGAACGCAGCTTTGCTCGTCGTCGTCGTCATCATCATCATCATCATCATCATCATCATCATCATCATCATCATCATCATCATCATCATCATCATCATCATCATCATCATCGTCGTCGTCGTCGTCGTCGTAGACATTGTCGTAGTCGTTAGCGTCGTCATAATCGCCGTCATCATCATCGTCGACACTATCATCGCTACTGCTACTATAATACCATTACTACTACTAGTAAGAAAGGGTTTTCACCGGGCACTCCAATTTCCTCCCTCCCTTCAATAATGGTACTGAACGCAGTCAATATAAAATTTCAAAAAATAAAACTTCGATTTCTTTTCGTCTTCCCATTGCGATCTCACTGCCTTTACATCACCTGTTTGAGTGATGGATGTGCATTTGTTGTGTGTGTGATCGTGAGGTTGGATGAGACAGGTGAGCGTGTATGTTGGTACAGATCGCCGCGCTTTGAGCCTGATTGATTTGGGGAAAGGCGCGTATATAGCATCCAGTATTATTATTATTACTACTACTATTAATTCAAGACTGACATGCACATATTGTTTGGGACATAGCTGGTAGAGCGATGACACAAAGGTTGCGGGTTAGATTCCCGGAGATGGCTGTGAGCACTGGCCATATTTTTACAAATAACTACATTGATCCTCTTACAAAGACCTGCTGCCACTTATATTGTTCGATGTGCTTAGGACAACCGTCAGCAAAACTGACATCTAAATAGGAAATTGACAGGTTTGATGTCTGTCCAATGGCCCGTGACCTACGCAGCAAAGCGAACACGACATCTCCTCATCGATATAATGAACGACCAAATTCCAGCGTGCCATGCCTTGAAGTCAACTAAGCTACACATTCTATTCAAAAAGAAAAAAGAGAAAAAAATGGGGGGTTGGTGGTAGGGGGGGAGGGTTTCTATGTAACTTAAAGAAAAACGGTGAAAATGTATTTAATAATATTGTTTAAAACAATATATATATATATATTATATATATATATATATATATATATATATATATATATATATATATATATATATATATATATATATATATATATATATATGAAGGGTGCAAGGGGAAAACCCGAGATGTCACGTTTTAAGCTTTTCAAGAAAACTTGAAAACAAAGTTTTAAGACTTCTGCTTTGAAATCTATAAATCACACAGCAATTTTTATTGATTGTAAGTATTGTATTTTGCTTTAGGCACTTAATAAACCATTATTTACCTTTCAAGAACATTATTAATATTTTTGATAGTCAATTTTAATACAAAGGGTTATTTGGGACATCTCTGGTTTTCCCCTTGCAATATTGAAAGTTGAGATATTTTTATGTAAAAACACCACATTGCTTGCAATGAATAATTGTATGCTGCTGTAAAGATAAAAAAGTGAGTTAGGTTTATTTTATTTATTTGTATAGTGTTAATTTTATTTTTTTAAATTATTTATTTGTAACTTTTTCTTTAATCTTTTTTACTCGTTCATACCATCGAGTTCAAAACTTTCATATCAACAATCCAAACATCAGTAGAATCAAGTAACACAAATTTTCAGGCATGAAAAAAATTTATTTTTATTTTAAGATTTAAAAAAAAAATTACTAAGTCCCCAAAATTGTTTGTTGCAAGCTGAGCAGGTGTCTTTGCAGGGGTATCCAAATCCTATGTTGAATTTCTCCATGAAGATTTTTCTGGAACATAAAAGCAGTGTGTGGACATGACAGAAACAACCGATAACCAGTGATTCATTTCTTGTTTTATTTTATTTATTTATTTATTTTTGTCTTTTTGTCTTCAGTTTATACAGAATTATTGAAATGTTTTAATTTATATAACCTTTTTTTTTTTCACTTTGACAGCATACAACTTGTGGGTTCTTGGTTTTTTAATAAAGTTTTACAGCAAGGCTGATATTGTGATAAGTGATATAATAAAAACTAAAATAACTGGAAAGAAAAAAAAATTGGCTTGTGCTAAAAAAAAAAAAAAACAAAAAAAAAAATCTTGTTATCCATAACTGTTAACGGGAGGTGCTGTAGCTCAGTTGGTAGAACATCGGGCTTTGGATCCAATGGGTCCGGGTTCGACTCCCGTAGGAAAGCTGCAGTTTAGTCCTTGGGAAAGGCTATTCGCTCTCATTACCTCACCTCCACCCAGGTGTTAAATTGGGTACCAGTTCATCTGGGGAGTAAGCCTGCGATAGACTAGCATCCTATCCAGGGGGTGATCTTCACCTGTTCCGGTTCATGCTACGGAAACCGGGGATAAGCACCGGCTCTATGGGCCTCATGGCCTAAAAGGAACTTACTTTTTTTTAACTGTTAACAGGATTTCACTGTATAACAAAAACAAAGATGGAATATTGCCACAAGACATAATACATTTTAATTTAAAAAGATAGAGTACCATTATTAATTTCTAAATTAAAAATTACCTGTAACTTTCACGAGAGGCTTTGATGTCTGGAAATTTCTCCTGGAACATTGCATACATCTTGCAGACGTTCAGATCTTCTGGGAGGTAGAGCTCCCTTGTGTCGTGCAGGGAGTAGTGGCTTTGTCGTCCTCTGAAGGATTTAATGTGGTTGATGATGCATTCCTTAACATCATCAGTGAAGGCTAGTGGTCTGTTGAGGTGCTTTCCTTGCTGGTTTTTCGGGGGAAGTCCTGGAACAAAACAAAAGAGAGAACAAAATATTAAAATGCTAATACCATAAGAGACAGGCCTGAAAAAGCAGCATTTATTGTGGTAACTGGAAAGTGCTTTATTAGATGTTAATCACACCAAGTACAATCACAGATTACAGGCAAATAATATTACTAAATTAATTATTATAGTAAAATTATTTGAATAGATTTTGTTAAAGGTAATAGTGTAATAGCATTAGGCTATTTACTTTTACAATGTTTTCTGTGTTCTAATGAAATTCAGTTTTTATTTATGATGATTTTGAAGTTATATAATGCTAATCTTATATTTAACATTGATAAAATGAGGCTTTCAGTTTTTAATTATGATTTTGGAGTTATATAATGATAATCTTATAATTAACATTAAAAAATTGAGGCTATTTCATTGACATGCCTATTATATTAATTAACTATAAATCAATTAAAAGAGGAAAATAAAACTAGATAATACAAAATAGTATGCTACATGCTATCATTTCATTATAAATTCTGATCAGTCTTAAGAGGAAAAATAAGGTAAAATAGAGCTCATTAATAAAATTAGGCAGTACATTTATAGCCTACTCCGGCCTTTAAACCAGTTTTCTTAGCTTTTCTCTATTTCTTTATGTTTAAAAAAAAGCAAATAGGCCTATTTCCATTTTCCTTGCTTTGTTTGTCTGATTATAAAGAACATATAATGTTAAGGAAAGTGAGATTAAAAAAAAAAATTACAAGGATGTTACTAGATTACATCTACTCTAGACTAGATCTAACACTACAAAATGCGAAATACGAACACAAAACCAACCTGTTTTTGCAAGTGATGCGCGAACTCTTTCAACACGTGACTTTCCAATCCCCAGAATAGAAATCAGGGCATTAAAGCAGATAGGAATTTGGAAAGAATTTTCCTTTTCAGATTTCTCAAGCTTGTAGTAGCAGGCAAGGTCATGGAACACTGCTTCAGTCTGACGAGGTCTCCTTCTTTTCACAGCTTTCACTTCTATCATAGAAGCAATAAAGCTATCTTGTGCGTCTTTGTCACGAAGACTGTTAAAATGAGTAAGATATCGAAGCCGACCTTCTTCCGACGTCACTTTTCTTGTTTTTTCTGTTACTTCGGTTCGGGAAACTCCCTGCCCGCCATCTTTTTCTAGAAACTTGTGTAGGCCTATGTCACGTGATCGCTACGGAACTGATCATTGGTTTCACGGGACGCAACTGTGGACACCACTGGTTTTCCCCTTGTACAGAGTGGACATCACAGTTTTACCCCTTGTATGCTATTTTTATCACTCTGTTTATAGAGTGACTACGCAGACTTACAGCTTGCAGGGATAATAGGAAACGTAGCTAAGAAACTGAAGAGTTCGTAAAGGGCAATAATTTGAAAACAGCAAAAATGTGACATCTCCGGTTTTCCCCTTGCACCCTTCATATATATATATATATATATATATCTCTTTTTTTTTCTCCCTTGTTTTCACCGTTTTTCTTTAAGTTACATTGACCCCTCTTTTTTGTTAGTTTTCTTCTCTTTTTTTGTGTGTGCATAGAATGTGTAGCTAAGTTGGCTTCAAGGCATGGCAGGCTGGAATTAATTAATTAATTAATTAATTAATTAATTAACAAATAAATAAATTAATTAAATTAATAGATGACACAAAACAGTCCACGGTCATCATTGCGAAAAATCAACGAAGAAGGTAGGAAGAATTTTTTTAAGTCCGCGCGCGCTAAAGATGGCTTTAAAGGCCAAGTTTCTGCGGGAAAAAAGATAATGGTCTTATGTTATTGTTGTTATTTTTTTTTTTTTTTTTTAATTTCCTTACAGTTTTCTGAAGTTCACATGGTGAAGGGGGATAAGTATTGTTCAAAATAGGAGAAGCATTGTTCAAATGTCCAAACTCTAAAATAAATGGGAAAATTACACGAATGCAAGAGACGTTTAAAATACAGTTGAAATTTAAAATTAATTATATGAAACGTACGCATGCTCCTCTCACACACATACACTCTGTAATACAACTGTCTCTCTCTCTCTCTCTCTCTCTCTCTCTCTCTCTCTCTCTCTCTCTCTCTCTCTCTCTCTCTCTCTCTCTCTCTCTCTCTCTCTCCCCCTGACGCACACATCCCCTTCCCAAAATCACCGCGCTTGTTATAAAATCGACTGTATGCAGAATGCGGTATCTGGTGTTGTCAGTAAGTGGTTCACATGTACATTAGTGTGACACATACATCCCGCCTACCTATCCAAGTACCCACTCTCACCCTCCACTCAATCACACACACACCCTCGCGCGCGCGCTCCCACACACATAGATATCCACTGTCACCCCATTTCGCAACAACCTAACAACACCTCTCCAGTTCTAATGTAATGAATCGAAAACATGCAGAAATAGAATGTCTGGTCGTGTCGGTATAGAAAGTAGTTCCATGCAAACACACACACACACACACACACACACACACACACACACACACACACACACGCACCCACACACCCACACAGAGCTCCCTCTAGGAGTGCCTGGGGTTTCTGGAAATGTAGTGCTTTAAATTACTACTGTTTCCGTCATTCTCATTTATTCTTTCTCATTCCTACACTGTTCTGTCAATCTACTATCTTCTTCGCTAGACCAGTCATCTTTTTTTCCTGAAAACTCATGTTTTGTGTATGGGGTCTGTGGGAGTCAGCTTGGGGATATTGGACGCTATCTGCCAAATGCACTAGGGCTTTCTATGGTATTATTATTTAACAAAGTAGACATTTTCCAGGTATGTCTTTTGTAACTATTTTATAATGATGTTTACATTCTATTTTATTTCTGTAAAAGGGGGTTCAATAAATAAGGGAAACGCATCAGCGTCCCCTGCATGGTATGTCTTTATTGTAAAATGACCGGCTGGTGGTGTGCATTCAGTGTTACCATTAGAGTTGCTTCAACATATCTTTTATGTGGATCGGGGGTGGGTCCTCTGGACCCTTTAAACAAATATTAACTAACTCACACACACACACCCACACACACAAACATACACACACATCCCAACCGCACGATCACTCCTTCCCCACTCCCCAACTCCAAAATGATGAATTGAAAACATACAGAATAGAATATCTGGTCGTACCTGTATTTGTGCATGACTTCAATATAGACGCGCGTGCAAACGCACACACACACCCACACCCACACACACACCCACGTTAGCATTCTCGCAAGCACGAACACATACACAAACCACACCCTTCCACATCCAACACACGCATCACCATGCAACCACCTCATCCCACCTCCAAAATGACGCATCGAAAACATGGAGAACACGATGTCTGGTCGTATTTGGATTTGTGAATACACGCACACCCTCCACACACACATACTCCTCATCCTTCTCTCCCTTTTCGTTTTCCTTTCCGTTCTCCGACTCTCAAAACACATATTACCACAACAACCTCACCATCCTACACAAAGTGATGTATCGAAAACATGCAGCATAAAGTGTCTAGCTCGTGATCCCAGTGCACATCGATGCGACATGTCCCGTGCACACATGCTGACACGGGAAATCTGCTCATCGACTCAGCAGCAACCTTGTTACAACGCTAGGATCGTGCTTACCAGAGACTGTGTAGTTCTAAAATCTGAATTCGATGTAGGTACCAGATGACTTTGTCAAAACTGTCATCCATGAAATATTGTGGCACTCGGAATGTTATGGTTTTAAAAACTGGGGCGCTGCTGCAGAAATTTTTTAAAACTGTATAATGCAGTTGTTCGGCACAAAATTTTTATTACAGGTTGAGATCTATCGGGTGACATTTAACGCCAGTTGTTCTCCTTTCACAATTTTTTTTATTTATTTTTTTGGCCATAAAATATGTTCTCAGCAACAGTATTTAAGGTTTAATCCGTAAAATTGTTTTGATGGAGCTATTTGATATGAGATGTCGCTCATGAGCGAATATAATGTTTCCACGCCATATGAGATTATGTTGCTTGTTAAGGGAAAGGTCGATAACTTAGACCTGGATGTAAATTGGATCACTGCATTCTCTCTGAAACTAAAAGGAAATAGCTCTTGATTTTTTTTTCTTATAGGCGTATATGTGATTTGACACTGATGGATTGGCTGGAGGGGAACAAGAAATTGAATCAATGGCATCAACACGGACATCAAAGTCCAAGGCCAATCTCTCAACACTCAACACGGTGCGTAGTTTCGCATATTTAGGAGCCATTGTATCAGACAACGTGTCCCGACAGGAAGTCCTCTCCAGGATAGCACAAACAACTGCAGCCCTTACAAGGTTGAAGCCCATTTGGAAAGACATAACCATCAGTCTACACTCCAACGTAAGGTTGCTGCGCTCCCTTGCTATCTACATCTTCCTATACGCTTGCGAAACATGGACCCTTACAGCAGACCTACAACGAAGAATACAAAGCATGGAGATGAGGTGCTACAGAAGACTTCTGGGCATTTCCTATTCCCAGCACATCACCAACGACGAAGTCCGACAGACCATCACACAAGCCATTGGACAACACGATGACATGCTCACAGTGGGGAAGAAATGGAAACTCCTATGGTATGGCCACGTCAACAGAGCATTAGGCCTTGCAGACCATCCGCCAAGGCACGGTGCAAGAAGGCAGAAGAAGAGGAAGACAGAAAAAGAGATGGGAGGACAACATTCGAGATTGGACTGGCTTGACACTGAGCGAAGCTATGAGGGATGCCAAAGAACAGAGAAAAATGGAATACCCTGGTTAAACGATCGTGAGCTCAACTTTTTTCCCCCCATCGTTTTCTAAAATATTGTTTGACAGCCTTTAGTGAACAATTGATTTTTAAGGAATGGAATTTAAATGGATGATGCTGTGAACAATATCCGGTAAGTCTGCAACATTTCTGTTCATAAATAAACTGTTAGTGCTCTTAGAGCATTTTGCTGGAAATTCACAAATCAATTACTGTCATTAATTTTTTTTTTGTTTGTCATGGCAAAAATCTGCCGTGGTGTAATTATGTCGCAGAAACGATATTTAACGTAAAATGTGTCGCAAGCGACATTTAATCTTTCGTTGACAATATTTCAGGAAGGTGCGTGGTAAATGCAACTGAGACAGTAATTGACGTATAAAGAACATTTGTATGGCATAGTTTTTACGTGACATTTTGTTGCGCGACTTCACATTTCCTGAAATATACCGCTGTTATCGAATTTTACGCGATATATACTGCGGTTGGGACCGAATGTCAAGAACGAGTGTATTTCATACTACATCTACTATCTGCGGCCACACAGTCTGGGACACTCAGCGTACTTTGTCCTTGCGCTCGGAGTCAAGATTGAAGTGGGGATTGCAAGCACGAAAGGTTACACGCATAACAGAACATTGTGTCATACTTAACTAAAACAGACGCTCTTGCAGACGTAAGCATTGCAACACTTTATATTACATTACATTACATTACACGATTATTGCTTTAGGTCCAGCGGACTCTTCCGAGCCAAATCAGGACCAGACAACCCCTGATCTGCATAAAAGATCTGCTGAAACAACCCTAGTGGTAAAACTGAAGGCACTCCACCAGCCAGTCACTTAACAATAAAGACATCCCACGCAGGGGACGCTGAGGCTATACTCTAATTTATCGAACCCCCGTTTACAAAAACAAAATAGAATACAAACATCATTATAAATTATCAGCAAAACACATACATATAAAATGCCTACATTGCTAAATAATAAATCATAGGAAGCCCTAGTGACCACCTGGCAGAAAGCGTCCAATATTCCCAAGTTGATCCAACAAACCTCACACACAAATAAGGAGTTTTGTCCCGGAAAGAGTTTTCAAGTAGCTGACTGGTCTAGCGAAGAAGAAGATAGTATAGCAGAATAATAGAACAGAGCAGGAATGAGAAAGAACAAATGAGAAAGACTGCGACAGTGGGAATTTAAAGCACTAAATTTCCAGAGAGTGGGGATACTATTTATACTGAAACCCCCGGCACCCTAACGGGGGTAATTGCTACATATATTCCTATAGAACGTCAAAACATGCAGGCGGTATACTTTATACTGATGCAGTCAGTATTTCGTGAATATATTGTTTGATGATTATAAAGTGTGCTTGATATTATGTGACCGATAATTATTTGGATACATCGGGAATTTGTATCTCTGTTGCACAAGTGTTTGCTTACTTTTCCTTTTCATGTTATCGATATATGTAAAAACTCCCGCTTGTTCATGTATACGTACTAGGAAGTCTTCATAGCATATTTGTATATTTTGATTGAAAATTACAAATGGCACAGGAGATATTGTACTTTAGTAAACTTAATTAAAGTAAAGCCAAATGAAAATTCTTCTTCAATATCACACTTACTAGCTCAAAAGCTGTCCTAAATGACGATCGAACTCAAAGGACGCCAACTTGCTAAGCTACATCTAGACCTACATTTCTCTCACGTGGTGGGCCGCTGCCAACAGAGCATTTGTTGATCCATAGAATAATCTTCAACCATAACGCATTGCGTTCCTGGGAATACTTTGAAATAGTCGGGAATACTTTTGTATCGTTACTGACGAATAGAGAGATTGTGGCTGCTCAAAAAGGATTATAATTTATAGTTTCTTGATGCAGCAGTTCTGACTTTGTTATTTTAATTTTATTTATTTATTTATTTATTTTAGATAAATTGATGCATTCACAGCACAAAGCAATATACGTATTTCTGTCTGCGGATTGGACGATTTGAATTGACTGCGTGCTGTTGAGCTGGACAATACAGGACCGCAGCGCTATGTTGGTGATCCAATTGTATCCTAAAAACGGAACATATAGGCTGAATACATCTTGGTGGGAACACAAACACGCGCTCTTAAAAAAACACACACATACCCACGCACACACCTACGCATGCAATACACACACACACACACACACACAAACACACACACACCACACAAACATACCCAAACAACACATAAAGAAGCATTTCACGTACGCACTCGCTTACAAAGGTCTAAATACTGCCCCGCCTTAAAACACAACATCGATGAAGAAAACACTCAAGAAGAATTGGTCTTTCGTTGCACTATTTTATTATAGAAATGGCTGCTGAGATGACTGTCATGCATACAAAATAGAGACAGCTTTACGATCTGTATATTATGGGTGTAGGAAACTAGATTTGCAATACCAGTATCACACACCATCCAGCGCATTCTTCGGTCCTTTATGTTGTGAACGCAGCAGAAATTGGAAGAGAAACAGACTCTGCCCGTAGGCCACTAAAGACGGGAACAGACCTGACGGTGGCAATACCTCTGCATGCATGGCTTTGTAATACGACCAACATGAGTAATACAGTGCAAGGATTCAGTGTGTTATTCCTACGGATTGAAATGCATTGACTAGTGTCTTCTTTCTGTTGGTTTGACCGTTTGAACTGTCTGACGGTCAATACAGAAAAGTACTGCAGAGCTATCGCCTGCAGATGATGATGATGATGATGATGATGATGATGATGATGATGATGGTGATGATGATGATGATGATGATGATGATGAGATGAGGGGGAGGGAAGGAGAAGGAGGAAAAGGAGGAGATGATGATGAAAATGCTGCTGCTGATGATGATGATGATGATGCTGATGATAGATGATAATAGAATAATAATATAATAATAATAATATAATAATAATAATAATAATAATAAATAATAATAATATTGATGATGGTTGATGATGAGGATGAGATGATGCTGAGGATGAAATGATGAGAGGATGATGATGATGATGATGATGATGATGATGATGATGATGATGATGATGATGATGATGATGATGATGATGATGATTGATGATGACGACAAGTTTGCTTGATGTTTTTGTCTATCACAAGTTGTTTGTGTGGACAAACACAGTGGTGTTAGGATTAGAGGGATAGGACAAATGTCCTAAATCAAAAGCATAATCGGACATCATGTCCTGACTACATAAAAGCAATAGGACATTCAGATTGTGAAGGCACGTATGGTGTTGTTATTTTTTCAAAGTATGTCAGTTTCAAAAAAATTCGAGAGTTGCGGCCCTTTAGTTGTTCGACGGAATGTACTGAGTGATCAAAGTCTAGCATTCAGTGGAAATTGATCCTGAGTCAAAGATCTGCTGACACATGATAGAGGCTGTGCAAGTGAAGAAGCTTTGACAGTGATCGATGACAACAGTGTGCGCATTTATCGCATTATGACACATTTACGGACTAGTGTTTGCATTCGGTCATTTTCCAAAACTAATCGGACCATGACCGATGTCCGAGGCCTCGGGACATCACTGCAAACAGACCCGAGGCATTTAAAACCACAGTTTGAAATTGCCGTACAACTGGCTCATGACTAATGGGAAAAAAAATGATGTCTCTATACGGTCAAAAAACGTAAGCCCTTGGTAAAAAAAAACCCACAACAACAACAAAACACGAGACAAAGTTAAACGCCGACTGAGATTAAAATATACGAGATTAAAGGTTCTCCGTACACGTGCTTTGTAGTTATATACTACTAAGACTCCTTGTTACGGTGACTGAAAGGAAGATTGCCACGTGTACCATAAATTATTCAGTGCACAAGATGTCGTGCAGGGTTTTCATGCTGTCATCGCAGAATAGGAAAAGCGATCGGAATCCACTGCCTGCACTCTGCAGCTAGGAGAGACCAGCCAAGTGTGAAATCGCTCGATGAAAAAGCATTCAAATTCCAGCCTCATTTCCAATAATAATCCTGCTGACAATGGCTATGTGATGATGGATTCTGAATCACAGCTCAACCGATTTATAAAGCGAGGTATACAGTTGAATTCCGAACTGGGAGAATTCATGACAATTTCCAATAATTTGATGACAAGACCGACAGATAGGAAGACCATACAATTCTGGGCAGAAGACACAAGAGAGAAAAAGGCAGGCAGATACTCCCAACCATCCGTAGTGAGTCAAGCAGGTTTGCTGTCATCCACCGGCTAAAAGACGGTCTGCGTAAAAAAAAAGTTTTACTCACACCAAAGTATGACAAATCGCACAATACTTATGATATAGCGTAGCTGAAGAAGAAAGAGGTGACAAAAGTTCCAACTGACTGGATGGCAAGAGATCAACAGTTCTCTCTCTCTCTCTCTCTCTCTCTCTCTCTCTCTCTCTCTCTCTCTCTCTCTGTGAAAAATGGTACTTAGGTGCAGACGAGTTAAAAGTAACAAATTCTTATAAATATCCTGGTATGGTTTTCACGACAAAACTAAGTGTCTCATCGGATTTGTTGGAGGTCTGCGGAAAAAACAAAAAAGGGTGTAATGAAAATCCTTAAATCATTCAGAAATATTAACGTATCAAGCTCGTTTACTTTCTGGAAACTATTTGACGCGCAAATCAAAACCATCTTGACATATTCGACGGAGGTATGGGGATTGAAGTAAAGTGGGTCTCCGATAGAAAAAGTGCATACCTTTGCTATGAAAAGATTTTTAAATGTCCCTCCAACAAAATGTTGTACGATGAAATAGGCCGGCCTCCCTTGTACATAAGAACATACATAAAGTGTGTTAAATACTGGATGAGAGTTCTTAATCTGCTAAAATCAAAAGTGGGCCGACAGGCTTCTGAAATATGCTTGCACAACATGAAAATGGCAATTTGAACTTGGTTTCTTAAATCAAACGAATTTTATGTGAAAATGGGTTTGGTATTGTCTATCCTGTCATATCCTATCCTATCCTATCCCGTAAATCAAAGGTCGTTGGGGCACCACAGATGATCGTTTAACCAGCGTACTTCATCTTTATCTGTTCTCAACAACCCTCATGGCTTCGTTCAGTGTCAAACCAGTCCATTCTCGAATGTTGTCCTCCCACCTCTTTTTCGGTCTCCCTCTTCTTCTGCCTCCTTGCACCGTGCTTTGCCGGATGGTTTTTGCAAGGCCTGATGCTCTGGTGACGTGGCGATACCATCGGAGTTTCCGTTTCTTCACCACTGTGAGCATGTCTTCATGTCCAATGGCTTGTGTGATAGTCTGTCGGACTTTGCGTTGTTGGTGATGTGCTGGGTATAGGAAATGCCCAGTAGTCTTCTGTAGCACCTCATCTCCATGCTTTGTATTCTTCTTTGTAGATCTGCTGTGAGGGTCCATGTTTCGCAAGCGTATAGGAAGATGGAGTTGACAAGGGGGCGCAGCAGCCTTACCTTGGGATGTAGACTGATGGTCCTGTCTTTCCAAATGGGCTTCAACCTTGTAAGGTCAGAAGTTGTTTGTTTGATCCTGGCGAGGACTTCATGTCGAAACCCATTGTCTGATACAATGGCTCCTAAATATTTGAAGCTATGCACTGTGTTGAGAGATTGACCTTGGACTTTGATGTCCAGGTTTATGCCTTTGGTGTTGTTGGTCTTCATTTTGGTCTTCTCTGCATTTATTTCCATTCCATAGGCTCTGGAAGTGGTGTCAAGTCTCTGTACAAGGTGTTCAAATTCTTGTTCCTCTCCAGCTAATCTTTTATTGTCATCCGCAAAACGGGTTGGATATTGCTCTACTTCCTATGCTGAGTGTGCCTTGGTGATCTGCAAGGGCATCTGACATGATGACCTCTAGGAAGATGTTAAAGAGTGTTGGAGAAAGTAGGCACCCTTGACGCACGCTGATTGTTGTTCTGAACTAGTTCCAGATGGCGCTGTTGTGGAGGACTGCACTGGTAGTCTTGTCATACAGACTTTTGATGACTTTAATAATTTTAGGACTGATGTTGTACACTCTCATGGTTGTCCCACAGAGCTGCATGCCAGACTCGGTCAAACGCTTTTTTGAAGTCTACAAACACATGATATAGATGTTGTTGGTACTGTAGGTATTTCTCGCAGATTATTCTGAGGTTGAAAATCTATTCAGTGGTACTTCACCATGCCCTGAATCCTGCTTGTTCTTCAGCTATGATCTGTTCAGCTTGGGGTTTCAACATGTTGATATTGTCCGGATTTCTGAAAATGTTGGCCATGAAGTATGTTTTATATCATACTTTTCCTACAGATCATTTGTTGCATATTTCATACAAAACCGGCGTGATGTGCTAATATTACTCCCTTACCATTTTTACTCCCAGGAGTATTTTCAGTCCATGCTCAGATTAACTCTACGGGAGTTAGTCTGGTTATAGCCCAGAATGGCCCCCTTCTATTCCAAATCAACCCCCACTAGCATAACCGGTTCGCTTCTACTCAAAATAATAAGTCATTCGGGAATTAAAACAGAAGAGTTCCAGAACAGTCCCCTATTAACACAACATGAGAGTTAAACTGTTACACCGGCACGCACAAATGTTAAGGTCAGATACATAAAGTTGGTTTTATTCTTTTAAGAGTTTTTGTGAAGCTGAAATGTACATACATTTTATTACAAACAAATGGTAATGTGATTTTCTAGTGAGATTCAGAAACAGAGCAACTGGCCTCAGATGCTGCAAGTTGTGGTTCACGACGAGGGATCAGTCTGTCGATATTGGATGCCCTATTTGAAGCCATGAATTAGAAGATGAATATCACTTTTTGTTTGTTTGCCCTGCATATGAATCTATACTCCGAAATTGCATACCGATATCAAATATATTACAGTGTAATACTTCACAGCCGCAAGTAACAAACTGCTTGCATGTCAGGATGAAACTAAAATAATGAAGTTTGCTAAATTTGAGGCAGAAGCTTTAATTAGTAGATAGCGTTACATATTAGAGATGTAGAGAAAAGCATCTAGTAGTATTTATTTGTGGGTCAAACTAAATGTGAATATATATATATATATACATATTGATATGATTTAGACTGTGTACCTGCCTGTCCGGATTTAGTATTGTATGATGTAATTGAAAAATTGAAAGGCTGGTCACTTTGTCCCGTTTGAACAAATGTATGTATGTTGACGAATATATTGAAAGTTCGTTTTGTTCAACCATATTGAAAATAATGTAATAACGGTTTTATTATATTTTAACACCGTTTATAGTCATAGGCTGCATGCATAGATTATACATTCATATTTATATATTTAAAATTACCATTAGCTAATCATTATAAATGTTTAAATAGTCTCGAAATATTTGACATATTGTTTTAAACCCTGTCTGAGGGCTGTGTTGCTAAAGACATGCATTAAAGACTCGATTTGTCAATTCTCTCTCTCTCTCTCTCTCTCTCTCTCTCTCTCTCTCTCTCTCTCTCTCTCTCTCTCTCTCTCTCTTTCTCTCTTTCTCTCTCTCTTTCTCCACACACACACACACACACACACACATACAAGCCTAAGACCGTTTATAAAATAGTGGCTCCTCTATCCTTTGCCATCGTAGCACCATTGTACACATTGCGTTTTTGGGATGCGCCCTTTCACAGCAGGACTGTGTAAACGTTGTTTACAGTGGCAACAGAAAAAGGCTGTCTGTCTGGGAAATCAGGTTAGTAGATTCCCAGGCACGCCAAAACAATGCACAAAAGGAACAGCAAATGAAGGGAAGTAGCACTCCAAGGTGCTTGCAGACATCCATCTCCCCACAAGGCTCTGTCTCTCAAGAGTGTTCAAGCTGTCAACACTGAATATTATTAGACCCAAGAGCCCAGTGTGTTTCAGTCAATGACAAAACATGGACTGGTTCATCCGAATTTCGCATAACAACAGGAAGAGAGAGAGAGAGAGAGAGAGAGAGAGAGAGAGAGAGAGAGAGAGAGAGAGAGAGAGAGGGGGGGGAGAGGGAGAGAGAGAGAGAGAGAACTAGATCAAACAGCTGTTCATGGCACTAACTACCAATGTCCATCACTTTGACACTGTAGGGTCCATCCTATCCCCACTAAAACGTTATTACACGGATCATTCTTCCATAGCGCGCCTACTAGTTCAAAGTGCTGCTCAACTGACAAGCCGTTGATCATACATTCGCAACAACAGAACACAAATCTACGTTCATCCGCATTCCAAATAACCAATATTACAAACTGAACATTGAGGTTTAACGTCTAAACACCCATTTGCGATATGGCAGACGTAGATAGCCATCCCAGGAAACAAGGGGTAAGGACGTAAATAACACTGAACCACCAGAGCAATCATACTGCTAAAATAGACAGTGAAAAATGGCCACTTTGAATTCGCACACCACGTGATTCGAACTTGGTTCATCACTGGGCCAGGCGAACGCTCTACCATAAATATTACAAGGCTTGAGATTATATATATATCCGTCTCTGTCTGTCTCTCTGTCTCTGTCTCTCCCTCTCTCTCTCTCTCTCTCTCTCTCTCCCCATGTATATGTACATCTTCACAACGACAATACCCAGTGTAGGTTTCATACGAACTCCACAATAACATTATTGCATATGTTGATATTATACAGCCCACTCACCTGCCATTTAAAAAAAAATTATAGATATATGTGTTGCCGCATGACAAAACCCGGCTAAAGACGCCAGGATTGATTCGCTGCTACAGCCATAAAACACTAAAAATAGGCTACCCCATCAATTTTAAGATTGTTGCCTCTTTGTCTTTATTTAAGACTTTTCTTTAATATCCCAAACGGATTTTGTTCAAAACTTACTAGAACATTGTTTATTTTGTTGATTTTGATAAGGGTGTTGATCACACCTTGCTAAAACAATGGCACTAATTGACCTCCGATACCCCAACTTTTCTTGTCCGACTATGAAGGGAAATCCCCAATGTGGATTGATATATAACGTCTGGAGAGTGAAAAGTCCCTATTGGTACTACGTTTTGGTACATAAAAGTGTGTGGCGTATGAATTTTTCATGAAATTCCTTGTTCCGAAGCTTGCTTGTGACACAAGTTGTGTTCGAATGTGTCTCTAGCCAGATCGTGAAAAACTGAAGTGTTTCCTATAGATTTTCGACGATTTTTAGTTCAAAGTGAATTTTTTAATGTAGATAAACTCATCATACATCTATTTCAAGTGTTTTCTTGCAATATTTATGTTGCATTTGTTAGAAACAATTTGTCAAAGTAAGTGACCGATTCTTTTTGGAAACCGGAAGTGATGGCTTCGTCTCCAGCGTCAGTAGATGTGTCGTCTGCTAGAGTAGCTAGGGCCTTGAATCGACCCGGTTTTGCTTCTGAAGAGCTCCAAGACCTGCTTTCAGACTATTTTTATGATGGTGCCAGTGGGAACTGTGATGAGGATTATGATTCTGACGAGCAGAAGCTTGATCCCGTTATTAAACGATACTGTTTGTTTTCATTCAATGATTCATGTTTCGTAGGCCTCTTCGCTATTGGCGTGTCTTTAATAATCCGTCATTCTACTTGCATAGATTTAGGTAAAAGTTGAAAAGGCGATATCAGTGAAAGAATTACAGTAGGAGTGTGGAAAATATTTCAGTAGTATATTTTGTTGGGTGGAGGTGGGGTGGGGTGGTTGAAAAGGTAAGTAGTCTGGCCTGCATTCAATATTACTAGCATGACAAGTTGACTATGTTCTCAGTATTTATTATTGTTCATTTGTTGGTTTGTCTGTTTTAGGAAATGAACATGAGGACTATTTACCAAATTACTAGTAATTAGTATTTGCTTTGATATTTGTGTTTATTTAAACTTTATAGAGCAAAATGACATGTTATTTTGATTTACACCTGTGACGCGACAGATTTATTCGACGTGCGGAAGGGAGTGGAGAATCGGGGAATTATTAAAGCTTGATTATTAGGACTGAAAACTACCTAATGAAACTTTTGTTTTAGGTTTGTAATCTTTGTTTGACTATTTGAACTGAGCTGATGTAGCTGCTTGCAATTAAACAAAAGATTACTTGACGGACGAGGGATTTAAGAGGGGGGGGGGAGGGAGGGGGCATTATGATAGGGTTTATTTTAGAGAAATGATTGATTCAGGCCATGTTCTTGATATATTATTATGTGTTTGAGTTATTATAGACTTGCTAAACACTTGTTTTATTTCTAATATGTTTAAAAACACTATGCATTATGGATGGGTACAGAATAAAATTGTGCGTACTGTTTTAATTTGTTTATGTTCAGTATTGTGTGAATGGTGTATAATGTGAATTTTCTAATCTTATCTCAACTCACTGCCATATTGCTGCCATCTTCCTGATTGTTTTGATACCAAATACATGCATGGGAAAATTCTGGTTGTGAAGTAATGATCATTTTACAATTCAAAACTTTGAAGGCAAATTCTGGAAATTAGCCCCCGAGAAAATAAAATATTTAAAAAAATCATAAAACATCAACCAATAAAGATAAAACAATTCTGTTTTTTGCATTTTGAAGATTATTTTTAGTACTTTGTTAATAAATAAATAAGTAATTTTTCATATTTTGACACTTTAGCCTGGTTTTCTCATGCTGCAACACATATATGTATAATGAATATACATTGTGTGTGTGTGTGTGTCTGTGTGTGTGTGTTTGTTTGTTTGTGGTAACTGATCGATCCTCTTCACTCCATCCTTAATTTCTAGGCCGTTTTGCCTTGGTTTAAGTAAACAAGCCTGGAGGAGCGTCCAAAACTAAAAGTATGTATGTAAAGCAAAAGGGACTGAGGTTCTTTCATGCAGGTTCGAACAATGGCTAACCACTGAGTAGTTAGTCTAGACTCCACAGACACATCCATTATGTTGCCCCATTGCTCCATTATGTCTGCCAAATCTTTAATTTTTTCGCACTCGTATTCTTTTTTTTTTTCTTCTCTACTTTCTGTCTCTCGTCTATTTCTGTTCACACGGTTTCTACTCTGCTCCTCTCCTTCCCCCCAAAAGATCAATAAATTAAAGGAGGCAGCCATTAGCAGGCAAACTAGAGAATAATTTCCACATCGACACTGGAGAAAACCCGACAAAGAAAACCCTTAAACAACAAGTCGATGGCGGCGCTCGGCGCGAGATGAATGTTAACTCGAACGAAGTTTGATTTTTATGTCCTTCAATCTTATTTTATCTTCAGACACAATATTTAAAATCTGTTACCATCACCACACAACCCACGTAAGTATTCAAGTAAAACAAAAGTCTTTGAGGAATAAGTGAACAATGTTGTGTATCGTTTTGCTTAGGTTTAATTTGTTCGATTTAATTAGACATCTGGTGACATATTATACAACCATCCACCCCCTAACCGATCATCCTTACTATTTAGTTCTTTGACCAATAACTGTACTACGTGTTGTGCTGTGCTGTTCCGTTAGTGTATCTGTTGAATATGTGTTATTAAACTTTGCCCCACCATAACCAGCATCCCTCCCTCACTCTTCCACGTCTCACCACTCTCCACACCATAGCACCTAGCTGCACCCAAGTTTTTAAAAAAAAAAGTTTTCGCCCAAGAACTGAACTTTCCAAAACGAGTTATTTAAGAAAAAGACTAGAAGGGCAAATCCCATATGACTCACATGCTCCTTGTGGAATTTGCAATATTTAACATGAAAATGACGTCCAGAAAGAAAACCACAAAATGAAACAGTGGAATTAAAATGCAAAGTAATGCCGACTTTGATATTTCTATGCACTTGACCTTGAGGTTACCTTGATACACTAATGTACTATCATGTACCATCCTAGTTTCCGTTTCTTCACCACTGTGAGCATGTCTTCATGTCCAATGGCTTGTGTGATGGCCTGTCGGACTTCGTAATTGGCGATGTGCTGGGTATAGGAAATGCCCAGAAGTCTTCAGTAGCACCTTATCTCCATGCTTTTTTATTCTTCTTAGTAGGTCTGCCGTGAGTGTCCATGTTTCGCAAGAGTATAACAAGATGGAGATGACAAGGGAGCGCAGCAACCTTACCTTGGAGTGTAGACTGATGATCCTGTCTTTCCAAATGGGCTTCAACCTTGTCAGGGCCACAGTTGTTTGTGCTACCCTGGAGAGGACTGCCTGTCGGGACCCATTATCTAATACAATGGCTCCTAAATATTTGAAGCTATGCACCGTGTTGAGGGACTGGCTTTGGACTTTTATGTCCGTGTTGATGCCATTGGTGTTGTTGGTCATCATTTTGGTCTTCTCTGCATCCACAAGTATATCAACTAACAAGTTAGTATCTCGTATTGCCCCCAGTCGACGTGCGGTGGTCCCGTCGCCCTTGGTTTTAGCCACAAGCTGAGACGGGGGTATCCCAAACCTAAAAATAAAAGAGAATTCTGGGAAATCTGTTCAAGGGAAGTAACTGATAACTAGCTACGGTTGCAGTCATGGTCGCCATTTCTCGCGAAGATGTGCTGGATGAAATTAAACGAAAGTTGGGAGAGGAACTGCATATTTTTGGTAGTGAACAAAGGTTTTGCTCAATTATCGGAGGAGAACACGATGGATTTATAGAAACATGCACACATGTATGTAAGCTCAGTGCAGGCGATCGTGAGTCGCTTCGATGTGATGGTTCATTTATCGCTTGAATCACACTGTATAATGCACATGCAAGTTCTGTCAAAGATATGATGATTTGAGCATATGTTCGATTCCGTACCGATTGGAAGGTGGGGTGGAAAAATTCAATCATGGTGATGATCAATCCTATTTTGCAATGGTGGTTAGGCCTGCTGTATTGACTGTATGGTCTCGGGTACTTACTTTTTGTAGTTTGTGTGCTTTTTGTTCTGGCGGTCTTGAGTGTTTGCGTCGCCTTGGCTCGTTGTACTTTGTTTTGGTCTCGCTCTCTTTTGATTTTTGAAAGCAAATTCAAATTACATTGTTTTCCAGCAGCATGCGAGGTCAAATTAGACGAATTCAGATCTAACCAATCTTCTTGTGACGCCATTTTGCGTGTGTCTCGTGTGCCATGCACCAATCGCGAAGAGTCCTGCCGACGTCATTTCAGAAAATGATTTCCCTACCCATAATTCCCCTGGGTTTTGAAGTTTCTAAAAAATTATTTTAGGCCGACGACGCTCTATGGAGCGCAGAGCATGTAAAGGGAAGCAACCGGTTGTACGCGCACGTCGACAGAGACATAGAAGGGAGATACTAACTTGTTAGTTGATATACTTGTGCTGCATCCAAATGCTTTTTCCCCAACCTCTGCATTATTTGCGGAAAAGAAACCAAATGGATCCGCGTGAGAGGCTGCCAGAAGAGGGACAGGCTGGTGAAGGTGAGTTAATGTGTAAATCGGTATTTATAATACATGATTTTTTTTCAAAACCACAGATCAGCGATTCAAATGATGGTTTCAAACAACTATTACTGATGTTGAAAACTCCAAATCTTTGTCATAGACAAAAATAAAAGAAAGCAGTTGTTTGTGCCATCCTGGAGAAGACTTCCTGTCGGGACCCACTGTCTGATACAGCACCTCCTAAATATCTGAAGCTATGTACTGGTTTATTCTTTTTAGAAACGCAATTTCCTAAATGGTAATAAAATTCCCATACAGTTTGATTCTTA
This sequence comes from Oncomelania hupensis, assembly GCA_036898135.1. Taxonomy (NCBI): domain Eukaryota; kingdom Metazoa; phylum Mollusca; class Gastropoda; order Littorinimorpha; family Pomatiopsidae; genus Oncomelania; species Oncomelania hupensis. The sequence goes on along the minus strand of CM072511.1, from coordinate 54,300,973 downwards.
TCTGGCATAGATACTTGATGCACAATTAAGTATCATATCACACACACACACGCGCGCGCGCACAAACACACACACTTCTAAGGTCATTATTTAATCACATTGGACAAATTTTTAACTCACCTGAGAGTGGAAACTAGTGTCCCTCTATTCTCATTTGGTCAAATCTTCAAACGGTTGTCACTTTTTAAGGTCATAAGCTTGCATACTTTCTTATCATTATGCATAGATTAAAATTCAATTCACAAAAAATAATCCCAATGAGGTAAAAAAAAAATACCCCATCCATTTCTAGCCACATTCTTTAACATCTTGTTCTAGTCTAGTGGAGCCAGAAAGACATCTTCATGAGATCGTGGTCACTTCCGACTTCTGCTCCTGGAAAAGTGTGTGTCTTGCCAATGTTGACGCTTGATCTGAAGCGTTTCTTGACCATGATGCAGTCAATTTGATTGTGATGCTTCCCGCTGGACTGTGTCAGGTCTATCACATGAATCTTGTGGTGGAGGCCAAGCGTGTTTGCCAGTGTCAGATTGTTATATCTGGCAAACTCCAAGAGTCTCAGACCTCTGTCATTTGCCTCGTTGTTGCAGTGGGGTCCACAAGTGTCTACCTAGTTGTGGTACGCATCTTGGCCAACCTTGGCATTCCAGTCGCCTTGCACTATGACCTTCCTCGACACTTGGTCAAAGACAGCCTGAAGTTGTTCATAGAAATCCTCGACTTCGCTGTCGTCTTAATCTGATGTTGGGGCGTAGGCCTGGATATTGGTGATGTTGAAAGGGGTTGCTCTCAGACGGATGGTAATGAGTGTACTGGAGACTGAGCGGCAACCCATGACAGTGGCTAGAATGTCTTTGTGGACAAAGAATCCAACGTCGTGTTCGTGTCTGTCATCTCTCCCGCTGAAATAAAACTTGTGGCCTTTGTCGGTCGTTTTTTAAATTTGTAACCTTGGCCTTTCAAGCGCTGTTAGCTGATACCTAAAATGTTCCATCGATAGTGGTCCAGCTCCTGGGCCAGTTCTTCTAATTTTCCCTCCGGAGTTAGGGTCCTGACATTCCAGGTTCCTATGACGATGTTGTCTCTCGTGC
>CM072511.1:54104882-54294882 GCA_036898135.1 Oncomelania hupensis | reverse complement strand
AATCATCCATCAGATTGAACCTGCGCATCGAAAGCAAAACCGAGTCGAAATTCAGGTTGGCTGCTCGGCGAAAGCCATGGACTTTTAAAGTCTGCCACGCGATGGAATACATGTGGCCGGGTTTTAGGAGTTTGAAAGTGTAAGCCTACCTGTAGCACCCAAGCATGCACCGTCTAAAACACAGCACATGCTTATCTTAAGGACTACATGTAGTACCTGTGAGTCATCTCCTGTCGAAACTGACTACGAGGCATCTTGCCAGATGACTTTCTGGTGACAGCTTGGAAGAAATGCAACAGCTGCTTCACAGTCTCCTTTTTCAGGCGACTCTCCCTGCTCAGCTGTTGCATCTTCTTCTCTAACTTGTGAGGATTGACAAATTTCTTCTTGCTCGCCATTTTGCCCCTTCCGTCTGCGCATCCTGTGGAAAGAGAAAGAACAAAAACGCCTACATGATTGAAACAAACTCGTTCTTGAGATCTCTTCTAATGAGACAAAGTCGATACACATAAAAATAGTATTATGTTTTAGTACAAAAAATGATGTGGTCGTCAAACAATCATTAGACAACACGGATAGCAGGAACAATTGTTCAAGGCCTATGAGAATGGCTTGTCAGTGAAACATGCGCAAACGTCTTTTAAAGTGCGAGAGTAATCAACAAGTACGAAGGTAGGTGGGCACCGATGGGAAGACAAGACAAGACAAGACTGCTATGACGAAAATAGTTAAGCTTCTTCTTTTTTCCGTTGACTTGTGTCTTCATCACAGCAAAGATTCTGTAGTCTTTAGACGGTGTTGCGTTTGGGTTGAATAGTGGAGTAATTTATGTCGAGTTTTGCTTGCTGCCCAGGAATTCAGCAAATAATTTGAAAAAAACCCCACAAAAACAGCCTTTAATCAATAAGACCCTTATTCTGCTGATTCTTACACAAAGTCGACTCTTCAAATCTTTATATGACTGCATCGATCTACTGAATCAAACACTGATTCTTAATAATCTTAAACTCACGCTTCAATAACACACAAGACAGCTGCTTCAGAGCGTTTACCCTTAGAGTAAAAAATTTCTGCATATTATTTGAGAATCTACTTACCAGCCCTTAGTTGCTAACAATAAAAAAGAAACCAACGAAATCATAGATAAAAATTGAATTTCTTGTGGTAAGCCTACTGGCAGCCTGGCTTCCCGGCTCAGAGCGAGCTCTCGCGCAATTGTACCATCAAAATGACGCCTTTCTGTGACGTTTTTAATTCATTGCGTCATTTCTCATTTATAGTCTCGGTTGAAAATGAGTTCTTTAATGGACTCCTCGATGGCATATATCCGTATTTTACAAGTTCTGTAACGTTGAGCGATGACAAAATTTATCAATATGAATAATAAAAATGTCCTACTGACGAGAATGGCAATAACAAAAGAGTTTTTATTTCACCATAGGTCGTTATGTTGAATAATGCATAGTCCAGATACGATCGCTTTCTGGTAATTTTCAATCTTTTCGTCGAAATAATTTATAACGGGGGAATAATATAGAGAAGTAATGCATTCTTATGAAATAATTAGCATTAAGATTATTACAAGCAAAATGGGACCCATTACAAGTCGGCTGGCTGAATGGCACAGTTACCTTTAGTATAGATCAACCTGTATCATTATGGCCTATATCATCAACCCACTAGGCCAATATAAGCCCATTGGACCAATATATATTCATTGGGCCTCTATAAATCCATTAGGCCTATGTAGGAATCCTTTGGCCCTGTATGAATCCTTTGGGCCTAAATGAACCCAAAGTTATGACCTTATATGAACCCATTAAGCCTACATGAATGCATTGGGCCTATATGAGTTATAAGAAATTTAATCCGTACAAAGGATTACAATACGTACATGAATGCACTAGTCCTGTAACAACCCAATAGGCCTATATCCACCCATTGGATCTATCTGATTCTTTGAATGACTTTCTGTGTCCCTTGAAAACTAACAGGGACTGCAGAGCGAGAGCTCTGAATCGCTGCTTGGCTGACCGGTACGTACAGTTGATTACTTCTGTGTTTCCGTCTGAAATGAGATTCTGGCAGGGCTTCCTTATTAGGTTCCAAGGCAACTGCATTAAGCCTTGCGGTCTTCTTTTCGGGTGGAACACACTCACGCACACAACACACACACACACACGCACGCACACTCACAACCACACGCATACGGCCGCACACAGGCACGATAGCGCAAGCAAACCCTCTTGCATCCAGACCCACACACATATACACATTCATTTACCCACCCACACACACATATATGCACGATCACAGACACAGACACACACGCACAGACACACACACACACACACACACACACACTCTCTCTATCTCTCTCTCATCCACTTCTTCTCCTCCTTTACACACACATGATGTGTGCACGCACGCCCCCCCCCCTCCCCCACACACACACCACAAGCATGCGAGTATGCTTCCTCTAGTTTGTTAAGAAGTGGTAATGTTTTTCATTCATTCATTCATTCAAAATCAAATGTTGCTCAGAAGTCAACGTAACATGGGAACAGAATGAGTTAAAATATCCGAAACAAACACTATGTGTTTGATACAACATTGTGATATACAGGCGCTCACATCTGAGGGTATCCAGATACAGACTTCAAATATTTAAGATCAATGGGTCCCGACAGGAAGTCATCTCCAGGATAACACAAACAATTGCTGCCCTGAAAACTTTGAAGCCCATTTGGAAAGAACAAGACCATCAGTCTATACACTCTAAGGAAGGTAAGGCTGCTGCGCTCCCTTGTCATCTCCATCTTCCTATACTCTTGCGAAACATGGACCCTCACAGAAGAACTAGAACGAAGAATGCAAAGCGTGGAGATGAGGTGCTACAGAAGACTTCTGAGCATTTTTTATACCCAGCACATAGCCAACTACGAATCCGACAGACCATCACAAAAGCCACTGGACAACATGATGACATGCTCACATTTGTGAGGAAACGGAAACTCCGATGGCATGGCCACGTCACTAGAGCATCTGATCTTGACTATCCTGCAAGACACGGTGCATGAAGGCAGAAGAAGAGGGAGACAGAAAAAAAGGTGGGAGGACAACATTCGAGAATGGACTGGCTTGACACTGAGCGAAGCCATGAGGGTTGCTGAGGACAGAAAAAGATGAAGTACGCTGGTTAAACGATCATCTGTGGTGTCCCAACGACTTTCGAGTTACGAGATAGGATAGGATAGGATAGGATAGATACAGTCACCTGCGCTGTGATATTATGAAGCGAAACACCGAATGAAGAGTCTAAAGCCTACACAGCAAGTCTACTCCTGTAAGAAAAAAAAGAAAAAAAAAAACATTTCCAAACCCCTAATGAGATAGGATTCGAACCAACGTCACATCAGCTTTACAATGCGAGCGTTACCCCGAAAGACGACTTATCTCGTTAGTATGGAGAAAGCGCAGCAGCATTGCTGCGCCTGCAATCATCTGCCGATAACGCATGCATATTTCACTGTGCGATTTTTTTCTCTCCAAATAAGAATTGCAACCAAACAATGGCAGGGGGTCAACTATATGGGCGAAAGGAAAATTGAATTGGAAACGCTGAATGTCCCCTTGATTATTTCTGAGCGATGCATTCATGGAATGAGATATATATTATTCAAGCATTTGGTTTAGAGATATGCTATTGTTACGTCAAAACAACGACAAACACACGCAGCCGGCAATTTGTTTTAAGTGTGTCAATTGTACATGTACATGTGCTTTTTTGTGTGGCACCACAGGCTATTAATCGATATGAACACATCTATTATTCTCATCACATTACACAAGGATTTGTTTTGTTGGGCGAAATATAGAAAAGGTTTAAGCTAAAGAACACAGGATAGTCATGTAGATAATGTCTTTCCAATGAAGATTTCTCGTCAAAGTTGTAGCAATATCACACAGCCTTAAACACCTGAAGGTAGGGTGATTGTCTTTCTAGAATACATTGAGGGCACCGAGTTCTATTTGTCTACCTGATCATCCTGTGTTTGGTAATGGTCAGCCTTAATTGGGGTGGCCTCGTGGCGCAGTGGATAAGTCGCCGGTTTCCTATGCCGAAGGTCGCGGGTTCGATTCCCGCAAGGGGCGAACGTAGGTGACTTAGGTACGAGACTATTGAGGTCACCGAGGGTTTTCTCCGGGCACTCCGGTTTCCTCCCTCCCTTCAATAATGGTACAGGACGCAGTCAATATAAAAATTTGAAAAACAAAAATTCGATTTTCTTTCCGTCTTCTAATAGCGATCTCCCTGCCTTTACACCACCTGTTTGAGTGCTGGGTGTATTTGGTGTGTGTGAGGGTGGATGAGACAGGTGAGCGTGTATGTTGGTATAGATCGCCGCGCTTTGAGCCTGAATGATTTGGGGAAAGGCGCGTATAGCATTCTGTATAATTATTATTATTATTATTATTATTATTATTATTATTATTATTATTATTATTATTATTATTATTATTATTATTATTATTAATTAGAAAGTTCGTGGAGGTGCACCAACCTTTTTTTTCCCGAGGTTCTCAGATCTCGAACCTGATTTCTGAATCTTTTGGACCCCCCCAAAAAAAATGTAAAAAAGTGAAGGAACCTAGCTTTAGGAACTGAGGACCTCGAAAAAGGCTCAGGAATCTAGGTTCGGGATCTGAGAACCTCGAGAAAAAATAGAGAGAAAAAAAAGGACATAAAGACAGGCCTTAACATAAACCTTTTCTATATTTCTGATGTTTATCGCAACAAACCAACACTCTCCTTTTGTAATATGACAAGAACATTATAATCGGCAGTGTGATAACGAGAACTCTTCATTGGAAACACTGAGAGATAGTTCACTGTTTCTATATTTACATCAGAAATCCTATTTATTTTTATATCATATAAATTATTTTTTTATTTTTTTTTTAAATAATGCATGAAATCAAATGCCAATCACATCACTTCATCTTTCTAACGAACGCTTTCATACATTTTTCTGCTTTCAGTATTTTTGTCTCTGCTCACCAAACTTGCTGCTGCCAAATTTCTCGCTCAGACATGTTACCCTTCTCTTCTTCGAAAAGTTTGAACTCAATAACATCATTAAAGGGCCAGGGTATTAAGGATGTTTGTTAATTATTTTGTGTGACAATGAGTTTATTTTAGAAATTGAATAATTGTTGTCTTTAAAAAATTCTATAAACGAACAATCGTTGCTTAAACCGATCGTGAATCTTTGAATTTTAGACGTTTCTGCCTTGTTTGGTAAACGAACAATGGGCTGCCATACACACTTTCGTTGCAGTGCTATTTTTAGAATCAACCTTGGTGCTATTAATGGAAGTATAAGCAAATTCGTGGTGTCGAATAGCGCAGTGGTTGGAGCACTCGCTACTGTGTCGCAAGTTAAGCACCGTCCAGTGCGGTTAGCACTGGGATGGATGACCACAAAAACGTGAAGCGACAAATAACAACGCCCCCAGTTGACTCAACTGTGACTGAGTACCTACTCTCTTAAGGGTAGGGAAAGTAAAGCAGCGAGGGAGAGAGATGGGCATCACCCTCATTACGCTGGCCCAAGATAAGTGTGATCTCTAACATCACGCTCCCCTACGACCACAAGGCTATGGGACTACCTTTACCTTTACCTATAAGCAAATTAATTAATCGATTTGTATCAAATTATTACTTTTTTTTTACTTTATTTAATTTTTTTGTTGGGACAACACTTATACTCTGAATTTGAAAAGGATCTTTTACGCTGAAATGTATGATCTTGGGGCTCTTTAACTTAATAAAAACAAACTTTCTCACATAATCTACCAATTTCTTTAGCCCTTCCTCATTCTCTTATCACTCTTCCTTAAATCTCTTCCGCCTGAAACTCACTATCTTATTCAAGTTCCTTACCAGCAAGATCTTTCAAATTCTTTCTTTTCTCTCCTTCCCCCTACATTCCCTCCTCTCCCCCTCTCCCATTCGCTTCATCCCACCACCATAACTATTCTTACTCTTTCTCCCCACCCCCCACAAAAAGAAAAGAAAAAAAAAGACGTGAAACCGATTTTTTTCATCCCCCTCTTTACCATTACTCACCACATCTATCAGTGTCCTTCGCCCGTGCACTTCCGCCTTTCAGACCAACCAAATGTCCTTCTCCTTCCTCCCTTCACCCTGGTCATTCTCTTCTGCTTGACACTCTTCATCTTCCTCAGCCTCTTTACCACCAGATCTGCCAATATGTTCGCTCTGGGGCCAGTATAGCTGTCATAGAGTGTTTGCTGCGTTCAGCCAACAGCCTATACCCTTCCTGTCCTTTTACCATATTTTCTGCAGTCCTGCAAACTGCTTCGCTGGGCAAATTCGATTTTCGACTCTGGGCGTTCAAATTCTGATGTCAGCTAAGTTTGCTTTTGCCTCGGTAAGTTGAGCCCTTCTTTCTATCTGTCCTTGCTTGGCTTTCTTGTTATCTCATCTGTCTAATTTCCATCTCCTTGGATTTGTTTTGTTTCTCTAATTCTTTCTATTTTCAGTTTATGTCTTTACAATTTTCGTTTACTTATACATTGGTAATGGCTCTCTTGTTTTTAATCCCAATTCTTTTCTCAGGTTGATGATGATCATGGGTCATAGAGTCTTCTGCGAAGTGAAGTAACTTTTTGTACTGCATGTTAGCTGAAATTCCAAGTTGAAGAAGATTCAATAATGATGATGAGTTGTAGGAAAGGGAAGGAAGAGGAAGAAATAAGAAAGAGGATGAAGAGGAAGGAAACAGTATTGGAGTTCAATGTAGACGCTCAATATATCTTGAATCCTCATGGTACAGGAATCGTATTTAAAAGGAAGGAAGAAATTCTTCCATTCTTAAAACGATTTACGACTGAAGTCTTCAAATCATGCAAACTTCCGCTCCTATGGAACATGCGCTAGAGCCACGACGGGAGGTGCCGTGACGTCAGTTCCTGTTACCGTTTGATCCCTAGGCAAGTTTACACAGCAGGCCAGTGGTCTCCTTTTTGGGATTCCACACTATTTTGAAAGGGAGAGAAGAGTTGAGGTTTCACAAACCCCCAGCGGATTAAATAGAAATTACTTGACTCTATCTATCTGGACTGAGTTGACTCTTTTCTCTCCCACATTTGCAAAAGTGTTTCTCACAGTTGAAAGCGTGAACTAATGTTGACCCAAGTACTCTTTCAATGGTCTTTAGACAAACTGGCATCAATGTTGGAGTTAGGAATAACTTCTTCTATTCGTACCCCTGCTAGAAGCTCGAGGAGAGTTTTTCTCTGCTACCGTTTTGTATAAAGTGTTTGAGGTGAAGACGAAAAGAAGCCATGTTTCCAAGACGTTTTGTGAAATACGCAATTTAAATTAAGAGTGCGCGTTTCCACAATTGTCGGTTTTTAAAAAAAAGAGATCCTATATATATGCCACTGGTCGTTTTTCATAATCCGTGCAATTTTTCTGTGATATGTTTAAACTTATCGCATTCTGTGTATATGATAATAAACAATGCAGTAACACATCTTTGAATATCCACGTGCACGTACAATGTATTAGTATGACTATCAAAGTGCAACAGTTTTATGAGAGCAAGGTGTAAGAATACTGTAATACAAATGCGTGCAGTAAAAGAGACGGTCCTCATCTGTCGAAGCTGTGACAGACAGTGATTGGCTCCATGATCCTATACCTTTATCATCAGACTTTGCACGCACGCCTACGGTTAGGCAGGAGGAGAGATAGGTGAAGGGTGAAGGATTAAAGGTTGGATTGGTGACGCCTACGTGGAAGGGGTTGGGTAGAGCGGAATACATATTTTCCATTAGTCTGCGATTAGTCGACACGACACTACCTGAACACATTGATCATAAGGCGCCACACTTTACACCCTCGCGCTACTCACCTTTCTATCTATCCTCTTGTCAAATACGTTCTTCAGATAAGGTCTCCAAAGGTGGAATAAAAAGAATTTTGAAAAGTGACCCTCTGTCTACAAAGACCAACCGCTGGTAGAGAGAGGACAGACCAGGATTAAAAGCAGTCAGCCAGTGCATCGGTGTCAGAGCAGGACGTCTTGTATTCATTACTAAGAATATGACAGTACATTCGGCAAAGGACGATGATCCGAATGACAAGAGGGATGAAAGCACAACCCCATGACAAGAACAAGACTTGTAGAAAAAAAAAAAGGAGCCTAAAAATGCGTTTGGAAATATGACTTGGGGAAAAGATCGGAAAATTTAATTTCCCGGTCCCGGCATTGATCAGCTGCTGTCATGCTTACCGACCGGGGCCGCCAAATTGGCTCATTTTACCCATGCCATCAAAAGCTTCCATGTTCCTCAGAATCGACTCGCAACCTCTCACCGCTTTGAAGCGCTCGTCTCCGAGGTACTGTCAGAACTCTCGCTCTGATTAAAGTTTTTGTTTAGAATTGGCACGATGGCATTTCCCCTCCCCTCCCCCCTTTTTTATTTTTTTATTTCTACGTCCTAGCCTCACCCTTTCCTTGCCGTGCCCTCTCTCGTCCTGTGACATGGCGCCTTCACTATCTTTCCTCACCGTCAGCTGAAAGGCGACTAAAAATAAAAACCGAAATGTAGAGTAAAGACTCGCTGTGAGAGCATAGGGGTTTGGAAAGGGGAGTAGATGCATGGGAGGAATATGTGATAGCAGTCGAGGGTCGGGCGGAGGCTAGAGGCTAAGGCCAGTGCTGAGGCGAGGCGACGAGGGAGACGCCCCATCCATATTGGGATAGCTGGGAAGGTCGGGAGGTTTATCAAGGAAGCCGAGGCTCGGTTGCGTCTGTCTTCCTGTCGGAAATTGCTTATGATGAACGGGGCACGCTCCATCGAGTCGGTAAAAAGAGGAGCGGTCTTGACCACGTCTGTGTTAAAAGCTCAGATCTGATTACAACAACTCCTATCCGCATTGGTCTAATCTAGCACGTTAACCACAGAAGGCAGGGCTGGGTCTTTTGCCCACAGACACTGATTGACTTTAGTCAGTACGCCTGCGTCACCATCACTCATCTTCTCTTCTGATAAACGGTTACATTGATACGCGAGGAACACTCAAAGGAAAACTTATTGTTGCATGGCTTGGTTTCATCATGACGCGTCTGTATGTAGGCTTACATGTATGAGCGTTGTATGTGAAAGCGTTGGGACTAACTTGCCTTGTCCAAAGGCTAGAAACCAATGACGCCTGACAGGTGTGGGATCGTTATATCTGGGCGTTATATTTCTCCGACTATTATTTACTTTCTCCGGGTACTCCCAGCAAAATTTCAAAAACACAACTACTATTCGGTAGGTTGGGTTTGGGCGCGCCACAGGCTGAGACTAAGCCTTCCCAGGGGGAGGCGGCCCAGAATTTCCTGATTAAAAGGGACAATGAAGTGTGTTACGGTTGAGACGCGCACGATAGATCCGATTTCTTTTGTTTTCCAAAGCATGCCATAATAGCCTGCATTTACCTTTGATTTAATTTTGCGCTGTTGCTAGAAGAAGCTTTGTATATAGTTGATAATTTTCATCGATCGATGTTGTTAAGAATTTTCTGGAATTACTTGTTTATTATCGACCGAAGCTTCCAGATAGATCTGGTAATAGCTAAACGATTCTTCTAACCTAAATAAGGTTCTATGACGTAAGTGTGCATAGTTCTGGTGACGAGTTTTATTTTGATTGGATGTTATTGAGTCATGCTGGTATATGTTCGATGTTCGAACTTTTTATTGATTGCAGAGAGGCTATTGAAGTAATGCACTGTCTGCTTGTGATGGTGATTTTTTTGTAGTGATTTTTGGAAAGCAATCTTGTATGCAGTTGTTGATGTTTGCTGAATAAAGTTGGAAAACTTTATACGACGACTCCTGCCTTGTTGCTGAGTGAACAGGCTGCGTGGATAAACGAATTCGAGTTACACATATCAAGACTCAAGCATCGGGGTTGAATCAGCTATTGATAAATAAACGTGTAACAAAGTGTTAAAAAAATAATAAAGTATAACAAGCTTGGAAAGGGCTTTGAGGGTATTTTAGTGTTGTTATGGATTTAAACAAATACAGGGCAAGAACGGAGTGCAGAGAGAGAGAGAGAGAGAGAGAGAGAGAGAGAGAGAGAGAGAGAGAGAGACAGACAGACAGACAGACAGACAGACAGAGACAGAGAGAGAAACAGAGAGACACAGAGAGAGACAGAGAGAGACAGAGAGAGAGACAGAGACAGAGAGAGACAAACAGAGAGAGCGCTCTTGGATTCGCTCCTGACAAATGCTTACTTCCTTAACAATGCAGTGCCGAGATAAACAGAAGGGACAAGAGATTGCCAACAAATGATCAAGATGACAACGAAGCACAAACTGACCCGGGTCGCGGCATGAAAAACAGCAGTCTAATGACACGACCAAGCTTCAATCTAGCGTTTTTATTACGCCTTCCTTCATTCCCTCAAGACCGCCCTCTCCAGGCGCCATTTCTTTCTTCTTTTGCCGACGGGTTCCCCCATTATCCAGCGTATGCACGAAATGGAGTCCGGGGGAAAGTAGTGTTTACAGTAGACGAAACACGAAGTGGAGTGATCAAAATGAGGAACTCATCTCATCAGGCGCCTGCTGCATCAGCCGCAGCAACAGCGGCGACAGCGCTAGCATGAAGCAGCATCGCAACAGCAACCCCTGCGTGTCTCTTCATCTCGCCTGGCCCTCCATCAGCGGCGGTCTTTGACACTTGGTCCCCGGAGGAGCAGCCAGGCTTGACAAGTAGGCCTCCGGCTTCCGCTCCTCCAGCTCTGCTGTCCTTTGTACCACCGCGAGGAAGTGATGCTACGACCGCATACTAAATTGGACAATTTACATTTCTGTAGAGACTCTTCCACTCAGCATTCGAAACAAGCCTAAGGTTCCTTGGCGCTTGCGTTACAGCGCCCTTGTTTCCGCTGCTCCGCACATCTTGTGCGTATATCCATTACTCGCTGCACGCTTTCAATTCTTGTACTTCTCAATCCAGGGCTGAACTTTGTTTTTACAAACCCTCTTGATTGTTGATGCAGCTAAAACAAAAAGATTCAGGGATCAAGAGAGAGAGAGAAAGAAAGAAAGAAAGAGAGGGAGAGAGAGAGAGAGAGAGAGAGAGAGAGATGCGTGCACTGTACGCTTTAGAGTGCATAGTCATATAAGCCGCAAGGCAGTCACTCATACACAGACTTAATCAGAATGTGTGTTTATATTATTCTCATCCATTTTTTTTAACCAGTATCTTGATACTTGCACACATTCAGAAGGGTGGGAAGATGCAAAGGGTTCTTATTACCCTCAGTGTTTTTTCTTGTCTCGAGGGAGAGGCTTGCTGGAGACAAAAACACAAAGAGGGTCATGTTGTTGTCTCGCCCTTTTAGCAGAACTTCCTCCTTCTATTCTTTAAACACACTGCACAGAAGAATAGCTAAACCGCCCGCACTTGATCGAGCAACAAAGACTTTAACTCGAGCAGTGAAGGACACGATCTGTCGTGCACTTCATCGAGTAACACATCATTCACTCGACCACATATAAAGACATGGTCCGCCGCTTACTGACTCTTCGCTTCCAAGGTGGACGGACAGTTTTTTTTTGGATTCCAATAATACTCGAGACAGTACTTTGTTGAGGTACACGACCACTAGCCATCTAAAGGGCATCTGAAGAGTCCAGAAAGAGCGGCTAAATGATCAGCTATTTGGTAAAGGCCACGGTAGCGTACAGGATGTCACAAGGCCCTAGACTAGTCCTCTTTAAACAAGCGGAAAATAGATCAAGACCAACTATCCGTTAGAAGACGAAACATACAAAGAATCTTTGATCATCACACATAATCCATTTCAATTTGTATCTGTCTTTCTTCTTTTCAGTTCTTATCCGTGTTTCATCTTTTTTTTTTTCTGCGCTTTTAGCTTTGAAATATTTTTGGCTCTACTTTTATGTCCCTTTAAACATCTTCGGGTCATCGTGTCATCCTCCAACAGTCTCTCCTCGACTGGTTTCAACTTTTTCTTTCTCGTTTTTCAACTCTTTTTTTTTCTCTCCTCTTATCAGAGCAGCGGGCTCTCAATCGAGTTTTGTCCTGACTCGTTGTTTGGACAAGAAGCGAACGTCCAGCGCCACAGCGATTTTTGGAGGTCTGGGTCTTCTGTCTTCGCCATTGGGGAGTGGACACAGCCCGTACACTTTCAGCACCCCTTGCTCTCTGACTGGCCAACTATTCCCATTCTCCCATCCCAAACCAACTGTTGTTACCTTTCTAGCTCACGGATCCATTTCGCGACCATCGGATGAGAGTATAAACCGAGAGGCGTATTCTGTGCACGCATGCACGCGCATTCCGTCGCTCCTAACGCTCATCTCCTAGACGGGAGTAACTGTAGATTATAGTCACACGACACCGAAGCGTATAGGTGACTACTGGTCACATTATTCTGACACCAGCGAACCAGTTAACGGTAAGGGGAAAATAATATGGTCACACATTGGCCAATCCGGGATTCGAACCAGGTACCTTTCGGTTACTAGTAAGACGCTCTACCAACTGAGCTACCCGGCCCCTCAGACGGGAGAGAGCCAGTTACTGGCCAAATACAACCAGCAAGCGTTTGGGTCTTTCTCCCTCTCCTCCGGTCGTCCAGGATTTCGCTCAGTTGTCTGGGGCGTCTGGCGATATGTCTTAGACTGCAAATTGGCGCCTCGGACGGCTTGCATTAGATCATGCATCGGAAAGCGCCTCGAGCAACTCTTGAGCTGGAAAAGTGCTAAATGGGAACAATATAATAAGAAAAGGAAAGAGATTTCTCTTATATAGCCACTTACAAGCTCAGAGAGCTTCTCAAGGCGCTGGCCCGTAATATCCAGCAATCACAAAATAGTTTGCTGAAGTCAGGATTCGAACCCACGTCGCCCAAGACGCACTCACACAAGTCGTGCGCTCTGACCACTGAGCTATCCCTGCCGCCATATGCTATATGAAGACATAATAAGACATTCTGAGCGCGCAGGAGTCTTAAAAAAAAAGAGCACTCTGATCCTCTGATTTATGGCACAGAAAACCTATGGAACTAGAGACATTGAATGAATACTATCATCGTCACACTGGTTTGCTTACTAATAAGTTTCGAATGAAAAAGACATAGTTAAAAAAAATCAACAACACATTGTTGACTGATGACTTTTTGAAGATCAAAACAAGCATTTATAATAACCATATCTTTTGATTATTGGATGAAAATCACTGCTACGTGTGATAAAGAGATGAAAATCACAGTTGTTCTTGAAGTAGTTTTAAAACTGTTCGCATCTTTCGATTGTATATCCATGTATATTGGTTATATAATTATGATATAGAACGGCGGGTAGATCATGACCGGTAAGCTCAGTTATCCGGAGATTTTGATGCGGAGAATGCAGCAAGTTTGGAGTCATAGGTAGGTAGGCTCAAGTGTGAACTGTATTTCTCTTGGAGCATGCTAAGTGCGCTATTTATAAACAACTTTAATTCTAAAACAACGTTATCTTCTGAAAGATGGCGTCGACGTGCACAGTCAACGGGATGTTGACAAAAGGAAGAAGGAAGCAAAGCAAAAGAAGCAAGCAGTCAGGAAGAAGTGGTAGCGATTTTCTGGGGGTGTGTATAGCCACGGCAGACGGACAAGAGGACATCGGCAGGGACAGGGCAGATCCCTTAAGAGGCGGTGCTGGCCCTCCCCAAAATCCGTCTTTGCTTGTAGAATCATGTTCCTTCCTCAGCCAGCTCTGTGGCCAAAAGACAGTGAAGCCAAAGATCACGGTCAAACAACGTTTTAAGCTTGCAAATCCTTAGACCTGATTATAGGGCGCTCGTATTAAGTCAAGTCATAAGTCATAATCTTTAATAATCCATAAAATGGAAATTACAATGTCGTCAAGGAAATTTTTCACTCAGCACAATTATAAATATGATAAAAACATACATGTAATATGCAACATTAAGGACGGCATGCTAACAATCAGGCAAAAGAGAAACACCACATACACTTATCTTTAGGCATGCATTATACTTTTTTTTATAGCAATGGGAGTCAAAAAGTATATAACACATAGTAAGCAAAAGTAAACTGCAATCATAAAAAGGATATAAAAGACTATTATTTAAGAATTTATACCCATAAAAACATAAAAATGTAGTTTAGCATTAGAAAGAGCATACTGCACGTTAATTCTATAGTGCGGTAGTGAGTCCCTCCCAGGTGGGAATGCAGCTAGTCAGTATGTTAGTTAGTCGTGTGTTTTGTGTTTGCCCTATCTAATTGCTCGTTGTACATCTGAATGGCTGTCGGAATAAATGAATGTTTGTGCCTCGTCGTTTTCGTCTTTACTGCCCTATATCTACCACTTCTCTCTATCAACCTACTGGCAAATTCCATGTACAGAGGATGATCGCTGTCGGCCAGAATTGCTGTCGTTTTCTTCACTACCTGTCTCTTGTGAATAGTCTGTATGTCGTCTTGCTTACTCCCGACCACCCCACCTGCTTTCTTGATGATTTTGTCCAGTCTGTCTTTGTCTCTCTTTGTCACATTACCACCCCAGCAAGACAGGCCAAAGGTCATGACACTGCTGACAACAGATGTGAAAAACATTTGCAGTATTTTATGTGATATTTCGAAAGTTCTTAATTTGCGCAGGCAATAGATACGGCTGTGTGTTTTGTTGACAATATGATCTAAGTTGTCGTTCCATGTCAATTTTTCATCTAAAACTATTCCTAGGTATTTGTAACTTTTAACCCTTTCTACTGGTTGACCTTTAATCAAAATTTCATCAAAAACAACATTCTTGCGCCTAAAGTCAATTATAATTTCTTTAGTTTTTCCGACATTTAATTCAAGAAAATTGTTATCACAGAAAGAAACAAAACTGTCAATCTCTTGTCTGTATGTCGTGTCGTCGTCATCCGTAATCAGTCCTGTTGTGATGATATTCTGGGGAAGATACGTTTATCTTACTAGGGGGTAAGACTTATTGATAGATGGGCGATGCGCTACCACTATCGATCGTTCTTTTTCCAGAAGTCCTAAAGTGGTGTGAGAGACAGATCACGGTACTTTGGTCACATAAAATTTATATTTGTTCTCGGGAATTTTAGTATCATTTGGCTCAACTTGAGAACCGGTGATGACTAATCATAAGACTAGATTATTATGTCTCAAGAGAAGAAAACTAATAACTACACAACAATACAAATAGAATGACACCAGTCGTATGTATGTAATTTCACTTTTTATATATTCAACACAAACTTTAACATTTCTGCATTAATCGGTAAATTAATAAGTAATATAGTTCCAAGTGCTGGGAAAATGTCTTAACAGGTTTCTTTCGTCATTTGCTACCTGCGGTTGCGATTTTCACTGTTCGTAAGTTTCAAAGGTTCTAGTTTCTCGAGGGTATGACTCAGTTCTTGTGGGGCACTTAGCTAAGGTAAGTCGGGTCGCTCTTGAAGCTGTGGGGTTTGGACGTGGTCAGGTAGAATCGTGGTAGTTCTCCTTGGTTCCACGGGAGCGACGGTCAGGCGTTCGTCTCCACAAACGTGATGATCCCAGGCCCGACCTGTAAAAGTCGGAGCTCTGGCTACAGTATTCTCGTTAGCTATAAGGGTGCGGTCCCCTCTGCAAAGTGTCCATAGCATCAGACACCTGCAGGGTTCCCATATGCACAATTCAATTCGAATCTTAAGGCTAAGGTACATCAACCACATGTGTAGCCGACTGCTGTTCGCTACTGGTGCGGTATTTCTATCCCTAAACCTTACTAGTCATGTAGTATGCTATCTTGACCGTTTTCGTGTAACGTGTTTAGCCGACGCGTCGTCTGCTACACGCACAGCCTTTGTTTAAACTTACCGCCAAATGCGACACCTTGTCAGAGCCGTACACTAGCCCCCTTTTATTTCTGTCCATCAAATAATTATTATGTAGCTAGCCTTAGATATTATTCTTATGGAATGTTGTATGAATTTAGTTTATATTAGAGTAGTTAAGGCCGAGATCGCTAGTCCCAGTGATGTAACCTGCGATAACGCTGTGTTTGTAGCTTGTGTTAGTGTGTACATAGAGATTCATGATTTGTAAGAGTTACAGATAAGTCATGCATTTTATTTGTATATAGTTAGCCAGATTGGACATTAAGCTTTTAGAGCATGTAATACGTATGGGTTTTTGGTATGTCTTAAATGTATCATTTGTATCTTTTTGTGAACTTGTGTGCTTAAGGTCGTACTTTGAGTCGCGTATTTTCGAAGTTTATTATTTATCTGTACCTTGTATGAATAATTCATGTACATATTTGGGAAGCTTGTTTTATGCCCTTTCTGGTGATGTGTATTATGTTATGTTTTGATTTGTATTAGGCCAAAGGCGAGCGGGATTTGTAAATTGAAAATAACACAAACTTGGCCCACAGGCACGTACTTAAGGCTCCGCGAGTGGCTCGCGCATGTGCGTCTCCGCTAAGGCTGGCGCTGTATGATAAAAACCGACTGACCCCCCAGTTGGAGGGCAGTGAGACGGCAGACACGGGCCGACACAGAATGTACATACTACTGTAAATGACTGTCTGTTCCGTGGCTCAAAATTATTCACTCAGAAATAAATGCTGGAAATAGAACCACATCTTCGATTGGTGTGCGAGTGTGAAAGAAAAGGAAAAGAGAGTCTTCTTCTGTACTCCTACTACCAGCCTCCTCTAGAGCGCTCCGCCCTTCTTCCTACTTCTGCCGTGAACTGACAAAACCGAGCAAGTCCACAAAACCTACTTTCGAGAAAATCGACGTTTTGTGTTGCGCTATATTACGCGATCGTTTTTGGAAGTTTAAGGGCATATTATAATGCAATTCCTCGATTTAAGAGTGCATACCTTGAATGTTAAAGATATGTTTGATAGATTTGATGTTTTAAGACTATTTGTGGACTTGCTTTGTTTTGTCAGATTATTCTTGAGATAGATCTTTGTTGAGAACATGACAAAACCAAGCAAGTCACCCGCTTGGTTTTGTCAGTTTAATATTGAATTAAATCCTTGTTAAAAACATTCACAAAACCAAGTAAGTCAAATCCGCTTGGTTTTGTCAGTTTATTATTAAGTAAATCCTTGTTTTCAAAATTCACCAAACCAAGCAAGTCCCATAGGCCGTTTCGTTTCTTTGTTAAAAAGTCTGACGAGATGAGTCACATAAGTTGGGTTTTGTAAGATGTGTGTGCGGCAGTTACAGTGAGTGTATATGTGTGCCTGTTTATTGTTTTTAGCCATTCTTCACTTAATATTTCTGGGTTGGTATGCAGGAGTCATGGGTTTTTTTGCTCTCCCTTCAAAATAATATTAGATGCAGCCAATTTAATTTTAAACATACAAAACTATTTTCCTTTCAGTTTCCTATTGTAGCGATCTTTCTGCCTTTACACCACGTGTATGTCTTGTATTTTGTTGCCCTTGTTGTGTGTCTGTAATATATTTGTTGCTGTTTGTGGGTTCGGGCACTGAATAGAATAGGCCCAACGTTTCCCGGCGTGTCGTAAGAGGCGACTAACAGGGGTAATGTTAGCACGGCATCACTGGGCGAAAGTCTTCTATACAGAAGTCACCGGCCAGGGCGAGGAACCTCACGTTGCTACAGGTTCAACGACCACGTGCTCGGGGCCAAGGCGAGCCACACTGTATTCGTGGATTTCGGCTGTGCCCAACAGCCTGGAGAGGATTGGGCACCGCCAGGTCCTTTTTTGCCCAAGACACACTACATGATGACACTATCCACTAATTCCATACCGGATAGGTCGTCGCCCGGCTCAAGGACCGCGCCTACCGTTGGCCACCAGAACGGAGGTGTTAAGTATGCTACTGATGGACAATTTAGCAAGATCCGCACGAGAAACAACATCGTCATAGGAACCTGGAATGTCAGGACCCTAACTGCGGAAGGAAAATTAGAAGAACTGGCCCACAAGTTGGACCGCTATCGATGGAACGTTCTAGGCATTAGCGAACTGCGCTGGAAAGGCCTAGGTGAAACAACGACAGACAAAGGCCACAAGCTCTATTTCAGCGGTAGAGATGACAGGCACGAACACGGCGTTGGATTCTTGGTCCACAAGAACATTCTAGCCACTGTCATGGGTTGCCGCCCAGTCTCCAGTAGACTCATTACCATCCGCCTGAGAGCAGCCCCTTTCAACATCACCATCATCCAGACCTATGCCCCAACATCAGACTATGACGACAGCGAAGTGGAGGATTTTTATGAAAATCTACAGGCGGTCCTTGACCAAGTGCCGAAGAAGGACATAGTCATAGTGCAAGGCGACTGGAATGCCAAGGTTGGCCAAGATGCGCACCACAACTGGGGAGACACATGTGGACCCCACTGCAACAACGAGACAAATGACAGGGGTCTGAGATTCTTGAAGTTTGCCAGATACAACAATCTGGTACTGGCAAACACGCATGGTCTCCACAAAAACTCCAGACGATGGAAATGGCACAGTCCCCGGGGGGGGGGGGGGGGGGGAGCATCACAACCAAATAGACTACATCATGGTCAAGAAACGCTTCAGATCAAGCATCAACATTGGCAGGACACGCACTTTTCCAGGAGCAGACATAGGAAGTGACCACGATCTCTTGATGATGTCTTTCCGGCTCCACTTGAAGAGAGTAAATACTGCACTAGACTGAAGTTCGACCTGGACAAACTGCAAGACCCGGAGGTGGCAGAACTATTTCAGGCCACAATTGAAGGAAAATTTGCACCACTGCTCATTTTGGGGGCTGGTGAAGTAGATGTCAACACCATGACCACCACCTTCAACTCAGCTGTGACAGATGCCGCCACTGAGATCCCTGGCAAGCACCGACCAAAGAAGAAGCCGTGGATCACACCTGAACTTTTGGATCTGTGTGATAAACGATGAGAGATAAAAAATAAAAATAAAAAGAAGAAAAAGAACACCTCACAGGGAGCTGATGTCTACCGAAAAATCAACAATGACATCCGAAAAGGCATGCGGACAGCAAAGGAGAACTGGATAGAAGATCAATGCCAGGAAATAGAGAACAGTCTGAACAAGAACAACAGCAAGAAGGCCTACCAGACTGTAAAGCGGCTGACAAGTTTCAAACAGCCCAAAGTCTCCACGATCCAAAGCAAGTCTGGCATATGCCTTACAGAAGAACAAGAAGTCTTGGACAGATGGACAGAGTACTGCTCTGACCTTTACAACCATACACCAAATGGAGACCCATCAGTTCTAGCATGTCCCGAGAACAGAGAAGAAGAAATCCTCCCAATTCTCCGGGAAGAAGTTGAGGCAGCAGTGCAATCGCTAAAGAAAGGGAAGTCAGCGGGAGTGGACAACATACCCGCGGAACTTCTACAAGCAGGAGGAGAAGCGATGATTGATGCCCTCACCATTATCTGTAACAAGATCTGGCAGAGTGGAGAGTGGCCTATACCATGGGCCCAGTCGCTTGTCATCACTCTTCCCAAAAACGGTAACCTTCAGGAGTGGGAAAATTACCGCACCGTCAGCCTCATCATCCATCCCAGCAAGGTCCTCCTGAAAATATTACTCAACAGGTTGAAACCCCAAGCTGAACAAATCATAGCTGAAGAACAAGCAGGATTCAGGGCAGGGCGAAGTACCACTGAACAGATTTTCAACCTCAGAATAATCTGTGAGAAATACCTACAGCACCAACAACATCTATATCATGTGTTCATAGACTTTAAGAAAACGTTTGACTGAGTCTGGCATGCAGCTCTATGGGCAACAATGAAAGCGTACAACATCAGACCTAAAATTATTGAAGTCATCAAAAACCTGTATGACAAGGCTACCAGTGCAGTCCTCCACAACAGCGCCATCGGGAATTGGTTCAGAACAACAATCGGTGTGCGTCAAGGATGCCTACTCTCTCCAACACCCTTCAACATCTTCCTAGAGCGCATCATGTCAGATGCTCTTGCAGATCACGAAGGCACAGTCAGCATAGGGGGTAGAGCAATCTCCAATCTTCGTTTTGCGGATGACATTGATGGATTGGCTGGAGAGGAACAAGAACTTGAACAGCTGGTACAGAGGCTTGACACCACCTCCAAAGCTTGTGGAATTGAAATAAGTGCAGAGAAGACCGAAATGATGACCAACAACACCAATGGCATCAAAACGGACATCAAAGTCCAAGGCCAATCCCTCAACACAGTGCATAGCTTCAAATATTTAGGAGCCATTGTATCAGACAATGGGTCCCGACAGGAAGTCCTCTCCAGGATCGCACAAACAACTGCTGCCCTGACAAGGTTGAAGCCATTTGGAAAGACAGGACCATCATTCTACATTCCAAAGTAAGACTGCTGCGCTCCCTTGTCATCTCCATTTTCCTATATGCTTGCGAAGCATAGACCTTCACAGCAGATCTACAACGAAGAATACAAAGCATGGAGATGAGGTGCTACAGAAGACTTCTGGGCATTTCCTATACCCAACACATCACCAACGACGAAGTCCGACAGACCATCACACAAGCCATTGGACAACACGATGACCTGCTCACAGTGGTGAAGAAACGGAAACTCCGATGGTATGGCCACGTCACCAGATCATCAGGCCGTGCAAAGACTATTCTGCAAGGCTCAGTGCAAGGAGGTAGAAGAAGAGGGAGACCGAAAAAGAGGTGGGAGGACAACATTCGAGAATGGACTGGTTTGACACTGAGCGAAGCCATCAGGGCTGCTGAGGACAGAGAGAGATGGAGTATGCTGGTTAAACGATCATCTGTGGTGCCCATACGACCTCAGGGTTACGGGACAGGATAGGATATGATAGGATAGGATAGGATAGTTTGTTTGTTTGTTTCCACACCTCGTGGAAGTTGCCGCGTAGGCGGAAGATCTACAGGATCCTTCATGGTGGGCAGGAAAGTACATTAAGAAAACTCTTTTTCAAAAAGCCGAACACGTCCTTTGCTGACCGAAATTTCGTCATCATTTTCACAGGAAAATAATATTGCACAGCAGCAATAACATGGATTCTCATTGGTCCACTTCATCTTAAGGCGCTTTCTCATTGGTCGGGAGGACTTACTTTTCTTTGTCAGGTTATTGTAGAAAATGACGTCATCATGCCAACTCGAGCATCAGCCAGAGGATCGCCAAAACAAAATCGCAGGGGACTTGCTTGGTTTTATCAGTTTATTCCCCCACTTAAATTTTTTTTAACAAGGACTTACTCTATGATATCTCCAAATCTAAACATAGTTCGGATTTGATTTTTACAGGTAAGATGCGTCATTCTCTTGCAAGTTTGATGGCGCAAAAAACTCATTTTCGACCTTAGGTGGACTTACTCGGTTTTGTCAAATCACGGCAGACTTCTACCACCTACCCTCCACTCCGCTACATCGATCTGGCGCTGCGAGCAGGATCCCAGCTAACACGGAGCAGCAGTCATTGAAAGACCCAGACCAAGACTAACAACGGCGACCTCAAGAATTTTAACCAGAAGCCAAACAAGGATGGCGGAGCAGGACAGCAGTGTGCAACTCCCAGCTAGCACTGGACCGTCGGTTGCTGTGGCCACAGCTAACAACAGTCAACCTCCCTCCCAGGTGGACGGCAGCGGACCATCGAGTGACCGAGTGAGCGGCGTCCAAGACGTCAACGGCCCACCAGCCCTCACGCCACGCCTCTACGTGATGCCGCCTCCCAAGCTACCTTCTTTTTCGGGTGAGGACGGGCAGGACTTCGAAGATTTTCAAATGGAGGCCACCCGAATCCTGAAGAACTGTCACCTAGACACTGGCGCGGCGGTGGAGTGGCTGCTGCAAGCACTGACGGGGTGTGCCCGACAGGAAGTTCTGCGGAGAGCAGACACCGCTGTTACGGCAGACGGCATCATGGAAGTCCTGACTGCGGCGTTCAGCGACCAACGGGGCACGTCAACCCTCCTGACTTCCTTCCACAACAGGCAGGACATCTGGGACTAAAGATCTAGCGTCCCAAGTGTCGACACCACGCCCGGGTCCTGCGCCAAGAAGATCACTGCGTCTAGCACAGAAAACAGTCTCCGATACCTAGCCTCTGGTATGTACATAATGACACTGTAAAGTAGTATGGGAATACTCTCAGATACGGACTTTTATTTTAATGAGACAACTAAACAATTCTGTGTAGATATGATTTTTTTTTTAATTGTCTGTGTAAATACTGTTTTTTTTTGTGCTATTTTAATAATGTATCATGCGTTAGTTATGTCCATCGATTTTGAGCATTGTTGCTAAACATATGCAGTTTTGTAGAAATTAACATGTGTACGGTGTACGTGTAGAATAGAATAGATATTAGGGAAATAGTACTGTTTAGAGCTTTGATGTTTACGGCAGGATGTTTTGTAAAGGCAGGTAAACTGTACATGATTCGCATTTTGTTATGATGTTAAATATGGACCTTTTTGAGATACTGGACTCCCTGTCAAATACATAGTCAGTCATCCCATTAGGCGATGCCAAGTTCATATTTTAACGTTTTCTGGTTAGGTCAGATTCGTGTCGTAAAGGACGAGTCATAGGGATTGTTTTGTTATCCTGACTTAAGATGTCGGATGGTTTCCACGGGCAAGTTAATGCCTTGGCCCAGTGATGCTATTCAAGTAGCAGCACATCTGCTCTTGAGTACAGTTTCTCAGCGCGGACGCTGAGTGGTTAAAAAGCCGGTGCGAATGTAGCCGACTGCTGTTCGCTACTGGTGCGGTATTTCTATCCCTAAACCTTACTAGTCATGTAGTATGCTATCTTGACCGTTTTCGTGTAACGTGTTTAGCCGACGCGTCGTCTGCTACACGCACAGCCTTTGTTTAAACTTACCGCCAAATGCGACACCTTGTCAGAGCCGTACACTAGCCCCCTTTTATTTCTGTCCATCAAATAATTATTATGTAGCTAGCCTTAGATATTATTCTTATGGAATGTTGTATGAATTTAGTTTATATTAGAGTAGTTAAGGCCGAGATCGCTAGTCCCAGTGATGTAACCTGCGATAACGCTGTGTTTGTAGCTTGTGTTAGTGTGTACATAGAGATTCATGATTTGTAAGAGTTACAGATAAGTCATGCATTTTATTTGTATATAGTTAGCCAGATTGGACATTAAGCTTTTAGAGCATGTAATACGTATGGGTTTTTGGTATGTCTTAAATGTATCATTTGTATCTTTTTGTGAACTTGTGTGCTTAAGGTCGTACTTTGAGTCGCGTATTTTCGAAGTTTATTATTTATCTGTACCTTGTATGAATAATTCATGTACATATTTGGGAAGCTTGTTTTATGCCCTTTCTGGTGATGTGTATTATGTTATGTTTTGATTTGTATTAGGCCAAAGGCGAGCGGGATTTGTAAATTGAAAATAACACAAACTTGGCCCACAGGCACGTACTTAAGGCTCCGCGAGTGGCTCGCGCATGTGCGTCTCCGCTAAGGCTGGCGCTGTATGATAAAAACCGACTGACCCCCCAGTTGGAGGGCAGTGAGACGGCAGACACGGGCCGACACAGAATGTACATACTACTGTAAATGACTGTCTGTTCCGTGGCTCAAAATTATTCACTCAGAAATAAATGCTGGAAATAGAACCACATCTTCGATTGGTGTGCGAGTGTGAAAGAAAAGGAAAAGAGAGTCTTCTTCTTCTGTACTCCTACTACCAGCCTCCTCTAGAGCGCTCCGCTCTTCTTCCTACTTCTACCACCTACCCTCCACTCCGCTACACATGCATACTGTCTCAGAAACAATAATCTGTTTCTGTAACTATATATCAAGAACATATTATTTATACATGGCAATCAATATACAATAAACATACACATATCAAAACTATTAGTGTTATCTTACTTGTAGACTCTGGGACTCGTGAAATCGTCTTTTACGTCTCTAGCACCCTCTTGATGAGATGGAGATAGACGAACACTGCAGTTTGTTCCCTTGGTCGACCCTCACAGCTTAACAGTTCTTTTGCGACTGACTAGCTGATTTTTGGTCCCCAAGGGTATGCAAACGTCCCTAGGAGTCTTCTGACCAATCGTTTTATTTCTCGTTTTCGTTAATCTCGCCTCTACAGAATTATGGTTCTAATTTGAATAGTTCCTCCCCTTCTCTCTTGTCACTGGGCACGCATAATCACTTTTCAAGTGGAGTATCAGGGATAGAGTGAAGAACAGATTCAATAACGATAAGCGGTGTCTGCCCAATACGGGTGACATCATCTTGGTAACTTTTGGCTGGAGTGAGCTACTTAGTGTCTCATGGTGCAGTAAGTTAGTTAATCGAAGACAACGCTATGGTTAGTTTTTGACTAAAGTATGCTATTTAACATTCTTGGTCGCTAAGCCTGTTGATGGTATCGGTAGCTATTGGCGGTGTGACTGTCTCAAGGAAGTTAATTTGCCATGTGTGGGCTGCTTGTTAGCTAACTGTTGTATTAATGTCCAGTTTCGTTCGATGGTATCTCTGTTTCGCTAAGCTAATTTCCTACATGTTTGTCGTCAATATTTCTGCTGTGACATAGGCCCCCCAAAAACTATTCTTACAAGTAGGTAAGAATTGGTACTGAAATGGTGGCGAAAATATGTACATGCATTATTTACATAGAGTACTGGGGAAGAGGTCACTGGGGTACAAAGCTGGGTGCATCCACCCGCAACTGTGAGGGGTTGGAAGCAAGGTTAGGTTTGTCTACAGTGGGCACGGGGTATCTGCTGAGGTAGTCAGCTCCGTGGTTACTCTTTCCGGGTATGTATTCTACATGAAATGAGTAGGGCTGTAGCAAGAGTGACCAACGCATGAGTCTGGCGTTGAGTTTCTGCGATGACGCAAGGAAGGTTAAGGGTTGGTGATCGCACTGCACCTTGAAATGAGCGCCATACAAATACATCTGGAATTTCTGGATGGCCCAGACCAATGCCAAACATTCTTTTTCTACTGTTGCGTAATTGTGTTCAGCTTTGTTTAATTTCCGGCTGGCATACGCGACTGGCAGGAGGAGTGTAGGGTCATTGGGGTCAGATTGTAGTAGGGTTGCTCCTAAACCTTGATTGCTCGCATCTGTGCGTAGCACGAATGGTTGGGTTGCATCGGGCAACTTCAGGATGGGTTGTGAGGTGAGTCTAGCTTTCAGGGTTTGGAACGCATCTTCGCACTCAGCATTCCATTCTACTTTCTCGGGCGCTTTCTTCTTGGTTAGATCAGACAATGGCGCGGCGATGGAATTGAAGTTGGCAACGAATTTCTGGTAGTAGCCACACAGGCCTAGAAACGATTGCACATCCTTTTTGTTTATCGGGCGCGGTGCCTTGTTCATTTTCGCGATGTTCTTGTCTTCCGGAAGAAGACTGCCGTGTCTGAGTGTGTGACCGAGAAACTCTATCTCTTCGTATCCTAGCAGGCACTTTGTCGGTCGGGCTGTTAGTCCGGTTTCCCTAAGTCGCTGAAGAACGGTAGAGAGAAGTCTTAAATGGTCATCCCAGGTGTGGGTCGCGATTAAGATATCATCCATAAAGTGATGGAGTTCTTCTTCTTGAATGGGCGCGAGAAGTTGTTTCATCATGCGTGAGAAAATGCTTGGTGCGTTGTTCAGTCCAAACGGTAAGACATTGAACTCATAGTGGCCATCAGCTGTACTGAAGGCTAGATACGGTCTTAGGTGCTCTGGCACCGGTATCTGATAGTACCCTTTGCTTAGGTCTATTCGCGAGAAGTATTTTGCGTTATGCAATTTCGCGAACAGTTGTGCTGTGTCTGGTAGCGGTTCGGCTTGGAATTTCGTCACGGCATTCAGTCTGCGGTAGTCAATGCATAAGCGATGTTCTCCGCTCGGTTTGCGTAATAGAACTATTCCAGCGCTGTATGGGGAGGTTGAGGGGGAAATTATTCCTGCCTCTAATAGGGTGGCTATCTCCTGCTTGACAGCGGTTTGTTTGGCAAGAGGGATAGGGTACGGTTTTACTCGGACAGGGGTAGTGTCAGTCAAGGTCATTGTCACTTCAACTAACGGTGTCTGTCCAGGTATGTCCGTCAACACTGCTTGGTGTTGTGCAACTATCTCCATTATCTGTCTTTGTCTGTCTGTCGATAGTTTTGGGTTGATAGCTACGTCTCTGTAGGTCTCGCTACTTTTCAGCGGATACTCGATAGCTAAATCCTCTGTTGCTTCGACTTCTTCTGCTATAGACAAAGCCAATAGATGATCGGTGGATGTTGCGGCGTCGCGTAGGTGTTTGCGCTTTTCTGTGAGCGGCAGTGGGCCTACGATCTCTACTGCTACTCTGTGGGATGGGGTACCGGTTACGGGCGTTTCGCCTAGCGTTACTGGGACGGTCCATCTCTTTGATGCTACCTTCTGGCACTGGGGACAGGAGCGGACAAAGCGCGTAATGTCTCCTGTTATTCCCGGCCAATGATAGTGAGCGGTAATTCTCTGAATTGTTGCACTCACGCCCATGTGCCCGCTAAATGCAATGGCGTGTCCTACCTCTAGTACCTGTGGTCTATTTTTGGTAGGGACAACTAATTGAGAGTGGTCGTGGTCTGTCTGTCTGTACAGTAGTCCGTTTTTCTCAAAGAACTCTCCTTTCTTAGGTGGGTTATGCGCCTGAGGGAGTTTTTTGTAGCATTTAGCTAATGTGGGGTCAGCTAGTTGATCTGCCCTCATCTCGGCTGGTGCCGGATTAGCAGGGAGATTATCTGCAGCGTCCTGTCTTATCTGTGCTCTAGTTTGGACTGATGCAACCGATGCCGGCGCAATTGGCGTCCCTAAATACACATATTTGCACCCTAGTATGATGTCATACAAAGGTGCATCCATTACTGCCGCTTTTACTTTTCCTGACACATATCGGGAGTCTACATGGACTATCGCGATTGGTAAGGTGGAGGCGGGTATGGATCGATCAGGGCCTTGCAAAGTGACGGTCTCGTCGGTGATGTCCTCAGCCGCTACAAGAGTTCGACTGACGATTGCATCGTACGATAATCCGGTGTCGTATAGACATGACGCGGTTTTCCCGTTCACTACAACTTTTTCACTGACTGGGGGTCGGGACTTATCTGAAGTCTCCGGCTCAACGGTACTAGTTTGACTTACAGCCACTGTGTGCGTTTGATTCGCTGTTCTACGGCAATCAACTGTGTTATGGTTAGTCCTTTTGCAGTTAGAACAATATTTCCGGGGGTTTTGACCTTGACCGGGCGGTTTTACCGAGTTTTGGGTTTTCTTGTTATCCGAATTCTGCTGATTCTGATTAGACTGCTGTGTTTGTTGTGGGTGGAGTTTCTGGTTGTTTCCATCTCTGCTGGGTTTATCTGTTACCTTGCGTTTAGCTTCGTTTTCATGCGCGGTGGTGTAACGGTCCGCTAGTTTGATTAGCTCAGCTAAGTTCTCGGCACCTTGTTCCGCGGTGAACATCCTAGTTTCTGGTGTCATCGATTCGCGTAACTGTTCGCTAAGGATTAGTTCAGCAAGATCTGCGAATGATTCTTCTAGGTTGGATAAGGCTAACCATTTACGCAAGTAGGTTTCCAATCTGTCTACAAACTGACTGTGGCTTTCACCTTTCTCTTTCCGCGAGTTGCGCAATTTCTTACGGTAGGTTTCGGCGGTCAACTCGAACCATATCAAAAGTGCTTTCTTTAGAGCTGGGTAATCGTTACTTTGTCCTGTAGGCAATTTCGTATACACGTCATAGGCTGTACCTCTTAATCCTTGAGCTAATTTTATGTTCCATTTGTTATAGTCAAGTTCGAATTCCTGTGCTAAGCGCTCAAACCGATCAAGATATGCATCTATCCTATCAACTTTCTCGTCAAATGGACTTAGGAAAAAATTCATGCCTGGAGTGATGGACGGAGGTTGGGGAGGGTTGTCAGATGAGTTTGACAGTAGGCTAATATTCGGGTCAGTTGCCCGAGCTGCTATCAACTGGTCCCTTTCCTTTTCCCTTGCTTCAATTTCCATCTTTTTTAGACGTTCTGCCATATCTAATTCCATGCCTTTTAACTTTTCTGCAGCCTTGTCCGCACGATCTCTTTCTTCAGCTCTGGATTTTTCCAATTTATCCCATTCTGAGGTTACATACGTGATTAAATCTTGACCTGCTAAACCAAGTGCTTGACCCTCCTCGCGCAATTCTCTGCGAACTGTAACGAAGTCGGCCATGATAGATTTCTAGGTTTCCAGAGTCCAAAAGCAAGATAACCTAACTACTCTTAGTCACTCTAGTTTAACACAAGTACAATCAAAATATCCCTATGTGAGATGTTACCAGCAATCCACAACAATTTTCAATCAATGCATAAGAAACAATTATCTTACATCAATCAATGCATACATGTGCATACAACAATCAATTCAATTCATGCAATTCAAAAAATCAAGAAAAAAGTTTTTCCCAATGTAACTGAGTCAACTCTCGGATTTTGTACTAGACCACTGTTACGAATCCTAAGTGAGGTAATGTTATCTATTCGTTATTATCTTAGGTTACTCAAGATATAGATACAAAAATTTATTATCCCGGACGAGCCCCCATATGTGATGATATTCTGGGGAAGATACGTTTATCTTACTAGGGGGTAAGACTTATTGATAGATGGGCGATGCGCTACCACTATCGATCGTTCTTTTGCCAGAAGTCCTAAAGTGGTGTGAGAGACAGATCACGGTACTTTGGTCACATAAAATTTATATTTGTTCTCGGGAATTTTAGTATCATTTGGCTCAACTTGAGAACCGGTGATGACTAATCATAAGACTAGATTATTATGTCTCAAGAGAAGAAAACTAATAACTACACAACAATACAAATAGAATGACACCAGTCGTATGTATGTAATTTCACTTTTTATATATTCAACACAAACTTTAACATTTCTGCATTAATCGGTAAATTAATAAGTAATATAGTTCCAAGTGCTGGGAAAATGTCTTAACAGGTTTCTTTCGTCATTTGCTACCTGCGGTTGCGATTTTCACTGTTCGTAAGTTTCAAAGGTTCTAGTTTCTCGAGGGTATGACTCAGTTCTTGTGGGGCACTTAGCTAAGGTAAGTCGGGTCGCTCTTGAAGCTGTGGGGTTTGGACGTGGTCAGGTAGAATCGTGGTAGTTCTCCTTGGTTCCACGGGAGCGACGGTCAGGCGTTCGTCTCCACAAACGTGATGATCCCAGGCCCGACCTGTAAAAGTCGGAGCTCTGGCTACAGTATTCTCGTTAGCTATAAGGGTGCGGTCCCCTCTGCAAAGTGTCCATAGCATCAGACACCTGCAGGGTTCCCATATGCACAATTCAATTCGAATCTTAAGGCTAAGGTACATCAACCACATGCATACTGTCTCAGAAACAATAATCTGTTTCTGTAACTATATATCAAGAACATATTATTTATACATGGCAATCAATATACAATAAACATACACATATCAAAACTATTAGTGTTATCTTACTTGTAGACTCTGGGACTCGTGAAATCGTCTTTTACGTCTCTAGCACCCTCTTGATGAGATGGAGATAGACGAACACTGCATTTTGTTCCCTTGGTCGACCCTCACAGCTTAACAGTTCTTTTGCGACTGACTAGCTGATTTTTGGTCCCCAAGGGTATGCAAACGTCCCTAGGAGTCTTCTGACCAATCGTTTTATTTCTCGTTTTCGTTAATCTCGCCTCTACAGAATTATGGTTCTAATTTGAATAGTTCCTCCCCTTCTCTCTTGTCACTGGGCACGCATAATCACTTTTCAAGTGGAGTATCAGGGATAGAGTGAAGAACAGATTCAATAACGATAAGCGGTGTCTGCCCAATACGGGTGACATCATCTTGGTAACTTTTGGCTGGAGTGAGCTACTTAGTGTCTCATGGTGCAGTAAGTTAGTTAATCGAAGACAACGCTATGGTTAGTTTTTGACTAAAGTATGCTATTTAACATTCTTGGTCGCTAAGCCTGTTGATGGTATCGGTAGCTATTGGCGGTGTGACTGTCTCAAGGAAGTTAATTTGCCATGTGTGGGCTGCTTGTTAGCTAACTGTTGTATTAATGTCCAGTTTCGTTCGATGGTATCTCTGTTTCGCTAAGCTAATTTCCTACATGTTTGTCGTCAATATTTCTGCTGTGACACCTGTCATGCCAGTGTCGTCGGCAAATTTCACAATAGGGCATGTCACCTGAGTATGCCTACAATCAGAAGTATATAGACTAAAAAGAAAAGGTGATAATACTGTTCCTTGGGGAGCTCCTGTGTTTGTAGAGAGAACACTAGAATATATTGCACGAGAAAAAGAAGTTCTATTACATACAGAGGCAAGGCGCACAAATTGTGGTCTGTTAGTTAAATAATCTAAAATCCAAGAAGCAGTATGGAAATCCACGTTCATTCTGATCAATTTCTCTAAAAGTAGATGACATTGCATGGTGTTAAAAGCAGAGCTAAAATCAAAAAACATCAATCGTATGCAAGTATTAGCATTGTCTAGGTGTGCATATATTTTATTCAACACATACAAGACTGCATCTTCCACATTTCTTTTTCTTCTATAAGCGAACTGCAAGGGATCTAAAAATGGATCAACTAAAATTTCTAGGCGCTTTAGGACAATTCTTTCGAAAACCTTTATCACAGACGAAGTCAGAGCAACTGGGCGGAGGTCGCTCATTAGTAGGTAAAACCATAACGTATTAATAGGAAAAAACATAAACGTAACTCCACCCTCTCCTCTATCACCCATTTTAATATTCAATAAATTATTTAAAATCTTTGTTAAGGATTTAGTCCCGGTTTGGATACTGAACAGAGAACATAACTTTCTCTTTTAATGGTAGCCTTCACAAATTTAAAAAAACAACTAAAAGTGGGCTGTTGCAAGGGATGAATCGTTTGGCATTTTTTAACACTGGGAAATAATTAGTGTTACATGCTTTATCAAATAGTCGATTCAGACCCGATGCTTGAATCTTGATATGTGTAACTCGAATTCGTTTTTCACGCAACTTGCTCTCTCTGCAACAAGGCAGGAGTCGTCGCATAAAGTTTTCCAACTTTATTCAGTAAACACCAACTTACATACAAGATCGCTTTCCGAAAATCGCTTCAAAAATCATTACTCGCAAACCGAGAGTGCATTCCTTATATAGCCTCTCTGCAATCCAGTAAAGCTTAGAACATTCCAAAATGACGCAACAACACCCAATAAAAATAAAACTCGTCACCGGAACAACGCACTGTCTTACGTCACAGAATGAATACGAATATACATAATTCGACTAGCTATCGCTAGAAAGACCTGGAACATTTAATCGATAATAAACAAGTAATTCCAGAAAATTCTGAACGCTACTACAACAATATCGACCGACACAATTTTTCAACATTACAAAAATCTTTCTTTAGCCACAGCGCAGAATCAAATCGAAGGCAAATACACATTATTATTGCATGCTTTGAAAAATGAAACGTTTGGAACTATGGTACAATCGTAACAATTATATTTTTAATATCTTAAATTTAAAGCGGAACAAAGAGAAAGGAGGACGTGGAGAAGACGAATAAAATGAATAATTCTTGGGTCATTCAACTAACCTGTAGTCGAGTCCCAGTCAAGTGCGCAAGCGAGAGTAAAGCCCACACTGTGTGTTCTTGAAGAAGAAAAAGAAGAAGAAGAAGAAGAAGAAGGAAATGATAGGCCTGCCATCAAGAGACACTCTCCTAAACTATAAGTCCAGTCGCAGTCCAGTTTTCCTCCAATTACACCAGACTGTGGCCGCAACCCTGATGTTGTCCCATTCCCTTAATCTAATCGGTGACCATAGCCTTGAACCGGTGCTTGTCAAGGGGATGGTTCTTCAGGCTATCAGAGACCACCTCTGCTTAGAGAGAGAGAGAGAGAGAGAGAGAGAGAGAGAGAGAGAGAGAGAGAGAGAGAGAGAGAGAGAGAGAGAGTGTGTGTGTGTGTGTGTGTTTGTTGTGCGTGTGCGTGTGAGTTCAAAGATAGACGGCTAGGTAGGCGCCCACATCCACAATGCTAGACTTCTTTCCTCTCACAAAGACATGGGCAGATTATCAAAATATGCAAATTACACAGAGTATGATAATGTCGAAAAGCAATTATCATCATGAAGAGGCACAATCTTGAAATCATACATAAACACTTTTTGCAAATCAGCAGCAGTGTTGAACACACACACACACACACACACACACACACACACACGCGCGCACCTATACCCACACACACACCCCTCACACACACACACAACCCCCTTAGCACACATGCACATAATCACACACACACGCAATCACACAAACTCCCCTCCTCGTCCTCTCCCTCCATACAAACAAGACATATTTTGTGTACTCTAAATTTACACATGAATGGTTCGCTTCCCATCCTCATACAATACACATCTTGTCATATATCACCCATATCGGTATGTAGGCCTCCCATTCTGCACAGGGTAATGAATTCTG
This sequence comes from Oncomelania hupensis, assembly GCA_036898135.1. NCBI lineage: Eukaryota > Metazoa > Mollusca > Gastropoda > Littorinimorpha > Pomatiopsidae > Oncomelania > Oncomelania hupensis. Next base: position 54,262,280 of record CM072511.1, on the reverse strand, counting down.
CCACTCAATCCAGGCCCGGATTGTGATCAAGTCGTACATGTATATGCTTGTACATATTTATAGCATCCATCAATATACCGATCCATGTTTCCCTTTGTACCTCCTTTACTTTTGGTTAACACTGAGGTCCGCCAGCCTCGCTGCATCCAATTTACCTAATAAGATTCATCCATTTTCTGCCAACGACTCCATACAACAGCGCCTCCTCCCCCCCTGACGAGTAGTAATATTCTCCCTCAGCATGAGAGTCACCACATTTCTTCACAAATATAGCCTATCTTATAGATTTTGCGTAACTGGTTGTACGCACTACTGGCCATCTTACAGTGTCAATCAGTCTAATGTTGTTGTTTTCTTCCAGCGAACAGTGTATGGGATTGGCTATTGATAACCCATCAAACAAATGATGATAATGATGGTGATGACGATAGTAGGGGTGGTGGACGACGATGATGATGACGACTACGATGATGATGATGATGATGATGATGATGGTGAGGATGAGGAGGAGCAGGCGGATGAAGAAGATGATGATGATAATGATGATGATGAGATGATTTGGTGGGGGTGGGGGTGGGGGTGATGGTTGAGGTGGTGATGACGATGGTGGTATAGTGGTGGTGATGTGGTGCATTCTTGAATGGCGCCCTCTCCAGGACAACAGGATAGTGCAACGCGCAGTTGTTGTTGTTGTTGTTGTTGTTGTTGGATAGATTAGTGTCCCCAGACCCAACGCGCAGTATTATCTATCCTCTTTATATAAGGGGTTCAAAACCCATCAAGCTTGAGATTCGGTTGATTTCTTACAGATATTGCATCATCAACAACCCTTATGCGAGTATTACACGTACTCCAAGTATTATTAATCAATCTTCCATTTACAATAACCTACACACTGCCGTGCTCACTTTTATCTTATAGGCCGATGTGATTGTTTCCAAAAGGCAGTTCAAAGCTACTATTTGCTAGCTCTCTGTAGTTTCTGAGACGCTATTATTAAAGAGTCCCAGAATCACCAATTCAGCGTGACAGACCCTTTTAACATTCAGAGTGAGTGTTGCCCCTTTGACAAAAATAAGTTTACAGCAAACAATACCTCTTCTTGTTGTTGTTGTTTTTGTTGTTGTTGTTGTTAAATATAAACCCATATGCTTCGTTTGTTTGTGTGTCCAGTAATAGCTTGCGATATATTGCTAAAAATGGCATCCCCGTGAACTATGCGCACATCACAGTGCAGTTACTAGATCTATGTTATGGCGTTGTAGAGAGAACAATTTTTGAAACAAACGTTTTGTTGGAAGTTAAGCAAACAAACTTTATATTGTACTTTTATTTTACAACCAGCCTGGGAACGGTAGATAAACTACAGGTCGCTAACCTTGCCTTGGCTTCGTCAATAGAGAGAGACATCGCACATTCATTCATTAACGATGGGATTGAGCGATGAAGTCCTCTGTATCATTTCCAATGTAATACAAATGTAAATTTTTAGGGTAAAACACATTTTCGCAAAAATATAAAGATATCTGTCGAACTGGAAACTTTAAAGAAATCGTTTTGATTATAGATTAAAGCAATTCTCGTCTTTGATGTGATACACACAGGTTCTGTACGATTGCCCGGATAATTTGTTCCCTCGCACTTACAGTTCGAATCAATCAATATGCGCGTTAAGGGATGGTTTTTAATTGACTCAAGATGGAAGCAGCAGCTTTCTTTGACGATACACATGTGGCATTGTAAAGAAGAGTGTCCGAAATATTTTCCTTCGAATGCACTGTTTTGAGACCGTCGTACATGGTTTCAAGATGCAATTTGTTATCACAGACTGTTTTGGAATTTCATGGAACAACCAAAGTACTAGGATTGCCCAGAATGTGTGTTATTTAGCATACATTGCACATCAGTGTCTAAATACGGGTTCTATATAAGCTTACTATTTCTGATGAAAGTATATACTAAGGTCTGATCTGTACTAGCATGCATTCCATTGCACGGATGGACTTTAAAGATCCTGACCTCATGTCTTAGGCGGCCTTTTGCCACACACACACACACGCGCGCACACACACACACACACGCGCGCACACCCACACACACACACACACACACACACACACACACACACACCAGTAGACCATTTAGTGAAATTAACAACACACATTAAGAAACAATTCGCTAGAAGGAAAAATATATTAGCTACATTTTTTGACGTTAAAAAGGCTTATGATCGAGTTTGGCATGCTCGACTTTTATACAAATTAAAAAATATAGGGCTTTCTGGAAATATTTTTCAATATATTAAAGGGTTTTTGCATTGAAGAAAAATAATGGCCAAAGTAGGTCACTCTTATTCTTCTACATATAATATTAACATGGGTATACCACAAGGTTCTATAATTTCACCTCTTTTATTCACTATTTTGTTAAATGACTTACCTCAATTTGTAAGTAATAAAATTCATCTAGTTCAATATGCTGACGATATTGCAATATGGGTAAATGTATCTTTAAAAAGGAAAACTTCTATATATGAAATAAAACATATTCAAAAGATATATCAAAATGAACTGAACAATATTGATATTTACATGAAGGATAATGGATTGGAATTATCAGAAGAAAAAACAAACATGATCTTGTTTAATAATGGGATTAACCCCAAATGTTTGCCCAAATTTTATATTGGTATCAAAGAATTGAAATATGTACAGGAAATAAAATTTCTCGGGGTATATTTTACATCTAAATTAAGTTGGAAAAAACATATACATTTGTTGGAAAAGGCCGTTAAAAGTTTAAATTTAATAAAGATTATAAGCTTTCAAAAATGGGGACGTGATACTAAAACTCTTATTCATCTTGTGTGCATGCTTGTCAGATCTAAATTAACGTATGGACAAGAGGTATATTTTTCGGCACCAAAATATTTACTGAAACAACTCCAGAGTATGGACAGTAAAGCAATTAAAATTGTTATGGGTATTCCAGTACATACAAAAACTGACGATGCTTATAAAGCAGCTGGAGTATTACCATTAAATGAGTGGAGAAAATTATCATGCGCTAAATATATAGTTAGAGCCTCTGCTGTAGAAAATTTCACTGACACAGAACTAGAAGTAAGATCTGATTTAGATTATCCAAAAAGAGCACAGGGTATCAGTTATTTACAAACAATAGCAACTTATACAAATGAACTTTTACAGGAGTCAAATTTATTTCCTAAATCAATCTCTACAAAAATACCACAAATGCCTATACCAATCTGGGAATTTAAGCGAGCAAACTTTGATTTTGAATATACTGCTATACGGAAAAAAGAAAATGGATTATTGTTAGCAACAGAAGCTTATGAACATATAGATAAAAAATATTATTCTTATTTGCAAATTTATACTGATGGTTCTGTTTTAGATACAGGCCAAACCGGGGCTGGTTATGTTATACCTGCTTTAAAAATTAGTGAATCCTTGTATTTAGGTAAAGATCGTTCAATTTATACTGCAGAACTTACCGCAATTCTTATGGCATTACATAAAATCTTGAGTCAACAAAAGACCTTTTTTAATATCTTATTATGTGTAGACTCTAAATCTGTTCTTCAGAGTCTGGACTCTAATATTTATAAAAGCAGAGGTGATATTATATATGAAATAAAATATCTTATACATTGCTTAATTATCAATGGCACAAATGTTCAGTTTTGTTGGATACCATCTCATTGTGGTTTAGATAATAATGATTGGGCAGACAGGAAAGCAAAAGAAGGGGCGAAAAATCAACACAACGTTAGCCATATTGACATCCCCTTATCAACAAAAGAAATTTATAGTATAATAGAAAATAAAATAAAAAATAAGTTTCCTTTAAAAAATAATATACAGTGATAATTCACAGTATGCTCGAACAATAACCTCTCTCGTCTTGCTTTAAATTCTTGGAGGACAAAATATTGCAAGGATATTGTTTGCATTTGCAATGAAAATTTAACTATAAATCATATAATTCATGACTGCAGTGTAATAACACAATATATTCCACAGAACATTCATAATGTCTTGCTTTAAATTCTTGGAGGACAAAATATTGCAAGGATATTGTTTGCATTTGCAATGAAAATTTAACTATAAATCATATAATTCATGACTGCAGTGTAATAACACAATATATTCCACAGAACACTCATAATGTTCAAAATAAAAATAGTAAATATTGGATAACCATCGCTAAATCTATAATTTATAGTCCTGTAGGACATTTGTTATAAAAATTGCAAGTTTATTCTGATTAGTTCGTATATGACAATCTCACAAAATTGACTTTTATGTACATGAACATTTCGCAAGTTTGACATGTTCCATAGTAATTTTATTTTATGTTGTTTTTGTTTTTTTAGAGTTTTAAAATATTGTTTGAATACTTAATTTTTATTTAATTTTATTTCATGTTATGTTACTGTACCATTTTGTTTAAATGTTATTTCCTTTCCCCCATCCATGTAGCGCATATCCTTTACCCCCACCTTCCTTTTTTTTTCTTGTTTAAAATCACTTCGGTGAATAGACGTTAAATGAAATAAACAAACAAACAAACACACACACACACACACATTCTTCTTCTTGCCTTTGAAGCTTCATACTCGTGACAATCCTATCGTGCGTGTGGCCTGTCTATGCGGTTTTGTAAAGTAGCTCACACTCACTGTTCTCATCAAACTAAAGTGGTTTATCATATATCAAATCAGGTCATGTGGATGGAAGATAGTACTAAACTCATTTGGTTTCTGGCCTCTTCGACTTTCTCATTTTCAGTCACTTTACTCCCATCATCAATAAGCCAATAAGCATTCCTGATGATTCCGGTATTTTGCTCAATGTCATGCGCTGTTTACGTAAGAAAACAATATTTCCATAATACCCTATAAACAAAGACTAACTAACTAACTGACTCACTTTCCATCAATAATTCGCAAAAACAACGTTTTGGAGAAAAATACAAACGTAAACGTCAACCTTCAAACATGCATGACTGTTTCACTATGTTTCTTGCATGACTATTATGCGACCTTTCATGACAAAACCAGAGTGAAGTCCCCCAAATTATGGTTTTATCATGGCAGATCACATATGTAAGAATCATCCTGAAGCAAAACTGATTTTGCGTGACTTGTTATGGAACGCGCTCAATATCAATATGTTTGCTCGAGCGTGCTCCATTACAAGCAAACCGAAAGCAGTTTCATCTCTCCAAACCATATTGTTGTGCTTTGCGTGTGTTCATCCAATCAAAATACGCATTGTTCTTACACATGCGCAAGTCAACATGTGGTTGGGTCAGCTAGTAAAGAGTCCTGCGGCAATATCATGATGTTCATAGACGTTATGATCGACCACAAATGCGATATGAAACATCAGTAAAATACAAATTATTATCACCACACCAATGCATTGCGTCAAGAGATGCCATAAGAACCTGGTGGTGGAGCTTATCTTCACAGTTTTGCGAAGCCACTGTGTTACACTCCGTTTGATGTTGGTGTTTTCTATCAGTATTTGATTCAGCCCCAATGCTGAATTCCTGATAAGGTGTAACTCAGATTCGTGTATCCACGCAGCCTGCTCACTCAGCATACAAGACACGGAGTCGACGTATGAAGTTTTCCACTTTTATTCAGCACACATCAACAACTGCATACAATCGCTCAATCGCCTTTCCACTCTCAAATTTACTTTCCAACTTCACTATCAACAACTCCTACTATAATAATCTTTGAAACAGCGCGGCACTTAAATAGTCTCTTGATACTCCCGAACAACCTGGATCAATCTCGTATGACGCAATTTAACCAATCGCTTCTAACTTCGTCATTACTGTCTTACGTCATACATATTTCTTCTCCTTCCGGGAACGTCCTCATACTTCGATATTTATCGGGAAGTTTCCATCGATAGTAAACACACAGATCCAGAAAATTCTCCAATAATATCGACTAACGCAAATTATCAACGTTATACAAAGCCTCTCCTAACAACAATGCAAACTCAAATCAAAGGTAAATAAACTCCATTATTGAATACGTTGCAAAACGAAACGATTAGATCTATCGTGCGCGTTTCAGACATACTTTCGTTTGCGTTTCAACGTAACACACTGCATTTTGTGAGCCGAACTTGCGAGCGTTTGTCGATCTCTTTAGTCACTCTTTTCATATTTATAGTGAAAATGCAACTGTATTATTTACGCGCTTTGTTGTTTAAAAAAAACCCACCAAAGCCCACAGAAAAGGACCAGGTGGTACCAGGCTGCATTCGTCAGAGTTTACAGAGCGATAGCAGTGCCGGCTGGCAGGGAAGGGGGGTAGTTCTGATTTTGTGAAAAAGCAAAGATGATGGAGTGGATGAGATTTCTCCCCAAAAGACGTATCGGTAAATGTCCCGAGTCTGAGTGGATCCCTTGTCTCTTTCCCCTCATTGCTGGAGGGGGAATACCGTTTTGAACTAAGGAAACTTGTTTTGAGCGGAGAGATCTGTGTTAACTGAAAAACCGCATTGCAGCGTTCCAAAAAGCAGATTTTTTCCTTTCTTGACAGTCCAGTTCAAGACATGCTAAGAACTTCTTCTTCTTCTTCTTCTCAAGTATTTTAAATCAATTTTTATCAATTTCAACTGTGTTAAAACAACAACAACAACAACAACAACAAACTAACCGTGATTGTGGTGACATAAACAGTGTCCTGAACATGAATCTTTGGCATGGAGTCATTTGCTATACAATCTAATTGCACATTGCGTCAGCTTAATTTCCCATTTGTCTGAATGTAATCAAATAAATACATAAATATGAAACCGGGTTTTCAAGATAAGCGCCAACAGCACGTAGCTTGCACTCTGTACCAGGTTGCCTCCATCAAGAATTGAAGCGTCGCGGCGATACACAGCGGATGGCGGTGGCGAGAAGTAAAAGTCTGGGGATTTCCTGACGGTGATGTACACTCTACTGAGTCTGGCAGTATCCGTCCCTTTTGTTGCTGGGGATGGGGAAATCACTACATCTGAGCAGACCCGAATAGATAGCCTTATAAGTTATAAATGAAAACTGTTTTAAATTTAGGAACTCATAGATGATAACAAAATAGTGTAGATAGCTGAACATCTCAGCAATTAATTTGCCCTTGATTTCATCAGCGGGGTTAACATTAATAAGATAGATTATTTCCATCAAAACTGTAGCGCTCCCTAAATATGACTAAACAAAAACGCGAAAAGCCATAAAAAAAACATCAGGAAGAAGAAGAAGAAGAAGAAGAGGTTGCATCCATTTTTATTCATAAGAGAAACGTAAGTTTACTGAGAAGAAGAAGAAGAAGAAGAAGAAGAAAGACTGCTTCAAATGTTGTTCACTGTATTTCATCAGAATAAAAACACATTTTACTTTTAGATGTGTATAACGCATGGAAATGGCTTACCATATTTCAGTTTTAAAAAACAAACAAACAACATTCCTATAAGACGTATGTATTAGGCTATAGGAAATAATATAAGTGAGGCTTCTAATTATGTAGTAGACTATAGGAAATAAATCCCCATTGTGTAGCGATGAATAGAGCTGAGTGTCTGCAGTACCAATAATTTCAGTGAGGCTTCTGATTCTAATTCCATAATCTTAGTACGCAGTTTTTCTATATTTCTGTAGTAGAGTTTTTTCCATCGGTAAATTTTGTTCGTTTTTCCTTTCTTATTGTCATAATTAAGCCGATCGGAAAAAAACACCGGTCCATTGCATGACCCAAGGCATGTACTGTGCATATTTGCTGTTATAAAAATAATTGTGGGGAAAAAACAACATTCAGCTGTTAAATTTTTCTACCCACAATCTTTTCAGATCCCCGCACCTTGAGTTCGGTTGTAGAAAAAAGCGCGTGATAACATCCATCGTTGTTGTTATTGTTGTTGTTATTGTTGTTTTTATTATTATTATTATTATTATTATTATTATTATTATTATTATTATTATTATTATTATTATTATTATTATTATTATTATTATTATTATTATTCGGTATTTGATTCTGACTAGAGTTCATTGTCATTAGTTCCCCCCAAATAATGATTACTGCGCCACGTGCCTCCGCGACATGGAGTTTACGCTACACAAGCTGGACATTGGATTGGAAGCTGCCAGGTTGCGCGTATAGTAGTAGTAGTAGTAGTAGTAGTAGTAGTAGTAGTAGTAGTAGTAGTAGTAGTAGTAGTAGAAGTAGGAGTAGTAGGAGTAGTAGGAGTAGTAGGTTGAGGACGAAACAGGCCGTGAAGCCTTTATGAACGTTTTATCTCATGTACACTTTCTTGATTGCTTATACCGCTTTTCGATCACAGTCGCCATCTTTATCGCAGGAATAATCTGCGCCCATCTCCCCCACCCTTTAGGTGGCCATATTTCAGCAGCTTCTGCAGTCCCCAGTCTTGTCTTCTGTCTCCGGGAGACCTTTTCATGTCGCATCTATGGCTGATCAATTTATTGAATTACCCTTTTGTCAAATGCTTTGAGCCGCGATCAATCAGAAGTAAAACGGAGGCTTTAAGGTCCACACGAACGACCCAAAAATAAAAAAAAATAAAAAATATTTAAAAAACTCGCTGTGGATGTGTGGACATGCATGACTACACGAACACTGTCTACCACAGTCAGTTGGGGTCTGGGTAGGTTAGTAATTGTACAAGGTCTACCTTAATCAGTGGGTATGTGTTGGCATGTTCAGTGTCTACCTCAATCCTATCCTATTCCGTAACTCGAAAGTCGTTGAGGCACCACATATGATCGTTTAACCAGCGTACTCCATCTTTTTCTGTCCGCAGCCGCTTTCATGGCTTCACTCAGTGTCAAGCCAGTCCATTCTCGAATGTTGTCTTCCCACCTGTTTTTCTGCCCCACTCTTCTTCTGCCTCCTTGCACCGTGCCTTTCAAGATGGTCTTTGCAAAGCTTGAATATCTGGTGACATGGCCATACCATCGAAGTTTCGTTTCTTCACCACTGTGAGCATGTCATCGTGTTGTCGAATGGCTTGTGTGATGTGCTGGGTATAGGAAATGCCCAGAAGTCTTCTGTAACCTCATCTCCATGCTTTGTATTCTTTGTTGTATGTCTGCTGTGAGGGTCCATGTTTCACAAAAGTATAAGAAGACGGAGATGACGAAGGAGCGCAGCAACCTTACCTTGGGCTGTAGACTGATGGTCTTGTCTTTCCAAATGGGCTTCAACCTTTTTAGGTACCCCTTGGGGTCATGAGCAATCTTGCCACTGTAGATTGTTCAAACCTATAAAGGGAAAAGGGAAAGCCACAGTTGAAAACCTGTCTTTCCTTTATAGGCAAGACAGATTCACTGCGGCAACAGTACCCCCGTTGGAGTGCCGGGGGTTTTCAGTATAAATAGTATCCCCACTTTATGGAAATTTAGTGCTTTAAATTCCCACTGTCGCTGTCTTCCTCATTTACTCTTTCCTATTCCTGCTCTGTCCTTCACTCTGCTATACTATCTTCTTCTTCGCTAGATCAATGACCTACCTTTTTTCTTGAAAACTCTTCCTGGACAAGACTCCTTGTTTGTGTATGAGGTCTGTTGGATCAGCTTGGGAGTGTTGGACGCTTTCAGCCGGGTGGTCACTAGGGCTTCCTATGATTGTACTATTTAGCACTATAGGCATTTTATATGTATGCGTTTTGTTGATGATTTATAATGATGTTTGTATTCTATTTTGTTTTTGTAACCGGGGGTTCGCGTAGTTGAGGTCAACCCTCAGCCGTCCCTCGCGTGGGATGTCTTTATTGTAAAGTGACTGGCCGGTGGAGGGCATTCAATTTTCCCACTGGGGTTGTTTCAACAGATCTTTTATGCGGATCGGGGGTTGTCCGGTCTGATTTGGCTCGGAAGAGTCCGCTGGACCTAAAGCAACAATCAATCAATCAATCAATCAATCAATCAACCTTTTCAGGGCGTCCAGTCGGTGGGTCTGTGTTGGCATGTACATGTAAACGTGCAATGTCTACCACAATCCAGTCTACCAACATCCAATGGGTCTACAAAGACAGGAACTGGTATGCAGTGTGGATTTGTAGTCATGTACACGTACATGAACTGTGTCTACCACAACTAGGGGATCTGTATAAGCTTGTCCAGATACATTATCTTCCACGCTTTAGTGGTTATAGACAGGTACTGTGGGTGCATGGACATGTAGGAGAAATGAAAGGGAAACCTCAACATGCCCTTACAGTGGGTCTGTACCCATGTTTTAAGCCAGAGATGTGGGATGAGGGGGGAGGGTTCTAGATAGAAGGAATCCGTGGAAATATATGGGTAGACTGGATACATCCATATCCGTGGAGTTCAGTGTGCATGACAACTTAGTGGTGGATATAGAAACAGAACCAAGAGCAAATTTAAACATCTTTAGACATGTCGTAATGTTCATCGCTTACAGACTATATGAGTAAATGGGTTTGTAGGTAGAAAAAGGACGCGGTTTCACTGCAGCCTTCACGGTAGGATGTCCAATGACGCGATGGATACAGTTTCGCACCCTCGGAAAGAAGACCAAGAAAAGCAGTGGATCTATACTGTGGACAATGTTATTTTGTTGTTGTTGTTGTTGTTGTTGTTGTTTGTAGATTATAGTCACACGACACTTTCGCATATAGGTGACTACCGGACCGATTTATACTGACACCAGCGGGCCAGTTGTTGGTAAAGGGGAAAATAATATGATCACACGTTGACCAATCCGGGATTCGAACCAGCGACCTTTCGGTTACTAGCAAGACGCTCTTACCAACTGAGCTACCCGGCCCCGCTCAGTTATTTTTTTTCCCCTCCTCCTTCCTTATAAAGGACTTAAGAACAATTGACCTGTAGACAAAAGCATTGCTCTCTGAAAGGCGAGATAAATGTATGGATATGCGTGCTGTCTACATGACCAACCCCTTTATGAAGACCACACACACACACACACACACACACACACACACACACACACACACACACACACACACACACACACACACACGACGAGGAACACGCTCCCTCTCTCTCTCTCTCTCTCTCTCTCTCTCTTTCATTCTCTTGTTCTCTCTCTCTCTCCACCAGCCCTCTCCCCTCCAACTCACAGGCACGTTCTCTTTCAGACCTCACCCCTACCCGATTGAGAACCAAAACTCAGTGGATGTGAAAACTTGTACATGTACACACTGCCCTTAGGGAAATGAGGATTTTCTTGTGGAGGTCTATTGGTATACTCTGGCCATTTTCTTCATTTTCCAAGATCGTGTAGGCAGATGAAAGGTTGCTGGGCTGTCGACCGGTACAGAATTGTTTGAAGATGCTGCGCTTTGGGGAAAAAAATATTCGGCGCCTCCTTTCTTTGTGTAGTTCTTTCTATAGTTCCTTTCAAGCGAGCATAAAGTGCGTGATGCGCCCGATCATCCCTTGACCACAATACAGATGATGGCGCTTTTTGAAGTTATTTTCCTATTATTTTTTTATTTATGTATTTATTTTAATCGTTCTTATATAGCGCGTTTCGTTAGTTCAAGAACTGCTCAAGTCGCTGTCCGATACAGGATATAATCCAAGCCGGTAAAGGTGACTACTATTAATAAATTCATATTTTTAAAATTTAAATGTGCATCACGCAAAAAGTTGAAAACATAAATAAAATAACAAAGAAACAAAACAAATGAACAAACCAAAACATTATTAAAGTATTTATTAAACTTGTCGATTATTGCAAAAATTATATCTCATTGACGAACGAAGAAAATCAGAAAAAATACTACTGAGTGCCACAGCATAGCGTAAAATGATTACATTTCGGGTTCATGGAACTTGGTTTAAGGAAAACAAGAGATTCTAGGGCAAGCCCTCCATCTACGGGTGCACATAAAACAGATCTCCAACCAAAGAAAATAAATTAAAAGTGTAAAAGCAGGATCTTAAACAATTGAAAAAGTATTTTTTTTAAAACACTTGTTGATATGGTAAAGAAGATTCTTTTAAATATAAATTTTATTTTCAAACGTTTTATCCATAGGCTCCCCGAAGAAAACATCGGGTTCAAACGTTGAAAGACCAATGTTTTTTTCAAGGATCTTTACCACCACAAAAGGTTTTTAAAACGTTTAACTTGTCAAAAGAAAATAAATTAATGCAAGCGGCGTGTTCCGACGTTTTGGACTGAAGACAATAGTTTTTATGTCAGTCATTTCTGAATATATTCCAGGTGACGTCCTCTAAAAGCAGTTATAAGCTTGTTTTCCATTCTGTTGAAAAAAGAAAACAACAAAAACCGAAAACGACAATACAATATAAAATAAAGTAATGAATTTTGCTCATTAAAAGACAATGAAGTGCAGAAATCTAGGATACAATTTGAATGTAAATCAAGTATCAGATGATCCGTGCCGCTGCAACAAAACACACACTGCAGAATGGAAACTCAACTTCGCCCTGTTGTCTCACTGTCCTCCAGGCTCTTGTCCACAATGACAGAGATAATTTAGTCAAAAAAAAGGAGATGGAACCCTCCATGATCTCCTAACCGCACTGACGGGCAAAAGACATGATGAAGATGGAGGACAATTGCCAGGCAAAAGCTCAAAAACAGGAAGAGGATTTCATGTTTCGGGAACGCAGTGCCTAGAGGCTACAACACCTAACGACTGCCTTGCGTGACACAACCGCCGCACACTTCCATCTCTCGTCATCCTCCGGTCCTCTTCTCTCTCATTCACATCCGTCTGGTCATTCTCCTCCCCTTTCTCCTATCAGATCACGACTCATCACAACATCCACCCTGTATCTATTTGTGTCCCCACACACTCCATTTGCTTCATGCCCCAAATACTTCGCTTAAAAAAAATCCTTTATCCATTCATCAGTGATTCCTATAGTGATTCCCAAATCTCTCAGATAATCCTTTAATATTGTTTTGTAAAATACTACCTTCTGTATTTACGCATAATTATATCCACGGCGCAGACTTTAAAATTCCTGACCCTCATGTCCTAGACGGGTACGGTGAGTGCCAGTTACACCCACACACCCAGCAAGCACTAGGTCCCACTCCCCAGCCCCGGTCTCCCAGGATTTCGCTCAGTTGTTGGGGCTGTAGACAATGCTCCTAAAGCAGCAATTTGGCGCCTCGGGCGGCTTGAGATGGATCCTTTATCGGTCAGTGCCTTGAGCAGCTCTTGAGCTGGAAAAGCACGCGCTACCTAGAAGAAAGTTAAATAATATTGTTACACGTATTTATCAATAGTCGATTTAGCCCCGATGCTTGAATCTTGATATGTTTAACTCGAATTCGTTTGTCCACGCAGCCTGTTCACTCATCAACAAGGCAAGAGTGGTCGTTTAAAGTTTTCCTACTTTATTCCGCAATCATCAACAACTGCATATACAAAATTGACTTCCGGAAATCTCTACATAAATCACTTTTCGCAACCAGGCAGTGCATTACTTTTATAGTTTCTCAACAATCTAGAGAAGTTTCGAACATTCCAGAATGACGCAATAACATCCAATCAAAATAAACTCGTCCCCGTAACTACGCACTGTCTTACGTCATACAATGTTTACAAATGTACAGGATTCGAGTAGCTTTCGCCAGCAAGGCCTAGAACATTCGATCGATAACAAACAAGTAATTCCAGAAAGTTCTCAACGGAACCATAATAATATCGACCGATGAACGTTATCAATATTATACAAAGCTTTTTCTAGCAACAGCGCAGTGTGAAACCAAAGGTACGTACACGCTATCATCGCATGCTTTGCAAAACAAAATGTTCGGAAACATCGTTCGCGTCTCAAGCGTAACAAATACTAAACTTCTTTCACCCCCTCCCCTTGTGTCGCCCCCTCTCACCCTCCGCCCCCACCCTTTCCCATGTGTGCAATAATACTTAAATGAGCCCACCGTTAATACTATAATCCTCATCGTGTCTAGCATGAACGTTCGTGGATTAAACGCCTGCCTGTATGCAAATTTCTTTATTTTCACCATGACCTGAATTTTCTCTCTTGTTGTCTTGTGTTTTGGTGCTACACAAGCGCTCGTATTTGAATGTAAGAGGTGCAAAAGCATACTAGCGTCTCTCTCTCTCTCTCTCTCTCTCTCTCTCTCTCTCTCTCTCTCTCTCTCTCTCTCTCTCTCTCTCTCTCTCTCTCAGAATACCTTGTTATAATAAATAGTAGTAAGAATAAAAATAGTAATAATAATAATTCACAATAATAATAATAATAATAATAATAATAATAATAATAATAATAATAATAATAATAATAATAATAGTAGTAGTAGTAGTAGTAGTAGTAGTAGTAGTAGTAGTAGTAGTAGTAGTAGTAGTAGTAGTAGAGAGACAGACAGACAGACAGAGAGAGCGACAGAGAGAGCGAAAGAGAGGCAGCTAGTTATTCATTGCTTACAGGGTCCAGCGGACTGCAAACAGCCGACTCAGGACCACAAACTCAAGACCCCAACTTGGCTGAAATAGAGGACTCACCCCTGATCCGCATAAAAGATCTGACGAAACAACCCCGATGGTAAAACTGAAGGTAATCCACCAGCCGGTCACTGTACAATAAAAGCATCCCACGCAGACGACGCTGAGGTTTACAAAAATAAAATAGAATACAAACATCATTATAAAATATCAACAAAACACATACATATAAAATGCCTACATTGCCAAATAATAATATCATCGGAAGCCCTAGTGACCATTTGGCAGAAAGCGTCCAATAAGCCTATTCCCAATCTGATACAACAGACCTCATAGGCTTACACAAATGAGGAGTTTTGTCCCGGAAGAGTTTTCAAGAAAAAAGGTAAGTGGCTGGTCTAGCGAAGAAGAAGATATTATTGTAGATTGATAGAACAGAGTAGGAATGAGAAAGAACAAAATAATGAGAAAGACAGCGACAGTGGGAATTTAAAGCACTAAATTTCCAGAAAGTGGGGATACTATTTATTTACACTGAAACCCCCTGCATCCCCACGGGGGGGGGGGGGGTGGAGGGGAAGAGAGGATACAGAGAGAGAAAGAAGAGACAGAGAGAGAGAGAGACAGGGAGAGACATACAGAGAGAGAGAGACAGAGAGAGAGACAGAGAGAGAGAGAGACTTCAGACTTCAGACTTCAGAACTTTATTTTAAAAGGTTAAGATTTTAGGCATAAACCTATTCTTACAATCAGACCTTTTGTGATAAGATAACATAACATCAAGATTTACTATATCATGGAGAAAAACAAAAACAAAACAAAAAAACCACGTGTATTACAACAAATACAACCAAAAAAAACACCCAAAAGCACTACTTCTGCTACCATCACCACCGCCATAACCCCAATTACTGCTACACTACTACTACTACTACTACTACTACTACTACTACTACTACTACTACTACTACTACTACTACTACTACTACTACTACTACTACTACTACTACAACAAACGGCTAGAAACATTAAAGGCAAATCTTATTAGGTGACAATAACAATGAAAACAATCTTAAAGGTCAACCACAGTGCTCGGTCAAAAAGTTTCTGCTGAAAGAACTTTACTAAATAATACCAGATGCAAAAAATTCGGTATGCAAAGCTCTACCGTTTAATAGATATCGATCACTGAAAGTGGGATTTCCTACCTGTAATTAAGAGTAAGGGAAGTAATAATCTAAAACGCAGCTATCGCTGATCTCCCCTCGCAGTGACGTCAGCAGCTGAATACAATGGCCGATTGCGAAGAAGTTACAAGCGAGACAAGCAGTGTTTCTTCACTCGATCTGTCGTGTTACAGCAGTGCTCTCTTCTGTTAGAAACGAATTCGACCCCCGAGTACTAATTGTAATAATAAACAAATAATTATACGAGCTAGACCAGTGAATACATACCCTCTTGCGTTCCCTTTTCTGAAAAGCTGCGGGTGGGTGTCTCGGGCGGCTTGAGTTAGATCCTGTATCGGCCAGCGCCTTGAGCAGCTCTTGAGCTGGAAAAGCGCTATATAAGAACGATTAAATAAATAAATAAATAAATAAATAAATAAATAAATAAATAAATAAATAAAAGCTCCTCTGACTTTCCTGACACGCGGCAAACTGATAGCAGACGATGGATGTGTAGTAGCCACTGTGACTGTAGTTCACAGTTGAAGTTGAAGCAGTACTAGTAGGCCTACTACTAGTACTAGTAACTTGAATCACTGTTGCTGTTGTTGAGGCGCTTGTTGCAATGGCACACGGCCTTTGGATCGTTGGAACAGAACCAGGCTTTAATGTCTGTATTGTTTTCATCCCAAAGCTCCGCATTAATTAAAGTGGCACTTGGGGGGAAGCAGTCTTCAGCGAAGTGTTTTGCGCAAATTGCTTACTTCGGACCGAAGTTTACACGCTTTTCCTGCACGAATCTCACCCACTTATTTCGCACTTCTTCGTTTTTTGGAAACGTATGCAATGTTAACCCATCCGCTTGTTTGTTTGTACAACCCGCAACGGCACAATATAGGCCACTGCTCTTCGTTTTCCTGCGTTTTGATAGAGAGGGGGCACTATCGGACTCCATTATTGTCTACAGGGGTTGACGTCACGAGCCATGTGGTCACGTGAGCGGGCTTTTCGAAGGTGCAAAAGTTTATTCGAAGTAGATTTTATTAAATATTTTAAAAAGGCAGTATTTTTCGGAAAAAAGTTGTTTGGCATGTGACTTCTTTTATTATGTAGATATTTTGTGCTCAGTTTTATGTTTCAATGATGTTGACCTTTAAGAGGTTCTATTAGTTAAAAGCTAATTACACAACAACAAAAGTTTTACATATTTAGGAAACAAAATTAATCAATATGAAGCAATACATTTGATTTTTACATGCACATTTATTATATACATTATAACATGAATTTTACATTTACAATTATAACACAGTTTGTAAAAAAAACAACTCAACTAAATGTGTACGTTATGATAATTAAGGCTGTGACATAATTACCAACTTAGCATTAATAATATTGGTTTTATTTGTTATGATTGAATAAATTGTTGCCTAATTTTGTTTTGAAATCGCCAAATGTTGTCTGTCGTTGGATATGTGTTGGGAGAAAGTTCCAAATTGAAGGTCCAGAGAATTTATCAGTGTGTGGTAAAGGCAATAAATACCTTTTAGATCTGATTGATCGACTGTTTGGGGCTGCAGAGTGAAGGACCTTTAGGTGTTTAGGTGATTGATTTGTGTGAACTTTGTACATGAGCATTGCTTTGTTGTAAATAAATTGCTTATCCAAAGGTAACATTTGCAAAGTTTTCATTTTTTGTTCAGTAGTCAAAGTTGGGTCGGTGTGAATAAGCTTAACTGCTCGTCGGTGAATAGAGTTCAAACTTTTTAAAGTGTTTTCACTCGCCGTACACCAGATCGATGATGCCTAATTTATATGAGACAAACAATGTAGGTAAAAAATTAATTTTCTGGCTTCTATTCCAACATATTGCTTTAGTTGCTTAAGTAAAACCAAATTTCTAGATAAAGTTTTGCTCACATTATTTACATGGCAGTGCCAGTTTAATTCGTCATCAATAATAGCCACACCAAGTAGTTTATGTTCACGGGCTTGAGTAATTGGTTTAGAATCAATGTCAAGGTTTAAGTTAAGAGGCTGTTTTTTATGCTTCTGTATTGTTGTTATTACCATTGATTTTGGTTTTAAGGGGTTGAGCAACATTTTGTTTTCTTTGCACCCGTTTTGCACATCCAACAGACCTGGCTGAAGTGAAAGCTGGACTTTGGACAGATCTTTGCCAGAAGTATGTAGAGTATTGTCATCAGCAAATAATTCGCATGATATGTTTGAGTTTTCAAGAGATAAGGGTAACTCATTGATAAATAAACAAAAGAGAAGTGGACCCATAATTGAGCCTTGAGGAACGCCACAAGTTAAGGTTTTATAAGTTGACGATTTACCATTTAAGTGGACACATTGTGTTCTGTCTGAGAGGTACGATTTGAAAAACGAAGTGGTGTCATTGCTGTTTACATAAGTCTTAATTTTGTTAATAATATGCTATGGTCGACTAAATCGAAAACCTTCTTGAAATCAAGAAAAACGAGAGAGAAAAAAGAGATAGAGAGAGAGAGAAGTTCTCACATCAAATACGTGCGCATGTGTGTTTCGATTACTTATTAAATATCGCCTTGATCCGGGATAAGCATACTTTACCAATGTTCTGATCCCCGGCGGATTGATTCATTGGTTCATTGATCTATTCTCAATAAGCTTACGTTTTCGGACATAATTATAAAGTTATTTTGTGAACGCGAGAAGATCTGTTAGGAATACCATGCGATAACTGAATCATGTCAGTGATTGGCGAAAAATTTATATTTTTTGTATTATTAATCAATATAAGTATGCATCATTTCGTTTCGTGTTTGAAAATGTAATCCACCCTTCGTAACAGACTAGTGTCCTACACAATAAACCAAGTTCTGATGTGTAAATTCTATTTGACTTCACTCTTCTTCCTATCCCTCATTATTTGTTCACCTCTCATCTCTTACGTCCAGCATCACGAACCCTTGTTTTAGTTTCATTGCTCTGTGTTTGATTTAAATTAAAATCTGTTTCGTTATTGAGTGATTATTGTTAAATTAATTGTCAAATTGTCGATCAATGGCATTGTTTTTAATAGATTTGAATTTTTTTTTTTTGGGGGGGGGTATTTCCAGACTTATCTGAAAATACTTTGAAATAGTCGGGGAGAATTAGAACGAGCCAAATGTCTGCCTGTCGGTCTTTCTGTAGGTCGGTCGGTCGGTCGGTGGGTCGGTCGGTCGGTCGGAAGCCATATCTCAAGAACCAGTCAACGGATTTTGAGCAAACTTCATAGGAACCTGGAGTAGTGGTCTGCCTCCCGTGCCATCGTATTGTCTCTACCGCAAAGTCAAGGACACTGGAGTCTCTTTGTTGCTAAACACGTTTTGTTCAATATCTTACAAACGGCTGAAGAGATTGTGGTGAGTTTTTGGTATTCACATACTTCAAATCATGGGCCACCCTTCAGTAACAATCTGGTTGTAGGTCGGTCGGTCGCTCCGAATATTATCTATTTTGATCAAAACTCACTGTTGGGCTTATCTCAAGAATAACTCAACCGAAATTCATCACGTTTGCTTTGTGCATACTTTACTGTTAAACGTGTTACATCATCCATATTCACATTTGTACTTTCTCAAAGGTCAAGGTCAGATACACCCAGTCCAAGATGGTTTATTATCGTCATTTACACAATAAGGAAGCTTGACCTTTGACATTTATTCAGTCCTCTTATCAGATTTACAACACCGTTTTACGTTCAGTCTCTGTTCTATGACGTATTTGTAGTGAACTGTGGTTTAGGAGAAGATTGGGGCGGACAGGTGCGTATCGAGAGATGCGGGCGGGAGGGGTAAGTTAAGGGATTGGGGGTGAGTGGAGGTGGATTTGGAAATTGAGGCAGGGGATTTCTTAGAATTTAATGAGCGAAACGGATTATCCTAGTAAGCCAGAACGGTTCATGTTACATCATAGACGTTTGAAAAGCAAACGTCAATATTATAGCCTATTTTACTCTTGTCTGGGGTCACGCAGTAGGTTACGTTTAGGAACGTCGAACTAGGTTACCGATTTAAATGGGAATGGTTTAATACTTGGATGCAACCTTTGAATGACACAAAACTCTGAAACAAGCGCATAACGCACTAGTTCACCCTGTTGTGAATGGGTAATTGGCTCTGCTTTGAACCGCGGGGAAGGTAAGCCAGCTAGGGAGAGGAGCTGGGTCGTTCCCCTGGCACACCGATGACCCAGGTTCGAATCCCGTGGTGGGCGATATAAAATGTGGCAATTTTTACTGTCCATTTTAGCAGTATGATTGCTTTGGTGGTTCAGTGTTGATTCAGGTCCCTACCCTTCTTTCCCTGGGATGGTTATCCCCGTCTGCCATATCGCCAATGGTGGGTGTAGACGTTAAACCTCAATGTTCCGGAGCTGGGCACCGGTCGCCGCCTTCATTACGCTGGCCAAGAGAAAAAGATAGTCCCAACCTCCTCTCTCTCCACCGAATGAAAGGGTACGGGAACACTCTTGTCTTCTGTCGTTATGCTCCATTTTTCATGCTTTCATTTGCAAGTGCAAACTCGCCCAAAACGTGCCAATGTGCATGTGTAGCAAAAATTCTTAGAATGTTGTTCTAAAGCTTCCATCCGAGGTCGGAAAAATCACGATGCAAAAACGGGTGACATGCAAAGCACGCCTGAAGTTTCTTTTAACCCAATTGCAACTAAAAACAATGTTGTCGGGGGAAAAGGGATGAGCATTTTGTACAGCATATTTTAGTCTGAACGCAATGAAATAAACACGAAAACATGTAGTACAAAGCATTATGCAGAAAAGAGAAACAAAATCGCTTTGAGAGTAGAAAGCGGATGAAACACATTGAGGTATTGCGAGCAGTTGAGCAGTTGTGAAGCGTGTTTTAGCCGACATTCTGCAAAAATAAAAATTATTTAATAATAACAACTACT
The DNA here is from genome assembly GCA_036898135.1 of Oncomelania hupensis. Taxonomy (NCBI): domain Eukaryota; kingdom Metazoa; phylum Mollusca; class Gastropoda; order Littorinimorpha; family Pomatiopsidae; genus Oncomelania; species Oncomelania hupensis. The sequence goes on along the minus strand of CM072511.1, from coordinate 54,241,670 downwards.
ATAACAATACTACAGAAAACCTGGGTGACTGAAAGTATCGTACCTAATGCACAAAGGTCAGTCCGCTGCGGGAATCGAACTGCCGACCTTCAGCATAGCAAACCTGCGACTAACCAACTGCGACACGGTAGTTGTGCATTTGGAAAGTGGGCACGGACTTAATACATATAAACAGTTCGCCCAGTGAGCATCTAACGATTTTCTTAAATTGTGTGTGTGTGTGTGTGTGTGTGCGTGCGTGTGTGCGTTGCGGATATGTCTGTCTGACTGTATGACTGCATGTGGGTGCGTGCGTGTGTATGTGTATAGCAGCAAAATAAAAGTGTTGTTTCTGCACATGAATTGAATGAAAAGGTTGTTAACGTTGTTTTGCTTTCGTTCACTAGACCCTTGTGTGCCGTGAAGTGTAGTTTTGTCATGCTGTAAAGATTTGTGTTCCTCGGAAGCGTCAAAACGCAACCCCAAAACAGTTTAAGTATTGATTTTTTGCTTCAGGTCTAACTGCATTCGAGCTATTTGTTTTGTAATGCCAACATTACTTTTGTTTATTTCTTATTTTTGTTGTTGTTGTTTCTTTCTTTATCGTTTCTGTCTTTGTACCTTTCTTTCTTCCTTTTCCATTTCTTACTAAAGTTGCCCTCTCTTCTCTGTCTTCTCTTTCTATCTTTCTCTGTCCCTCTGTGTCTCCCTGTCTCTTCTCTGTCTCTGTATATCTTTCTCTGTCTGTCTCTATCTTCCCCTTGCTTCATTTCGTATCTTGCTTTCTCAGTTTTCCTTTATCCTACTGTCCATCATTGGCAACAAAAGATACCGCCTTTTAATTAATTATATGAGCGACACATTCCTTTAGACGTTAATTGTTGTTATTAGTTCATTTTGGACTATTATTATAAAAATCGGCTTTAGCTACATCGTGGACACCTTACACCTTGTGCGACATACTGCCACCCCAACCACCATCATCTTCATCTTCATCACCATAATCATCATCATCATCATCATCATCATCATCATCATCATCATCATCATCATCATCATCCTTTGCCTCATTTTTTTGCTAATTCCTTCTCATGTTTTGTTGTGAGTGTTGCGTCATTTCTTTTGATACTTGTAGAAAAGACCTGTAGAGTCAATCTTCCCCTACCGTGTCCCGTAGGGCTGCAGGCACGCCCAGTCATAGATTTTACCCCCATGGATGTCGTCGAGACTTCTCCTCCTACTGCTTGCCGTCAAAGCACTGCAAAGTCCTTGCCTGTCTGCCGTGATATTTGGAGATCAAACCTGGCTTTTCGGGATTGACTTCGAAAAGATGCGCATGTGTAAACTGCTCCGCTAGCGAAAAGGAGGTTTCAGCCCGAAGATGAGAGAGCAAGAGATGGCACTATAAGGCAGACAAATCATCACAGGAGTTGCGGCACTTTGCCGCCCAGCGAGCAGACCCGCACATTATGCTGCAAGACCACGCTGCTTCAACAGCTTTTCCGTCCCTCAGTTCTGTACCCTTTTGAATTCTCTCCCTTTTAATTTCTCCGCCCTTTTCCGCCCTCCTCACTCTACCTTTTATTCTTCTTGTGAAACTTTGACATAGCACTCTACAAACTTTTCAAGGAAACCCTATCGCTTGGACGTTGGAGGAATAGTCGATAGGAAATCCTCCAAAAATCAACTTCTGTGTGCGTCTTTGATGTACTCGAAGCCTGAGTTGATTTCTGACTCGCGTTGCACGTTGCAGTGATGTAGGAGCAGAGCACGTTGAGTTGTTTAGTAGCAGGAACATACTTGCGCTATAATGATATTGACAACTGCGTGTAAAGTTTCGATAGTTTTGACTTCAGGTAGGAAAGTGGGTTTTGTCATCGTTTAATGTGTAGGTCAGCACTATTGCTTTTCAACAGCCTTTTTAACTTATTCTCATCATGACCTGACAAACCGCAAGTTCTAGATTCTGCTGCTGCTGCTGCTGATGATGATGACTTGCAAAACGTCGTTCTCATGCAATAGCAGCCAAAGAAGAACGTGTCCAGGAGAAAAATCCCAACAAGTTACAATAATTAACAGTACAGGTATTACTGTATAATCACATCCGGTAACCAACCAACAACATTAGTAACACACCCACACCATCACCATCAATCACCACCACCGCTGCCACCACCATAGACGAAATAAAGTACATTGAAGTACAGACGCAAATAGAGTGTATTGATAGGCTTACACCTAAAATTGTAAGCAGTATGGTATTTTGCTACGGTGTCAACAACCGTCAGTTAGCACAGCGTCACATCCACATCCAGCAATCACTATGATGGTACGTTACGCTGGCTTTCCGCCAGCCAGAAATAGTAATGTCACACTTTTTAACCTGCAATGAATCTGCATACTTGCCTATGGTCAATGCTAAACCAACCCAATGTCAGGTTTCCGCATATTTCCATGCCGAGAGAACTAAGCTACATAGATGATGATGATGGTGATATGATGAAGATGATGATGATGATGATGATGATGATGATGATGATGATGGTGGTGATGATGATGATGATGATGATGATGTAGACTTGTAATGCGCACATCTCCACGTTGGTATGCTCATGGAGCTTTAAAAAGGGAAGGGCAGGTGTACAGGGCTAAAACAAAACACACACACACAAAACACATGTATCCGCTGCGCTAATACAGCTGGAGACATGTATGTGTCTTCAAGCGCCTTCTACTTTGTCTGTATTTCTCAGTTCTAATGGGAGAGTATTCCAGAGTTTGGGACCAAAACCCCTGCTGGTTACAGACCGTTATTTGGGCGCCCATGTCCACGATCAAACATGTCGATCATATTACAGAAAATAATCCAACGATGAACTGTAAAGCGCACCAATTCGAGGCACCGGAGAAACAGTTACTGCTCTGACATGACAGTGATTGTACTTGTCCGACCCGGAATAGTACGCTGATCATATGTGGTATACATAACAGCTAAACAAAGGGAACATTGAACGTGAAGTGATAATATTGCAGACCGGATGGGCAGTGATTTGAAGCCTGTTGACTGCCAGGGCTGCCGAAACAAACATAACAAGTCCCTGAGAAACAGCCGGCTCAGTGGTGGTGTACTCAAAAGGCAAAACAATGGTAGCATTGAATGTCACGTACAGGCGGTGGTTTCAAATCCGATGACGACCTGGAGTGCCGAACAAAAAGTACCCTCAAACACTGCGTCCCTATTCCTTCGGATGAGAGTGTAAATCGAGGTCTAACCTGTACACGCACGCATTCTATCGCACGGACTTTAAAGATCCTGACGCTCATGTTCTAGAAGAGATGAGTGTCGGCAACACAAATGCACACAGCAAGCATTAGGTCCCTTTTCCTCACATACCCAGTCACCCAGGAGAAGACGATCGAGAGGGAAAAAGGAAAGAATTCAGAGAATAATTTGTAACAAGGTCGGAGGCATCAGGACTATGGTGATGTTCAAGGCATTGATTGCTGGCGCTGGATTTGAAAAGCTATTTCCCTGAATCCCTCAATACATAACTTTCTACCACGCCGAGCGTCTCCAGCACACATTGAGGGTCATTCCGAGAGAAGAGCGAAACCACATCCCTTAGACGGTAACCTGCATGAGTGGTTCATCGGTTACAGAACGCCCGCAGTGGAAGACATTTTGTCTGCGTGTGACCGTGGTTCCGACATCGACGGTGACGGTGATTTTGTTGTTGTTGTTGGTATTTTTTATCACCTTAGGAGTAGACTCACAAGCCATTGGACAACACGATGACATGCTCACAGTGGTGAAGAAACGGAATCTTCGATGGTATGGCCACGTTACCTGAGCATCAGGCCTTGCAAAGACTATCTTGAAAGGAGCGGTGGAAGGAGGCAGAAGAAGAGGGAAACAGAAAAAAGATGGGAGGACAACATTCGAGAATGGACTGGTTTGACACTGAGCGAAGCCATGAGGGTAGCTGAGGACAGAGAAATATGGAGTACGCTGGTTAAATGATCATCTGTGGTGCCCCAACGACTTTCGAGTTACGGGACAGGATAGGATAGGAGTAGACTTTCTGTAATGACTCTTGATAAGATGTATTTGCTTCAGGGGCACATTAAAGAACCCGAACTTTCTGTCAAAAAGCAAACAAAGAAGTGATAGTCTCAAATAAACATTTATTTCGTTCAGGTTCCCTCTGTTTTGTGTCAAACACTGTGTTTGTATGCGCGTGTTAATTGCATGTATGCCCCACCGACATAGCCCACACGAATAGAGCGTTCGGCTTGCACATCGATGACCAAGGTTCGAATCCCGTAACGGGCAATATTAAAATGGTCCTTGTTCGCTGTCCATCTTAGCACTTAGTATGCGTGCTCTGGTGGTTCATTTTTTTTTATTCAGATCACTCAGTATCTCTCTTCCTTGACGATTATCCCGACCCGTTTAGGGTGGCCTGGTATCGCAGAGGGTTAGTGGCCGGTTTCCTAGGCGGAAGATCGCAGCTATATCATGTCGCCAACGGTGGGTGTAGACGTTAAACTTCAATGTTAAGTTCATGCCTTTCTAAATCCGATTTATGGAATAACTTCATTACGTTTGGCGTTTGTGGATTCTCTTTGGATTCATCGTGGTGGCTGTGACATGTTAAAAAAGACCGTACTCGCGCCTGCCAACGATCGAACCTCTCAGCTAATACTCAATAAACTGCCTCTTCAACCAGGTTGAAATGGTGTACAGTACATGGCTCTATATTCTCGCCTAGATTTTTTTAAATGTTTTTTTTTGCAGCTGTGCCCGCCTGCTTTTTTGATCTATGAACGGCAAGTAAAGGTGGGCAGCATGTAATAGTTGGTATTAATCTAAGGCTGTAACGATCCAGATTAATTGTGATTACATAAAGGAAGGTGGGGGTGGTGGTGGTGGTGGTGGTGGTGAAGGCGGGGGATTATGTTTGCAATCTGTGACACGCAAGGGAGTACGGGGATGATTTAGACATGAGGAAGAGGGTAGGAGGGGAGGGAGTTGATAAGGTTGGAGGAAGAAGGAGGGGATGTTTGGAGGGTGGGGGTTGGAAGGAAGAAGAAGGAATGTTTGGAGGAAGGGAGGGGAGGTAAGTGATGGGAGAAAAAGAGCAAACATAAAATAGCTGTAGTGAGGTCCAGCCGATAGTTTTTACTCATTATTTTGTGGCTGTTATTATGGCTCCCAATCAGTCTGTGCGTGGCTTGCGTGCTTGATTATTATCAATAATTACCGTTATTGTCTCTCCCATTATGTCTCTTCTTATGCAGTCCTGATTGTTATGTGGGCTTGTTCATTTGTGGGCTTGGATGTGTGCTTGTGTTTGTGTGTCTATCAGTCTCTGTGTGTATGTGTTGTTGGTGTGTGAGTGTGTGTGTGTTTGTCTGTGTGTGTTGGCATGTGTGTTTGTGTGCATGTGTGTGTTTGTGTGCACGTGTCTTGTTTGTGTACGAGAGAGTGTGTGTGTGTGAATGTGTGCGTTCGGTGTGTGCATTGGTATGTGTGTGCTCCATTTTGATAATTCGTTGTTGTGCTTAGTCAATAATCATCATCATCATCATCATCACTCTCATAATCAACATCATCACCATCATTATAATTATCATCATCACCATCATTATAATCATCATCATCACCATCATTATAATCATCATCATTATCATCATCATCATCATCCCATTTAGCTCACATTATCTACTATGTTGTTACATGTTTGGTGGCGGGCTTGTTGGTGGTGGCTTAATTTAGCTGACATCAAAATAATACTGTAGGCAGCGAGTCGAGTCTTGGACTCTTCCAAAGCCAACTGATAGGTTCATAAATGTTGAAGATTTGGTGCGGACTAGGTAAATGTCGAACAGTGTTCAATAAATTGCACAATTTTGCACTTAAACCAAGAAATAATTACTGATCAATATCTACCTAGCCCACACAAAGCTTTAAACTTCATGAATCTATTAGTTGGGCCTTTAAGGAATGTAAGACTCGACCAGCTGCCTTTTTATTTTTATTTTTAAAATTTCTTGACTCCTTTAGACCATCTCACCGATTTTATCATTTTATTTCAAAGCTCCAAAAGTGGCTCTCAATATCACCTTGTGCAAAATACTGTAGCTGTCGAACGGAAAGCCTAATCCATTATTCAGGAAAATAAATCAGTCGTTTGACAAACATCCCATTGCGAAATCGTGTTTACATTTTACAGTCAGCACTCTGTCCCGATTTGTACCTGATGTTGCGCAATGAACAATATCGTAACGAAACACCGCGCGTGAAACGTTTTCTGTATATCAATCCAAGCTCAAACTCTATACGAAAAGCACATACTCTTTCAGGATGAATAATAATAAAAGCATTTACGTTCGATTAGGTTGAAACAAGTTATTAGTCCTGGTTCTTGTCTAGGGCAAATCAAACATCTAATTACATTTGGTGAATTATTCATAGCTGATAGCGATTCGGTGCTCTTCAGTGATAATGACAATGGTCATCGTCGTTTCCATTGTCGCCAATTATCGAGCATCATTTTTTGGAAAATATGCGTGTTCAGATAGTTCTGCACTAGACCGAATCAAACAGTTATTTACATTTTAGGACATTTTTATGGATATGCTTGATACTGATAGTGGTGCAATGATTGTAATAACAAAGGCAATTAAGATATAGATTCTACATTGCAATTGCTCTTCTCAAAACCTTATCATACAGGATGAAATCTATTGTGTGAGATAAACCCAGTTCGTTCTCCTTTCGCACTATTTTTCAATCACATTCTCATTCATCTGTTTTTAATTAACAAAAGTATTCATGTTATAAACCATACTAAACGACCAGTTTCACAGACCAGACCAAAACAAGACTCAATTTTTGATATTAATATTAATTGTACATTTAAGAGTAAAAGGTTACTGAGGCTAGTTGTCATCATCGTCTGTCATCGTCTCAAAATTATGGAATCCGTTTCCGCGGATTGTTTCCTTTAAAAAAAAACAACAGCAATACACAAACAAACTCGCTTCGAGCTATGTGCTTGGAAAGTGCCAAAGGGGAAATGAAGGGAAAGAAGGATTGTATTGACTCACATGTCTTTATTTTTAGCCAGCATTGCACAATGCGCGATCAATGGTCATCAATATTACATTTTGTTTCAAGGACATTGAGTAGTCATAGCGTTGCTTCCCTTATAGTAAATGTATATATTGAGTTTATTTCATCGTTTTTATATAGCGCTTTACCAGCTCAAGAGCTGCGCAAGGCGCTGGCCGAAACTACCTCAAACCTAACTCAACTCAAACCTAACTTAAACCGCCCCAGGCGCCCACTTGTAACCTTTGGACCCAAAGTCTGACGCCCACTTGTAACCTTTGGACCCAAAGTCTGACGCCCACTTGTAACCTTTGGACCCAAAGTCTGACGCCCATTTGAGGGAGCACAATCCTGGGCGACCTGGGAGGGAGGGGGAGAGGAAAGGGACCAAGTGCTTGTTGGTGTGTCATTGTGTAGCCGGCACCCACACGTCTGGGACATGAGCGTCATGATCGATAAAGTCCGTGTGATGGAATGTGTGCGTGCACAGTCTAGACCTCGGTTTATATTCTCATCTGAATTTTTTAAAAATCTCCCGGCACTCCAGGCTGTCAACAGGCTTCGGTTTTATGGCTTGAACTGCAAGGCCTCATTTGGGTACACCACTGAGCCAACTGCACACACCAGCTCAATGCCTATGTGAGCAGCACTCTTAGGTTCTCCCACATTTTGCTGGCTGCGGGCTATTTATAGCTTGCCTACACCCTCCCTTTCAGTGAAAGGAAAGGAAAGAAGAGCACCGGCGAAGCTATTTATAGCTAGCCTGGCTGAACTAACTTCAAAACCTAAAAGCTTTGGTTGAATCGGTGTCTCAGGGTCAAGCTAGTTTTGTTTCTGCACACCAGGCCGCCAACATATGAAATAAACACGTATCATCGCCTTTTTGCTTGGGTGAACGGTGAACTAAACAGGGTCTTAAACCCTGGAGCAAATAATTAGCTGTCCCTAATTAGATGAGCAAGTCTATATTAAACTCCATTCAACATACTTCCTGGACGTTGAAGGCGTTATCTAGTATGTACATCGCTGATCAGCCCATTCCATCCCATTGATAAGTTTTCATTGGCATGCTCAATCGTTGATACATTTGTGACCGGCTTTATGGAAACAGTGTGTAAGCCTACGTCGACAAAGACAGCACATCAAAGCGAGGGAAGGGTGAGGCGGGCAGAGAGAGGCGGACATGCGTAGGACAAAGAATGTCACATTGGAAACGCTCTAATTTTCCTCTAACCCGACGGATTTGTTCCAGATTTAGTCCCAGATGTCTCCTTGTCTCTTTGTATGCAATGCAGTAGATTACATGCCTCTATCGCTATCGCTATCGCACGAATATCGCATTGTTTGTCGCATTCCACAGAAAAGCCCTTCAGTGCTCTACAAAGCCCCATGCAGTAAATAGTAGTATGTTTTTTCTTCCGACACGCGCTGACTGCAGCGTCTAGCCGTTTGAATTTGTTGGTACCTCTACTCAGTACAACTTATGTTAAATCCGTTGAATAAAAAAAAAAAGATAGTTGTGTGTGTGTGGGTGTGTGTGGGTGTGTGTGTGTGTGTGTGTGTGTGTGTAGTGTATGTGTGTGTGTGTGTGTGTGTGTGCCATGTAACGTTATTTATCTTTAGTTCATTTTTAAAAATCACAACCGATTAAGCTTAATTGCACAATGTGCCATTGTTTGCTGTCGAGCTGCAAAAACTGTCCAATATTTAATTCAGGCGTGTTAACAAAACACCAAAGACTTACTGTTTACATGGCTACAGAAAAAAACAACTTACTGTTTACATGGCTACAGTGCTGGAGAACCGTGTATCTCTGTATATTGGCCCGGAAAAATGGATACGTGAAAACCTGATATCCACGGGTCCATGCTGACAATCCCATTCAATACTGATCGTCTATGCAAGCAGTTGCATGTATTGCAAAACAAACTGATCTCCATTGGAAATAAGGCTAAATGGAATTAGTACGGATCTAATTGTATGGTCGAGAATCGAACGCAAATAATCAAACTGTCGTTCGTTTGTCACGAGGAAACAACAAAACAGGTTAACCATTGCAACGACAGTGTCGTCTCCATGTCTTCATTATAAAATATTCAACGCTTTGAGTGATCCTGAAACTATTAAATTGCGCTTAGCATGCATTAATCTCCCTGAAAAACAACTAGGTCCTGAAACGTCGGAGAGCAATCTTTTATCAAGGATCTTCTTCTTTACCGCCACACAAGTTTTAAAAACCTTTTAAACTTGTCAGTTATTGATTAATCCATTCAAATACCGAATCCATATAGGACTGGAAAACAACACGATTTTTTCAACAAACACGACGTCTCAATAACTCTCTCTCTCTTAATGCAATATTACAGTTTTTTTTTAATATAGTACTTTGAAAATATGAATTTGTGCATATTTATAGTTATTTTTTATGATACTTTTTAATAGTCCATACTAATAAATGTTAGAATGCAGAGCTAGTAGTTTAGAGTGCGGAGCTAAAACATCTCGTAACATGATTTGTATGTTTATAGTGAGTTGTAGTTTCCATCATGGGTTGTTGCTGCTGTTGTCTTTTTTTTACAGTGCGCATTTGCTGAGTTAGTTGGAATGATCAACCGTACATAGGGCCTAATAAAACAACACCTTAGTGACGTTTAAATGCTATAATATCCCAGAGATTATGTATATCGTTGTCAAGCAAACAGTTCGTACGCTTTTTAGGGTTTATAGATGTAGTTAGTTGTGATAGGAAATAGACGACTTCCAACAAAGGATATATTTATTTATTTCGTGAACTATGCTCCTGTATGACTATTATAAAATCGCATGTTTTCTAAGACAGAATGACATTTATAAAAGATCTCTGAATGTGGTCAAAGAGCTTATGATAGAAAGAGGGCGAACTTGGTACAGAACCGCGAGACGAAATGTACGAGTTATGCTCCCTTGTCGACATGCTGAAAATGGCTCGTGGCAGAAAGTCAAAAGGCGGCCGAGTGAAACAGGGCGGTGACTTTTGCACAGCTATCAATTGCCATAATGCCAGATACAAGAAAAGTTGTGTTGGCAAGTCCTTTTTCAAATTTTTAAGAGACAAAGAAAGGTAAATTGCAATTGAAAAACTTCACTTTTTTGTGTTTATGTAGGCCTAAACTAAGACCGCTGCAGTGTTGTTAGTGTTAAAACAATCGGAGAGCGGCTTGAATGATTCATGTTATACCTATGTGCTAAATCCAAAACAGTTTGCTTGCTGACAGTTTACGTTCAACAGGTCGCTCACTGTTTACGTTATTGCTAGGTTGTTTGACTATATTTGTGCTTATATTTCAAAAGTAGATGTCAGATTGGCAGTTTGGCTTCGTCAAACTGCTTATGTTAACAAGTTAAATTAGACTAAGTCTGTTTTCTCCTCGTGATCAAATACTGTGCAAGATAACCCCTTACCTAGGCACAAAAATGGTCCTTGATCTGTTGTAATCCTTTTTCGTTTGAGAGTAAACGGGAAAAAAAATGTAATGTAGAAACTCAGTCCTTGTTCTGATCTGTGAATTTCTGCGCATTAGATCTATATTGCGTGGAATGTTGTAGTCTAGCCAGTAGGTTCTGATTGTTCTGTCTGATTAATTAATTATTTTCCATGAAGTGACTGATGTTATTAAGCCAGTGATGTGGGAGGTGAGAGGGTTGGGGGGTAAAGGGACACCTGAAATAAATTAAATTCACACTATTAGTGAAACATTTTGTTATTGTGCTTTATTGTGATTAAGTGATTGAATGACAGAGCTCTCTCTCTCACTCTCACTCTCTCTCACTCTCTCTCTCCCTCTCTCTCTCTCTCCCTCTCTCTCTCTCTCTCACGATTACGGATTTACAGTTTCGGATAAATGAAACAGTCTGTCATGCATATTTTAATTTTAAAATATCTATCGTTGATTAAAAAATAATAAATTCCAGGGCAGAAAACGAACCTATGACATACACACATAAGCAGCATAAAAGCACCTAATAAATGTCAATAAGTAAACATAAACAAAAACAATACCAAAAAGACAGCAGTAGCGGAATGTTAATAATAATGATGGTTAAAAGTTTGCAAACGTTGCCATAAAAATGTTCTTTTGCAATGGCATAGGCTCAATAAGTTACCACGCACAGATCATTCATATTGCAGATGGTGAAATATAGCCAGCCCGAGCAAAGGGAAATAATCCGTGAGAGCGTCTCGCATTTTTGTATAGGACATAATGGAAGTTCCCTCTCTTTCCGTAATAAGCTCTTTGATGTGGTCTTGAACTGCCTGTTACGCCCCGTTTTCTAATAAAACATTTTTCACAATCCCGAGGAGTGATCTCGGTTCATTGTTCTTTTCATTTCTGAAATAAAAAAGAACAAATTCGCATTTTTTTAAATCTTCGTTCTTTTCTCCGTTGTAAAAGACGAGAGGACGACGACAACAACAACAACAACGACAACAACATCAACAACAAAAACAACAGAGGCATTCGAAGTTATGAAGATACATGCGTGGAAGACTTGGCCAGGCAAGTAAACCTTTTGTTGCATTGACGTTCGATCGTTCCAGAATCTAGGAAGAGATGTTCGATCGTTCTAGAACCTAGACGAGTGAAAGATAGCGACGCTGTTGTGTATAGATCTATCTACAGTATACCATGCTCTTTATTTGGATCTGATGGCCATTTTTAGACTGGCCAAGAGCCTCCGGAAGGTGTTCAAGTGTGTACAAGGAAGACATGATGTATTGACATGTTTGCGCAGCTCCATGCCAAAATCATGCTCATTGAACAACGCTATCAGCGGTTTGTGCACATTAAACACGTCCAATATAACGATGTTGAAAAAACAGATCGTTCGTTACCCGGAACAGAAAAAAGGGAACTAAGAAGGGGGGGGGGGGGGGCCCCCAAGTAAGCGCACGGGGACCAAGTTATTCAGAATTTCTGAATTCATTGAATGTGGAGTTAACGTAACAGAAAACTCAAAAGCCATCGATTTTTTTCAAAGCATCAACTGTATTTCGTGCGCCTCGAACATGTCTCCATGTAATTGTGCGCTAGACAAGTGGATATGAAATTTTATTTGGGCTATAATGCATTCAAATGAATCAACGCCTAGCATTCCGCAAAATTGTAGATATAGGAGATGTGTTTCCATGGGATCGCAGCTTGCCGATTGCCTAACATGAAAAGTGCCCTGATATTAGAATTGAACTGGATTTCTAAATGCGGCTGACACATTGCAAATAAAAGACACAGAATAGTCATTGGTTATATGTATAATGATATGTAATAGCTTGTGTGGGATTCTTTTCGTTGCAAAGCACTCCGTGTAATTGCAGCTTGCCGATTGTTTAATATGAGAATTACACTGATACCTGATTTTAACTGGAATTCTAAAGGCGGTTGACACATGGAAACAAAAGACAAAGAATATTCAAGGTTATATATATATATTTATTATGTATAATAACTTGTTTGGAATTCTTTTTGTTGCAAAACACTCCGTCTCCCTACCCATCCACAAAGATTGGGTATTTTGTCACTACAAGGTCAGATGTGACTCCATTATTTTTGGATAAGACCTTGTCAGCGGAGGCAAAATGGTAGTAGGAGAGGAGGGAGAGAAGAGGGGGGGGGGGAAGTGGGGGTTGGTTGAAAGGTCGTTTTCATAACAGCTCTTGAAACGCCTCTAGCGTCCTGGTATCACACGGCTGACGTGGCTAAGGTCAAGACTGGCCAGTAGGCTGGCCACATCGTAATGAAAGACTTTTGCAAAGCAAAGTAAGGACACGGTTGTTTTGCTTTAGATTTCTGTACGATGTGGTCAGAGAAGGAGAAATGCTGTAGACGCGGCTGGAATATATAATAATGAATCGATGTAAATATATGATGATGAATCGATATGAATCGTTTTTTTATGGCGCTTTACCAGCTGCGAGAGCTGCTCGTGGAGCTGGAATTGTGTCGGTGGTCCTCTTTTACCGTGTCTGATGTAAATGAGACTTTGATGAGCCTGACTTTGGCAAATTATCATTGTTGTGCTATGAAATGAAGTAAAATTTGTACCTCGTGAAAAGGTGAAAATTGCTTGTCGCTATAGTAGCCACACACCAAAAAAATATGTTGTTGTTTTTTTAAATTTTAGTTTGATAGAGGTATTGAAAATATCCTGATGTGAAGAGAGGACCACATGCACAATAAAAGAGAGAGGGATTTAGAGAAGAGTTGGCAACACCGCTTTCGCCGTTATACCCCTCAAACTCTATCTCCATTCAACTTCTCCAAAAACTCACACAACAAACTTGTGCACTGCGTGCTTCAGAAGAAAAAAAAAGAAGAAGAAAAAAAAAGAAGAAGAAGAAAGGAAAAGCACATACTAGCAGCCCACAAAAAAAAAAGACACGGCGTAGACGAAAAATAAAAGTGGACGGACGACGTAAACCAGAAGACTTGCCAGAGAGAAGGTGGAGTAAATAAGAGCTAGATCAAAATCTGTTTTCATCCGCGGCCCATGCGCGCCGACAAGTCCAATACTTCTGCTGGACAAACGGCCAGAGCAAACAAGCCTACCCTGATACAGCCAGAGGGACCTGGGTCGAACGTCATGAGTTGTCCCTCTTGGCTGCTTCCAGTCCTCCTCCCCCTTCCTCTCCCCCCCCCCCCCGCCCCTTTTCTGTGTATACTTTTTTCTGTTTTCTCTTCCTTTTTAATTTTTTTTGGGTGGAGGGGGTAGGTGGGTGTTCTTCGCTGCTCTCTCTTTTCTTCTGTTTGTTTGTTTGTTTGTTTCTTCTACATTTGGGTGGGGGAGGGGGAGGGAGGGAGGGTCTTCTTCTCTGCTGCTCGTGTTCGTGCTGTCCATTTTTTTCCTGAATGCTTTTCCTGTTCTACTACTTGTTCACTATCTTTCTTTCGGTTCTCCCTCTTTCGTCTTCTTCTTTGTGTTTGAGTTCTGCCTTTGGGGGGTGTACCTTTTTTCAATTTTTTTAAAAAAGGAGTGGTTTATTTTGGGATAGAGTTTCCTTAGGTTCTTCTTCTTATTTTTTAAGCTGCATTCCTTGTTTTTGTATTCTTTGTTTCTTTTCAGGGCTATGAAAGCGAGGGAGAAAGAAAGAAAAGAAAGAAAGAAAGATAAAGAAAGAACGAAAGATAGAAAGAAAGAACGAAAGAAAGAAAAAAAAGAAAGAAAGAAAGAAAGAAAGAAAAAGAAAGAAAGAAAGAAAGAAAAATATATAAAAAAAGAAAGAAAGTGTAAGGGAGGGAGAGAGAGAAAGAGAGAGAAATTGTATGCATGATGTGAACTTTTACCTCACCTTGTTTGAAGTGTTACTTTTTTACTTTTTTAAAATTTAAATGTTCATGGATTTAATAACTTTCCAATCATTTATCCATTCATTGAACTCTCTCGTCTTCAGCTTGTAATTCAAGCATGTTTAAAAATTGGTTTAATTGGCTTAATCTTGCTGTTTTTAAACGGAACGCCTCGCGTTTGTTTTTGTGAATACAGACCGGACAACTTATAAATACAAAAATTATTTCTCCATTCCCCTTCATTTTTTTTCATTGTCATTCTCCTATCAAATTATAATCTTGTTGTTTTGTTTACATTTGAAAAGAATATTCTACATTTTGTTTACAAAGTGACAACATGATAAAACCATTTTTATTTTCCCCTTTATTCTTCCTATTTTGTTCTTCCAAGGTCTCAGTGGGATGCAAATCTTTAACAAGTGGAGGGAATGGAAGGAGAAAGTGTAGCCTACGCACGAAAATATTTAAAATCTTATTTATTTATTTATTTATTTAATGTACTTATATAGCGCTTTTTCAGCTCAAGAGCTGCTCAAGGCGCTGGCCTATTCAGGATTTAACTCAAGCCGCCCGAGGTGCCAACTTGCAGCCTTTGGGCGAACCGTAATAACGCCCCAGACAACTGAGCACAATCCTGGGCAGCCAGGGATGGGGGAGAAGGACATAGGTGCATGCTGGGTGTGTTCTTGTCACCGGCACTCACCCGTCTAGGACATGAGCGTCAGGATCTTTAAAGTCCGTTATGATGGAATGTATGCGACACAGACTAGACCTCGGTTTATACTCTCATCCGAAGGAGTAGGAAACGGGAGTAAAGTGTCTTTCCCAAGGACACAACACAATGCCCCGCCTGGGCTCGAACCCGGGACCTTCAGATCCGCAAGCCAAAGCTCTACCAGTAGGCCACCGTGCCTTCTTCCTTTGTTCCTCCACCTTTTCTCCCATCACTTTCTTTTAAATAAAGTGACTCACTGAACAACCGTTTCTTCCTTTTGTTTTCCACAAGAACGTCTCAAGGAGAATCAACAGAATCATCAAACCAAGGGTAGAGGGAGGAATTAAGGTGCATGAAAACCATTTCCGTTTTTTTTTTCTCCCCCTTTTTCTTTCAAATAAAGTGACCATCTTAACATCCTTCTGCTCCTTTTTGTCCACAAGAAAGTCTGAAGGGGACGCAATCATTAAAGAAAGGAGGACACAAAGGTCTCCAAAATAAACCTCTTACTCCGACCCGCGTCCACCTTGGAAGATGGCCCGTGTTTGTTGACAGAGATGGGCCGTTGTGAGATCAGCAGTGTTGTTGTCGTTGTAATGGGTAAACGTTGAAGAAAATAAAATTTGAATGATGACGAGTTTGCAGGAAAAGAAAAAAAAACAGAAAGAAGGGTGGAATGATGAAAGAAAGAAGACGAAAAACCGGAAACGGAAGAGATAATGAATTGAAACAAAAGAAAGGGGCAGAGATGGGTTATTTAGAGGTCAGCGGCGGTTTGTCTTTCCCAGCTGGTAAACTTTGAAAACTAGAATAAGCCCATTGGATGCTGCCATTGTTGTTGTTGTTATTGTTGTTTGCAATAGATAAACGTTGAAGAAAAAAAAGAAACAGAAGAATGAGAAGGAGCAAGGAGAAAGAGGTGGAATAGAACCAAAAACAAGGGATATGGAAGAAGAAGCAGAAGCAAGAAAACGAAAACATTGGGTAGGTCGGATTTGGTGTTGCAGTCGTTGAAAATGAGTAAACTTTAAAGAAGAAGAAGAAGAAGAAGAAGAAGAAGGAGAAGTAGTAGTAATAGTAGTAGTAGTAGTAGTAGGTAGTAGTAGTAGTAGTAGTAGTAGTAGTAGTAGTAGTAGTAGTAGTAGACATGAGCCGATAGAATGTCAACTTTGTTGTTGAAAATGGGTAAACTTTTTTAAAATAAGAAGCATACAGAAGGAAAAGGAGGAGCAGAAGAAGAAGAAGTTGCAACTATGACCATCGGAGCTACCCAGGTTAGTTCTGGAACTGACTATACATAGTCATGCTGGCCAGTACCGCGCTTGAAATTGAGGAGTACAGATGGTTTATATTCAGGGAAGGGAAATTTATTTTAAAACACGACATTTTATCGATAACGTCCAAACTCCTCACCACTCTTGTCAGTCGCCCAGGCCCAGTGCAAATAGAGAGGACCGATCAGATTCTGGGCCTTCGGGCCATTTTCGATTCCCAATTCCAGCACTGCGTCATCAGATTATCGCTGTCATAAATCTCATCCATCCTTCTCTTCTCCCCTTCCAGCCCCCCCCCCCCCCTCCCTCCTCCCTCTCTCTCTCTCTCTCTCTCTCTCTCTCTCTCTCTCTCTCTCTCTCTCTCTCTCTTTCTTTCTCTCTGATTCCTTGCCTCTGTGAATGCCCGCTGTCTCTGTGAATTTCTGCTGATTCTCTGTCTGTCTTCCTGTCTCTTTGTTTCGCTCTCGATGTGCCTTGTCTGTGTGTGTATCTCTTTCTGTTTGTCTGTCTTTCTCTATTTCTACCTCTTCCCCAAGTGGGGGTGTCGGGGGTTTCAGTATAAATAGTATCCCCACTTTCTGGAAATGTAGTGCTTTAAATTCCCACTGTCGCTGTCTTTCCTTTTTCTCATTCTTACTCTATTCTATCAATCTACTATACTATCTTCTTCTTCGCTAGACCAGTCACCTACCTTTTTTCTTGAAAACTCTTCCGGGACAAAACTCCTCATTTGTGTGTAAGGTCTGTTGGATCAGCTAGGGGAATATTGGACACTTTCTGCCAGGTGGTCACTGGGGCTTCCTATGATGTTATTCTTTGGCAGTGTAGGCATTTTATATGTATGTGTTTTGTTGATATTTTATAATGATGTTTGTATTCTGTTTTGTTTTTGTAAACGTGGGTTCGATAAATTAGAGTATAGCCTCATCGTCCCCTGTGTAGGATGTCTTTATTGTAAAGTGACCGGCTTGTGGAGTGCGTTCGGTGTTACCACTAGGGTTGTTTCGGCCGATCTTTTATGCGAATCAGGGGTGAGTCCTCTTTCAACGAAGTTGTGGTTTTGATTTTTTGGTCCTGATTTGGCTCGGAAGAGTCCGCTGGACCTAAAGCAATAACCATGTAATGTAACGTAATGTATTTCTACCTCTCTCACCGGCTCGCTCAGAACATCTGTCTCTAGACCTACCTCTTTTACCTTTTCACTCTGTACCAGATTTTAACCGCCTAACTGGCTTTTTTCTTTATGTCAAACGGTCTAATTCCCAAAAGAGAAACTGTCGCAAAACTAAAGCGGACAAACACTTTATATGAGTAATGCAAGACATACCGCCACGGCGATTTCTTTCATTTACTTGATTAAAACAATATTTTGAAGTTTATTGGTCATTGCGGGTAATATTTCGGTTGTCTTCTTTACAAACGCGCGGCAAACGCAAGTGCAGCACCAACAAGGACATGGAAAAACAGGACCTGTTATTGCCTGCCGGGTGTATTTGTGTATCACAGGGTACTCATTCGTCTAGGAAATGAGAATCAGGATCTGTAGAATCCGGGCCATGGTATACTTGCGTGCACGTAATAAACATCGGTTAAGACTCTAATCCTTTGAAGATGTTGCCGCGATGATGATGATGCTTGTTGTTGTTGCTGTTGATGATGATGATGATGATGATGATGATGATGATGATGATGATGATGATGATGATGATGATGATGATAGCTGCGACAACGGCTCCGATAGTGCAGATGATCCATGCGTAAGTCTTTTCCGACTATTTCCTGTCTGGTCTTGGCAATCTCGTAGATCTGACCTTGCGTGATGTTGGTCTAACTAACGGAATAATCCACTCGAAGGGCATAAGAGGTTAAGAGTCCGCAATTGTGGTGGAATTGGTTCCATGCTACATTACCATTTAACTGACATGTATTTATGTATGTATGTAATGAACCATTGGACATTTTGTGTATGTAGCCTAGTCTAGATGCATTACTAATATAATTACCCCCCAAAAGGTTAGAGCATTCGCCGGGCACGCACGATGACACAGGTTCGAATCCCGTGATGGGCGAGATAAAAGTGGTCATTTTCACTGTCGGTATTTGCAGTAGGATTGCTCTGGTGGTTCAGTGTTCAGTTAGGTCTCTCCACCCTCTTCCCTAGGATGGTTCATTCCGTCTGCCACATCGCAAATGGCTTCAATGTTCATTCCAATTGCTGCAAGTGTGCGTCTCTGGCGCCTAGGCTTGAGTTAGATCCTGTATCGGCCAGCGCCTTGAGCAGCTTTTTGAGCTCAAAAAGCGCTCTATAAAAACTGATTAAATAAATTTAAAAAAACAACAATTAAGAACGATTAAATACATTTAATTACAGTTAGTTACAGTTAACTCAATTCCTGTGTACCAATTTTACAGTAATTTTCATTTGAAAATAATAGGTCTATATGAATTGGGATGAGGTAGGGGAGGGTGTTCGTGTGTGCGGGAGGGTGGGTGGGTGAGGAAGAGTGTGAAGGAGACGGCATTTTCGGCGGGGTCTCATTTTTCTTCATTTATGAGGGCAGTGCTAGTCCTACACTACTAGGTAAAAAGTTTGGATGGCAGTGAACACGCAGTGACAAAATTGATTGTTAAAATATATTGCCGTGTGCCTGAGAGATTCCTCCACCAAGGAAGGTAGGTCCATCGCATAGGCGCAGGTAGAAAATAAATTAGTTGTGTCAACAAGTAGTCACGGTGTCTAGAAATTTACTGGGGACCGCAGTTCCGAGCGGACACCCTATGGGGACTTTTCTATAATTTTAGCGGTGTAGAAGTTTGGCCTGGGTGGAGTTGGGTCAATTGTAATGAGGACGAAGAGGAAGAGGACGGTTAAGTGTTTGCAGCGAGAAATGTTAAAGTGATGATGATGACGACGACGACGATGATGATGATGATGATGGTGATGATGATGATGATGATGATGATGATGATGATGATGATGATGAAGATGTAAAAGTATTGCGGTGGGTAACGGTGATGGTTAATATTTCTAAGAAGAGGAAGCCGTGGAGATAATGAGAGTGATGCTGATGATTAAGGCGATAACAAGTGGAGGAGAATGTTGATAGGTAACACCAAAGAGCTTATTACGGAAAGAGGGGGAACTTCCATTATGTTCTATACAAAAATGCGAGACGCTCTCACGGATTATTTCCCTTTGCTCGGGCTGGCTATATTTCATCATCTGCTATATGAATGATCTGTGCGTGGTAACTTATTGAGCCTATGCCATTGCAAAAGAACATTTTTATGGCAACGTTTGCAAAAACCAAACTTTTAACCATCATTATTATTAACATTCCGCTACTGCTGTCTTTTTTTGTTTGTTTTTGTTTATGTTTACTTATTGACACTTATTAGGTGCTTTTATGCTGCTTATGTGTGTATGTCATAGGTTCGTTTTCTGCCTTGGAATTTAGTATTTTTTAATCAACAACAGATATTTTAAAATTAAAATATGCATGACAGACTGTTTCATTTATCCAAAACTGTGTAAATCGTGGGAGGCACGGTGGTCTAATGGTAGTACTTCGGCTTGCGGATCGGAAGGCCCCGGGTTCGAGCCCTGGCCGGGCCATTGTGTTGTGTCCTTGGGAAAGACACTTTACTCCCGTTTTCCTACTCCTTAGGATGAGAGTATAAACCGAGGTCTAGTCTGTGTGTCGCATACATTCCATCATAACGGACTTTAAAGATCCTGACGCTCATGTCCTAGACGGGTGAGTGCCGGTAACAAAAACACACCCAGCATGCACTTGGTCCTTCTCCCCCAACCCTGGCTGCCCAGGATTGTGCTCAGTTGTCCGAGCGTCAGACCTTGCGCCCAAAGGCTGCGGGTGGGCGTCTCGGGCGGTTTGAGTTAGATCCTGGTAAGAGCGTGGACTAGTAACTGTGATAATAACTGTAATTGTAACTGGAATAAAAAAAATATAATTTTGCACATCGGGAACGCAGTTTTGGTGCATTAGATGGAATGTGTTGCAATAGGGCGGTTCATCAAAACTGTGAACACGACCCATGGAGGATATGTAGGGAAGTGGTGATGGAAGGTTCTGTGGGGAGAGAATTCACCAGGGACGCAGGAATGTCCTTTAATTAGCATCTTTGATCTGAAGGGCGGTGTGCGACATGAAATAGGCGCTGCCATGGGACTGTGCTCGGCTCTGTTCTCTGCCTGTGTTGTGCCCACAATTACTGTTTGCCGCATTGTGCAATCAATTCTGCTTTTGTGTGTGTGCAGATTCTGTGTTTTGCAATGCTCTGCTTGTGTTTGTGTTTGTGGGGATGTGTGTGTGTGTGTGTGTGTGTGTGTGTGTGTGTGTGTGTGAACAGTACAGCTTGTGATTGTGTGAACAGAACTGTGTGTGTGTGTGTGTTCGTGTGTGTGTGTTTGTGTGTGTGCGTATGCAGAATCTGTGTTTTACAACATTCTGCTTTGGTCAACAGATTTTGTATTTGCTTTCTTTCATCTAGGCTTTCTGTTTCGGTTGGTGGGCAGAATTTGAGTTTGTCGGTTTGAGCAACGCATTCTGATTTCGTCTACAGAATATGTGTTTGTCGCATTTGTGCAATGCATTCTGCTCGTGTGTGCAAAATTAGTGTTCGTCAAATTGTGCAAAGATGTTCAATCCAGTATACACTATGTAGTTGTGTGTGTATGTTTGTGTGTGTAGGTGTGTGTGTGTGTGTGTGTGTGTGTGTAGAATTCGTTTTTGAGTGTGTCGTACGATGCAGAGTTGTAATTAATACGGGCAGAACTCATATAAATTCAGTTTGAGTGTGCAAAATACAATTAGCCTATATTTACTTATTGAGCAAGTTTACTAATTCTGGTTTGTTTCATTCCCTAATGTTATCTGCAGTAAAATTCTTCCAGCATAGTTCCTGTTAGGGCTTGTTTCCCATCCGTATGAAAGTTTTGTTGTTGTTTGTAATTGAATCAACAACGTTTAAGGGTTTTTGGGTTTTTGAACGTTAGGACAACATCAGCTTTACGAAGTCATAAACATATTTTAATACATACGTATTGAATGACTTACGTTTAGACGGGTTTTGGCAGCGCGGCTGTTGGACTTGGCATGTTGTTTTTCAGACCTCTAAAACACTTTTTATATCTTTCGTAAAGCCGTATTTGTCTGAGTTTCTTGTAAAACAACAACAAGAACAACAAAACATCATCATCATCATCATCATCATCATCATCATCATCATCATCATCATCATCATCATCATCATCATCATCATCAT
This sequence comes from Oncomelania hupensis, assembly GCA_036898135.1. Taxonomy (NCBI): domain Eukaryota; kingdom Metazoa; phylum Mollusca; class Gastropoda; order Littorinimorpha; family Pomatiopsidae; genus Oncomelania; species Oncomelania hupensis. The sequence goes on along the minus strand of CM072511.1, from coordinate 54,219,977 downwards.
CATCACCATCATCATCATCAGCAGCAGCAGCAACAGCAGCATTATCATCACCACCAGCAACAACAAATTCTATGACGCACACTTGAAAACGTTCTTGGATCGTAATTGAATCAATAATGCGAGATGAAATGATGAAGGCGATGAGCTAGTTCTCCATGCTCTAATTCCTCAGCCAGTGTAAAGAACAAAACAACCAACAAACAAAAAACATTTCTTAAAAGCATGATGGAATAGAGGACAAAAAATAAGATAGTGAAGAACGCATAAGCATTTCACAGGGGAGCTCTAAACTGCAATGTCCCTGACAAGACGAATGTGGTTTATTAGAAATGGGCGAACTTAATTTTAGAAACAGTTTTTTCAAAATAATAATTTGGAAAAACAAATTAAAAGTAAATGGTCTGTCATTCATTAGGATTTGTCTGCATTGGCTGATCTTGAAGAGCTTTCTAAGCCGGAAATTACGAACCATGACAATAATACCATCGAAAATAAGCTTACCCATAAATATAAACATAATTATAAGGAAACATTTACCAACTAATTAACAAGACTGAACATTTCATGTTAAATAAATTTGTTATCTCCATGGTTTTGCATCATCTCATTAAAGTAATGGAGTGTGATATTTTAGACTAGAAAATACATTTATTATTTTGAAGCTTGATTAAAAAGGCCAGAGGAAGAATAACATTAAGGTCTTATTTTACTTGAAAGCACAGCAGTCTTAGTGCGGAACCTCCTTTCATCCAGCACATTTCCTACACAACAAAGCAGCGAAAACACAAAATGTTTTACTGGGTTCCGTAATTAAGATATTCAGTTAGAAAATGTTGATTGTTGGTTGGCGAGGTGAGATGGTAGTCTCCAATTCAATTCAATTCTTTCCATTTTATAAAATTACAAAAATTAACTACTAAAATGATATTAGAGGACAACAGCAAACAAAATATGGCAACACAACACATTTTGGAAATGTATTCAAGTTCTCTGATCCACATTATAAATACAATGAGAAATCATCCGATTTAAAGAAAACAATGAAAACAACCAGAATCAAGGTATTCTGCTCGAACACGGGAAGTAATTATTCTAAACGCTAATCATTTCATACAGGCAACAATTCCTCACTCCATACAGTTCTTACTCCGCATAACATATGTCAGATAAACATGTCGTACAAATATTCACTGCCTACTTACACATGCACGCACACACACACACACACACACACACACACACACACACACACACACACACACACACACACACACACACACACTAAATAAATAAATAAATAAGGCAATACTAATAACTAAGAACCATACCATTTCCCACTCAGCGTATCTGAGCCTGCTAAGGCAAAAGCCAATGCAATAGTCTACAGATTGTTATCAATGTGCGGAGTCTGCATCAGCAGGCTCCGACACTGTCGTCTACACACTATTATATCGTGATTGCTGGTTATAGTGGGATATTTAGAGACATTGTTATGTACAAGAAATATTTCCTATATTAAAACAATAATCTTGCAGTTCAGAAAGTCACTGATAATACTCTTAGTTAGTTGCAATTTTTTATATTCCCTTTTCCAGGGAATCCATTAGCAAGCAAGGTATTAAGAGACAGCCATATGAACGGGAAACCACTCCTAAATAAATAAATAAATAAATAAATAAATAAAATCCTAAATCTCGACTCCCGCAGCTCAAAAAATCCGCAAATACTCAGTATACAGTGAGCTGATTTTTTTCCCCAGCCCTGGATCTTTCTGACTAGACCGCATCCGCCATTTGCCCCATTGTTGGTCCACCCTAGCTCTGACAGACGGCCTTTGATGATTGGTCTGCCTGAATGCCACTGACAAGAGGACGCCACTGATTGGCTGCATCCATTGGCGCCAGTCTTTTCCAGCTTTTATGGGAGACTAGAGTGGAAAAAAAAAAGACGAGATAGTCTTGGTTCCCCTAGCATTAGACGACTCTCGATTATGGGTAGTGTACACGAGAAAGAGAGAGAGAGAGAGAGAGAGAGAGAGAGAGAGAGAGAGAGGAGTAGGATGGTCGGGTGGATGGGTAGGTGATGGAGGGAGGAGGATGGGTCTGGCAAAAAGCAATGAAGCGCAAAAGTGGAGTAAATTGATAGACTATAATTATGTACTTTTAACGTAAAAAAATAATCTTCTTCTCTTTAGTTAATAGTCATATTATAATCACGTCGGCTAAAGTCACCCAACCCTACTATCAGTATTAGCCTAACACTATTCTCCTTAGAGGTACTGCATTTTTTCGCCTAAAGAAACTATCACTAAATTTTCTCTCACTATTACCGTATAGCTAAATGTGCTCTCTCTAATATTGCATTCCTAAATATTGTATCTCTAGGGCTGCATAGCTAAATATTATCTCTCTAATGCTGCATTGCTAAATATTATATCTCTAGGGCTGTATAGCTAAATATTATCTCTCTAATGCTGCATATCTAAATATTATCTCTCCACTGGGGTATAGCTAAATACTATCTCTTTACTGCTGTATAGGTAAATATTATGTCTCTACTGCTCTTTAGCTAAATCGTAGGTCTCTATTGCTGTATCGCGAAATAGTATAACTCTACTGATGTATAGCTAAATAGATCTCTCTACTGTTGTATAGCTCAAATATTAACTTACTACTCTTTGCCCTTACAACCCCTAGCTTCCTATCCATAAATTCTGGGTCTCTGAGGTAAGGTTCGAAACACCCATAGTGATTCCATCCGAACATCATTCTGATCAACAGACGCCCGCACTTAGTCCAACATGCTATACAATTACAATACTCCTCACTTTTAAACAGCATTTTTAAAAAAGGGGGTGACTGTAGCGGCTCCCATCCTCTCGAATGGAGCGCTGCGCTGTTGAGAGGTTTTCAACGCCAAATGTGGTTGACAAATGTGCAGTCGCCGTAATAAGGAGGAATAAAGAAAATGGATGCATCTTGACGTGCTGAATATGAGACGTCTTGAAAGGTCACTTTTACCCAGCAAACTAAAATTGAAAAGACATATAGAATATTTACATGTAATACAGAAAGCTATCAAAAGTTATCATTTATTGAAAATTATGAGCAGACAAAATTGGGGCCAAGGTGTATAAAAATTACAAATTTTAGACAGTAAAGCAATACAATAAGCGCTAAGGGTCCCAATTCATTATTTTAAAAAAACCTGTAGAGGCATATATACTTGCAGGTGTTACTCCAGTTGATGAATGGTGAAAGTCATCATGTGCCAAATACATAGTAAGAGCAGGTGCAGTTCACAACAGTACTGACGAAGAGCTGTTCATCCGATCTGAAATAGCTTTTCTGAAACAGGCTCAAAAGGTGCACTCTTTCCAAACAATAGGTACCTTTACGAAACATCTTATTAAAACAGATTTAATACCTATTGAAAATTTACAACAACCAAAACATTTCACCAGTACCTACCTGAGAAATTGAAAAGGCAAATTATGATATTCATTATTGTAATGTAAATAGAATCATAACACGCACTTCATGGCGGTTTAAGCACATCATATGTATGAAAAGTATTATGGACACTTAAAAATATATACCGATGGATCTGTTTTTTGAAAGAGATGAAGCAGAATCAGCGTTTGTAATACCGGATTTTAATATATCAGAATCATATTATTTGGGTAAAGGATATTCCATTTTCACTGATGCAATAATTTCGATATTAATGGTTCCTAATAACATTTATACTCTCTATATAAGTATATTTAGTATAGTTATATGTGTAGATTCTATGTCTGCTTTACAGGCACTGAAATCACATTGTCGTGTTGAATGAAAAGAAATTATTTGAGAAATTATAAATATTATTAATGGTTTGATAACTAACGGTACTCGGGTGAACTTTTGCTGGATTCCATCATATTGTGGATTTCTTTATAATGATTGGGCTGATCGTGCTGCAAAACGTGGTGCTCCTAATATTAAATCACAGGCAATAATAATACCGTTATCGTAGAAAGAAATTCAAAACTCGATAGAAAATAAATTTGTGAATGCGATTAAATTCAATTTGAATTATGATAAACCTTGTGAAATTATCAGATCAGTTTTAAGCATGGCACATAGAATAATACTAAACTGGATTAAAACAAAATATTGTAAAAATGTGAACTGCATTTGTAATGAAACTGTATCTTTAAAGCATGTTTTACTTGAATGCAGTTATATTCGTCTTTTTTTGCCAACTGATATACAAATTATGAGTTATATTACTAACCTCCGTCTTGATGTGAGCGTTAGATTAGCGAAAGCTTTCATTGATTCTCCAGTATCTCGATATATTTAATGTGGTGTGTGCTTGCGCACGTATGTGTGCATGTATGTGCGTGCGTGCGTGCGTGTGTACGAGTGTGTCTTATCATTTCAATGAAGAAGACGCTAATAAAATAAAAACCACTTTTACCCAGCCCCGATCATCTACTGTAATGGTACACAACGTCCGAGCAGAGAAGTACACAGACTATAAGAAGCTTTTAGATGCACGAGCGCCTGTTTCCACACTTAAGCTTGGGTACCTTGCAAAGGCTGTGATGAGGTCCAACGACCTGGAGAATGTACATTTAAACCTGACCTCCTGAGAAAACACCTTCAATGGACTAAGATGTTTGACAGGTAACAAGTTTGCAGGCTGCACTGCTTATAAGGTAAACGAGCGAGAGAGAGAGAGAGAGAGAGAGAGAGAGAGAGGGGGGGGGCACCTCTCTTTTACCAGAGTAGTTTTATGAGGGCGTTTCAATGAAGAACCAGGCACCAAATTACGGAATAGGGTGATTGTTATACGGTGTTTGCAATGCTCATATGCCTAACTCTTTCTGCTAGTTGGGAGATCAAATCAACTGTGCAAAACAATTTTCCCCAACTGTCTGCCAGCTTAATATTTTCACTGATGTACTAAAACATGTGCATTTTTATAAGAGCAATGCACCTCATGACGTGTCTTCTGTTGAATGTTGTCAGGGAGGTTGACGGTGGTTGTAATGTTTTAGTGGTTTGATAGCCAACAGTCGAAAACAAAAATCATCCAAAGGGAATTAAGTTGCGCACTGCATCATGTTTCAGCATATTGCCTTGCCAGAAAGAAGGTAAAGTGTACAGCAAAGCATGTTAACTAGCAACGAATTCCATTGTAATGTGGAGTTGAAAATCTCGACTGCGTCCTGCCGTTCTTTCACGATGCACAAAATACATAACCATCTAGCTCTAAACTGTTTGAAATCTACCTATAGAAATCGAGATTACATTACAGAATACAAAATGGAATACAGAATACTTCATTGTTCTCATAAACATTACAAGGATATTTCTGTGCAGTGTCCCTCTGCATACATGAAATTATTATAGCAACATAAAATTGAAAAATAAAATAATATAGATATTTACAGTGACTAAAAGCTTGTCAACAATTACACTATCACATATACAGGATAACTATTTTCTACTACGCCCACACACTCACACTCACACACGTCCTCAAAGACAGTTCAGACCCACTTCAAATTTAAACAAAGCACATCTTTAGATATGATGCGACACTCACGACTTAAACTAATTTTGTTTTAAAAGAAGTAATCAACTGCACCACTATTGCGGCAGAGTGGTAGGTTATCTAATAGTTTGAAATACATGTATTGACACATACTCTACATACTCAAGATAGCTAACTTCTGTAATTTTAACAATTATTGCTAACCTGTATAATTGTGTCATATCATGTAACTGATAAGTTGAATGGCAATAACGTTTCTGCATGGTATGTTCTGTTCTTATTCGGGGTTCGCTGATATTCGGAACAATGGAACAACAGTACCAAAAACCACCAACCCCCACTCAACGTGGCAGAAGAGTGTGGGCTTCTGCACTCAGACAGCACATAATCTTGACTGAGCCGTTTGTTTTCTGACCAATGTACTTACGGGCCAGTCCCTGACCATTTATTTCCTTCCTCTGATTTATATATTTTTTTTGCATTTTTTCCTTTCTCGCTGGATTCCTCTTTAGGACCCCATCGAATCTTCCATTAGTCCATGATGGAGGAGGAGCATGAGGTGAAGGAGAAAAAGATTTAGCACTTTGTGGGGTTAACCAAAAAATCTAAAGGATTTGAAGACGGTTGACTGCTAGACTTTTTGTAGATGACGCCAAACCGGACCTAATGTTACGCAGGTAAAAGTGGCAAAATGTGTAGAACGTACAATATTTCGAGATGAAACTCTTCAAACGCCGACTGACTGACTTTTAGTTTCAATTTTTTAGAAGACTTTTATTTAAAGTATTTGCATTGATAAAATCATTTTGACTCCCGTCTTTTCACTGATAAAATAATTTTAGACTTCCGACTGTTACCAGCGCTTTAAGATTTTTATTTGGAGATTATATTGCATTTTCTGCTACTTTTAAAGTTTACAATGTAAGTTTTTGGTGAACTTCCAAAGCTAAAGAATTGAGCTACCTCTTAACATCTGACCAAATTATACTTACAGGGCGTCGAGGTTATAAAATTTGACGGCTTTAGCACCGAGGGTGAAAGTAAATATTTTTAATCTATGTAAGCGTGTTTCATTGCATTATAACATAATAAACGCATTCTTTTGGTTGTCGAAAGAGATGGAGACAAAATGTTTTTTTAAAAGGATATGTAGCCGATGCTTTCTTTGGTAGGCCGGAAATGGATGGATGAAAAGAAAAGGAACGTAGACTATTTACTTACTACTAATCTACCTCAGCAAAGTGGGCAATATAAAAATGTCAGTCCCTCTTAGCAGTATGATTAATCTGGTGGTTCAGTGTTGATATAGGTCCCTAAACCCTTACCCTCACCCTTTCCCTGGGATGCTTATACTGTTCTGGTATATGGCCATGTTACACTCGGTTTGATGTTGGTGTTTTCTATCAGTAGTGGATTCAGCCCCAATGCTGAAGTACTATGAAGTTTTCCACTTTTATTCAGCACACATCAACAACTGCATACAATCGCCTTTTCACCCTTAACTTTTTACTTTCCAACTCACTATCAACAATTCTCCTCTACCCACACACAGGGCATCCATTTTATTTTTTTTTCTCATTCGAGATGACGACAGGACGTTCTAGAAATGACGCATTACAACCAATCAGCATTAAAGATCGTCATCACTGACTTACGTCATACATCTCTACACATACCCGGAGCGTTCTCTCACTTCGACACCCATCGGGAAATTTCTATCGAGAGTAAACACGCAGATCCAGAGAATTCTCCAATAATATCGCCTCACGGAAATTATCAACGTTATACAAAGCCTCTCCTAACGACAATGCAAACTCAAATCAAAGGTAAATAAACTCCATCATTGAATACTTTGCAAATCGAAACGATTAGATCTATCGTGCGCGCTTCAGATATACTACCATTCGCGTTTCAACGTAACAGGCCAATTGTGGGTTTGGACGTTAAACTTCAATGTCCGTTCATTCATTCACTTCAGCAAGACTCCATCTGCCGTACTTTTTCTTTCACTGACCCAAAGTGGACCAAACAGGAAAAGGAACACGTGCTATTCTAGCTAGTACTTCAAGATGACTTCATCTAATAGCAGTATGCTACTACTCCCAAAAGCAGACCGGACGGAAAGTCACATGAACTGTTATATGATACTATTTCAACGAAACTTTCCCTAAATCAACCCTCTGCTACTACTACAACTGCGCCGTCTATTTTCTGTAAGTAGTAGTAGTAGTAGTAGTAGTAGTAGTAGTAGTAGTAGTAGTAGTAGTAGTAGTAGTAGTCTTACTGCCGTGCTGTCAGTTAATGCCATTCAAAAAAACCGACATAACAGGCCCCACGATCTCCTTCCTGGGTCTTCATTTTGGAGAAGGAGAGCTAGAGAAGAATAAAAAGCCATCTTGGATAGTTTCCGGCCGGTTGGGAGAGAAGACTGCAATCTGGGTACCGAGATTTTTCGCATGGCTGCCAGTGATAATTGAAGCTAGGACAGAAGCCAAGCAGTCGTTGCCCATTCTCGGACTTCAACGGATGAGGCGAGGTAGTGAGGTTGTTTATCGTCCCCTCGTTGCTAAGTTCAAAAAGAGAAGCCAGGCCGATTGTGGTTGGACACGCTCGGATATAGCGAATGAAGAGACCCAGTCAAGTCGTCTCCCCTCACTGCAAGGTGAGAAGCTAGCATGCAGCCTTCCCCCAGGCTCAGGCCCTGCCAATGAGGAGAGATAGTGGCATCGGTGCTCTATCGTTCTTGTAGCTGCTAGAGGCCAAAGAGAAAACAGTAAATCATTGCCAAGACAGATCTCGCGAGTTAGGCAAAGGGGTACAGTTGTCTAATGTCACCTTATTGCCAATTGCACATAGAGAGAAACCAGCGTTAGTTGCCTAGGCTCGAACCTGGCGAATGAACAGAAGAGGTAAATTAAGTGATCAAACGTCTCTTCGCCGCTAGGACCAAGAGGATAGGTCCGATGTTAGTTGTCCAGGATCTGGACTCTCTGGAACGAAGTTTTTAAAAAAAAAAGTTAAGTTGGTTGACGTCTCCTCGCTGCTTTGGACAGTGCGAGAAACCAGCCGTTCCCAAGATTCGGCTCTCGCGAATAATGCGAGGAAGTAAAGTTGTTTAGCGTTTTCTCACAAGTATAAGACGGGAATTGTTCCTCCGTTATGAACTAATACTCGATTGAAGTCTACGCAGAAATATATGCTTTGTTGTTTAAAATTGTCTCCGACGTTAGAGATTATAAATAAGCTTATTTCATGCGAACTAATAAAGCAGTCGCGCACTGCGCTGATTCAGTGTCGAACTGAAAAATTTCAATGAAAAGCTACAATATCTGTTTGTATTTATTGTTTTATTTTATTTTGGAGACCCTCACCTGCACCATCAATTGTAAAGTGAATATTGTGGCATTCTAAATTAAGTATTTTGTGAATTGAATAATGTGTTAATTATTGTGTATATTCATTGGTTGACATCTCTCTCTCTCTCTCTCTCTCTCTCTCTCTCTCTCTCTCTCTCTCTCTCTCTCTCTCTATATATATATATATATATATATATAAAATATATATATTGCATAAATTATCCTTTTCGTAAATCACTTCCTTGTAATAAATCACGCGCTCGTCGCTTCTGGTTCCTTAGATCTTCTTCTGATAAATATTTGTTTTCCATTATTACCGGGTACGAGTTATCTTCCTATCCCCGTTCTTTAATAATAATGGTATTAATATGATCTTAATAATATGATATTAATAAAACAATCGAACTCAAAGCGCGGCGATCTGAAGAGATCGCTATTACGGAAGGCGAAAGAGAAATCAATGTTACTGTTGAAATTTAGATTGACTGCATCCAATACCATTATTGAAGGGAGGGAGGAAACCGGAGTACCCGGAGGAAACCCTCGGTGTCCTAAAAAGTCTCGTCCCTAAGTCACGTTAAGTTCGTCCCATGCGAGGTTCACACCATCGACCTTCGGAATAAGAAACCAGCACCCTATCAAGTGTTCTACCAAACCACGCCATTGTCATTTCTGTGTCAATCTCCTAGCTCCTCCACACACATTCTCTCAACACTCTCTCTCTTTCACACACACGCACGCGCGCCTTTAACACCACCACCACCACCACCACCACTACCACCACTATCATCACCTCCATACGTATCTTCTTCTCCTACTAATCTGCACTGTTCGTCTCCTTGTTTTCGTCCACATTGGAACAGCCCCAATCATTCGTAGTGCGTCGTGGCTGTCTACGTCACCCGTCTCCTACATGTACACTGTCACGGACTTATTCCACGTAGTTGTGACACGCTGCCTTAGCAACAAACTACATCTTTCGGTTCCAGTGGAGTGGAGTAGCAGGATCAGTGTGACACGAGATCCAGGAATAGAACATGAGAAAGTGTACACAAATACGTAATTATACTTGATTGGTGTTTTTTTCTTTAAGGTCTTCTTTCATCGAGATGATAAGACGTACGCACGCACGCACGCACGCACGCACGCAGTCACAGCCATATTCACCACATTTATGCATCACTTTAAAATGCCTAATTTTATTTATAGTAAGCTTATATATACTTATATTTAACACTAGCTCTTATGTACGAGCTAGTAAACAGCCCACACTTCCATGGAGACTGACCAGCTGCTATTTCTATGCACTATAATCATAATTGTAGCGTACTGTTGCGAAAGTCTGTCGTGGAAGTCTTAAGTAAATTAACCAGACTCCAAGATGTCTGATCAATGGTCTACTCAGAAATGAATAGAAAATCTGCGGGGTGCAGGTCAGAACTTCTAGATTGATGGAATAGTCTTGTATTGGTTAAAATGTATGGTTCGTACATGTTTTATACATGTTAAGAAAATAACTTGTTTATATTATTATATGGCTTTGATATTTACTATAACTATTTCGTGTTGCCAGCGTGTTAGTGAGGAACTGTCTACCGCAGCATTTGGGCTGTATCCATTGTGATAAAAATGATAACAGAAGTTAAAATGTGGAATACATTCTCGCGCAGAGAAACAGATTGTCAAACGATATTTGTTGTGGCAGTGGTGGTGGAGGTGATTCTGCTGCTTATGGTGCTGCTGCTGATGCAGCTGGTGGTGGTGGTTGTGCTGATGGAGGTGGTGCTGGTGGCAGTGGTGGTGATGATGATGATGATGATGATGACGTTGATGATGATGATGATGATCATGTTGATGATGATCATGATGATGATCATGAATCGATGATGATGATCATGATGATTTCAGAGGTGATGGTAGAGATGGCGATTTTTTTTTTTAATTTTATAAATCATAATGTCACCAATGCGGGTTAAATTCAAATAGGTTTCTGAGTGCAGAGCCACATTTGACAAGGCGGAGAAGGGACACACCACCACTTCTTAAATATAAATCTACATCCACTAGCTATACCCAGACAGAAAACTCCTATATAACGCTTACAAGCCACTTTTATGGCTTACCTCCCTTGCGAATAGGTTGATCGTTGTAGCAGACGCTATTAGAGAACAATAGATCTGTTACCAATAGCAATTGTGTCGCCCCAAACTGCTCACTTTTTGGATATATAGATATATTTTTGGAGATAGAGAAGCCATGAGGATTGCTGAGACAGTGAAAGATGGAGTACGCTGGTTAAACGATCATCTGTGGTTACGGGATAGGATAGGATAATATTTATGTATTAATTCATTAATTGTTAATGCTGTTGTTATTTATCAAGAATTGTATTACTATCATTAATTATTGTAATTTGTTTAATGGCTGGGCAAGTAGGCCTATATCTATCTCTGTACCCCAGCCAGGGGTGTCGGATAGTGCAGGGGTTGGAGCACTCGCTAATGTGTCGAAAGTGAAGCACCGTCCGGTGCGGTTAGCACTTGGATGGGTGACCGCTAAGGTGTGAAGCGACAAACATCAACGCCCCCAGTTGACTCAACTGTGATTGAGTACCTACTCTCTTGAGGGTGGGGAAGGTAAAGCAGCGAGGGAGAGAGTTGGGCATCACCCTCATTACGCTGGCCCAAGATAAGTGTGATCTCCAACATCACGCTCCCCTACGGCCACAAGGCTGTGGGACTACCTTTACCTTTACCTTTACCAGCCTAAACACAGACCGAGCTAAACAAATAAATGTATTAAGGTAATTCACCGGGTGATTCACTAGCGGTCCCCATAGAATAAGACGAGAGGGTTACAGCATTCCATTGTGCAGAGCCCAGCAACAATAAAACCCCACGTCTCAGCATCATTTTCCATATAAATTTACACAAAGTTCAACCAACTGTCATGAACTGGCTAGTTTTAACTCTGCCTATTAGTGTAGTATTACTATTCAGCCTTGTGTAGTCATTGTAACATTAGAGAGAGGAGTGTATTACACAGCAGCAATTAAATTACACAGCAGGCCACACACAGCGAGCTAGCCACACACAGCGCAGTGAGTCAGCACTTGAGCTTTGAATCTGACCGTTTTAACCAATCAGAAGCAGGCTAAGCGGGTAGAGCAGTTCTGACTGTGTCAGAGCCTAACACAGTTTGAATCAGTCGTGTGTGAGACGAGGAAGAGGCAACATCTCAATAGCTAGCAGAGAAATCTCTTCACTCATAGACCAGGAAGCAGGACGTTAGAATCTTAGAGTTCTATTAAGTCATCACGGGCCTGAACTTGTCAAACAGGTAAATGAACACCCTTCTGTTTCATCGTGATATATTTATATTATTGTTGAAATTATGTTTGATGAATTCGCTATGCATAAATGTGAATTGTTAATCCGAATTTGCCTGACCATGTGGAAAAGCCGAACACGTGGCGAAACACGACCGGTTGCGCCGCCATGTTGTATGCTGTACAGAACCACGGTTGTTTAACTTATATGTATGTTTGCAGACCAGTGGCTGTACCACTGAATGTTTATATTATTATTAATTCTGTATGTGTATAGTTAGACACGATTGATATTTATGTATGTATAGGAATTTAGAGTTGAGATTCCAGTGGACCCCGGAAGTAGCAGAATGTTCGTCGCTTATGTATAGAGATGTGGAGCTATCACTGAGGGCTACTTTGGCTTTCAGTGAGACGCTCTGCACAAACCGATTATTCAGGGTTGTGCAGAATTTCGTCTCTTGTATTACAGACGAGCAGGCGAGCTATCCTGTGCACCCCACTCCACAGAAACGACGAGTTGGTTGAGGAGCCTCTACCGCACAAGTCGGACTGAGCTACCCGGAAAAACACCCTGTCAGACCCCACAGCGTGGCAAGGGAACCCAACTACACAACGACAAAGGTGTACCAGAAGCTACCTCACAGAAGGACTTCGCACGCACCATCTAGCAGTTAAGTGTATTCAACAAAGGTGCACTTAAACTGATCGAAACAGGACCACAGTAGTCCAACTCTTCAGAAACTGTAAAACGGACCACAGTAGTCCAAACCTACATGAGATATAATAGCAAGTGCCCGAGGAAGATATAACAGCTACCTAGACTATCAGCGATCGAACTATTAGCATTGACTGAGACATTTTAAGTTAGATTAGTACTTAGAGAATCTTGTATAGAGTAGAAGAAATAAATGTGTGATTTTAACTGTTATCAAGTGGCTGGACTACATATGATTCATAGCCGTGTGAAAGCTAGTGTGACAGTAATCTTTTACCATTTTTCTATCTATCTCTGTACCCCAACCTTAACACAGAACGAGCTAAACAAATAAATTTATTAAAGTAATTCATAGGGTGACTTACTAGCAGTTCCCACCGAATAAACGTGAGGGTCCATAATTCCATTGTGCAGAGCCCATAAACCCCACGTGACACCAACTATGGCATGAATGTGGCAAGATGAATTTTAATATAATTATCAACAAAAGCAAAAGTACTTAATATTTTATGCATAATTATTATGTCACATAAAATTTCATTCAAGTGGTCTCAAACTAAGCTGTTTTAGGCTTAGGTACAATGAGTAAACATAGAATTTACATTTTTAAAGATACCTTTGTATGAGTTTGTATTTTGCTACATTTTGGATCACAAACACCATCCTTTTGTGTTTTGGGAAAAACTGCATGAAGTAGAAACGCCTCAATTTTTTTTTTATTTTGTAAATAAATCTGGCCATTTTTGTTTTAATAAACTACGAAAAGGAATTTTAAAAACTGTCAAAGGAGTTAATCCACATTTTTTTCTTGTGTGCGCAGGCTTTTTGCACAGATAAAATATTTGGCAAATAGCATACAATTATAACTAATTATCATATTTAACTTCATTCTCGATCGGCTAACGAAATAAAGAGTTCTGTTTGCAACTGAAAGTGTACACATTGTTGCTGTGCCACACAGTGATTCTCTCCTGCTCTGCGCTTCACTTTCACAGCCGCCATCATGACCCCTAATCAACCCATTTTCAAGGGACGCAACTCTTGTAAAAAGGCAACGCAAAACAACGGGATCTTTCCGTCTTGGTATAGTCTGCTACATCTAACCCTACTACCACGAACTCAAATAACCACCAAAGTAATGAAAACAATAAAATGACCAATGTTTTCAGACCCTTTTTATTAATGTTAGCAGCCATCAGGATTGGTAGTGATAACCGTGGTGGTATCGTAATAATTATTTACGATACTAATAATATATGCTTTGGACTCCACCAAGGCAATTCTGACTCTACAACTACACTTGTTCCATCCAGTGTAAGTGCACAGTGCTGGGTACGGTCATAGGAAGCGCTCTCCTTTTCTGAGATCTCTCTTTGGTTCTAACTCTACGTCCCTACTATTTATTCATCTCTTGAACGACAAAGGAGATTTTTTAAACAAATGTGCGTGCGCGTGTGTGTGTGTGCGCGCGCGTGTGTGTAGCATAGGAAGTAATACAGTTGTTTCGCTTGAAGAGATAGTACACAGTACACAGGCGCTTGTATCTGGATAGGTGTTCGCGTGTCCAGATGCAAGCGCTTGTGAGATAGAACTAGCGTTAGTGATAGCAGGGATATATAGATATCTTGTGATAGCATCTCTGGCATTTTGAAAGACAAGACAAAAAACGCCCTTTTACTAGTAGGTCTACACGAAAGACCGCATTTTCGATCTCGTACATGCATACGCAATAATACAAACAATGTGGCCGAATGGTGTAATATACTCTGGATCCTTTGGAAGTCGGAGACACTCAGACAGTTGTTTGTTTTTTCAAACAGCGCAGGTTTCTATTCTGGGTACCACGAGAGTGGCGCCAACCTGTAATTTTGAGAGCATGCGCTCTGTAATATTCGTCTAGCCGGGGCAGGCAGATTGGCTCAGTGGTTAAAGGCTTTCCTGCTAAGCAGGAGAATCTGGGTTCCATTCTGGATGGTATTTACTCAAAGGAATGGACTTTCTGTTATGACTCTTTATACAGTGGCTCACTTCTCCAACAGGCTTAAAATTATAAACAACTATATTTGTAATTTGTTTGCAGTAGGCTATATTTTTTTCTCGAATCTAGTCAAATTTTAATTCAATCTCTCTCTCTCTCTCTCTCTCTCTCTCTCTCTCTCTCTCTCTCTCTCTCTCTCTCTCTCTCTCTCTCTCTCTCTCTCACCGCTTCACCGACTGAAAGTAATTTATATATAGTGAAAGGTATTAGGGACCTGTTTTCATCAGGTAATTGTGATGTCAAAATAATTAATGTATAATTACAGTACATCCTTTGTGTAATGAAAGCGGCATTTAAATCCCCAAACAACGAATTGTTCGCTTTACATATATTGTATATATTGTGCTTTCATATTTGGTTTTGTATTTATTTTGTGTAGTTCTTTTTTCCCCTTATTGTCTTATAATTTTGATTCAAACAACTAAAACTATATTTAATGCTTTTATTAGATAAGGTATTTAGCAAAGGTTTAACCAACATTCTTCAGGCAGCTGTTGAAATGTATTTTGTTCAAAACAGTAACAACGCGCTATCGCACACACACAAACACAAACACACACACACACCCACACACACACACACACACACACACACACACACACACACACACACTGTAGTACATAGTGTTTTCCAGTACAGCTTACTCAGAGTAAACAAGATAATTATTTTGTATCGTAAACCTCCGCACTGCAATCAGCCACAGCACATAGAATCTATTTAGTGGTTCTAAATTGTTTTCAAATAATGTAAATATTGTAAAAGTGCGAGTATCCTTTAGGAAATGTTTGAAATATATTTTGTTCAAACAATGACAAGCAATGTATTTTTCCAGTCCATAGTATTTACAGAATTAATAAGATTTTTCGAAAAT
Organism: Oncomelania hupensis; assembly: GCA_036898135.1. NCBI lineage: Eukaryota > Metazoa > Mollusca > Gastropoda > Littorinimorpha > Pomatiopsidae > Oncomelania > Oncomelania hupensis. The sequence goes on along the minus strand of CM072511.1, from coordinate 54,204,119 downwards.
CTCTAACGCTGTATCTCTCTGTCTCTGTCTCTCTCTCTGTCTCTGTCTCTCTCTCTGTCTCTCTCTCTCTCTCTCTCTCTCTCTCTCTCTCTCCCAACAGTGCCATTGACCTTTCGGTACCAGCTGGGGTTTCTGAGTTGTTGAAAACATTTAAAAGTAAGAGCCAGTCCAGTACACCCTATTTTTTAAAATTAGAATTGAGGAGATTTTTTAAAATCACCAACGTGCATCCTATCACCCTAACTTAAATTGAAATTGTGAAAATAATGTGTATAGCAAAAGTCACCTGTTCTAATTTAGTTTTGTGGCAAGTAGTTTAAAAGGAAGGAATTGTTTCCAGCATGCCATAATCATATTTTATACCATTGAGAAGATATTCTTATCGAACAACATACACACTATCAGAAAACAACTTTTTTTAGTGGAAGGGAAATGGTGGGTGGACGTATTTTATAGTAAAATTAATAGCAAACATGGTGGATATGACCCCTAGGCATCTGCGACAATGTTAGCCTAGTTTATAATAAAACAATTACAAGTTAAGCGTCGTTTCAGGACATCCTAATATTATTTGCTGAAATGAGAAGTTTTAATCGCAACATCAAATCACCACAATAGTGATGACTGAATTTGAACACACTATTTATTTTAACCTAATGCGACTAACGTGTACCTATCTCGAATATGTGATATTCAGACCAATTAAAAGCAAGATGTTTATCTAGAAGGCCTATACCAGTTTTGTAGATTCGAAAATTTGTATCACTCACAAGCACGCGATAACCACAGGACATGACTTAATTTGTGGTAATCAGAATATTCATTTAGGAAGACCGACCTGGTCTGACCTCTAGGTATACCTGCGGCAAAGTAGTTTGTTATGCTAAGCAAACGTGTCACTCCAGCGACAACTTATTTTTTTAAATTGAGACTACATTATCATTATAATGCTGTATTACTACCGCAACGATTCAATTTTGTGAAAGGTTGCGGCTAACTTCTAGGTACACCTGTGCAAACACACCGCGCAGATAAGACTTGCCACCATTATACGGAGAGGCCGCGCCAACGCATCGTAAGCGACGTGCCGCGTAAGCTGAAGTTGTTACACCATAATGCGTCGGTCTGGTCCATCGCTTTGGTTTTTTTTGTTGGAGTTCAGATGAATCATGTTTGTTGTTCAAAGCTTGATATTGGATTTATTTGTTTAAAGCAATACTATTAAACATAATTTATAATTCCAGTACACGTCAAACAACTGAGCGAACTGAGGAAATAGTTAACGTTGTTCAACAGTTCCAATCAATTAAGTCTAAATTGCAATTTCAGGAGACTGAGTTTGATGAGCTGAGCCGCCCGGTTCACGGCCGTCAGTGATAGAAAGTTGTTTTTTTTAAGGTCGAAAGTTGTACTTTCATATGGCCTTTTTTATGCCCGCATTTAGTCAACACAGTAAATTTGAGACTTTGATAGAAATGAAACCGCTTAAAAGTGCTTCAGAGATCGAGATCAAAATTGCGATTAAAAAAGTACTTAACGCTAAGAGATGTATATTATACTACTACTACTACTAATAATAATAATAATACAGGATGCTATACGCGCCTTTCCCCAAATCATTCAGGCTCAAAGCGCGGCGATCTATACCAACATACACGCTCACCTGTCTCATCCACCCTCACACACACCAAGTACACATCCATCACTCATACAGGTGGTGTAATGGCAGGGAAATCGCTATTGGAAGACGGAAAGAAAATCGAATTTTTAGTTTTGAAATTTTTATATTGACTGCGTCCTGTACCATTATTGAAGGGAGGGAGGAAACCGGAGTGCCCGGAGAAAACTCTCGGTGACCTCAATAGTCTCGTACCTAAGTCACATACGTTCGCCCCTTGCGGGAATCGAACCCGCGACCTTCGGCATAGGAAACCGGCTACTTAACCACTGCGCCACGAGACCATCCCAAGCTTATTATATTCATACACGTTGTGTGCATCTCATATTTGCTTAAATGTGGAAGTTTACTTTGCGTTTGAACGATCTAAAGATCGTCTGTTAGAAATCACTACCGATGGCTTATCTCCCTTAGAAGACCTTAATAGAACCACACTAAGAAACATTATTGGAGCGTGATCAACATACGTCAACTTACTACCTGTAGAGAGAGGGTTGTGTGCCTGTAGTATCGGATAACACATGGTGACTGTCTAAAGGAATCTTTCGCTAAACTCGCGAGGTTACGTTATCGTATGGTAAGCGGAAAGTGTCAAATGCGCGTGCAATAGCACGCGAAAATGCACACGCAATTGCACGCCAATCTAGTAGCTGATTGGTCAAAAACTTACACGCCAAACTGCGCAAACGCAAATGCACACGCAATTGAACTAGTATTTAGTAGCTTGTTGGTCAATATGTAAACACCAACCTGCGCAAGCGCAACTGCACGCCAAACTGCACGCCGGAGGTCAATGAAGAGGAATTACAAACATGAATCGGAAAAAGCATCATCAAAAAACGTGTGTAGCTATCGTAAGCTTTGCACTGTAGCCATTTTGAAGACCGTTGTGCGCGCGATGAGAGATAATTCTCAGATTATTTACAGCCAAACCAAAGTAAATTATTATAACATTTTAAATTAAATTGGCTGGGGAATGGTAGGAGGTGGGCAGAAGAGGGGGTGGGTGGGAGGGATTGGAGGCAGGGGAGGGCGTGGGTGGTGAGGGTTACATTGTAAATTAGTTGTCAATTTACATTACATTATTTTGGTACATAGAACGTATTTCCGTACATTTCCCATTCCTAGCTTTAATGTGACTCGTAGGTAAATGCGTGTGCAATTGCGAGTGCCTTTGCACTTGCGCAATTTGGCATGCCAGTTTTCGACCAATCAACTACTAGATGGGCGTGCAATTGCACGCGCATTTGACGCTTTCTGCGTTCCACATTATCGAGGAAGTGATTTAAAAAAAAAGAGTTCATTACACACTTATATTTGAGAGTTTTTATCTCAATATTGTAGATTTATAAAATTTTTCTACGATCATAGTATCTAGTTAAAAGTTTGAGAGAAAAAAATACCTCAGGCAATTGTAACATTTATCTTTCGCTTTCACATTTGAACAAAACACATTTCTGGCCTTGTGCCCACGTTTTCTCATGTCTGCCTCGAGTTTGATTGATTTATTGTTGCTTTAGGTCCAGAGGACTCTTCCGAGCCAAATCAGGACCGGACAACCCCCGATCCGCATAAAAGATCTGCTGAAACAACCCTAGTGGGAAAATTGAATGCCCTCCACCGGCCAGTCACTTTACAATAAAGACATCCCACGCGGGGGACGGCTGAGGGTTTACCTCAACTACGCGAACCCCCGGTTACAAAAACAAAATAGAATACAACCATCATTACAAATCATCAACAAAACACATACATATAAAATGCCTATATTGCTAAATACTAACATCATAGGAAGCCCTAGTGACCACCCAGCAGAAAGCGTCCAACACTCCCAAGCTGATCCAACAGACCTCATACACAAACAAGGAGTCTTGTCCAGGAAGAGTTTTCAAGAAAAAAGGTAGGTCATTGATCTAGCGAAGAAGAAGATAGTATAGCAGAGTGATAGGACAGAGCAAGAATGGGAAAGAGTAAATGAGGAAGATAGCAACAGCGGGAATTTAAAGCACTAAATTTCCATAAAGTGGGGATACTATTTATACTGAAACCCCCGGCACTCCAACGGGGGTACTGTTGCCGCAGTGAATCTGTCATGCCTACAAAGGCAAGACAGGTTTTCAACTGGGGCTTTCACTTTTCCCTTTATAGGTTAGAACAATCTACAGTGGCAAGATTGCTCATGACCCCAAGGGGTGTCTGCCTCGAGGGATGAAAATGTAGCCAATCAGAATTTAGAAAAAGAATCGGGTTCGGCTTGAGGACCAATGTTCATTTGAACAGGACACTTAGGGCTTTCTCCGGGGTACTCAGGTTTCTTCTCTCCCTTCAAAAATGGTATTGAACGCAGTCCAACCAATCCAAAGTTCAAAAATAAGAAATTATTTATCTTCCGCGTCTGTAATAGCGATCTATTCAGATCGCCGCGCGTCTTTTGAGTTCGTTTGAATTCTTCTTCTTCTTCTTCTTCTTCTTCTTCTTCTTCTTCTTCTTCTTCTTCTTCTTCTTCTTCTTCTTATTATTATTATTATTATTAGTAGTAGTAGTAGTAGTAGTAGTAGTAGTAGTAGTAGTAGTAGTAGTAGTAGTAGTAGTAGTAGTAGTAGTAGTATTAAATCATTGAGGTGATAAGCTTACATAGTGAAAAGATCCTATAGAATCAAACGAGGCAGCGCGTCGAGACTTAAATCCTTCAAAGGCCAACTGATTCAAGAATGAGGGTGTAATCGCATAGCAGTTTGATCTCAATGTAGGCAAATGTGTGCGCTACTGTTTCAACTCGATAGTAAAGTATTGAACCCTATATTTTCCCTCAAGAACGACAACAGAAAATCAACCCATTCCTTACTCTTCCTCGGTCAGTATTCAGAAAGATGCAAACGTTGCCCCAGTCGGAAGATCAATATTTATATGATTTATTGCGCGTTCCCGTTCTGTTGGTGAGGCAACAGTTTGGGCCACTTAGAGTCGATGGGGTATGAGCCGGGTGATTTCAGGCTGAAAATATTTCTATCGAAACCTGTCACCGTCAGCGGCATAGGGGCAGCTTTCCCGCTCAATGTGTTTTTTAACCTCTGCCGTCCCTCTTAACCCGACTGCTAACCTCTAGAATGTAAACCCACGTGATATAGATAGAAACAGTATTATGTTGTTGCTGTTGCCGAGTTTACACTAATTTAGATAAAAATGCCTTTTAATTTATATAAAATAGTTCTTACGAAACTACACACATGTTGCGGATTGTGAATGTTGCTTATACGATAGAAGCAAGCGGTCGCCTCGTGCGGCTTGAGTTACTGTTGTAGCAGATTACAACTCAGTTATATGTGCTTTGTGTGAATGAATCTTATTAATTCATGAACTGAATTTACTTGCATTGTCCATGTATGAATGTCTATGTTATGTGTTCACTACAACTGTTATATAAGGCCAACTGAGAGTGAGAATAAACCAAGAGAAAAGCTGAATCTGGACTGACGTGTATGCATGCAACCTTCTATATTTCTCTATCTTAACTTCTACAACTGTATCGGCCAGCGCCTTGAGCAGCTCTTAAGTTAAAAAAGCGCTATGTAAAACTGATAAAATAAATAGCAAAAAAATAGCAAGCCATTCAAATGTAGGCTATTTCTAGACACTTACACACATAGATGAACAATAAGCATTTTCAAAAGTGTTCATTTTCTGGGCTGTGTTGTGACTCGTCTGTATCCTAACGCAGCAAAAAGAAAACATGGCATGACAGGCCACAATCTGAACTATCTGCAAGTCAAAGCAATTATGAAAATCGGAACAGCCAATCTTGAGATACAGCAACGTACGCGTTTCGTAAATGGTGAAGCGCAGGCCTTTGAGAAAGTACAAATAATATGCTTAGCAGTTGATAACGTTGTTTATAGGGTCCAGCGGACTGCAAAGAGCCGAATCAGGACCACAACTTGGTTGAAAGAGTACTCACCCCTGATCCGTAGATAAGATCTGCTGAAACAACGCGAACGGTAACACTGAAGGCACTCCACCAGTCGGTCACTTTACAATAAGGACATCCCATGCAGGAGAGGCTGAGGCTTTACTATAATTTATCGAACCCCCGTTTACAAAAACAAAATAGAATATAATCATTATTTTAAAATATTAACAAAACACATGTCTAGAAAATGCCTACATGGCTAAATACTAATACCATAGAAAGCCATAGATATAGAGACCATTTGGCAGAAAGTGTCCCAAGTGATCCAACAGACCCCATCCACACAAATGAGGAGTTTGGGGAGAGTTTTCAAGAAAAATGGTAGGCGACTGGCCTAGCGAAAAATATTGTAGATGGATTGAACAGATTAGGAACGACAAAGAACAAATGAGAATGACAGAAACAGTGGTAATTTAAAGCACTAAATTTCCACAAAGTGGGGATACTATTCATACAGAAACCCCCGGCACGGACCGAACAACCGATTGAGTGACAATCGGATTGTTGCTGAAGCGTATCTCACGATTTGAAGTACCTGTACACCAAAACTCAACAAAACCGCTTCCAACGGACCGATCGATAGACGGACGGACGGACATACCGACCGACATTTGGCTAATTCTGATCTTCTCCTCCACCCCCTCCACCCGCCCCCACCGACTATTTCACAGTGTTTCCTTAGCATGTTGTTAATGTCGATTGTGAATGTGGGTCACATAATAGAAAAACGTTGTTTGCTGTTGTTCCCGATTAGAGGGTAGTTTTAATAAAATACCTGTCACAGAAAATAGTTACGTTACTAAATGTATGTTGCGGATTATAGGTTTAAGCTACTGTAGGGCCTACTGTAGCTATCCTTTGTTTCTCTGTTTCTTTCCTATTTTCCTTGGCACAGGGGTGTCGAATCGATGTGATCGTCATTAAAGTTGTATTCCTTTCAATTTTTCTTTCTCTAATGTTCATTAGTAAATTTGTTTGATAAGTACTTTGTTGATTTGCAAACTATTAGGTCATTACGGTCACAATTTCATTATACAGCATCTCTACTCTTCACATGCGCAATCAGCCAATTTGTTCTGTCCGGAAAGGAATTCTACACAATGCAACACGACTTCGATTCTTCTAGTCCCAGTTTCTTGTTTATCTCAAAGCCTTCATTTAACTTAATTTTGCTCATTAGTTTTACTACAATCTACTGTACTATTTAATTAGAATTATCTACACTACATTTAAATACCTCTGACTCTGTTACCTTTGCTAGCTCCTTCGGATGAGAGTGTAAACCGAGGTCTAATCTGTGCACGCACGCATTCCATCGCACGGACTTTAAAGATTTTGACGCTCATGTCCTAGACGGGTGAGTGCCGGCAACACAAATACACCCAGCACGCACTAGGTCCCTTCTCCCCATCTCCGGTCGCCCAGGATTGCGCTCAGTCGTCTTGGCGTCAAGACTATGTGTCCAAAGGTTGCAAGTGGGTGCTTCGGGCGGTTGGTGTGAGACTCTGTATCGGCCAGCGCCTTGAGCAGCTCTTGAGCTGGAAAAGCGCTATATAAAAGTGATAAAATAATACATTAATTAATTAATTTAAAAGTCCATCTTTGATACCGCTGTAAGTTTAACCGTCCTTAGGTCCCTCAGTATACAGCCTTCGGGCTAATACAAGTAGTTCCTTTTTCCCACCCCCGCACCGCCCCAAAAAATCGATAGCTGTAAATTTTATTTATCCCGACAGCTGCATCTATTGCGCAGTGCACGGTTGACAAACGCATTACACGCTTGACTGCATCCCACTGCTATTGTTGACACGCCCCATTGATTGAGGCAAAGGGCTCTCGTACGTCTTCTTGAAAGGACACATTTATCATACGCAGTTCTAACTATTGATTAAATATTCCAATAAGTTTACAATGTGTTTTATAGACTGCTTACACTCTTTACAATCACACTACTGAAAATCGGAGACGCCATTTTTAGGCTTATGTACTGTACATGTACAGCTTTTGTTTGAAAAGAGCAAATGTTGTTATGTCTCAGTTGTCCGGGCGTCAGACCATGCGCCCAAAGGCTGCGGGTGGGCGTCTCGGGCGGCTTGAGTTAGATCCTGTATCGGCCAGCGCCTTGAGCAGCTCTTGAGCTGGAAAAGCGCTATATAAGAACGATTAAATAAATAATATACAAAGTTCGAAATATTGATTTGAACATTTTAATAGATTAAGACGTCGGAAAGACGTCGTTGTGTTGGTAGGGGAAAGGTAGATAGCGGGACAGGGAGGGAGAGGGGGGGGGGGTAATAGTGGCTGATCTGAGGGGGTGTGGGAGAATGAAAAAGCAGTTAGAGAGCAGGATGGAAGACGCAAAATTTATGCATTTGAAGATTGAATTCTTCTTCTTCTTCTTCTTCTTCTTCTTCTTCTTCTTCTTCTTCTTCTTCTTCTTCTTCTTCTTCTACTTCTTCTTCTTATTTTATGTAGACAATCAATTTCTACAGACTGCAAGAACACCGTTCTATGTATTTACTACAAATTCCAGTTACTTAAAATTTTTGCATGTGGATACAGAAAATGTACACTTTAGAGACCATTAAAAAGACAAGTTTTCTCATATTACCAGCAAAAAAAAACAAACAAACAAAGTATTAATAACTTTAAAAAGCGATTTAAAAAGAATTTGGGTAGATACTACAGACCCCATCCAAAGCCATTGAAAATTGGGGAAGCTATAGCAGATTCAAGCTAATAAACTTCGTTTCATTAACCATTCTGATATAACCGTACAGGTCAGAACACTTTACGTGACCGAAACAAAAATGGTTGCCTGTATGTATGTATGTATGTATGTATGTATGTATGTATGTATGTATGTATGTATGTATGTATGTATGTATGTATGTATGAATGTATGTATGTATGTATGTATGTATGTATGTATGTATGAATGTATGTATGTAATGTAATGTAATGTTATGTTATGTTGTGTTATGTGATGTTATTTTATGTAATGTTATGTTATGTCATTTTATGCTATGTCATGTTATGTTATGTGATGTTATGTTATATATGTATGAATGATAGTGGCACTCTTAAAGTTACAGGTTTTTAATGGTGGTGTGCTGCTGCAGAAAATCTTCATCTTTACATCACAGTTGCTCTGTCCTAAACCCTATTTTAAAGGTTGGGATCAATCGAGTGATATCTAAACACCAGCTTTGTTCTCTTTTGACACTTTATGTATATATACATTCCAAAGTAAGACTGCTGCGCTCCCTTGTCATCTCCATCTTCCTATATGCTTGCGAAGCATGGACCCTCACAGCAGATCTACAACGAAGAATACAAAGCATGGAGATGAGGTGCTACAGAAGACTTCTTGGCATTTCCTATACCCAACACATCACCAACGACGAAGTCCGACAGATCATCACACAAGCCATTGGACAGAAACGGAAAACGAAGAAACGGAAACTCCGATGGTATGGCCACTTCACCAGATCATCAGGCCTTGCAAAGACTATTCTGCAAGGCACAGTGCAAGGAGGTAGAAGAAGAGGGAGACCGAAAATGAGGTGGTAGGACAAACATTCGAGAATGGACTGGTTTGACACTGAGCGAAGCCATCAGGGCTGCTGAGGACAGAGAAAGATGGAGTATGCTGGTTAAACGATCATCTGTGGTGACCCTACGACCTCCGGTTTACGGGACAGGATATATATATATATATATATATATATATATATATATATATATATATATATATATATATATATATATATATATATATATATATATATATATATATATATATATATATATACACACGAGTATAATGTGAACCTTGGCGGCTAACTCGCACCATTGGTTCAATGTACCCAAAGAAAAGAGACAATTTAGCCGTACACTAATACTTACGAATTTGCAGCAAATGCAAGATGCTCTAAGTGCATTAACAGTTTATTTATCAACAGAAATATGTAGAATGACCGGGTATTGTTCACAACATCATCCACCTTAAAAATCAAATGTTCACTAAAGACTGTCAAACAATTATTTAGAAAACAATGGAAGAAAACAATGGAAGAAAACAAGTTGATCTCACTTTCCGCGCGTCTTCTCTTGTAAACGCAATGATAACGTGTACAAGTGAAGTAGTTCATATAAACGCAGATGGTATTTCCCTTTAGTTTCTGAGATAAAGCAGACGTCAAATTTACCTTCAGGTCCATCCCTTATGTATGTATGTATGTATGTATGTATGTATGTATGTATGTATGTGTGTGTGTATGTATGTATGCATTATGTATGTTTTTCGACACAATGTAAACTTACTCCATTTCCAAATTGTATCTTCTTCAAAGCGAACCGAGTTCAAACTAGTCTAGTTTGGTTTCTAACACATCTCATTTGACCCTATAATATAGTTTACGTCATGACTAATCAGGTTCTATTGATATTTCAAACACTATATGATACCTCCCAAGAACGGTAACGATGAATTATTAGATAGAAGTCAGGTAATGAAGTGATCTTTCCAGTTCCGTTTCTAATGAAGCGAAAGTGACGAAATAACTCAAGCTGGTTAGGTATAATTTATTGGGAAATTCTATGGGCGGGTGATAGCAAGTAAACAGCGAGGACGTAGGAACTGTAAAAAGAAAATAAATATGAAATATAACTTCATACATCATAGAAGAAAGGAGATAAGGAACGCGACCGGACAAAATTAAATCCATTGAATATCAAACCTATATGTTTTCAGTGGTATAGAAAATCAAGACAACGCTTCTTCAGCTAACCCCTTGGGGTCATGAGCAATCTTGCCACTGTAGATTGTTCTAACCTATAAAGGGTACAGTGAAAGCCCCAGTTGAAAACCTGTCTTGCCTTTGTAGGCATGACAAATTAACTGTGGCAACAGTTCCCCCCGTTGGAGTGCCGGGGGTTTCAGTATAAATAGTATCCCCACTTTCTGGAAATTTAGTGCTTTAAATTCCCACTGTCGCTGTCTTCCTCATTTGCTCTTTCCCATTCCCGATCTGTCCTACCACTCTGCTATACTATCTTCTTCTTCGCTAGATCAATGACCTACCTTTTTTCTTGAAAACTCTTCCTGGACAAGACTCCTTGTTTGTGTATGAGGTCTGTTGGATCAGCTTGGGAGTGTTGGACGCTTTCTGCCGGGTGGTCACTAGGGCTTCCTATGAATGTACTATTTAGCACTATAGGCATTTTATATGTATGTTTTTTGTTGATGATTTATAATGATGTTTGTATTCTATTTTGTTTTTGTAATCGGGGAGTTCGCGTAGTTGAGGTCAACCCTCGCGTGGGATGTCTTTATTGTAAAGTGACTGGCCGGTGGAGGGCATTCAATTTTCCCACTGGGGTTGTTTCAACAGATCTTTTATGCGGATCGGGGGTTGTCCGGTCCTGATTTGGCTCGGAAGAGTCCGCTGGACCTAAAGCAATAATAAATCAATCAATCAATCAATCATTCTTCAGCTAGCAGCTAGCTGAGAGAAAGTATGCATGAACTCTAAAAGTAAACTGGAATTATCGAAAATAGTTTTTGTGTATGGTTTGAAAATACAGTTTACTTGATCAGGCTGGATGCTAGAAGGCAGGAACAGGATACAGTAATTTAAGAGTCCGCTGGACCTAAAGCAATAATAAATCAATCAATCAATCAATCATTCTTCAGCTAGCAGCTAGCTGAGAGAAAGTATGCATGAACTCTAAAAGTAAACTGGAATTATCGAAAATAGTTTTTGTGTATGGTTTGAAAATACAGTTTACTTGATCAGGCTGGATGCTAGAAGGCAGGAACAGGATACAGTAATTTAAATATTAACTGTATTAATTTTCTGTGGTATATATATAAAAGATTATATAAAGAAAAGTAATAGGACTCAAATTTTGAAAAAAAAAATACGTTGGATATAGAATAAATTGTTGTGGAAAAAAGGACTTGTTTTAAAAGCTCAGAATCCCGCACGCAACATGTGGGGTGATAAAATACTACTACTACTACTACTACTACTACTACTACTACTACTACTACTACTACTACTACTACTACTACTACTACTACTACTACTACTAATTATTATTATTATTATTATTATTATTATTATTATTATTATTATTATTATTATTATTATTATTATTATTATTATTATTATTATTATTATAGCTATCTATATCTATCTATCTATATAATATATATGTATATGTATATCTATATATATGTATATATAGTTAGTTAGTTGTTCATTGCTAACAGAGTCCAGCGGACTGCAAAGAGCCGAATCAGGACCACAAAATCAAGATCACAATTTTGCTGACTGAAAAAGGACTCACCCTTGCTCCGTATAAAAAAATCTGCTGAAACAACCCTAGTGGTTACACTGAAGGCACACCACCAGCCGGTCACTTTACAATAAAAGCATCCCACGCAAGGGGCGCTGAGGCTATACTCGAATTTATGAAACCCCCGTTTAGAGAAACAATATAGAATACAAACATCATTATAAAATATCAACAAAACACATACATATAAAATGTCTACATTGCCAAATAATATCATAGGATATCATAGTGACCATTTGGCAGAAAGCTTCCAATATTCCCAAGCTGATCTAACAGACTTTATACACAAATGAGGAGTTTTGCCCCGGATGAGTTTTCAAGACAAACGGTAGGTAACTGGTCTAGCAAAGAAGATAACATAGTAGATTGATAGAACAGAATAAGAATGAGAAAGAACAAAGGAGAAAGACAGCGACAGTGGGAATTTAAAGCATTTATATATCTGTCTCTGTCTCTGTCTCTCTCTGTCTCTCTCTGTCTGTCTGTCTCTCTCTCTCTCTCTCTCTCTCTCTCTCTCTCTCTCTCTCTCTCTCTCTCTCTCTATATATATATATATATATATATATATATATATATATATAGAGAGAGAGAGAGAGAGAGAGAGAGAGAGAGAGAGAGAGAGAGAGAGAGAGAGATTCACGCCATCTCCTAATTCTAATCGTTAACAACCTCCACAAAATCATCACCTGTATACTCACCATGACGAGCGTCCCAAACTATCCCTATGGCAATGTCAGAGGGACTCCTAATTCAGTGCTGCCAACGAGGCGAACGGGAAACATGCGTCATGCACATGCTGAACCAACAAAGACGGTGGCGATTTTCACGGTGATGTAGTCCAGTATTTGTAAAATAAACACAGATTTGTTGCCTCTGCACGCAGTGACAGACTGGCATATATGAAGGGAGATGATTACAAAAATCGTTGATAGATCTCATGATTGAGAGTTTTGTTCCTTTTTAGTATAGTAGGTGTGTAGTGGTATATTATTTTTAAACGAATAATGAAAGGTCACATTGTCATATTTATAACGCAAAACACAAGAGGCGTTGTTTCTGCACTCAGCGACAGGCGCCTAATGGATGTTGTAGAAGGGAGGTGTTTACAAATCGTTGATAAATATCAGGACCAAAATGAGAAACATCATATTACCCATCCCCATTCCCTTTAGAGGTATTTTTCACAACGAATCAGGAAAGGTGTACAATGTTATATGTATAACGTAAAACACCAGAGGCGTGTTGTCACTGCACTCGCTCACAGACTTTTATAATGGGTTTTAGTATGGAGGTATACAGTGTATGCAAATCGTTAATAGGCTACATGTCATTATTGAGGCACACATTCTTTTTAAAGGTTTAGATATTTTTGAAATATTGTGTGAGATAGAGAAATGTGTTTTATGTGCACTCGTTGACAGACACATATAATATCAGGAGACATAGGGAATGATGAAAAAGAAATGGGGAGGTCCTCCTGGAGAAGAATAAAAACTTCGCTAAGAAATCCCATGACCAGTTCGTTTGTGCAAAAACTTGGATGACAAAATGAAGGTGAATTCAAACTGATTTTCGAACCGTAAACCAGGTTCGCCTCCATCCTGTACACACGTCGATTAGTCCTAGTCGTACGTTTTCCTTGTACAACAGGTGAATCAACGTAATCAACATAATTATAATAGGATACACTTGTGTAAAACCCTTCGATCTTTCAAATTCAGAATGACTGCAAACAAAATTGCACTAGCTACAAGCACTGTACTGGAATAGTCCGAGGATTATTAAAAAGTGCGTTTGTTTGTGGTGTCAGGTTAACCTAAAGATTTAAGGGGTTTGGTGGGTCCTGCTTTCTCTTTTCCCTTGTGATGCTAAGCTGAGGCTGCCGTGCTTTCTCTGAGAATGTCAACCGAACTTCGCCGGCATGTATGGTAAGAATGATCCCAACCCAAAATCCATTGCCGAGAAAACGCTAAAAAATACAGACTGCCAATTCCGAGAAGAAGAAATGAAAAGAGCGTGTGCTGAAAAATAATACCGCTTCCCCAATATTTTTCTTTGATTTATTTTTTTTCTGCAGTTCTTTTCGGACATGTAATGGGTGTTACAATAATAACAAGGGGTGAATATCATCCCCAACTACAGGGTTCTTTCCCTGCTTGGTCAACTAAAAGAGCAATCCACAAGATTCAGACTTTGACTGTTCAACGCTTTGTCCACATGAATGATTCATAGTATCGAAAACAACATTTAGCCTTGTTTTACCTTGAGGAAGAGTTGTGTTTTTTTTATATAATAAACTCGAACGTTTGGTTTTTAACTAACGACTCGTTGTGTTGTTTTTATCTCCTCTTTTTTCTATCGAAAACGACACACAAATTCCAATCCAATGGCACTGAAAACGAATTCTGAAACAAAGTGATAATATATTTTAATTTTAATGTAATTAATCATATTCTTCTATCCTATCCTATCCTATCCTATCCCGTAACACGGAAGTCGTGGGGGCACCACAGATGATCGATTAACCAGCGTACTCCATCTTTCTCTGTCCTCAGCAACCCTCATGGTAATTAAATTGTATTTTATGTTATTTCAGTTTATTTTGTTTAATTTTATTTGCACTCATTTTTGCTCATTTATTTGTTTTCTTTCCTAAAATCATAGCGCGTCAGAAGTTTGACCAGTCTGTTTAAAACTAACAGTTACCAAACAGACCAACAAACAAGAATGCAATATGTCCGTTCTAGCAGCATGTTGAATCAAAAATCCTACACATATTTTACCTTTATTGACGGGAGAATAAACAGAGATCTAGTCTGTGCACGCATGCATTCCATCGCGCAGACTTTAAGGTTCCTGACGTGTATGCCCTAGAAAGGTGAGTGCCAGGCACACGAAAAAACCCAGCAAGCACCAAGTCCTATTTGTCTTAGGGCCGTTCAGTATCGCTCAGTTTGTCTGGCGCATTAGACGGTGTCCATCAAGCAGCAAGTTGGCGCCACGGGCGGCTTGAGTTAGATCCTGTTTTGGGTAAGAGCCTTAAGCATCTATCTGAGCAAGAAAGTTCGCTATTTTAGAACAATCTATAATAATAATAGTATATACTAAATTAATATTATTTCTGCATCGACTATAACTACTGTAATTCTTCATTTTCTTGACGGCTATGTCCGGCTATTGACGTTATTTCCGTGAACATAGGAACATGTTGTGTTGGGGGGGTGGGGGGGGGAGGCAGAGTGAAAAGGGAAAAGGGGTAGGTAGAAGGAGGGGAGTGGGAGGGAGGGATCAAAAAGAGCATAAAGAAGAAGAAGAAGAAGAAGAAGAAGAAGATGATGATGATGATGATGATGATGATGATGATGATGATGATGATGATGATGATGATGATAATAATGATAATGATGACGAAGAAGAAGAAGAAGAGGAGGAGGAGGAGGAGGAGGAGGACGAACGAAGCTCTGATCACAGGACTTACGTCAGCAAATCGAAATCTCGCGAAAGATGTCACGTGTTAAACTCGAGAAGTCAGGCTACGTTGTCGCCGCTTCGACCCAACCCTGTTAAGAAACAGATAGAGGGCAATTGGGATGAAGAAAAAGTGCAAACGGTGAAAGAACGAAGAAGGAGAGGGAAAAAAATGAAAATAAGAGGATCCGTCAGAATGTAACAGAAATAGGGCAATGAAGACTTGAAGTAAAATAAATAATGGATTCAATTTTATCTCTATCTATCTATCTATCTATCTATCTATCTATCTATCTATCTATCTATCTATCTATCTATCTATCTATCTATCTATCTATCTATCTATCTATCTATCTATCTATCTATCTATCTATCTATCTATCTATCTATCTATCTATCTATCTATCTATCTATCTATCTATCTATCTATCTATCTATCTATCTATCTATCTATCTATCTATCTATCTATCTATCTATCTATCTATCTATCTATCTATCTATCTATCTATCTATCTATCTATCTATCTATCTATCTATCTATCTATCTATCTATCTATCTATCTATCTATCTATCTATCTATCTATCTATCTATCTATCTATCTATCTATCTATCTATCTATCTATCTATCTATCTATCTATCTATCTATCTATCTATCTATCTATCTATCTATCTATCTATCTATCTATCTATCTATCTATCTATCTATCTATCTATCTATCTATCTATCTATCTATCTATCTATCTATCTCTATCTATCTATCTATCTATCTATCTATCTATCTATCTATCTATCTATCTATCTATCTATCTATCTATCTATCTATCTATCTATCTATCTATCTATCTATCTATCTATCTATCTATCTATCTATCTATCTATCTATCTATCTATCTATCTATCTATCTATCTATCTATCTATCTATCTATCTATCTATCTATCTATCTATCTATCTATCTATCTATCTATCTATCTATCTATCTATCTATCTATCTATCTATCTATCTATCTATCTATCTATCTGTCTGTCTATCTATCTATCTGTCTATCTATCTATCTGTCTGTCTGTCTGTCTGTCTGTGTGTCTGCCTGCCTGCCTGCCTATCTATCTATCGGTACAAGAAAAAAGTGTGGGAAAGAAGAAGAGAAACGGTGAGTGATTTAAAAAAAGACTATGAAAAGAGGGATAAGGATGGAAATAAAAGAAAGAAATACCGAGAGAGAGAGAGAGAGAGAGAGAGAGAGAGAGGAGAGAGAGAGAAGAAAGAGAAAGAGAGAAAAAGAAGGGACGAATTAAAGAAAGAAATGAAAAAAAAGAAAGAGAGAAAGAAAGAAAAATACAAAAAGAAAGTAAGACAACTGCGAAGAAAAGACTAGAAGGTGAGAGAATGGCAGAAAGTGAAAAAATGAACATAACAGAATTTTTTAAAAAAAATGGGAAGAAAAAAAATAAAAGGAGAAAAAGAAAGAGCGAGAGAAAGAGAAAGAAACACAATAAAATGTATAGAGAGAAATAACAAGCAGAAAGGAACAGGATAGAAAGAAAGAAAGAAAGAAAGAAAGAAAGAAAGAAAGAAAGAAAGAAAGAAAGAAAGAAAGAAAGAAAGAAAGAAATAAAGAAACAAACGAACAAACAAAGAAACAAAGAAAGACGAGAATAAAAATATGAGAGAAAGAAACGGGAGAAGAAGAAAGAGGACATGAAAAAAGATAGATAAAAGAAAGGAATGAAGGAAGAAAGAAAGAAATAAATAAAGAAAGAAAACAATAAAAAGACGGGACAGAAGAAAAAAATGAAATTAAACGTAGCCTTTCAGATTGATGTCAGACCGACAGATGGACGGCCAGTTAGACTGGAGTTATGTACGCAACGCTGTCTAAAATCAGGACACAGCTTTCTTGGATGAACATGTAACAGATATCATAGATAGAAAACGGGCAAGGCGAGAAGAGGAGAACGTGAAGACGAAGAAAAGAGAATAAATGAGAAGAAAGTTTGTTCTTTAAAAAAAAATAATAACAACGAAATTTTAATGGTGTAAAGGGAAATAAAGAAGAAAGAACAAAAAAGAAAAAAGAAAGAAAGAAAGAAAGTAAGAATGAAAAAAGAAGGAAAGAAAGAAATAAAGAGTACTCATGCAGAGAGAAGAAAGTAGTCCCACCCTACCATGCCTTAAAATTTATATTAAACTAACATGTAATTAAACGTCTAGGCATTCAAATCATAAATGTATTTCCAGAAACACACAAATGGCCGATAACCATTTTTTCAAAAGTGTTTTTTTCTTTTTCTGGCGGTGTTGTGAAAACATGGAATGAGTGACCACGATCTAAAATATCTGAGTTATCCGGGAGGACATCTCGTCTAAGAACACTAGGAAAGCTACCCCGAGCTGCAAGCTTTTCTTCGCGAAAGGGTGGTGGTTGTTGCATGGCAGTGCAAGGCCAAACTAGTGGAGTTAGCTAGGATTGCAAATGAAATCAACATTCTGTTGATCTGGAAGGTTTGACGGAGGGCAGTGCAAAAATTGTAGGCGAAAAACTGTTTTCATTTTCAAAGATTGTCCGCCCCAACGTTAGATAACTTTGGCGAAACATGCAGGCAAGCCGGAAAAAGTTGTTTCCCCTGGTATTTCCGAGCTAATTGCCCGTCGGTAGGGCGTGTGTTCTGGAGAATATTACATTATTTATTTATTTAATTGTTCTTATATCGCGCTTTTCCAGCTCAAGAGCGGCTCAAGGCGCTGGCCGATACAGGATCTAACTCAAGCCGCCCGAGGCGCCAACTTGCAGCCTTTGGGCGCATCGTAATAACGCTCCAGACAACTGAGCACAATCCTGGGCAGCCAGGGATGGGGGAGAAGGACCTAGGTGCATGCTGGGTGTGTTCTTGTCACCGGCACTCACCCGTCTAGGACATGAGCGTCAGGATCTTTAAAGTCCGTTATGATGGAATGTATGCGACACAGATACTCTCATCCGAAGGAGTAGGAAACGGGAGTAAAGTGTCTTTCCCAAGGACACAACACAATGCCCCGGTCTGGGCTCGAACCAGGGACCATCAGATCCGCAAGCCAAAGCTCTACCATTAGGCCACCGTGACATTACAAACTTCATCTTAGCAATAACAATGGTTTCCCGGGTTAGTTTCTTTACATATAATGTAATCAGTTCTTCAGATTTTAGTCTGTTGACTTCTTTTAGAACATGAGGTTTTAAATATATTTTTTTTAAATCCAATCAAATGTACTTCTTTTTGAAGGCAGATTGCATCCAAGTGCCGGCCGTCGGTACCGAAGACACAGTGTGGGTCATTCTGATTTTAAGAGAAGGTTCGGCTAGGACTAATCGATTTGTGTGTAGAATGCCTACGGATCTCCATGACCAGTTAATATTGTCACCGGAAATACGTCACAGCAGGTACCTATCAAGCGCGAGCCATGGCCCAAAAGAGGTCACGCTGCACTCCCGTCGAATCACGTTCAGGCAAGGTATCATGTGCCGCTATTAATAGATGTATTTGTGATTTAAGCTAAACTCAGATTTGCCATTGCTGATAGTGGCATTGGTGGTGGTGGTTGTTGAGAGGTAGTGGTAGAGGGTGGGTGAGCGAGAGGAGATGGGGAGAAGGATAAAGAGGATAGAGAAGAAGAGGAGATGAAAGGAGAGGACACACAGAGGTTGAAGAACAAAAGAGGAAGACTGTGATGCGCGTAGCAAGAAAAATGAAGATGTCCAGGATGGGATGGAGATTGGGGTGGGATGGGGTAGGGTGGTGGGTGGGGTGGGTGGGTGAGAGAGGTCTAGTCCTTGAACGTATGCATTTTATCGCTCCGACTTTAAAGACCCTGAATCTCATGTCCTAGATGGGAAGGTGCCAGATACATAAACACATCCTGCAAACACTTTTTTTTTTAAAATTCAGGATAACTCAGTTGTCTGGGGGATTAGACGGTGCGAATCAAGCAGCAAGTTGGTGCCTTGAGCGACTGGATTTAGATCCTGTTTTTACCAGTGTCTTGAGCAGCTCTTTAAGCGAGTAAAAGCAGCGTAACATATCATTATGTCATAAACAGACATTTTAAAAATCAACATTTTGAATTCAAACGGGCTAATTGGTACGCAATGCTCGAAGAATTAATAATAGCCTATACAGGTTGGCCCAAAGGTAGGTTTACAGTTATCACGTAGACTAAATATCATCGAGTAAATAGTCAGCTTTACATAATAAAATAAATGACAATCAGCAACGATAAAGCTGCTTATGCAAGTTAGAACTATACTGTGAGGAATGTTTTATATTGGTATTACTAAACAAGTACCTTCAACCATATAAAAGGTCATTTCATAACTGTAAACCTACTTTTGGGCCATCCTGTATAAACATTTCATTGGTCTAACCCAGAAATCCTCACATGAAAAATTACAATATTGATTTATTGCA
Source organism: Oncomelania hupensis (assembly GCA_036898135.1). NCBI lineage: Eukaryota > Metazoa > Mollusca > Gastropoda > Littorinimorpha > Pomatiopsidae > Oncomelania > Oncomelania hupensis. The sequence continues at coordinate 54,184,193 of CM072511.1, read as the reverse complement.
GTAGAGTAAATGTGCAGTGCTGGCATTTCCCTAACGCGATCCAACAACAGTCAGCGATATTTACATTGATAAATTCAGTAGTTTGAAGTGAAATGTTGTTTCAGCTGCAAATTGACCTTTCCCTATTATCGTTCTTATATATCGCTTTTCCAGATCCAGAGCTGATCAAGGCATTGGCCGATACATGACCTAACCAAAGAGCTTATCTATAATTAAGCTCTTTGACCTAACCCAAGTAGGCCGAGGTGCCCGTTGCAGCTTTTCCCGTAATCTTTCGGTCTTGATAAGATAACCGTTAAGAGCCTCCATTTTTTACAGGGCTAGCTTTGTGAGGACTGTACTTTTCTCATTTTCCTCGCATTTGCACCTTGTCCGTACCTCCTCTTTAGAGCAGCTTTATGAGGGCTGTGTGTTTCTCTCTCTCTCTCTCTCTCTCTCTCTCTCTCTCTCTCTCTCTCTCTCTCTCTGTGTTATTTACGGTGATACAGTCACTAATCCATTCTCCTTGCTCATTATAGCGTCAAATAACATTAAGGATCTGCGTACTTTCATTTTTTTAAAGAAATTTTTGGGCTGCAGTTTATCATCCCTTTCTATCGGGAATTTCTGGGCCGCCTCCCTTGTGGAAGGCGTAGTCGCAGCCAGTGGCGCGCCCAAACCCAACCTACCTAACATTATTTGTAAATTTTTGAAATTTTTGCTGGGGGAGCAAACCGGAGTACCCGGAGAAAACACCCGAGACGTTGGCCGAGTCGAAAGTAAATAATATTCGGAGAAACATAACGCCCAGATGCTGGCTCGAACCCACACCTGTCAGGCGCCATTGGTTTCTGGCTTGTGGACAAGGCAAGTTTAGTCCCGCCTTAGCCCACTTGGCCACAACGCTCGTTATTTATATTATATATAAGGATAAAAAATGATCGCCGTGTGCTACTATGAATGAATGCCAACTGAAAAAAAGCGCATAGAACTCCCACACCCGTAAGCATGGTCACAGCATTTGATTTCTCCGTTAAGAACTGCCATTTAAGTAAGTGCAAGTATGATTTATAAACTCGCGTATTTATTAATATCTGGGTGAAATAATAAGGAAAGGGTTTATGGAAAGAGTTACTACCTAAACAAAAATAGGATCGCACAAACGGCTGCTGCTCTGTAAGGGTTGATGCTTTATTGTTGTTTTTGCCTTTATCTTTATATTTGCTTCAGTAGTATTGTTCAGTAGTATTGTTATTTTATTACTACTTCTACATGATCTATCTTTTTGCTCTGCATATTAGCATTTTCTAGCATCCAAACGCATACATAATTACCTGTTGTATTACCACATTACAAGATCATTGTGCTATACCTTGCTCATACATATACATTGTATATGTATGTATGTGTGTATATGTGTATGTATGTATATATGTATGCATATGTATAGATATGTATAAGCATAATTTTTTTATTTTGCTGCTGTTGTTGAAAATGTTTATATGTTTATTTAGCGGAATGTAAATTGCACTTAACATTAGCTGCATCAATGTATATTGGAATTATGCAGTATTGTTAGTACTAGACATACTGCTAGCGCCGTAAGGTTTATTGGTGACTGTTGTTGCAACATACGGTCTTCCCTCGGCCTCCCTCCCTCCCTCTACACACTCCACACTTCTGATCATGTAACATTACACAGATTTCATTACACATATGAATTTGTAACTCTTACATAAACCAAATGTCAAATTTCTTCGATGAAGAAATTCAGAAACATTAAATATTCACACACAACTGAAGCACGACTTTTACCTTACGCACTGCAGATCACCACTAATACTACCACATCACATAAATCAAAGAGGCACTGACACACTCCAGTACAACAAATGCTCGGGATATCTACGCATACACACACAAACACATGCCTATCTTATTTTGTGTCGCAAATGGGTTTGTTGAGATCCCCTGACGGCGATGCTGCCGTGTCCCTCAGACAAGCGTTGAAAAACGCAAATGTTCGTCATTTGCTGCATGTATTATCTTTTTCTTCAACTTAAGTTCATATACCAATTCTTTCTGTCTTTTTTAAACCTTTTGAGAGAGCTTTTGAGAGAGAGCAAAATCAACCGTATCATGCCTACCTTCACATTCTACATTCTAATCAGTGCAATAACCTAAAATAATGAATATCGAAATAAATCATTACAGATGTGTGGTAGGCCTTTTCTGCAATGTTGCTAGGACACTGGGACGCTTGTTGTCATTCCTAACCCTGTATTCTATACTCCCGTTCTTTATTATTCTACAGCTAGGAAATAATGGACTCTGTGTATCACTTCTACTGTTTACCTTGACACATTCCTGTATTAAAGAAAGAAACAACACTGTCTTTCAAGATAATTTCCCTGACAAGTTTTTAATCTTTTTATGTCTCAGTTCCTATTCCTTCTACAAATTCCTCTTATTACTCAAATCAGGTGACATTGAAACTAACCCGGGCCCAAACACTAACGATTGTGGCAACATCTCCATAGCTCACGTAAACGCATGCAGTCTTCGAAACAAAATTCCTCTCTTTGAAGCAGAATGCAACAAGTTTGATATTATTGCAGTATCAGAAACATGGCTTTCTAACCAACACGACAACAACTCGTTACTTCTCTCGAACTTTCATCCTCCTGTTAGATTAGACAGACCAGGAAGCGCCTATGGTGGCGTAGCTGTCTATGTTAGAAACAATCTTTACTGCAAACCTAGACTTGACCTAGCCATCCCTGACCTAGAAGCCGTGTGGATTGAAACAAAACTAAACAATCATGAAGCCCTGTTAGTTGGTTCCTTCTATCGCCCACCGAGCGCTAACATACAATACTGGAATTTAATTAGTGAGAGCATAAATAAAGCAAACGACAATATGAAGAAATATATTGTATTAGGCGACTTTAATACAGATTGGCTTAACAACCCATCACACCACTACCTTGATATTATAAATCTCTTCCAGCTCCATCAGTTAGTCCAATCACCCACACGTATTACCGCCACCACCAGCTCTTGTATTGATCATATCTTAACACAAAGTCCTAGTCTAATCAAAGCCGTCGATGTTTCTCCTCCTTTCTGTAGTGATCATGGTGTTCCTTACGTTACTCTTAACCAAAAATCTATCAAAAACATCAGATTTAAGCGCACTCTTTACAACTATGATAAAATAGACACAGACAAATTCCACGCACTACTGAATCAGGAAGATTGGAACAAAATATTTTCAGATTTTACTGTGGACGAAAGTTGCGAAATATTTACTAAAACATTCTTTGAAATAGCCAAACTTTGCATGCCTGTAAAAACTGTCACAATACGCCCACACGACGCGCCATGGTTCAATAATGATATTAAAAATCTCTTGAAGGAACGTAATAAGCTCCATAAGAAATCAAAACGCACAAACAATCCCGATGACTGGTCTAACTTTAGAATCGCAAGAAATAACGTAATCGATAAAATTAGAACACGGAAAACCGAATATCATAACCAGCTAAATGAGGACGTTTCTAATCCAGACAAATTTGGTACTAAACAATGGTGGCAACTAGTAAACTTGTTTATGCAGAAGAAAGGCCTACACTCAGATGATATTCCTCCTATACTGCATAATGGCATCTTGTACGACAAAAACAACCAAAAAGCTGATATCCTAAACGAATATTTTGCTGAACAGTCTACCATTACAGACCCCGACGACCCGCTTCCTCCGCTTTTTCAAAATGAGCAAGAACTGACAGATTTATATATAACACCACAGGATGTATCTAACACTATATTAAATCTAAAGAAAAATAATGCTACTGGCCCTGATATGATTCACAACAAACTCCTAATATCTGCTGTTCATATTCTTTCGAAACCATTATCCTCTTTTTTCAATAGATGCCTAATAGAAAATACCTTCCCTACTAACTGGAAACTAGCACATGTGACCCCGCTTTACAAGAAAGGAGACCGCGATTCGTGTGCCAATTACCGTCCGATTTCGCTGCTCAGCTGCGTCGGAAAAGTTCTCGAACGATGCATTCACAAGTATATTTACGATTTTCTTAAGTCCAACAACCTTATTTCAGCAGCACAATCTGGCTTCCAAACCGGTGACTCCACAATAAACCAACTGCTTAGTATATACAACAATATGTGCACAAACTTTGACCAGGGCACAACGACGCAATCGGTTTTCTTTGACATATCCAAGGCCTTTGATCGCGTCTGGCATAAAGGCCTAATTCACAAATTGAACGCTATAGGGATCCGAGGAAACCTCCTTACATTCCTTGAAAACTACCTCAGTAACAGACACCAAGTGGTTGTCCTTAAAAATGAAAAGTCGCAGCTCAGACTTGTTACAGCTGGGGTTCCTCAAGGGTCAGTATTAGGACCATTGCTTTTTCTAATTTACATAAATGACATAGTTGAAAATATTACATCTATTATGAAGCTGTTTGCAGACGACACAAGCATGTCGCACAGCGATACAAATCCGAACAGACGAGCCGAGATTTTACAGTCGGACTTAAGAAAAATTGAGAATTGGTCGCTTACTTGGAAAGTTAAATTTAACCAAACAAAAACCGAACTTCTCACAATCCGACGTGACAAAAACATAATACCCCCTTTATTCTTCGATAACACGTTATTATCAGAATCAGCGCATCACAAACATTTAGGTGTAATGTTACAAAACAACTGTAAATGGGACGAACATATTGCAAACATAGGAAGTAAGGTAAAACTATTACTGAATTGTCTAAAATCATTTTAAGTATTCCCTAAATAGAAAATCACTTGAAATTATGTACAAATCATTTATCCTGCCCATTTTTGACTATGCCGACATCTTATATGATAATTGTACACAAGCCCAAGCAAACGTTTTAGAAAATTTGCATCTTGAAGGGTTACGAACAATAACTGGTTTAGTGAGGGGCACTAGCCACGAAACTCTCTATATGGAATCTGGTTTTTGTTCTTTAAAAGCTCGTCGAGAAAGACACAAACTAATAATGTACCACAAAATAGTAAATAATTATGTACCTCAATACTTGCATAATCTTCTTCCACCTCTTGTTGCCAGTACAAATCCGTACCACCGACGTAGACTGCTTGAAAGGAATATCCCTCGTCATAAAACTGAAATTTTCCACACCTCCTTCTTTCCATCAACCACTGTGCTGTGGAATTCTCTACCAGACAGCATACAGCAAACCACATCAATAGGAGCATTTAAACGTTATCTTCACAAAGACGACCCTTGCAATCCCTCCGCATTTTTACATTGGAACAAGGCAAGACCAAATAATACACTGTCGACTTAGAAGGAATATGAGTGATCTCAATCACGATCTGTTCACTCGGCATTTAACTAACAACCCCTCATGCTCATGTGGCTTTCAAAATGAAACTGTCGAACATTTTCTCTTTCACTGTCCCCTCTATACTAACATCAGAATAACTACTATCGCTACCCTCAAGCAAGAACAAGTATCGTTAAATAACTTACTGCACGGAAACCAAACCTTTTCTCTATCTGACAATCAACTTCTTTTCAGTACCACTCAAGAGTTTATCAAACAGTCAAAGCGTTTTCGTTAAGTGAAATTTTCCGCTTCACCGCACAAACGTCCCGGTGTTCAGCTCAAACCATCTCTCTCTCTCACTCTCTCTCTCTCTCTCTCTCTCTCTCTCTCACACACACACACACACACACACACACAAACACACGTCTCCTTTTTCAATTATTGGTTTAAAAGTGTCAATTTAGTAATATACGCATTTAATTTGTAGCTAATTATTTGATTCATTGTTTTTATTTGTTTCTTTTAGTTATTTATTTATTTATATATGTGTGTGCGTGTGTGTCCGTGTAATTATTTACTAAACCTTATTATCTTTAATTAATTTATTATATTATCTTTTTAAATTGTTGTATTCTTCTTTAATTATATGCAACTATCAGTTGCCTGTCAATTAATTATTATGTAGAATTTTGTCATACAGGGTGGGCTTATATAAGCTTGCTTGTTGCCTATCCTGTAAATCATTGTTTGAAATTATATGTTTTTTCCTTTAATAAAACTATTTGTTTTAAAAAAGGGTTGAAGCCCATTTGGAAAGACACGACCATCAGTCTACATTCTGAGGTAAGACTGCTGCGCACCCTTGTCATCTCCATCTTCCTATACGCTTGCGAAACATTGACCATCACAGCAGATCTACAACGAAGAATACAAAGCATGGAGATGAGGTGCTGCAGAAGACTTCTGGGCATTTCCTATACCCAGCACATCACCAACAACGAAGTCCGACAGACCATCACACAAGCCATTGGACAAAACGATGACCTGCTCACAGTGGTGAGGAAACGGAAACTCCGATGGAATGGCCCCGCCACCAGAGCATCAGGTCTTGCAAAGACCATCCTGCAAGACACAGTGCAAGGAGGTAGAAGAAGAAGGAGACCGAAAAAGAAGTGGGAGGACAACATTCGAGAATGGACTCACTGGTTTGACACTGAGCGAAGCCACCAGGGTTGCTGAAGAAAAAGCAAGATGGAGTACGCTGGTTAAACGATCATCTGTGGTGGCCCTACGACCTCCGAGTTACGGGATAGGATAGGATAGGAAGTACCCTACAAAATGTATAGATATAGCTGTATCTTCTTTGTAATCATTATGTAAAGTTAATAAAGATCGTGTGGATTTTCACAACATCTCGGACACAACCGGATTTCTATAGCACAGATTAGGAACATTTCCTTTCGTCTGCACTTTTCAAACACAATGAATGAAAGAAACAATTCTCAGAGGAATCGAAACTTGTAGAATCTTTAAATGAAATAAGAATCACAATCATCATCAGAATCTTTATTGTCCTCATAAAAACACAAGGAAATTTGTGGGCAGCATACATATCATCAACACAACGGCACAAAACAATAAAAGACGTAAAATACACTCATGGAAATAAAAATAGTTAAAACACTATAAATAACAGAGAAGCACTTATACACAAAACACAATATCAGTAATCACCCATCCAACATTTTAATCCACAGCAATGCCACACACACACACACACCCACACCCACACCCACACACACACACCCACACACACACGCACACACCTACACGCACGCACACACACATTATTATAATGACTTTCCTGAAACGCCACATACGTTGTGCTGACAATGGGTCCTGTTTTGTCCCCCTTTTTAAGTAGGCTACTTTTAAGTGTTCGAACACTAACACTAACCCTAACCCTAACACTAACCCAGCCCTAACCCTAACGGATCATTGTTCTGACGTCAAAACAAGTAGGTCCGTGAAAACAAGTTATGTAGATGTTCACTGGTTTGTCAAGATAACACCGTGTAAGTGTGCCCACACCCACACACAAACACACACCCACACACCCACACACGCACAGCCGAGGGTACACAGGATAATCATGACTTTCCTGAAAACACGCACACACACACACGCACCCTCACCCACCCACACACACACACACACACACACCAGGAATTAGATGAGTTACCAGAACAGTATTTAATGCAGCCTGTAAGTTGTCCCCTATACGCAATGTGTCCGGGGACGTTAATTTACCTAAGCAAAGCAAAGCAAGCCTGTGGCCGTGACCAAAAAAATAAAAAAAATTAAAAGCAGGACAAGTAATGACGTCACACTCACTTCCAACCTAGCACCGTTCTGTGATACGATTTCATCGACGTCGGAAATTGAAAAGACATTGCGATTGGCGATGGGGAAGATGGCAGGGGGATGGGCGGGGAGGTGTTAACAAAACTGGAGAGATGTCATGGAGAGAAAAGAAAAGAATGTATCTTTCACCAAACCCGTGAAGCGCCGTTACATCATCACACTCTTTTTTTGATGGAATTCGAAAGGGGAAAAATTCTTACGCCTTGTTTCGCTATCGCTGGGGACTACATGACGAAGACGCAGAAATCTGTGGCCCGCTTTAGCTGTCTGATGGGCAGCTGGCACCGTCAAAGAGCAAGAGCGAGAGATAGGAGAGACTGAGGTGCGCTATTACTTTGCGCTTGCACGTGCGGCCAGCGACAGCCTGCGAGACGCGGAAGGGTTTTATTTACCAGCTGTGCTGAGGCTGGGGCCGGTTGCAGGGAGAACGGCGCACGCAACGGTTAGCTATAGCAATAGCGGAGAGCGAGGCGCTGTGTAGTATAGTGGTCGATACTTCTCTTCTTCATTCCTTCACTATACTTCCTCTGCTTGCCAGTGCTGCTGCTGCTGCTAACTTTATCTCTCTATGTCGCTCCAAACGCCACCTCTCGCTAGATTTTCCTCACCTCATTCCCACGCTCTCTCTTTCTGTATCTTGTTCGCTTCTTCCTTTTTTTTTCTTTCTTTATAATTTTTTTTCTTCATATCTAGCACTTGTTTTTGATAGAATCAGCCAGGCTGCAATTATGGTCCCTTGGTTGAAGCGTCCGTTCTGTCAGTCTACTAAAGATGCCACCGCTTGGCAGCGCACTGTCAGGCTAATGCCTTTGCCACACCACACCACACCCTGCTGCCATCAAAATTGCCTGGTCGGCAGTGAGCGGTAAGAAAGAAAATAAAGCGGAGAGCGAGAAAGAGAGAGAGAGAGAGAGAGAGAGAGAGAGAGAGAGATGGAGAGAGAGAGAAAGCGCTAGAGAGAGGACAGACAGTGTAGTGTGCAAGAACACGACGGCACGGTTAGCCGCACGTGCTTTCTGACAGAACAAGCAGCGACGCAAAAAACACAGTAGGCACACTGCGGATTTGTGTCTGTTCATGACAACACAATTTTTTTAACATATACCGTGACCCACATTGTCATCGCCGCCACTGAAGCAGAAGGTGTGTAACACAGAGTGGAGTTAATCAATGAGGGTGTGTAGTAGAAGTAGCAATGTGTCTGGGTGTGTAGAGAGGCTGGTGACCAGCTGTGGCGGCCTCTCATCACACTACACTCTTCGTGAGAAAGCTTCGGTGTCGGTCAAGTCAATGCCCTAGAAGCAGAACTGTCCTTTAGTTCTGAATCTCGGGCTGTGTGGTTATCTTGTGATCTGTATGCCACTGCTTCAGCGTGATACTCTCCTTTTTCATCAGCCCTGATACACGCACAGGTCTCATCCTTTCGACCTGTCTGTGTCTACACTGTGCTTGTGCTGCCACTTGCCTGACGTTAGTAATGCGCCACACCAGCTTGTTCTATCGCTGGTGGTGATGTTGTTGGTGTGTGCGTGTGTATGTGTTCTCCGACAGCCCTGTAAGCTCGTAATATCCAGCACTGATGGCTGGGTGATTATCTTGTCTGGTCTGGAACTCATAATCGTACTTCTGTGCGTACCTGAGTGCTTTGTGACTTCTCAAAATGTGCTGATAACACCGTCTTGCGTCTTCTGTCATTTTTATCACACCAGCGCCAGATCAAAACTTCATCCTTCATATCTGACAGTTGTTGTCGCCGTTGCTGCTGTTGTTGTGTGGAGGCTGCATTATTGCTATTCGTGTTGTTTTGACAGTCGCTGTCATCCGTCATCATAATTTGTGTGTTTATCTGCAGTCGTAAGAACACGGATTACAAATTCACCGGGCTTGTCATTAGGGTCAGTATACGGTCACCTTACACGGGCAATGTCATACAATGTAATAATAATTCAACCGGCATGCTGTTATGTTTGTGTTAGCATTGCAGTGTTTTCATACCGAGTTGTAACTTTTACACGGTGAAAGATCGATTTTAGTATTGCGTATAAGGTATGCGAACATCGCTTTACACGATTTGACGGCTGAATGAATTTTGTTGCAAAATAATAGTGTGTGCCGTACACTAAGTAATGAACTTATCACAAATAATTTTAAACATATTAGAGAGTGTAAATATCCTAATCGGCAGGAATGTTTGATTTTCTAGAGCTGTACGTCGAAGTGTCAAATGTAAAATGTGGGTGTGTGTACGTGTGTGTGTGTGCGTGTGTGTGTTAGCGTGCATTTCCATATGTGTAAGAGGCACAGAGAATATATCTAAGATAAGATAAATTTATTTAAAAGAGCCAGCACCGGTTGAGCTTTTTTTTTTTTTTTATCTTGCCCTCGGGGCTTGTAACAATTAGTATAACAAAATAGCTTTATAACAATAACATCTTAATGTAACAATAGTACTATAATCAAGATCTGTTGCACACACACGCACATGTACACACAAACACTCACGCACACACCCAACTTATGTAAAACAATCTAATAAATGTTATGATTGTAGAACTCCTACTAAGTAACTACATTAGTAATTTTAATTTCCTTTAAAATATGTTTTCTAAAGGGTGTCACTGCATTGCAGAGAACTTCTGGAAAGTTATTCCACACAGTGGAACCTGAATAAAACAGATTGGTTTTAAACAGATCAATTCTTGGAGTTCGGTAAAAAAAAAAATCAGGCAGTTTAATTAATTTTTAATAATAAGTTTTACAAAACGTAGAGAGAGAGAGAGACTGGCCGGCGATTACTTTCGCCTCTATCCATTGAAAAATATAATTATTTAGTTTCCACCAAAAATCGGGAATGTGTGAGAATGGAGAAGAAGGGGAGGGTAAGAGAAAGAGAGAGAGAGAGAGAGAGAGAGAGAGAGAGAGAGAGAGAGAGAGAGAGAGAGAGAGAGAGCATTAATTTTGTACATATGTTGTACATTAAGTACGTGTTGTTTGAGTGATTATTTCTTCTTTGCCACTCCCAGAATATGGTACTGAACCTCCTTTAGTTCACTAGTTGATATTTCAATCATAGTATAGTAATTTTAAACCTAAATGTGTCGTCTTTATCATACTCTGCACTTGACTGTGATATTAGCTGCATCGTTTCTCTGGGAATAATTTTAAACCTAAATGTGTCGTCTTTATCATACTCTGCACGACTTGTCCTGTGATATTAGCAGCATCGTATCTCTGGGAATGCATCATACGATCATAAAGCGTATTTATTTACTGTTCCAAACCATCGCCGTAGCTCAGTGGAAAGACCGTTCGCCTGGTACGCCGACGACCAAGTCTCGAGTCCCATGCTGGACAACATAAAAGTGGCACATTTTCACTGTCCATCTAAACAGTAGGATTGCTCTGATAGTTCCGATTTAGGTCCCTATTCCACTTCCCTGAGAGGGTCGCTAATGGTGGGTGTAGATGTTAAACTCCAATGTTAATTCACTGCTATTCAGTATAATGCTGAACTTCGGTACGTCACTTCTTGACATGATAGTTAAATAATGTCATACTACACAGTATAATTGCCATCTTAAACGAGTCTACACTAGTGCTAGACCATTATTCAAAGCTGCAGTAGAATATTTCTCCGGGGAATAATAATTATTCATTTATTGTAATGTTATTTTGAGCGGACAGTAGAAGTACTAAATAAGACTATAGACTTTTTTCACCTAGCGCTATGATCATGCTTTTTGTGTAATAATGTTTATGCGTTTAATAAATTTTCATTCAATCATTTATTAATTCATAGATACTTTCATCGTCACTAGTCATATTACTCTGTTGCGGTGGTTCAGTATCATATTTCTCTCTATCAATATCATTCCTTCTTTTCTTATTCAGGCCCCACCGCCGTCCGTACGCCCCACCGCCGTCACACCGTACACCCCCAGCCCTCTCACTCCTTAGCTGCTCTCCTCTCCTCCTCCCTCCCTCATCTGTTATATTTTACTTGTAAATATTATTTGTTATATATTTTTGCATAAGTTATTAGTGTCTCGTCTTTATTTAACTTTTTTAGTATGTATTTCGATGTTATCGTTAAGTATAAATGCGTGAGCACTGCGCTTTGAATTAATAGAGAAATTCAGTTCGACCAGCGAAATTTGATTCGTCGTGATCCCTTTCGTTTCCAGTTATGCAATCGGGAAATCCTTACGAACCTTTCTTCGTGCCTGCTGTTCTGAAGCGGCAGCGCCTTTAGTTGCGGACGAAATTTTTGTTCGTCCTTATCCAGGGGAGTGTAAATGCCATCATAACTCTCTAATTTGCGGAGGTTGTTTTCGTTAAAAACACGGTCTAATAGTACAGACACGTTTCCCAACGAAAGTTTATTTGAAGTTTAGGATAGGGCTTTGCTAATTTTTTTCTTCTCCTTTAAAAGAAAAGCCGCACAAATTAGAGAGAATCTACAGCCCCAACTTGTAATCATTGCCTACGCTAGCATACTAACTAGCTCGTTTAAGCCTACTAACCTAGTAGTATAGGGATCATATAAACCAAGGGCTGTTCGTTCACATTCATAAAAATACACCAGAAAAGCTATTTTACATCTTTACCATGCCCATAGGAGACACCCGAACCCTAAACATTATGCAAAACGTTATATTGAACATCTCAATCGGAACCACAAAGTCCTCCGCCATCTTACATCTGAAAGCAAAAGCAGCCTAAAACAGCACCCTTTTTTTGAAGCGAAGTACCCTATTTTAATGAATCAACAATAAAAAGAATTGGTGAGAGAATACAGTCAAAGCATTTATTTAAGCTTACGTTCATAGCAATTGACCCGATATAAGCAAAAAGTACCAGAAACTTACACGAGAATCGCAATTCGTCAAAATGATAAAATTCCGCATTTTCACTCAGCAAACTTTTCTGCGTATTGCAAATGAGGAGATCGTGACATTCCGGAAGCGCAAAAGTTACGACGTAGATTGAGGTTTTTCCTACGAAAAAGAACTACGAGCCAAGTTTCTGTGCTTCCTGAAACTCTTTATTGTCACTAGGAAAAAACGCTATATAAATAGTACTCTCAATATTATTATTAATACTGTATGATGCAGTTGAGATTCAATGTTTCACTTACTTGATAGTAAAATCTACTAATATATACTGCTATGTTATGCTATATATTGCTATGCTATATAATAAGCCCGTCATAGTCATACATTACGCTAAACCATGAGAGTTAAAGTAGACTTATCTTCGAAAAACAGGATAGGTATTTATTTCCCAAGCTCTTTGGTATCTGTGGGAGCAATAGGAGCCGTAATGAATCGTAATACGGAAGATGGTCTTCGTCTTCAATCTTCTGTGGTTTCTCTGGGAGTGTTATCGTTCTCGGAGAACGATTTAGTCTAGCTGTTATCGAAGATATTTTTATCAGTTCTAGACCGCCAGGTTAGGTGAAGAGTTTGCATGCAGTAGATTTATCTTCACAGAGGGTAGGTGCTAGGTCTCAACCTCCCAACATCTCTGGTATCGCTGAGAGTATCATACGTTCGCAGAGAACCCCTTGCTGCGAAAGGCATTTTTTAATTTCTTCGTGTACCTGTTTGGAATAAACAAACTCTAGGATGGGAGTTCCGATATATTTATCTTCAAAGAGGATAGTTTTCCCGGTCTCAAGTCTTCCATCCGTGTTGGTATCTCACGTAGAAATATCGTTATCAGAACCACTTGTTCTAGCTGCTATGGAAGACGTGTTATCAGTTCTTCAGTTACCTCTTCGTAGAAATACCTATGAAGAGTTGCAGTCCAATATCTACCTTAAAAAAAGATCCATTCGTAAACAGTGGGTCCCTCTCATCCTCTCTGCCATTTTTATTAATACAATCGCTATTAAAGAACCACTTGTTCTGGCTTCAGTTGAAGGCAATTTTATCAGTTGTTTTACCTGCCTCAGTCTTACACTGGCTCAAGAGTTGCAATACAATATAGATATATTAAAGACAGTTTTATCTCTCCCATCTTTCTTGATATTTCTTCCAGAAACATCGCAGTCAGCGATCCACTTGTTCTGAATGCTAATAGAAATGCTTTTTCGATCGTATTTCCAGCATTATCTATGGAAATACTTTGAAATAATCGGGATTCAGAACGAGCCAAACGTCGGTTGGTCGGTCCGTTGCACTGCAAGAGTTCGTACAAAACTTCGTAGGAGCATTACCCAGGGTAGTGGCTTGCTTCCTGTGCCATCGTATTTGCTCTACCGCACAGGTCAAGGTCACTGGAGTCAGGATGTCGCTAAACACGCTTTGCTCAATATATTTCCAAAACGGCTGAAGCGTTTTTTGTTGAGTTATGGTACACAGGTACTTCAGACCATCCTTCAGTAGCAATCGAGTTGTTAGTCAGTCGGCCGGTCCGTTGCTCTGATTCCCCCGTTGGGATGCCGGGGGTTTCAGTATAAATAGTATCCCCACTTTCTGGAAATTTAGTGCTTTAAATTCCCACTGTCGACGTCTTTCTCATTTGCTCTTTCTCATTCCTGCTCTGTTCTATCAATCTGCTATACTATCGTCTTCTTCGCTAGACCAGTCTCCTACCTATTTTCTTGAAAACTCTTCTGGGACAAGACTCCTTATTTGTGTATGAGGTCTGTTGGATCAGCTTGGGAATATTGGACGCTTTCTGCCAGGTGGTCACTATGGCTTCCTATGATGTTATTATTTAGCAATGTAGGCATTTTATATGTATGTGTTTTGTTGATAATTTATAATGATGTTTGTATTCTATTTTGTTTTTGTAAACGGGGGTTCGATAAGTTGGGGTGAAGCCTCAGCCGTCCCCTGCGTAGAGTGTCTTTTATTGTGAAGTGACTGGCTGGTGGAGAGCTTTCGGTTTTACCACTGGAGTTGTTTCAGCAGATCTTTTATGCGGATCAGGGGTTGTCCGGTCCTGATTTGGCTCGGAAGAGTCCGCTGGACCTAAAGCAATAATAATGTAATGTAACGTTGCTCCGAATTTCACTATTTTGTTTAAAACATATTTTTGCCTTATCTTTAGAATAACGGAACCTAAATTCATCATTTGTACTTTGCGGGTAGCTTGTAAAGTTCTACTTTTAAGCATAGCTGATGTGTATTTCTTCAAAAGCCAAAGTCATTGTGCTTCGCCGTTTTCTTTAAAAAAAAAGTTTTGAGCTGTATCTAAATTTAAAAAAAAAGAAGAAGTAAATATGGCCTCAGCCGATTTGAATAACGTTTTGCTTGCAGATAGTTCACATAGTTTCCCATCATTCCATTTTTTTCCTTTTGCTCTTCGTTAGGATAAAGCCGATTATTCACAACACCGTTATGGAAATTAACATGTTTAAAAAAGCTTTTTTCATATACAATGTGTGTCTCTTGAAATACATTTGGATGGTTTGCTTCCTTATTTAATTCCCAATTTCTTCTTTTGTTCTTATTTCTTCTTTATGGTCAGTATGTAAAGTTCACCCAAGAGTCAACGAGCAGTGAATTTTATATTTTATTTTTTTAATCTTGATCTGGCTTGTAGTGTTAGGCATTATTACTAGATCCATATCCAATGTTTGTCATAGTATCACCATGTTTGGATGAAGAAAAAAAAAGAAAATCAATTGTTCATTAGCTTCTTCATTTACATGTCCTTGTTCATCTTTATGTTCTTAATCTTCCGTTCTTCTTGTTCATCCCTCTCGTCTTGTTTCTTTTCTTCTTTCCATGATCATGATCATCATCATCATGATCATGATCATCATCATCATCATCATCACCATCACCATCATCATCAACATCATCATCATCATCATCATCATCATCATCATCATCATCATCATCATCATCATCATCGTGACGGGGGTTTAATTGTTGCTGGGCTCTGCACAATGGAATGCTATAACCCTCTAGTCTATTCTATGGGGACCGCTAGTGAATCACCCTGTGAATTACTTTAATACATTTATTTGTTTAGCTCGGTCTGTGTTTAGGTTGGGGTACAGAGATAGAAAAATGGTAAAAGATCACTGTCACACTAGCTTTCACACGGCTATGAAACATATGTAGTCCAGCCACTTGATAACAGTAAAAATCACACATTTATTTCCTTAACTCTATACAGGATCTTCGAAGTACGAAACTAACTTAAAAGTTCAATTGTCAATGCGAATAGTTCGCTCGCTGATAATCTGTGCAGCTACTTTCTCTTTATCGGGCACTGGCTACTAGCGTTCATGAAGAGTGGACTACTGTGGTCCTGGTTATACAGAGTGTTAGTGCACTGTTTCTAGAGCACTTAACTGCGTGGTTGGAGCGCTGCGTTGAGGTAGCTTCTGGTACACGCTGTGTCGTCCTGTAGTCTTTGACTATTTTGGTACGACGTTTGGGGCTATCTGCGCACGATGCTTTAGATGCCTCGGCAGCCAATTCTACGCGTTGACGTGGTTGTTGTCGTTTGCTGAGTTGGGCTCATGATATACCGCCTGCTCGTCTGTAACATATGAGACGAAATTCTGCACAACCCTGAACAATAGGTCTGTGCTGAGCGTCTCACTGAAAGCCAAAGTAGCCCTCAGTGATAGCTCCACATCTCTATACATAAGCGACGAACATTCTGCTAAGTCCGTGGTCCACTGGAATCTCCACTCTAATTTCCTATACATACAAAAATATTAATCGTGGCTAACTATACACATAAAGAAATAATAATATTATAAACATTCACTGGTATAGCCACTGGTCTGCAAGCATACATATAGGTTAAACAACAGTGGTTCAGTCAGGTATGCAACATGGCGTCAAACCCGGTCGTGCTTGACACGTGGTCGGCTTCTCCATGTGGTCAGGCAAAGTCGGACTAACAGTTCAATTCTATGCATAGCAAATTTCACAAACATAATTTCAACAATAATATAAATACATCACGATGAAACAGAAGTATGTTCATTTACCTGTTCGACAATGTCAGGCCGTGGCTACTTGATTGAATTCGAATATTCAACAAGCACTGCTGTCTAATCTTCTCAGGAGAGATTCTGTCAGAGGGTACTGTGTACTCCTTAGCGTGTCAAACTAGACTGACCTCCTACCTGGCTTTGACTGAATCGGCCAGAACTGGTTCTAACCACTCTACCTGTGTCCCGATTGGATGAAACAATCTAAGTGGATATATAAAAATCGAAACACCATCGTAGGCCGCGATGATGTCACTACACGGCTCGCGTCAGTTCGCAGTGTGTGTACACATCAGTTATACCTTAATCGTCTGCTATAGACTAAAGTAACCTTCTAAGTTTTACTACTGCTAAACAAGCAAAAGCTCAAATAGCGCGGGGTAAACTGGTCTGCTTGTTACAATCATCATCATCATCATCATCATCATCATCATCATCATCATCATCATCATCATCATCATCATCATCATCATCATCATCATCATCATCTCCTCCACTACCGCCACCACCACCAATACATTCTTCTTCTTCTTCTTCTTCTTCTTCTTCTTCTTCTTCTTCTTCTTCTTCTTTTCTCCTCGTCCTCCTCTCTGCTTCTCTTCGTCACCATCATCTTCTTTACCATTTTCTTCAAACCCTAAAGACGGTTGTGTCGGTATTTCAGTGGGGCTGCTGCCTGCTGCTCTGGACAGAAACTGTTCTTTGTATTGATGTGTTCATTGTGAACCTTTCTTCCAGCCAATAATTCTATAATCTCAAATCTGTATGGCTGTTGAATAAGTTCAACTGGAAGTCAAGAAGCGCGATCAGAGCATATCTTGACCCTCAGAGACACTTGCTCATGCATGCCTTGCTATTCTATAAATCGTATCAGTCTATCCTGTCTACGTTTTTGTATAATGTTTGCAAATGCTTTGAAATAATCGGGAATCAGAACGAACCAAATGTTGTTCTGTCACTCGGTTTGTCAGTTTTGTCGGTGGGTCGTTTCGTTGAGTTCCTCAAGTATCACTGGACGATTTTGTTCAATTTTAAATAAGGACAATAATAATAATAATAATAATAATAATAATAATAATAATAATAATAATAATAATAATAATAATAATAATAATAGATGCTATACTCGCCTTATTTCTAAATCAGACTCCAAGCGCGGCGATCTGTAACCATCATACACCCTCACGTGTGATAGACACTCCCTATACACAATAAACACACATTCATCACTCACACATGCTGTGAAAAGGCAAGTCGCTGTTAAATGACGGAAAGGAACTAGAATTTTATTTTTGTGATTTTAAAGTATAGACTGCATCCGATGCCATGATTGAATGGATGGAGGAAAACGGAGTATCCGGAAAAAACCCTCGGTGACTTGAAAAGTCTCATAACAAAGTCACATAAGTTCGTCTCCTGCGGGATTCGAACTCGCCACCTTCGGCATAGGAAACCTGCGACTTACCAACTGCGCTCCCAGGCCAACCCTTTACCTGTGTTAGTGGTCAACATTACCTGTGTTAGCTACATTACATTACATTATTATTGCTTTAGGTCAAGCGGACTCTTCCGAGACAAATCAGGACCCGACAATCCCTGATCCGCATAAAAGATCTGCTGAAACAACCCTAGTGGTAAAACTGAAAGCTCTCCACCAGCCAGTCACTTTACAATAAAGACATCCCACGCAGGGGACGCTGAGGCTGTACTCTAATTTATCGAACCCCCGTTTACAAAAACCAAATAGAATACAAATATCATTATAAATTATCAACAAAACACATACATATAAAATGCCTACATTGCTAAATAATAACATCATAGGAAGCCATAGTGACCACCTGGCAGAAAGCGTCCAATATTCCCAAGCTGATCCAACAGACCTCATACACAAATAAGGAGTCTTTTCCCGGAAGAGTTTTCGAGAAAAAAGGTAGGTGACGGGTCTAGCGAAGAAGAAGATAGTATAGCAGATTGATAGAACAGAGCAGTAATGAGAAAGAGCAAATGAGAAAGACATCGACAGTGGGAATTTAAAGCTTTAAATTTCCAGAAAGTGGGGATACTATTTATACTGAAATCCCCGGCACCCCAACGGGGGTACCTGTGTTAGTGGTCTGCATTACGTGCGTTAATTGTCAGCAGTACATGTGGTAATGGTCAACTTCCCGTAAGCATTACATGTTTTCATGGTCAACTTCCCGTGATATCGCAATTGCTCTACCTCAGACGAGGTCGCTGGGGGTCAATTCTTCGCTTTTCGCTCTGTATCTCAAGAAACGGCTGAACCGATTATGAAGATTTAATTTTAAAAAAAAAAGAAGTAAACAGGTATTTCAAACTCATGACCGTAATTCGGTTTCGGTCCGTTTATTTATTGCTCTTCGGTCGATCGGTCACTCCGAATTTCACAATATTTTCTGAACAGATGTTGTTGTCCTTATCTCAAGAATAACGTAACCGAATTAAAAACGGTTTTACTATACCGATTCTTATAGCTATATGTTATGTTTATCAGTTTATAGTCCCCTCTCTTCCCGTAAGGATTTTCAGAGAGGAGACTCTCTTATAGCTTTTTTCTGAAGCTATAGCAGTGATGAATGTAGGCTAATACAGCGTGCATTAAATAACACTATGTTGCGCAGGTGTTCAATGGAACAGATGTTTGTTGTCCATGCTTATGGTGAAATCCTACGATGTTTACACTGGCCTGTTTAAATCTTCTAACATCATCAAACAGGATCATGTAGACCTTCGAGGCTTTTTACACGAATCTTTTGAACGATATTAATGGAACGAAAACTCAAAGCAGAACAACACAGTCCGAAATAGAACGAAAATGCAGTGGGGGGGGGGGGGGGGGGGGGGGGGGGGGGAACGGGGGGAAAATGTAGTTTGGAATGAAACAGAAATTCAGTCGACATTGGATCAACAAGCACGCATCGGTATATATTGTAAGCAATAATTTTATTGTTTTGCTTTGGTTTCATTGGAAGAACGTAAGGTATAAATATTCAGGTCATGTTCTACCACTGTCAGTGAACGTGTTAATTACACCAGGTCTGTGTGAAGATAATGGGATTTAATCATGTCGATCTGCAGCAGATGTTTATACTATCAGCTATGCTCGGGTCTCTTTCAACCAGCTGTCTTGTTTTTTGAAGTTCTTCTTTGTTGTACACGAATAAGTGCTGTTTATACACAGACATATTGTTAGTATTAGCATGGGAGCGGTCTGATGGCAACGTTGGCAATGTTCTTTTCTTTCTGTCTCTCTTCGGTGATAATGCGCAATATTGGAAGGGGAGGGAGGGGAGGGGTGGTGGCATTTATTTTATTGCGATTGGATCCACTTTAAATTTGTACGGGATGTTCGTACTGCACATGATGATGATGATGATGATGATGATGATGATGATGATGATGATGATGATGATGACCCATTTTTATAACGCGCGTGTCTCCATCCATTGTCGAGTGTTCAGTGCGCGATAAGGGGTTCTAAATTAAAAAAAAAAAAAACCACCATAGAAAAGATAAAGTCCGGCGTGGGAGTGGGAGGATGGAGGTGGACGGCAGAAGTGAGAGAGATGCTTGATTCTCTAAGTTACTACGTGTACAATGTAAACAAGTGAGTCTTCAGTCTTCTACTGAACGACTCGATACAGCCTGCCCTCACGTCCGACAATATTAACACGCACGCGTGTGCACAGAGAAAGATGGGAGTACGCTGGTTAAGCGATCATCGTTGGTGCCCCTACGTCCTCCAAGTTACGGGATAGGATAGGATAGGACGCGTGTGCACGCACCCTCTCTCTCTCTCTCTCACACACACACACACACACACACACACACACACACACACACACACACACACACAATGTTCATTGAGCGAGTGAACTTCAGTATTCCACATCTCTTTCTCTCTCCCTCCTCTCTCTTTTTTCTGTCTCTTTCTTTGTCTTTCTGCCTTTCTCTTTCTCTCTACCTGATTTAAGATTCAATTAATCTCTCATCCTCTCAACCCCCAGTCAATTCCCCCTTCTCTCTCTTGCACCGGGTTCACATGTATATCTTAGATAATTGCTATCTTATCTCAGTTACCTGTGTAACATTTTTTCAAAACCATGTTTATCTCGTCCATGCCTTTTTTTTTTTTTTTTGGTTAAAGGGACCCAATTGGAAAACTTTGTTTTACTTTTGGCGAACTTTTGGGTTTATCCTAACTTTGGCATTGTTCTTGTATTAAACAATGATAAAGTGGGCTTTGGTGGCTCAAACCAAACGCTAAAACGTGAACTTTTCATTTTTGTTTTGATATGGAGTGAGAGTGATTTAAACTGTTTCACGATACCAAAGCAGTGTGACCTTTGATCTTGAATGAATCACGCAGCTTCCAGATTACGTCTTTGGTGTCTATGGTAAGGCAGGGGCTATTGCATCAACCTAAAACGAAACATCTTACGGAGCAAACTTTTTTTTTTAATGGGTTCTGCCGCTTACCGAATTTGGAAGATGCTATTTTTAGCGCAAGAGTGGTGGCTAGAGGTTGCTATTATTAGGAGAAAAAAAAACACACAAAAACAACGTTGGAATTGATTGATTTACAAAAATAACTATTCTTTCAAAGTCAAACAGAGTTATTTTTTATTGTAAGGTTATTTTGTTCAGTGTGGGGTAACACTTATGCAATATAAATGTTAAAAAGATCTGTCTAAGAGGCATGGTCGAAATGGGTCTCTTTAAGACCGGTAAAACACTGTTTTATATCCGTACTGGTATAAACCAGTCTCTGTTGCCGTGTTATCAGTATTGTGTGAATGAGTTTTAACACCTGTTTTGTCATTGTATGAGTTACCGGGTTCAGTAAATATTCGGCTTTTTGCGTCTGTATTCTTGATAGGGTGCTCTGTTAGTTGGTTCTTTTGTTTCCAACCATTTGTTATAACACTGTGTCAGTCAAATACATGCTCAGTACGTGTATACATGTTATTTATAAGATAACATGCTGCATGTTTTGTTGTTGGAAGATCTGTTGTAGCATCAGCTTTTCAAATATATGTTATTGATAGATAATTGTGGATTATGTGTGTGTGCGTGTGTGTGTGTGTGTGTGTGTGTGTGTGTGTGTGTGTGTGTGTGTGTTGTGTTTTTATGCGTGGGCAGTGTGCGCGTGCATCTTCTCTGTTGCAGTATCACGTACTTCTAAGTCAACACTATTAATGATTTTGGTGTCTTTACTACTGATGCAATAGGGTTATTAAGAGTTTATGACGTTTGACGAACACCTGTTCTTTCCTTATTGCGTCTTGTGTTATTGTTATTGATTGAATTACGTTGCGCAGTATTAGTGTACTAGCGGCGAGCGATGTGATGCTTCAGCACTGCGGCTATGATGTTAGCATAAGTACACGTCTAATCCTAGCAGCAAAGGTAGCTGTTGTAATAGTAGTCAAATATGGGCAACTGTAATAAGAATGTGTAAACAGACTGCCCTACACTATAACAAGTGTTTAGACAGATTTTTAAGAGATCTAAAATTCGTAACTTTCAACACATGTGTGTTTTGTGTTTATTCTCTTCATTTTGTAACAATGTGTGTTATAACACAAACAAGTGACTTCACTTTTTCCAGTGTTCTGTAACTATATTATAGAGTGTATGTGGTTAAAAAAAATATTGTGTGCACCCAAAATTTATTTCGGATGAGAGTGTAAGCCTAAGTCTTATCTGTAAGTCTTATATGTACACGCTATGCGTTCCATCCTGCGGACTTTAATAAGGATCCTGACTCTAAAAGTCCTAGACAAGGTTTCTTTAGTAGTAATATTGTCTCTGAACGTCATTTTGTGTGTGTGTGTGTTGTGTGTGTGTGTGTGTGTGTGTGTGTGTGTGTGGATGGGGAGTGTCTGTTCGCGCGTGCATGCGTGTGTGTGCGCGCGTGTGTTACGTTTCATGTTCATTGACATAATCCGTGTTATCAAAGATCAAAACAAGTGCGATAAACTTCAGTTCCCCAAAGACATTGGAGTTGACAAAACAATCTTATAATAGAATCATTGTCTGTATTACTGCGTAATCGGCATAACAAAGTCCGCAGCTTATGTATTGATGGATTTCAAGCAGATTTGATTGATGTCTTTGTTCTATAGGTTGTCGATTGAAACCCATAATACAAATAACTAAACAGCCTAAAAACGTCAACACAACTTCGCTTTGAGCCACAACCACTAATGAAGATGTTGTTTCTTGCCTTTCAGAAAAGGATCAATCATCACCACAGCGTATCCACGAAGGAACCGCTGTCTTTTTGTGAGAACTGGATCGCTCGAAGTATTGTTAGCAGAACATCGTCGTCGGCAACAGCAACGTCAGCAGTAAATAACTAAATATCTTTGGATTCTTCGTTTCTGACATTGGATTTTAAAACGATTGTGGAATTCTGGAGCTCAGAAGTCTTGTTCTGTGTTTATTCTTATCATAACTGCTTGTGCTTGTGTTTATAAAAATGTTGTCAACGTCGTGGTTTACATGGAATCGTTCAACACATTAACACATCGTGTCTAGACTTGCTATATGTACCGAACAGTTCACTGATATCCAACTCAATGTAAACTACATCTCTTCGAATAAAAGGAGGTCTTGACGAAAAATAAGCAACAAGAGGACGGACCAATTGTGGAGTTTCCTTGTATCGTTGTTTATTTGGTTTTATACACGTATACAGAGAATTCGGAGGTGGGAGACGTTGCCTTGGTACATTGTTATACGCTGCATAGCGGTCTAATGCAAAAAGTTGTGCATGTCTTAAAGGTATAAGGAATTGGATCGATAGAGTCTGCAGCTCTTCATGCTCAGATAGGTTTCACAGCGGCACTCGGCTTATTAATTACCTAGACCAAACTGCAATCAGCTGAGAGATCGAAGATCCAACGCTCCTTGAAGCACAGGGACAAAACGATAACTCAAGCCGTCATCTGTTCATTTTTTATTATTATTATTCTCCCAGAGAGCCGTTGCTTATTGTGTACTGGAGAGTCATTGCCCCTTGTTATTCAGCTCTCAAAGGATTCTTCGTGTTTGAATGGGCATGCCAGTTTCCAAGCTTCTGTGAGTCTGACAGCGTGAAGATTGAAATTTCCTGTTTTTTAGAGCACAGGCTGAACAGTTGGCTACACTCTCCAGAACCCCAGTCATCGACTTTCCCCTTGCACTCTCAACAATCTCGGCATCCATCGACCTTTTTCCATTGTTTGTGCCTAGCGCACCAGTCTTTTGCATTCCTTGCTGTGCTCCTTGGAGAAGCTCGGTTATTGTGTTGGCGTGTATGGTTCAGTGAGCAGCAGCATTGTTGATCTGCTCCATGGCTTTTGTTAATGACTGACGCCATTGATTAGTACGTGGAGTGGTGGTTCATCTCATCCGCTGCAGCAACGTTGCGTATCAGTGAGCTACTTGCCCAACGCAAGACAATAGTACTTTAGTAGGTTCACTGGACCATTGTTTTTCCTTCAGATTTGAACTTTGAAGCCGAGTCTCCTTCTTTGTTGGTCTGAACTGCTAAGAGACCTCCACTGAAGAAAAAAACCAAACCAACCCGGCATCACTTGACTTTCAAGTGTTTCAAGTGCTTGCTGTCCCAGTGAAGAGCGCATTGTCTGCCGTCCCTTACAAACGAGCAAGAAAATCTGTATTCAGAATTTCGGCAAAAGCACAAAAGTGCAGGAAAACAGGAGCTGAAGGAAAGATTCTAGACCGGAATACTGAATCTCTTTTAATGAAACTTTAAGGTCAAGAACTCTTGAAAAACTGCTTTTCGTGAACAAAATATTTGGGTCTGAATTGTGGCGGGCTAAAACGCTGCTAGAGAAAATAGAACAGTTAACTCTCATTTAAGAGTGAGTGTGGCCAGGAACACTGACTTTTATTTTCAAATATTTGAACTCTGGAATCCTGATTCCTGATTCTCATTTAATAGTCAAGAACTGACCTGATGATTGTTGTCATGATCGTGCATAGATAAGCAACTAAGGTGAACGCGTAAACCAGCGGGTAAAGTGTTTTCACCTTCCGCTGGCATAAGCGCCCTTTCACTTGTAGCAGCACCTGTCTAGCAGTCGTCCGCCTAATATCTGCGATCCGGATTATATTACCTGACACTAAGTGCTGTACATCCATCGTGCATCACTCACTGGGTCTGTACTGTCCAGTGGTGCCTGCGGGTTTCTGCTAGTCCCTCAGCTTCCGCATGTGTGTGTTTGTGCGATGAGGCGTGACGAGTCAGGAAAGCAGTGGAGTGAGACGCGCGTGTGCATGCACGGTGAGGGCTAACGCGCAGCAGCAACCATGCCGGTACGTCGAGGCCATGTCGCTCCTCCCAACATCTTCATCGACACTATCATCCGCAAGTTCGATGGACAGAGTGAGTATTGCACTACTGTAAAACATTTTTCTTAATGCAGTGCGGGAGCGTGCGCGCGCGTGCGCGCGCGCTGTTGTGTGTGTGTATGTGTGTGTGTGTGTGTGTGTGTGTTTCTTTGTTATCAACAATTGCTCGTCTTACATACATGTGCGTTTGCATTTTGTTTGTCTCCAGCGCTCGGTTTGCTCTGTCGGTCTTTGTGCCTTCCTGCCTGTCTGTCCCGGCCTGTCTCTGTCCCTCTCTCATGCTCGCGTGTGTGTATGTATGTCTATTTGTGTGTGCGTACCTCCCTAAAATATTCTCGTTTTTTTCCCATCTGTTTTCTGTACGTTTGTTTATATTTGAATAACTCGTATGGATGTTTCATTCGAATTCTTTTTACCTTTTTCTGTTTAGTCATTTTGCAAATATATTGGCAAATCAATAAATTAATTTTAATTTTAGACTAAACCTTTATTTCTTAAGCAGCTCGTGTGTTGCGCAACCATATTAAAACAAATTATGCATCCTTGTAATGTTAGTAGGCGTGCTACTGCAGCCGTGTGCCGTTTCAAATTTGCGTTTAATGTGACATTTTATAACGCAGCCCAATTAGATTCAATTGGAATGATTTTGCTCATATTGATCTCGCAGTTCTGCCAAGTTGGAAGTTCTGACTACTGTATTGCTGTTTCTGTAGATAAATGCCAGTTTTGAGTCATCGTCATCTAATCCTTAATTTTATAGCCGACAATATATTTCTTAATTTATTGACCTGCAGCCATCCAGTGTCACGCGTCAATACAACATTTTATCATTAATATAGTATAATATAAATATAATATCCGAGTGTTGGAGACACAATGGACTGGCTTGACACTGAGCATGAAGGCTGCTGAGACCAGAGAAAGATGGAGTACGCTGGTGAAACGAAACGATAATCTGTGGTGCCTCAACGACTTTCGACTTACGGGATAGGATAGGATAGGATAGGATAGGATAGGATAGAATATGTGTATAAATGTGTGTGTGTGTGTGTGTGTGTGTGTGCATGTGTGTGTGTGGGTGTGTGTTTGAGTGTGTATTGTATCTGAGCACCTTAAAAGTATAGTTTCTTGAGAGAGAGAGAGAGAGAGAGATAGAGATAGAGAGAGAGGAGGAGGAGGAGGAGGAAGGTTAGAACGAAATGACTATTTGCTTTTTCGTTCGTGATTCTGAACTACAATGGGCAGGATTGCAGCAATAGTGTGCCCGCTAATGAGCAAACCATTTAGAGACTATTTGTCAATTGTCTGGAGCGCGGGCAACTTTTTACATAATAAGCTAATTAAAGAAAATAGCATCAAGTACTTGCATCTATGTACATATTGATATGTATAGCTAAGGTCATGATCGTTTTTGCAGACTAAATGAGCTTGTACGTGTTGCAGACAAAGAGATGCTTGTTTGCATCGTAAATCAGAAGAGTTTTTGTTGCTCTTGGTCTTGTTGACATTGTTGTTGTTGTTGTTTTGTTATTGTTGTTGCTGTCTTTCTTGATCTTGTTATAGAAGTTAGAAAGGCTGTTAAATTCCGCATCGTGAAGGAATTTCTTGTTAATATTTTTATTGTTGACTTTGTCGGTGTTGTATGATGAAATTATCTTCTTCTTTTTGTTCTTCTTCTTCTTCTTCTTCTTCTTCTTCTTCTTCTTCTTCTTCTTCTTCTTCTTCTTCTTCTTCTTCTTCTTCTTGCCCTTATCTGGTTCTTGCTTTATACATTAAAAAAAATTCCGGCCTCCCTTTCTTCTCCTTTCTTTCCTTCGTTTTTCCTCATTCTTCTTTTATTTCCAGCGTGTTCCTGGTTTTAAAGAAACCCGATTCATCTATTTATATTACTATTTATTGCTGGCCTGTAGCTGTGCATGAGCTTACCACTCGATATTGTCAGTAGATCAGAAGAAAAACAATACATCAAAAAGGAATGGAAGAAGTGAAAAGAAGAAGAAGAGCAACAACAACAATAACAACAATAAAACAAAGAAGAAGAAGAAGAAGAAGAAGAAGAAGAAGAAGAAGAAGAAGAAGAGGAAGAGGAAGAGGTGGAGGAGAAAGAAAAAGAAAAAAGAAAAAAAGAAATGGCAAGCAAGAAAAAAATAGAAGAAGAAAACTAAACATTAAGAACATGAAGAAGAAGAAGAAGAAAAAGATGAAGTCAAGTGCTGCTGAAAGAAGAAGATGATGATCATAGTACAATGATCACGAAGAAGATGATGATCATAGTACAAGAGAAGGCAAGGGATAATTATGATTCCATGGGGAGGAAACGAGCACATGTAAATGAAACACACTACCACCCAACATCAGCAACAACCAGGCTGCTTCTTCTGTATTTTATCTACAGCCTGAAGTACAAACGAAAGAGGTTGAAGTATAGTACTGGAAGCAGCAGGGAATCGGCTAATGGGGTCAGATGAAAGCCGATCGCGGTCTTTACCTGCGCTGTTGCTACCTGCCTTGCAAAGCCATCAAACCATCATTGATCACCGCCTCCCGTAAAGCCACGGGCAAGCACACACCTACACGCTTGAACATTTTATGTAGCGCCATCGCTGGCTAGTACGTCGGTTTACCGTTTTAATAGGACGCTTCAAGCCTCTTGCTTTGCTTAGCGGCCTTTGACGTCATGGCACATTTCTTTTTCTTGTGATGCAGTCTTTCTTGCTTTTGTGGGATCCTTATTCTTGTTTTTTGTTCCCATTTTTCTTGTCCATCATCATCATCATCATCATCATCATCATCATCATCATCATCATCATCATCATCATCATCATCATCATCATCATCATCATCATCATCATCATCATCATCATCATCCCATCAATCAATCATCATCATCATCATCATCATCATCAGCAGCAGCAGCAGCAGCAGCAGCAGCAACTTATTGTTTTTGTTGTTGTGTCTTCTTCTTCTTCTTCTTCTTCTTCTTCTTCTTCTTCTTCTTCTTCTTCTTCTGTTTGTAAGAAGAATGCGGTTGATTCGGTAGTGTAAATTTCAAAATTTCAAAATCACAACTAATGCTAGGTAGGTTGGATTTGGGCGCGCCACAGGCTGCGACTACGCTTTCCCCAGGGGAGGCGGCCCAGAATTTCCCTAAGAAAAAAAAGAACAATAAGGTAAATAAAATAAAATGTAAAAAAAATAATATATATATGAATTATATATATATATATATATATGAATTTTATATATATATATATATATATATATATATATATATATATATATATATATATATATATATATATATATTATATATATATATATATATATATATATATATATATATATAAATAATATATATGTATATATAAAGTTGCGTGTTATATAGTAACCAGGATTATAATTTATATAAACCAATTACGGAATCTTGTTCATGCATATAATGATAGCGTAGGCGAAAACAAGTTAATTTGATTATTACTGTGGTTAACGCTGCTTAGTAAGACTCCATGGGTGGTTAGTTGGATTTGATTGATTGATTTAATGTTTTACAAAAGATAAAAATAATCACGTTGTTTTTTTCTTCTTCAAAATTGATTTTCTTGGAGTCATTATCATTCTACACTGTATTATTTCGATTTGTGCATTCAAGTTTGATTAATTTCGTTTCGTTATTTCATTTTTAAAGGGTTCTTTCTTTCTTTCAAACTTTTTTTTCTTTATATGATTTTAAAAAAAAACTTTCCTTCCGGCCCGCCCTTTTGATTTATTATTGTGTATGTGTGTGTGTATGTATGTGTGCGTGTGTGTGCGTTGTGTGTGTATGTGTGTGCGCGTGTGTGTTTTCTCTTCTTTATTTGCTTCCCATTTCTTTCTTATGTTTTGTTATTTTTCTCTCATTCTCTTTTCTTTTCTTTTTCTTGCTTTTTCATTAATGTACTGTTATTTTGATGATTTCTTTATTTTGTTTGTTTTTTTCCTTTAAATTTTTTTATTTCCTTTCTTCCTTATTTATTAATTTTGTTCTTCTCTATTTCTTCTTCTTCTTCTTCTTCTTCTTCTTCTTCTTCTTCTTCTTCTTCTTCTTCTTCTTCTTCTTCTACTACCATTCACTGCGATCAGAGTTTTATTAATTCCTTTCCCTATTCGTTTTCTTCTATTTCCTGCTACTCCTTTATTTTGTGTTCCTTTTGCTCCTCTTTGTCTTTTTCTCGATTCGTCGCGACTCCATTTCTATTTTCAGAGAAAGATTACTGTCAGTTTCCGTAATTGAAAGAATGACGAAGCTCTGATTGGTGAGATTTCTCTACATCTGGTCCTAGAGATACCAAAATATCAAAAATAAATAACTAAAAGTTCGAGCTACGAATGTTATTAAATACAATACATTGGAAACCAGAAATCGAAAGAACCCTAAAGGGAGCTTTCGATATTTTTGGTTTTAGTGTTGAGATTGTTGTGTGTGGGTTTAACGTTTATAATGGTATTTAACTTTAAATGCATTGGAAAGCAGACGCCAAAAGATTACTGGCCGCTTTCGATGTGTGTTAGTGTGTGTGTGTGCTTGTGTGTATGGATGTGTGGGTGCGTTTGTGTGTGTGTGTGTGTGACAAATGTTTTTAAATGCAGTTTATGGGAACAGGGGTAAAAACTTTAGTGGCGTCTGTCGATATTTCCTATATTTGCCTGCTACGAATTGTATGAAATGCAGGTGTTTTTTTTTTTTTTTTTTAACAATGCAACTTAACTGTATTAATTTCAAATTTAGCAAGAACAGTGGCAGCATTAGCACATTAAAATATTACATTACATACACACCCAAACAATCAGAGGTTATAAGAGAAGGACGATTACATTGCATGCAGTAAACTAGGTGATGAAGTAAAGGTTATACTTCAGAGAGTACCTCAAAATATAGTGTGCGTCTCTCTCTCTCTCTCTCTCTCTCTCTCTCTCTCTCTCTCTCTCTCTCTCTCTCTCTCTCTCTGTGTTTGTAAGGGGCATTCCTCATTGCATTAATGTCCAGTGATGGAGAAAGTTTTTAAGCTAGGGGTATTTATACCCTCAACCAAAACATGTGGGGGTTTTCCTACCCTCATTGCAAACATAAGGTTTTTTTTTATACCCCCTTTCAGTTTTTTATGGGGTACACCAACATACGTAATAAACACTTTGTTTGCACAGCATAGAACCATTTTCTTTCAGTGTTAGCCACGGAAATTCCAGGAGCCATTTCTCCTGGAAAGTCTTTTCATCAGTTTGAGTTTCTTCAGCCGGGCCCGGTTGCGGCTCACCTTTTTCTTCTCTTACCGAGCACTCAAAGCCAAAGGCTGACAAAAAAGTTTGTTTTTCTTTTCCTTCATCTTGTTTTAATTTTTTTGAGCAATTAGTTTTGCTTCGGCTTTACCCTCAGATCGCTGCTTGTCGGCCATGTTTAATGTTGGGTTGTTGTCAGTCTTATATAGCCAATCAAAAGCGTCGAGAAAAAATAGTGAATATTATCGTGCATATGATTGGCTGTTTCTCGGAAGCGACAGAATGAATAGGAGGGGGAGAGAGGGTGGTAGGCGGTCGCGCAGGACGCACAGGCACACGATCCAAATCGAGCGAAAGCTGTACGCACGACCGAAATAGTTGTACCTCATGATACCTCCCAGCAACTTAGCTTTACGTTTTCATACCCCTTTGGCACTGACTTTGTGCGTGTTCATACCCTTTCATTACATTTTCGTTACGTGATTTCCCAACTCAGTACGTGAAACACGTATGATTGTACGTGATCTCCATCACTGAATGTCAGACTAAAATATCTCATAATTATAGTCAAACTCATGTCGTACTCTTATGAAAATAGTATGAAATGCAATTATATCCTAGACGATGCGCACAAAGCAACAAGTTCTCTCCTGACGCGGTTTGAGATAAGTTCTGTTAATGCCTGCGCCTTGAGCAGCTCTTGAGGTGGTAAAGCGCTATTTAAGAGCAAGTATAATAATTGTGCAATATAGGACCAGACGTCCCAAAACTACAACGCTTTTTGCTTTGTTTTCTATTGAATTGTAGAGACAATAGGGGTCTTTCGGAACGGGTAAAAGTGAAAGTGATTGTGTGTTCGTTTCGTCCAACGAGAGGCACGCCGGGAGATTCTTACGCCGCGTTACGAAACGAAACGAACGTGTTTCTGTGCGCTTTCGATTCCAGCACCTAGTTTCGTTGTGATTTTATTGAGCACACACAGGGCAGGCCCAGAGGCAGAGCACTATTATGCCTACGTAAGGCTTCTTCTAACAAATCATGATTTGACACGAATGTAACGATTAGGTTGAACTTTAAAGATGGATTAGTGCTCTAACATTGAAGATATTTTACATTCTAGCTTCGAGTTTCATTTTTGTCACATAAAACAGTTTTTGGACTGCTGATTGGTGATACAGAATAGATAGATTCTAGACAGCCATGACGGCTTTTCAGTAGCTCGTTTGAAAATACGTTTTAAGTCTGAGACCGAGTTTAGATCCCCATTATTCTTTCTAAAATGGTTGAGTAATGTACCATATACAAATTCAAATCATTTTTGGACATTTTACAAACGATTTAATAACCAAAATGTACTCACTAACATTAGTTCGTGGAAATCAGGTTTTCCACGAAGTTTTATTCCTTGTGGTAGGCAGACTTCGTGACCTTTCACCACGGGAAGTTAAAGCGTCACATAAATTGCTGACGTCACAACAATAAGTAGTCCCGATTCACATTCACTTTCACTTTCACCCGCTTTCGAAAGATCCCTACTAAAGCAGACGTCTTCATTCCTTGCGTGTTAACCATGTGTTTATCCAAGCTGGCCAATTTGCTAAATGTATTAACAAAATATTGTCTTATCATATTATCTTGTATCTGTCAAAGTCCAAATGCGACAACACAGAATTAAAACCTGAATTGTTGATTTAAAAAAAAAAGTCAGATCAGAGCAATCAGAAAGTGTCTCAGCCACCCAGCTGAGGTGTTTAAAACGAAAAAGAGTCTAGATTACTAGATCTATCAAGAGTTTTTCGCACACTGAGACGTTAAAGTTTTTATACCTCCCTGGCGCGATAGGTGTTTATGCTCCTGTTACCACTTCGCTGAGGTATTTACGCTCGTATTGCTGGTGCTTTTGACGCAGGTTTTCAGATTACAGCGCCAGGGTTGGGAAGCTTTCAATCAGAAGTTAAAACAAGCGTGTAACGTGCCGTTTAACCCTTTCTGACCTTATTCAACGCCTGCGCCCCGCCAGCTTCGCTAAAAGTGTCAATTACTTTCGGTCCATGTTAAACTTCATATTTTGTAAGCCGTAACAGAGGGGAATATGTGAGCATACGCGTGCTTGTACACAAGCTTACGCGCGCAGGCTCGCACCAACGTACACACACACGCACACAAACACACACACGCAGAGATACACAGACATACGTAGCCCCACACTTACACTCGCACCCTGTCTTCTCTTCCCCCTCTCCCCATCCACCTCAACTCTGGGGGGAAACACATTGCAGAACCATAGAAATAACACTGGGGATATGGAGAGGAGAAAAAGTGTGTATATGTGTGTATGGAGAGAGAGGAGAAGAGAGAGAGAGAGGAGAGAGAGCGAGAGAGAGAGAGAAAGAAAATAGCGTTGACCTTGAAATACATACATATACGCTCATTATATGGGGGGGGGGGGGGGGGGTTGTATCGGTAGGAGGGAGGAGGATTGTAGTAAGGTTTGGATTATTTTTCAGGGCAGAAAAGGACGGGTTGGTGTTGAGACAAAAGTTTCTTGTCGGTGGCAATAGAAACGAAGTGACTGACACAATAGGCTTATCTTCCTGTCATTTTGGCTCTACTGCTCTACTATTCTCATGCCTTCTTCGCTCAAATGCTTTTCACAGAAAGAAAAAAAAAACACGAAAAAAGGTCCCACTGATTCACATCTTCATGTCATTTTCGCTCTGCTGCTCTACCACTGTTCTGCGCGTCTGCTTCGCTCAAATGCCCTCCACAGTGGCTGAGAAAATAGAGTAAGCTGTAAATTGGCGACATTAGCGACTTTTCTTCTGCCGCTGTTCAGCCGGAAACGGAGCAACGACTTTACCAATACACCGTTCCGAGCCAGTAGTGAATAATCAATCAAACGCCACTGCGAGAGCATGAGGCGTGAAAATGTTATAGCAAATGCCTTCAGAAGCCGCTACAGAAAGCCTTTCAATTATTCATTAATTACCTTTTGTTCCGTTCAGGTATTCGGTAATTCATCTTTGTTCCTCCACCTTGGCTTTTTGCCATTATTTATACTTAATCCGTAGCGGTCGTGTTATTATAACTAAACGCTTACTAAACTAAACTACTATACGTATAGCGACGCAAAAATAAAGCGAGTAAAGGTGCTTCCGTACGCTTTCGGTCGTTGGTTACATTACATTACAGGATTATTGCTTTAGGTTCCAGCGGACTCTTCCGAGCCAAATCAGGACCGGACAACCCCCGATCCGCATAAAAGATCTGCTGAAACAACCCTAGTGGTAAAACTGAAAGCTCTCCACCAGCCAGTCACTTTACAATAAAGACATCCCACGCAGGAGACGCTGAGGCTGTACTCTAATTTATCGAACCCCCGTTTATAAAAACAAAATAGAATACAAACATCATTATAAATTATCAACAAAACACATACATATAAAATGCCTACATTGCTAAATAATAACATCATAAAAGCCCTAGTGATCCTGGCAAAAAGCGTCCAATATTCCCAAGCTGATCCAACAGATCTTATACACAAATAAGGAGTCTTGTCCCGGAAGAGTTTTCAAGAAAAAAGGTAGAGGACTGGTCTAGCGAAGAAGAAGATATTATAGCAGATTGATAGAACAGAGCAGGAATGAGAAAGAGCAAATGAGAAAGACAGCGACAGTGGGAATTTAAAGCACTAAATTTCCAGAAAGTGGGGATACTATTTATACTGAAACCCCCGGCACCCCAACGGGGGTTCGGTCGTTGGTGAGAGAAACGCTTGAAACACCTCTGTTTTTTCTCCTGGGACATGAGGGGGGTATCCATCTTTTTCTCTCCCTCGCTGCTTTACCTTCCCCGGTTCTAAACAGAGTCAGGTACCCATTCACAGCTGGGTGGACTTTAGTGTGTTGTGTGAATGTTTCATTATTTTTGTGGTCCTTCAGTGGTTGCCTTTGAAGCATGGTCAATCCATCCACGTACCAACCGCTCACGACGTTGCTTCACGAAACCTTATCTGCCGTGAACTGACAAAACCGAGCAAGTCCACAAAACCTACTTTCGAGAAAATCGACGTTTTGTGTTGCGCTATATTACGCGATCGTTTCTGGAAGTTTAAGGGCATATTATAATGCAATTCCTCGATTTAAGAGTGCATACCTTGAATGTTAAAGAAATGTTTGATAGATTTGATGTTTTAAGACTATTTGTGGACTTGCTTTGTTTTGTCAGATTATTCTTGAGATAGGTCTATGTTGAGAACATGACAAAACCAAGCAAGTCACCCGCTTGGTTTTGTCAGTTTATTATTGAATTAAATCCTGGTTAAAAAAATTCACAAAACCAAGTAAGTCAAATCCGCTTGGTTTTGTCAGTTTATTATTAAGTAAATCCTTGTTTTCAAAACTCGCCAAACCAAGTAAGTCCCATAGGCCGTTTCGTTTCTTTGTTAAAAAGTCTGACGAGATGAGTCACATAAGTTGGGTTTTGTAAGATGTGGGTGCGGCAGTTACAGTGGGTGTATATGTGTGCCTGTTTATTGTTTTTAGCCATTCTTCACTTAATATTCCTGGGTTGGTATGCAGGAGTCATGGTTATTTTTGCTCTCCCTTCAAAATAATATTAGATGCAGCCAATTTAATTTTAAAAATACAAAACTATTTTCCTTTCAGTTTCCTATTGTAGCGATCTTCCTGCCTTTACATCACGTGTATGTCTTGTATTTTGTTGCCCTTGTTGTGTGTCTGTAATATATTTGTTGCTGTTTGTTTGTGGGTTCGGGCACTGAATAATAATACAGGATGCTATACGCGCCTTTCCCCAAATCATCATTCAGGCTCAAAGCGCGGCGATCTATACCAACATACACGCTCACCTGTCTCATGCACCCTCACACACACCAAATACACATCCTTCACTCAAACAGGTGGTGTAAAGGCAGGGAGATCGCTATTAGAAGACGGAAAGAAAATCTAATTTTTATTTTTGAAATTGTTATATTGACTGCGTCCTGTACCATTATTGAAGAATAGGCCCAAACGTTTCCCGGCGTGTCGTAAGAGGCGACTAACAGGGGTAATGTTAGCACGGCATCACTGGACGAAAGTCTTCTACACAGAAGTCACCGGCCAGGGCGAGGAACCTCACGTTGATACAGGTTCAACGACCACGTGCTCGGGGCCAAGGCGAGCCACACTGTATTCGTGGATTTCGGCTTTGGCCAACAGTCTGGAGAGGATTGGGCACCGCCAGGTCCTTTTTTGCCCAAGACACACTACATGCATGATGACACTATCCACTAATTCCATACCGGATCGGTCGTCGCCCGGCTCAAGGACCGCGCCTTCCGTTGGCCACCAGGACGGAGGTGTTAAGTATGCTACTGATGGACAATTTAGCAAGATCCGCACGAGAAACAACATCGTCATAGGAACCTTGAATGTCAGGACCCTAACTGCGGAAGGAAAATTAGAAGAACTGGCCCACGAGTTGGACCACTATCGATGGAACGTTCTAGGCATTAGCGAACTGCGCTGGAAAGGCCTAGGTGAAACAACGACGACAAAGGCCACAAGCTCTATTTCAGCGGTAGAGATGACAGGCACGAACACGGCGTTGGATTCTTGGTCCACAAGAACATTCTAGCCACTGTCATGGGTTGCCGCCCAGTCTCCAGTAGACTCATTACCATCCGCCTGAGAGCAGCCCCTTTCAACATCACCATCATCCAGACCTATGCCCCAACATCAGACTATGACGACAGCGAAGTGGAGGATTTTTATGAAAATCTACAGGCGGTCCTTGACCAAGTGCCGAAGAAGGACATAGTCATAGTGCAAGGCGACTGGAATGCCAAGGTTGGCCAAGATGCGCACCACAACTGGGGAGACACATGTGGACCCCACTGCAACAACGAGACAAATGACAGGGGTCTGAGATTCTTGGAGTTTGCCAGATACAACAATCTGGTACTGGCAAACACGCTTGATCTCCACAAAAACTCCAGACGATGGACATGGCACAGTCCCGGGGGGGGGGGGGGGGGGGGGGATCACAACCAAATAGACTACATCATGGTCACGAAACGCTTCAGATCAAGCATCAACATTGGCAGGACACGCATTTTTCCAGGTCAGACATCGGAAGTGACCACGATCTCTTGATGATGTCTTTCCGGCTCCACTTGAAGAGAGTAAATACTGCACTAGACTGAAGTTCGACCTGGACAAACTGCAAGACCCGGAGGTGGCAGAACTATTTCAGGCCACAATTGAAGGGAAATTTGCACCACTGCTCATTTTGGGGGCTGGTGAAGTAGATGTCAACACCTTGACCACCACCTTCAACTCAGCTGAGGCAGATGCCGCCACTGAGATCCTTGGTAAGCACCGACCAAAGAAAAAGACGTGGATCACACCTGAACTTTTGGATCTGTGTGATAAACGAAGAGAGATTAAAAAAGAAAAAGAAAAAGAACACCTCACAGGGAGCTGATGTCTACCGAAAAATCAACAATGACATCCGAAAAGGCATGCGCACAGCAAAGGAGAACTGGATAGAAGATCAATGCCAGGAAATAGAGAACAGTCTGAAAAAGAACAACAGCAAGAAGGCCTACCAGACTGTAAAGCGGCTGACAAGTGTCAAACAGCCCAAAGTCTCCACGATCCAAAGCAAGTCTGGCATATGCCTTACAGAAGAACAAGAAGTCTTGGACAGATGGACAGAGTACTGCTCTGACCTTTACAACCATACACCAAATGGAGACCCATCAGTTCTAGCATGTCCCGAGAACAGAGAAGAAGAATTCCTCCCAATTCTCCGGGGAGAAGTTGAGGCAGCAGTGCAATCGCTAAAGAAAGGGAAGTCAGCGGGAGTGGACAACATACCCGCGGAACTGCTACAAGCAGGAGGAGAAGCGATGATTGATGCCCTCACCATTATCTGTAACAAGATCTGGCAGAGTGGAGAGTGGCCTATACCATGGGCCCAGTCGCTTGTCATCACTCTTCCCAAAAAAGGTAACCTTCAGGAGTGTGAAAATTACCGCACCATCAGCCATCCCAGCAAGGTCCTCCTGAAAATACTCAACAGGTTGAAACCCCAAGCTGAACAAATCATAGCTGAAGAACAAGCAGGATTCAGGGCAGGGCGAAGTACCACTGAGCAGATTTTCAACCTCAGAATAATCTGTGAGAAATACCTACAGCACCAACAACATCTATATCATGTGTTCATAGACTTCAAGAAAACCTTTGACCGAGTCTGGCATGCAGCTCTATGGGCAACAATGAAAGCGTACATCAGACCTAAAATTATTGAAGTCATCAAAAACCTGTATGACAAGGCTACCGGTGCAGTGCAGTCCTCCACAACAGCGCCATCGGGAACTGGTTCAGAACAACAATCGGTGTGCGTCAAGGATGCCTACTCTCTCCAACACCCTTCAACATCTTCCTAGAGCGCACCATGTCAGATGCTCTTGCAGATCACGAAGGCACAGTCAGCATAGGGGGTAGAGCAATCTCCAATCTTCGTTTTGCGGATGACATTGATGGATTAGCTGGAGAGGAACAAGAACTTGAACAGCTGGTACAGAGGCTTGACACCACCTCCAAAGCTTATGGAATGGAAATAAGTGCAGAGAAGACCAAAATGATGACCAACAACACCAATGGCATCAACACGGACATCAATGTCCAAGGCCAATCCCTCAGCACAGTGCATAGCTTCAAATATTTAGGAGCCATTGTATCAGACAATGGGTACCGACAGGAAGTCCTCTACAGTATCGCACAAACAACTGCTGACCTGACAAGGTTGAAGCCATTTGGAAAGACAGGACCATCATTCTACATTCCAAAGTAACACTGCTGCGCTCCCTTGTCATCTCCATCTTCCTATATGCTTGCGAAGCATGGGCCCTCACAGCAGATCTACAACGAAGAATACAAAGCATGGAGATGAGGTGCTACAGAAGAGCTCTGGGCATTTCCTATACCCAACACATCACCAACGACGAAGTCCGACAGACCATCACACAAGCCATTGGACAACACGATGTCCTGCTCACAGTGGTGAAGAAACGGAGACTCCGATGGTATGGCCACGTCACCAGATCATCAGGCCTTTCAAAGACTATTCTGCAAGGCACAGTGCAAGGAGGTAGAAGAAGAGGGAGACCGAAAAAGAGGTGGGAGGATAACATCCGAGAATGGACTGGTTTGACACTGAGCGAAGCCATCAGGGCTGCTGAGGACAGAGAGAGATGGAGTATGCTGGTTAAACGATCATCTGTGGTGCCCCTACGACCTCAGGGTTACGGGAAGGATAGGATAGGATAGGATAGGATAGTTTGTTTGTTTGTTTCCACACCTTGTTGAAGTTGCCGCGTAGGCGGAAGATCTACAGGATCCTTCATGGTGGGCAGGAAAGTACATGAAGAAAACTCTTTTTCAAAAAGCCGAACACGTCATTTGCTGACTGAAATTTCGCCATCTGTTTCACAGGAAAATAATATTGCACAGCAGCAATAACATGGATTCTCATTGGTCCACTTCATCATAAGGCGCTTTCTCATTGGTCGGGAGGACTTACTTTTATTTGTCAGGTTATTGTAGAAGATGACGTCATCATGCCAACTCGAGCATCAGCCAGAGGATCGCCGAAACAAAATCGCAGGGGACTTGCTTGGTTTTATCAGTTTATTCCCCCACTTAAAATTTTTTTTAACAAGGACTTACTCTATGATATCTCCAAATCTAAACATAGTTCGGATTTGATTTTTACAGGTAAGATGCGTCATTCTCTTGCAAGTTTGATGGCGCAAAAAACTCATTTTCGACCTTAGGTGGACTTACTCGGTTTTGTCAAATCACGGCAGTTATGTAGTGTGTGCCCAAGCCACTACACCACCCAAAGTGAGTAAGCTATTGGTAACTGATCAAAGACCGTATTGTTCACCATGAGTGATGCAATAAGGCAATACAATTTTTCTATGTAATCAAAACTTACTTACGTACGTAATAAGCCAATAACGATGATTTGCTGGGAATGACTGAACATACCATTAGGGTGTTGTTCACTAGAAATGACTGAACATACCATTAGGGTGTTGTTCACTAGGAATGACTGAACATACCATTAGGGTGTTGTTCACTAGGAATGACTGAACATACCATTAGGGTGTTGTTCACGAGGAATGACTGAACATACCATTAGGGGGTTGTTCACTGGGAATGACTGAACATACCATTAGGGTGTTGTTCACTAGGAATGACTGAACATACCATTAGGGTGTTGTTCACAAAGGAATGACTGAAGTTACCATTAGGGTGTTGTTCACTAGGAATGACGGAACATACCATTAGGGTGTTGTTCACTAGGAATGACTTTACATACCATTAGGGTATTGTTCACTAGGAATGACTGAACACACCATTAGGGTATTGTTCACTAGGAATGGCTGAACATACCATTATGGTATTGTTCACTAGGAATGACTGAACATACCTTTAGGGTGTTGTTCACTAGGAATGACTGAAACACACTATTAGGGTATTGTTCACTAGGAATGACTGAACACACCATTAGGGTATTGTTCACAAGGAATGACTGAACACACAATTAGAACACTGTTCACTAGGATTGACTGAACATACCATTTGGGCATTGTTCATTAGGAATGAATAGGAATGACGGAACATACCATTTGATATTGTTCACCATGAATGACTGAACATACCATTAGGGTATTGTTCTCTAGCAATGACCGAACATACCATTATGGTATTGTTCACTAGGAATGACTGAACATACCATTAGGGTATTGTTCACTAGGATTTATTGAACATACCATTAAGGTATTGTTCGCTAGGAGTGACTGAGCATACTATTAGAGTATATACCAATACGGTATTTTTGTTCGCTAAAAATAACAGTGTTTTTTTAAAATAAAAAACCCAAATATTATTATTCGTTAGAAATTATTCAAAAAAGAAGGGAAATTAATAGTAACCCTCCTTCTCCTCCTCTTCTTCCTTCTCCTCATCATCATCACCACCGCCATCATCATCATCATCACCACCATCATCACCACCATCATCATCATCATCATCATCATCATCATCATCATCATCATCATCATCATCATCATCATCAGCAGCAGCAGCAGCAGCAGTAGCATTATATTACCATCAACATCAACATCCTCCTCCTCCTCCTCCTCCTCATCATCATCATCAATACTTTAAGTGATGGGAACAGTTTAGCGTTTGGAACCTTTTATAATTATGATCATTATAATGATTGTGTTCGGAAGCGGAAAAATGGCTGAGAGCATTACTGCCATTGGTGTAACGATTTTTTAAAATAAAAGTGTTTATATTACGTTTGGGTAAATGGTCATAGATCATCACACAGCAATATCGTCGTTGCAGTTTTCAAGTAATATCCCTTTTGCGTATTGGGAGATATAGATCATATGCAAACCTGGCCGACCTTTACTTGATTTCTTTGATGATAGGCCTCGTTAGTTGTACGTGGAGCTAGACGAGCTAAGAAATAATTATAATTTACGCCTATTTTTTTGCCTTTTGCGAGATAACAGATCTAAGACCGAGGTTTTTCACTAATAATTCTATGCTTCATTGGATTTAGTAGAAGTAGTTAAGATTACTTCATCATTATCATCATTCAAAAATCATCATTCGTCATCATCGTCGTCATTGTCGTCGTTGTCATCATCATCACCTTCATCATCACCATCATCATCATCATCGTCATCATCTGCATCATCATCAGCAGCATCGTCATCATCATCATCATAATCATCGTAGTCGTCATCATGATCGTCATCTTCGCCGTCTTCATCATCCTTAACATCTTCACCAGCTTCATTGAGCGCCTGTCGTATTCCAAGTACGCAATTTGGTGTAAGTCCTAATTACAACAAGCATCAGTGTACTTTAAACTCCTCGTAATGAGAAAGGCTGCTTATCGTTTACACATGACATCATAACAAACTACATTTTTAGGCTTATATATTTATATATGGTTGTCGGAAAAGACCTGTTTCGATCTGGGCTAAGATTGTGTTGAGTGCATCGGAAATTAGATAAAGCTAATAGATGTGAACGTGGTTGAGAGGAGGGGAAGGAAGGGTGGGCGAGGGGGGGGGGAGTGCTCCTTTGCATATGGCGTCTTCGGCTTCAAACCCACTTGTTGTGAGACTTAGGGTAATTTGTTATGGCAATTTAAAAGCCGCTTTATTTAGGTTTCTTTGTGCTGTCGAAAACGGTGAGAGCGTCTGAAACTCACCTGCAGCTGAGCGCTCGGTCGTTAGGGGCACGATGATCGATGCTACGATGCTACACGCAGACTCCTTTGTATTTGTGTACTAGAGTATGGGTGGTACGGAGTTACAATACAATACAATACAATACAATACAATACAATACAATACAATACAATACAATACAATACAATACAATACAATACAATGCAACGCAACACTACAAATCACAACACTACACTACACTACACATCTTATCTCACCGCATCGCAACGCAACACAACGTAGTGCAGTAGAATACAATGCAATGCATGGCACTACACTACAATGCACTGCACTTCACTACAGTGCAATATTATATGATACAATAAAGAACAGTGCAGTGTTATATGTTACCATACAGAACAGTGCATGCAGAGCAATACAATACAATACTATCCTATCCTATCCTGTCCCATAACCCGAAGGTCGTAGGGGCACCACAGATGATCGCTTAACCAGCATACTCCATCTTTCTCTGTCCTCAGCAGCCCTCATGGCTTCGCTCAGTGTCAAACCAGTCCATTCTCGAATGTTGTCCTCCCAATACAATACAATACAATACAATACAATACAAGGCAGTCTCGTGGAAGGTTATGGAGGTATACACACATTCCACAAACAGTACTAGCATTAATAGTTAGCCTAACTGTTTTGCAATGTTGTGCCATCTATCCATGGCGCTATCAGTCTCATGGAAGGGCGTAGGGTAGCATTCACGCATGCCTAGGACTGCGGCAGTGCCGGGGCAGACTCCCTTGGGGATTAGGCTGTCGTTCCTCTCCCCACACCACCACCCACCTGCCCACACCAGCGGGTCACAGTGATTTCGTTTAGTTGCTTTAAATTAATAATATAAGGGCGAGTAATGCTTGCTTCCGATCACGGACATGCTAGTGTGTACCTCCATGGCATGCACGTATGCTGCATGAGGCTATTCATTGTACGAAAGTGCACAGGGTCTTGATACCGCCTTTTAACAGTGTACATGATTTATGTCCGGCATGTCTCTCTTAAAGTGTAACGGTATCAAGGATGTGTGTTTTCATTTTGCGACAGATGATTTACT
The DNA here is from genome assembly GCA_036898135.1 of Oncomelania hupensis. Taxonomy (NCBI): domain Eukaryota; kingdom Metazoa; phylum Mollusca; class Gastropoda; order Littorinimorpha; family Pomatiopsidae; genus Oncomelania; species Oncomelania hupensis. Next base: position 54,141,432 of record CM072511.1, on the reverse strand, counting down.
TGGGAAAATGCATTGTTGTCACGTTAAAAGATGACATAATGGTCATGCTAAGCTTTGAAATGTAGGTGTCTCTTCCTTTGTTGTGTAAACAAACCATTGCGCCTACTATATACATTTTCGCGGCGGTTCTATATTTAGAACAATGCTTTTAATAGACACTTAAACAAGTCAATTTATCAATGTTTATATCAAAACTGTACATTCGAAAGAGTTTTTTTTTTTAATTTTATCTGGTTTTTTTCTCTTGGTGGAACAACATTCACTGTGAATTTGGAAAGGTTTTGTGACGCTGAACTATGTGACCTTGGAGCCCTAAAAGGCTGTATTTATAGGACTGTGGGGAGTGGAATTTTAAACAACGCGGAGCTTGATTTTGCTTCTTGCTTAAATGGTTAAGCTGTTACTGCTGGAAGTTGAACTTGATGCCGTGTTATTAATGTTATGCTTTAAATTAAAAACTATCAAAGTATACAGTGCTGTTGTGTTGTTGGTTTTGGAAGTGGAGTTTTGGAACATACCTCAGGCAGTGAGTGCACAATGATTTCTGCTTGACGCTTTAAACCTCATTCCTGCTTCTAGCCTCTATAAGCACCGAGTTTAACTGAGTACGTTTTATTTCGTGTGTGTGTATGTGTGAGTGTATGTGTGTGTCCGTGTGTGTGTGTGTGTGTGTGTGTGTTTAGATACAAACACGGATGTATGACAGGCGTATATAATATGGTTTTTGTTGCATTATGTGACAAAAGCATAGTATGCATTGTTTGCTCCTTGCAAATCTGACCTGAACTGAACGTAAAAATGTAGACGATTGTTCTGTTTTTGGTTTACGAACAACTCTCTCTCCCTTTCTTCACTCTCCGATTTCTCTGTAAAATTTATAATTAAATCATGAGTCAATATAATTTTTAAAAAAAATTCTGTGCGTAAGTTTACAGGACGCTCTGACACTTCTAGAAGGGTGTTTCACTTTTGACCGGTGGAGGGGTGGGGATGGGGGTTGGAGGGCATTGACCTTGGGAATCATTGACCTATGAGACCTATTATATAGAACTCAAACGGTTTTCCAATCACTCTATTTACCCATGCAATATTGCATATAGTATTAAGGAATATATCTTGGATCCTCATTTAAGACGTTTCCTACTTCCTCCCAATGGTTTATATTATCCTTTTTTTAATCGCTCTTGCTGTCTATCAGTGTTTAACCGTCCTAACCTGTAATTAGGAATTAGCTCCGCGTCGCTGCTGTGTGATTACAAAACACAGCGAAGGACTTATTTTATCAAATGCGGGATCTTTGTTACATCCTGCATCAGCATGAGAACAACATGAATCGCATCTTCAGTGTGAATGTTGTGTGTCAGACAAACTTATATTCCGATATTGCGAGATCCAGCCAAGTAAGACAAAGCTGGTCATAAAGGCACAAAATGTCGATTCTTTTAAAAAAAAAAAATTAAAACGGGATTTTCTAGACTGCTTTGTTCTGTCATCACAAAGCAGACCAGGGATAGGAAACATTACATTACATTACATGATTATTGCTTTAGGTCCAGCGGACTCTTCCGAGCCAAATCAGGACCGGACAACCCCTGATCCGCATAAAAGATCTGCTGAAACAACCCTAGTGGTAAAACTGAAAGCTCTCCACCAGCCAGTCACTTTACAATAAAGACATCCCACGCAGGGGACGCTGAGGCTGTACTCTAATTTATCGAACCCCCGTTTACAAAAAACAAAATAGAATACAAACATCATTATAAATTATTATATAAACACATACATATAAAATGCCTACATTGCTAAATAATAACAGTGTCACGTGGGGTTTATGGGCTCTGCACAATGGAATTATGGACCCTCACGTTTATTCGGTGGGAACTGCTAGTACGTCACCCTATGAATTACTTTAATAAATTTATTTGTTTAGCTCGTTCTGTGTTAAGGTTGGGGTACAGAAATAGATAGAAAAATGGTAAAAGAATACTGTCACACTAGCTTTCACACGGCTATGAATCATATGTAGTCCAGCCACTTGATTAAGCTTAAAATCACCCATTTATTTCTTCTACTCTATACAAGATTCTCTAAGTACTAATCTAACTTAAAAAGTCTCAGTCACTGCTAATAGTTCGATCGCTGATAGTCTAGGCAGCTGTTTTTCTTCCTCGGGCACTTGCTATAATATTTCATGTAGATTTGGACCACTGTGGTCCGTTTTACAGTTTCTGAAGAGTTGGACTACTGTGGTCCTGTTATGATCAGTTTAAGTGCACCTTCGGAGATTACACTTAACTTTCTGATGGTGCGGTCGAAGTCCTTCTGTGAGGTAGCTTCTGGTACACCTTTGTCGTTGTGTAGTTGGGTTCCCTTGCCACGCTGTGGGGTCTGACAGGGTGTTTCTTCGGGTAGCTCTTTCCGTCTTGTGCGGTAGAGTCTCCTCAACCAACTAGTCGTTTCTGTGGAGTGGGACGCACAGGATAGCTCGGGATAGCTCGGGATAGCTCGCCTGCTCGTCTGTAATATAAGAGACGAAATTCTGCACAACCCTGAATAATCGGTTTGTGCAGAGCGTCTCACTGAAAGCCAAAGTAGCCCTCAGTGATAGCTCCACATCTCTATACATAAGCGACGAACATTCTGCTACTTCCGGGTTCCACTGGAATCTCACTCTAAATTCCTATACATACATAAATATAAATCGTGTCTAACTATACACATACAGAATTAATAATAATATAAACATTCAGTGGTACAGCCACTGGTCTGCAAACATACATATAAGTTAAACAACAGTGGTTCCGTACGGGATACAACATGGCGGCGCAACCGGTCGTGTTTCGCCTCGTGCTCGGCTCTTCCACGTGGTACGGCAAATTCGGATTAACAATTCACATTTATGCATAGCAAATTCCACAAACATAATTTCAACAATAATACAAATATATCACGATGAAACAGAAGGGTGTTCATTTACCTGTTTGACAAGTTCAGGCCCGTGATGACTTGAGAGAATTCTAAGATTCCTAAGTCCTGCTTCCTGGTCTATGAGTGTAGAGATTTCTCTAGCTGTGGAGATGTTGACTCTACCTCGTCTCACACACGACTGATTCAAACTGTGTTAGGCTCTGACACAGTCAAACTGCTCTACCCACTGAGCCTGCTTCTGATTGGTTAAAACGGTCCGATTCAAAGCTCAAGTGCTGACTCACTGCGATGTGGGTGGCTCGCTCGCTGTGTGTGGTTTACTGTGTAATTTAATTGCTGCTGTGTAATAGTCTAACTTCTAAACTGTTACAAAGACTACACATGGCTAAATAGTCAACAAGCAGAGTTAAAACTAGCCAATTCATGACAAACATCATAGGAAGCCCTAGTGACCACCTGGCAGAAAGCGTCCAATATTCCCAAGCTGATCCAACAGATCTCATACACAAATAAGGAGTCTTGTCCCGGAAGAGTTTTCAAGAAAAAAGGTAGGTGACTGGTCTAGCGAAGAAGAAGATAAGATAAGATAAGACAACTTTATTATCTTTTACAAGAAATTAGTATAGCAGATTGGTAGAACAGAGCAGGAATGAGAAAGAACAAATGAGAAAGACGGCGACAGTGGGAATTTGAAGCACTAAATTTCCAGAAAGTGGGGATACTATTTATACTGAAACCCCCGGCACTCCAACGGGGGTGGGGATAGGAAAAGCGGAGCTGTGTAGGAGTGGGATGGAGAGGGGGAGGGGAGGTTGTGTTGAGGGTGGATGGGTGTAGGTGATGGGTGGAGGTAGGCAATAGCTGTGAAAAAACAACACAAAAACACAATATTATAGAATCCCTCTATACATAAATGTGAGTATCACTATATATAATATTAGAGCTTACTGAAACATAGCGTATAGCTGAACAGAATGTGTGTAAGCGTAGTAGGCTGCAGCGCGCTCTTGGTATTGCAAGCCCTTCTCTAGAGAGGAGAGAGAAAGGGTCAAGTTAAGGTCTAAACTTAGCCAAACCTTTATTCAGAATCTCTTAAATGATTTGTCAGCGCAGAATCAGGCAAGTAGCAGCAGCAGATCGGGGTATGATACTTCTGTCCAGAGAAAACACAGGAAGTTAAACAAGGAAAGAGTTAAAGTAAAAATAGAGTGCTGTTTCTTATATAAAGCACATGTACCTGCTCAAGGCGGAATCAGGATCGAGATCAAAGAGTCAATATGTCAACAAGATGCATCCCGCGGACTGTTGGACGCAATGTCCCTGAACCACTCCTTGGACCTTTTGGTTTGGGTATTTATTTGATCCAGTCGTTTGTACTTTTCAGAATGTCTCACGAACTCATTCCATGCGTAGAAAGACGTTTTCGAAAATTATTTAAGCAAAATATTATATCCTTTTCAAGAAATATTTTAAAATTATATAAAAAATACACTTGGATTCGTGGATGTAAAATGGTATTAATTGTGTATGCCAGCAACCAATGAATATACATCATTTATTATTTGAGTGCACACCGTTTTGCCATTATACACAGAAAAAATGTGTAATACTAGAAAAAACACTGATGATATTAATACTATAATGTAAAATAGGACAATAATAGAACAAAATAGCCAGCATTAAGTTTAGCACTTATTTCAGAAACTTTTTTAATGTATAGATTATTACATATGTGTGTGTATGTCCGTATGTGTTTGAGTATGAGCGAATGTCTAAAATCATTGAAAAAAAAGAATAGGCTATTAATAAAAGAACTGAACTGAACAGAATGTATCAAATCTTGGGTTCTTTAAAGTGCCGATAAGAGCAACGCGAAGAACGTGGAACACCCAACGAAGACACATTATAGAATATTAACTCGTATAATATCTCTATTCACTGAAAATCGAGAATCGACAGGCAAGCAAACTATGAAACTACAGACTCCGCTATTGGCCTGAAGTGAATTTGTCTTAAATGGCACTTTACTCAAGAAGCAGAAAAACAAGATCTAAATCAATCCAGCCTAGGCGCCAGCTTATTGCTTGATGTGCACAGTCTAACGCTCCCAGACAACTGAGCGAATCTTAAAGGCCGAGAGAGATTGGAACGTTCTGCGTGCTGAGTTGAGTGTGCTTAGGAACATTTGGAACTCGCACGTCTAGAACACGAGCATTAGGATCTTTAAAGTCCGTTGCGTGCATATACTAGACCTATAGGGTTATATTTGTTGTCCGAAGGATTAGTTTTGCAGTGAAGTCTAGCAGAGAGTGCAGAAAAGCAAATGTACTGGGTTGACGTACTTGATGGACAGTGCTGTCCAGGAATAAATAATCACTGGTCAGAGGTGCCGGGGTGGTCAATCATCAATGAAACACGATCGTTCGCCACCATTCAGCGCTGGTCAGCCGTTCTGGACCTAGCGTGCATAGTCTGGTCCTACTGCCCAGCTAACCCAATTTACAGCGTCCTTGATCATGATAAGATAAGATAAGATAAGACAACTTTAAAAAAATCTCTTTCAAGAAATAACGATGATACTAGTTTGTTCGGAGAGATTTAACATTGAAGTATTAATATTGTGTGTTATTATTTTATTTATTAGCATTCTGGAACTGGCGTGTATCATATATCGCATAGTCACGTGTATGACGACATTACGTATGGTTTGCTTGCGTTCTGGAATACGTATTTCCTTCACCCCACCTACCACCCCCACCCCCCACACACACGAACACACTTACCCCATCCCTTATTCTATTAAACCCTCACCCACACCCCACTCCCGTAGAAGTCTACCCCTCGCACTTCCATCTTATCTCCCCTTCCCTTAAGGCTCCTGTTCGTCCCAGTAAGCATCCATCCTCATGCATGATTCCTATCCTATCCTATTCCTATCCTGTCCCGTAACCCGGAGGTCGTAGGGGCACCACAGATGATCGTTTAACCAGCATACTCCATCTTTCTCTGTCCTCAGCAGCCCTGATGGCTTCGCTCAGTGTCAAACCAGTCCATTCTCGAATGTTGTCCTCCCACCTCTTTTTCGGTCTCCCTCTTCTTCTACCTCCTTGCACTGTGCTATGCATGATTCACAGAGAATGATTCACAAAGAATGATTCACAGAGAATAGGTCAGAGCTCAAAGGCAAATAACATTTCTGAACCATTTAATACGATGACCTTGAGTGCCATTTGGCTGTAACGGGTATGTGCTCATGGCATGCATGGAACAGGGCCTTGAGCTGTTATAGTAGCAAGTACATACAAAGCATTATGAATTTGTATGTGTACTTGTAGAGTCACGTCATGGAGTGCCTTAACAAGAAACCCCTTGGGGTCATGAACAATCTTGCCACTGTAGATTGTTCTAACCTATAAAGGGAAAAGTGATAGCCCCAGTTGAAAACCTGTCTTTCCTTTGTAGGCATGACTGATTCACTGCGGTAACAGTACCCCCGTTGGAGTGCCGGGGGTTTCAGTATAAATAGTATCCCCACTTTATGGAAATTTAGTGCTTTAAATTCCCACTGTCGCTGTCTTCCTCATTTACTCTTTCCCATTCCTGCTCTGTCCTATCACTCTGCTATACTATCTTCTTCTTCGCTAGATCAATGACCTACTTTTTTTTTCTTGAAAACTCTTCCTGGACAAGACTCCTTGTTTGTGTATGAGGTCTGTTGGATCAGCTTGGGAGTGTTGGACGCTTTCTGCCGGGTGGTCACTAGGGCTTCCTATGATGTTATTATTTAGCAATATAGGCATTTTATATGTATATGTTTTGTTGATAATTTATAATGATGTTTGTATTCTATTTTGGTTTTGTAACCTGGGGTTCGAGTAGTTGGGGTAAAGCCTCAGCCGTCCCCTGCGTGGGATGTCTTTATTGTAAAGTGACTGGCCGGTGGAGGGCATTCAATTTTCCCACTAGGGTTGTTTCAGCAGATCATTTATGCGGATCGGGGGTTGTCCGGTCCTGATTTGGCTCGGAAGAGTCCGCTGGACCTAAAGCAACAATCAATCAATCAATCAACCTTAACAAGAAGACTATATAGGGGGACGATTGATAAGGATCTTCTGAGTGTAGTTTTCCTCGGAGACGCTAGCTATGACGGACGGTTTGTCTTTGTTCATGATGGAAGGCATGAGAAGAAGAAGAAGAAGAAGAAGAAGAAGAAGAAGAAGAAGAAGAAGAAGAAGAAGAAGAAGGAGGAGGCGGAGGAGGCGGAGGGAGGAGGAGGATCACTCTTGACCTTTCTTTTGTATAACAGCCAAATGGCAATCATCGTAACCAATAAAGAATATCTTCGGACCATTAACCGCACAAGAAAAGAAGCCGGCGGCGGCTTTTTGTTTTCGTCGCCATGTTTTTGTAATTATGAGTTTTGCTGCAAACATCCTCTCAAAACAGATAGGAACAGTTTCGTGGAAGTTTACTTGTTACCAACTCTTTTTTTTTTGGGGGGGGGGGAGGTTAACCCGCCACACCTTTTTATTAAAAAAAAAAACAAACAAAAAAAAAAAAGAAAATTCTTAACCTTTACCTTTCCTCCCACCTTACTCCCCCACCCCATCCCTTCAAAAATTAGTTTTATTCCGTACTTTAGCAACGTATTTTTTTTGGATATATTGCGCCCCCTTACGTTTTGGCTGAGTGGGAGAATTGGATCTGGAAGGGCTCTTGGCAATTATTGCATCATCGCTTGTAAGTAGTGCTGACTGGTTCCCTGTTTGGGGCCGGGCGCGGAGGAAATGGGTGGGGAGCGGGTGGTGGAGGGTAAGAACCCCACATACTCACAAGGGAGGGTGAGTGAATTAGACAAACAGAGGGGAGGGAGGGAGAATCGTTTCTCATTCGAGCTTGGCGTTGGAACTTATCAGAAAGTTAAACACTTGTGTGTAATGGCATCGAGCGCTGGCGAGACCTTTGGGGATAGTGGTAGTAGTATATATATATGTCTAGTTTAACAGCAATGAGATATTGATTTAAGAAACAAACAAACAAATCTTGTATGTTAATTAATTCATTTATGTGGTAATTATGTTTAAATGCTTTGCAAATTAAAGTCCTTTTGTTGATTTAAAAAGAATTGTGAATTGTTTTGTTGGTTTTATTTTAATTTATTTCCCCCCAATATTTTTGGGTTTATCTTGGTTTGTATTCATTGGCGAGGATGGAATTTTAGATAAACTCGTGCCACCAACATCAAGAACCACAGCTGCACCACTGTCATCAGCACCATCACCACCTACAGCATCTCAGCTCAATCACTATCACCACCACCACCAACGACAGCACCTACGACCACCATTGCTACCGCCAAAATGTATAGGATTTTCTTCTCTGATTCTTGTGCGATTACCATTGTATGCCTTTCTGTGAAATCAATGGTCTTGGTTTGCTCAACCCTGCTGATCAGGAAGGGCGGGTGTGGTACGATCGTTGAAACAAAAGCAAATATTGAACCGGTAGCTTTTGCCAGCATTAGCCGGTCCTCTAAAAGGACCAAGACTGTAGTAGTCAGCATACAGTACACGGTCAATGATACCACCCGTCGATCCCACGTGATGTTGATCGCGTGATGCACAGCCTTTCGAGGCCTGTTGTGGTTTTATTTCATTTCAAGTATACGAGGCTTGTGCCTATTTACGCTAAACATTATTAACCCTAAAATAACGATATTCTGACAGATATTTACCAATACAAAATACAAGCCCAATAAATACAGAATATTGACTGGGGCATATGCCTCAGTAGGCTCGGACACTCTGTATGGCAAGACCGTTGTAGTCAACCTAAACGGTCAATGATTCCAGGATAGGTTTTGTTGACCGTGTGATGTAAACGACTAAAACATTTTATTCCAGCGGTACGATTATCGGCTCTCGAGACTTTTTTATATTGTGGTATTCTCCTCCTCCTCCTCCTACTACTACTACTACTGATGATGATGATGATGATAGTGGTGGTGATGATGATGATGACGACGACGACAATAAATGCTATATACACGTTTTTCCCCTAAATCGGACTAGCATCTCATAGGTTCCACGTTCGGTTGACTGTGATTCTGCAAATTTATCCTCCCGCATTAACAGAAATACAGCATTATACCTTTAGAGATGTTGTTTGTAGATTATAGTCACACGACACTTTCGCATATAGGTGACTACTGGACCGATTTATACTGACACCAGCGGGCCAGTTGTTGGTAAAGGGGAAAATAATATGATCACACGTTGACCAATCCGGGATTCGAACCAGCGACCTTTCGGTTACTAGCAAGACGCTCTTACCAACTGAGCTACCCGGTCCCATTACCTTTAGAGATATTTAGAGATCTTGCATAATATGTCCCGCGTTGGTTCCAGAGTGGACCGACCGTGTGACGTTATTTTTTTTTTCCTGATCACCATTATTTTTCGAGGTACATAACGTTTTATGCATGTTTCAGATGCAGTCGACTTAAATTTGTTACTATGAATGATCTGTTTAGTTTTGTTTTCTTTTTAACCGCGCCTTTCGTCACGACGTTCCCTTGATTGATTTGATGAAATGGGCGTTTCTAAAGCTGAAGGAGATTTTGAATTGAGGAAATGAAGCCTTTAAGTTTAAGTTCCACCTACTGATGACACAATCAGGCCATGTATTCCAAAGGGAACGAGCGTTACACAAAGGTGGGCGTCTTAAGTTATATTTCGGGAGCACGCGATCAGCTTCATTAATTTTCCCTTCTTCCTTTGGAAAGAATTTAGGCGGAAGGAGAGCGTGAGCGTACAATTAATGTATGGATCCATTTTATCGGCCCACTTTTCCTATTCAGCCACGGTTAGTCGCACTTCAAACGGTGAGAATGGCTCAGATTAAGCATAGTATGCTTTTTGTCTTTTGAATATCCTCTCCCCATTATATCCCCTTCCTTCTTCCTCCCCCTCCCCCCACTACACACACACACCTCCTCTGTATTGCAATGCATTAGATGATACAACAAGTAGTCTGGGACTAAACCTGAGGTCATAAACTCGGACAGCTTTCATTGTCTAAGATCTTTTGTTTAGACCGGCCCCATAGTTCAGATCGCTTTCTGGTTTATTTTGCCTTCTTTATGAGCAGTATAGTAGCTCACGGACCTAGTCTCTCTACTTCTTCTTGAAATTCTCCTCTCTCTCTCCCTCTCTCTGTGTATGTGTGTGTGTCTAATTTTTCTCTCCCTCTCTCCCCTCCATGCAATATAAGTAGTAAAGTGTATGGTTTTATTATTAATAAAAGCTTGCAGTCATGGGTTGAGGAAAATGATATTACTGGGGAATTTAAGGCAAAGGTTAAAAAATGTTATTCTACATTTGATCACCTCTACACTCTTCTTGCATGTGTTCAAAAACAATTTTGTTTAAATAGAAAACCTAATGGGGCTTTTATTGGTTTTGAAAAATGTTTTGACGATATTAACAAACATTTACTGTGGCCTATATTACTGAAGAATGGTATTAAAGGAAAAATATTTTGTTGCATAAAAAGCATGTACTTAAGAGTTAAGGCGAGAGTGGCGTGTGGTAGTAGTGTATGTACTCAGTGTGTTAATAGTAATTTTAGAGTGAAACAAGGAGATATATGTAGCCTAATTTTGTTTTCGATATTTATAAATGAGTTAACCCTAGAAGTTATTAGTAATGGCTGGCATGGTATTACTTTTCACTAGATGCTTTAGAGTTGTTTATTCCTTTGTTAGCTGATGACGTTGTACTCTTGTCTGAATCTTACTGTAGGTCTACAAACACAGTTAAACAGTTTGAAGAGAGCAGCTTGTGCACTTAATTTTAAAGTTAATTTGGAGAAAAGGAATATTGTAGTTTTCAGAAAAGGAGGATATATTTGGCTGCCCAGGAAAAATGGGTTTATTATGGGGATATAATGCCAATTATAAATGTATATAAATAATTAGGAATTTATTTGTCAACCCGTCTTAGTTTTGTTTCTTAAGATAAGTGTTCTACCGATGGACAACTTAGCAAGATCCGCATCAGAAACAACAGCGTCATAGGAACCTGGAATGTCAGGACCCTAACTGCGGATGGAAAATTAGAAGAACTGGCCTGCGAGCTGGACCACTATCGATGGAAAACTTTAGGTATCAGCGAACTGCGCTGGATAGGCATATATGAAACAACGACCGACAAGGGCCACAAGCTTTATTTCAGCGGGAGAGATGACATGCACGAACACGGTGTTGGATTCTTGGTCCACAAAGACATTCTAGCCACTGTCATGGGTTGCCGCCCAGTCTCCAGTAGACTCATTACCATCCGTCTGAAAGCAGCCCCTTTCAACATCCCCATCATCCTGGCCTATGCCCCAACATCAGACTATGACGACAGCGAAGTGAAGGATTTCTATGAAACTCTACAGGCTGTCCTTGACCAAGTGCCAGAAAAGGACCTAATTATAGTGCAAGGAACTCTACAGGCTGTCCTTGACCAAGTGCCAGAAAAGGACATAATTATAGTGCAAGGCGACTGGAATGCCAAGGTTGGCCAAGATGCGCACCACAACTGGGGAGACACATGTGAACCTCACTGCAACAACGAGACAAATGACAGGGGTCTGAGACTCTTGGAGTTTGCCAGATACAACAATCTGATACTGGTAAACACGCATGGTCTCCACAAAAAATCCAGACGATGGACATGGCACTGCCCCGACGGGGTGCATCACAACCAGATCGACTACATCATGGTCAAGAAACGCTTCAGATCAAGCATCAACATTGGCAGGACACGCATTTTCCCAGGAGCAGACATCGGAAGTGACCACGATTTTGTGATGATGTTTTTCCGGCTCCACTTGAAGAGAGTAAACACAGCAAAGTGCAATAGGCTGAAGTTCGACCTGGACAAACTTCAAGACCCGGAGGTGTCAGAACTATTTCAGGCCACAATTGGAGGGAAATGTGAACCACTGCTCATTTTGGGAGCTAGTGAAGTAGATGTCAACACCATGACCACTACCTTGAACTCAGCTGTGACAGATGCCGCCACGGAGATCCTTGGCAATCACCGGCCAAAGAAGAAGCCGTGGATCACACCTGAACTTTTGGACCTGTGTAATAAACGAAGAGAGATGAAAAAGAAAAAAGAACACCTCACAGGGAGCTGATGCCTACCGAAAAATCAACAATGGCATCTAAAAAGTGATGCGCTCAGCAAAGGAGAACTGGATAGAAGATCAATGCCAGGAAATTTTAAACAGTCTGAACAAGAACAACAGCAAGAAAACCTACCAGACTGTGAAGCCATTGTAGGAGCCATTGTATCAGACAATGTTTCCGGACAGGAAGTCCTCTCCAGGATCGCACAAACAACTGCGGCCCTGGCAAGGTTGAAGCCCATTTGGAAAGACAAGACCATCAGTCTACATTCCAAGGTAAGGCTGCTGCGCTCCCTTGTTATCTCCATCTTTCTATATGCTTGCGATACATGGACTCTCACAGTTGAATTGATCTACAACGAAGAATACAAAGCATTGAGATGAGGTGCTACAGAGGACTTCTGGACATTTCCTATGCCCAGCACATCACCAACGACGAAGTCTGACAGACCATCACACAAGCCATTGGAAAACACAATGACCTGCTCACAGTGGTGAAGAAACGGAAACTCCGATGGTATGTCCACCTCACCAGATCATCAGGCCTTGCAAAGACCATCATGCAAGGCACAGTGCAAGGAGGTAGAAGAAGAGGGAGACCGAAAAAGAGGTGGGAGGACAACATTCAAGCCATCAGGGTTGCTGTGGACAGAGAAAGATGGAGTATGCTGGTTAAACGATCATCTGTGGTGCCCCAACGACCCCCGAATTACGGGATAAGGTAGGATAGGATAGGATATGTCGTAATTCAGCTAGTAAAGGCAAAAGAGCATTGTTATCTATCATGTCCAGACTAATGGATTTTAATAATCATTCTATTGATGTTTTTCTTAAATTGTTTGATGCACAATTACAACCTATCATGCTATATGGGTCTGAAATCTGGGGATTAGATACAGTTGCAAATTATTGTTTAAAAAAACACATTTATACGGTTTGAAAAAAATTTGCGGGTTGATTTGCGTACTCCCAATGATTGTATTTATAGAGAGCTGTACAGGTACCCAATAACTATTAATTCATGTGTTAATTGCATTCGTTATTGGTTTAAGTTGTTACAGATGGACAATAGTAGACTTCTTAATCAAGCCTATTTGATGTTACATACTCTGGATAATAAAGGAAAAATAAATTGGGTATCAAATGTGCGTTTATTTTTGCTACAGAGCGGTTTTGGTGATGTATGGTATAATCAAGGGGTTGGAAACGTGAATGTTTTTATACGTGTGTTGAAAGAACGATTACATTATATTACATGGTTATTGCTTTAGGTCCAGCGGAGAAAGAACGATTGATTGATTGTAGTTGGCAAAATTGGAATGAGCATGCAAGTGAAAGTGATCGCTTTAGTATGTACACTAGATTTTGTACTTCCACATATTGTGTTCCTAGGTATTTGCAACTTGGTTAAGAAAAATATTTAACATTTATTATGACAAAATTTAGGTTTGGTATATCTGATTAATTTGTGCACTTGTATAGGCACAAGCCTCATACACCAAATAGCCTTCTATATCCTTTGTGTAAAACAGCGGAAGATAATGAATTACACTTTGAATTTTGTTGCCCAAATTTGATGACTTGAGAAAAGAAGTTATGCCAGCTAAATACTTGCTATATGACACCAAGCACTTTTTATCTGTCTTTACTGTTCGCTACTACTAATGATGATGTTGTACGAAAATCATGCTTATATATATATATATATATATATATATATATATATATATATATATATATATATATATATATATATATATATATATATATATATATATATGTATATATATATATATATATATATATATATATATATATATATATATATATATATATATATATATATATATATATATATATATATATATATATATATATATATATATATATATATATATAAAGCCTTTAAATTACGTGAAATTGTCAGGTCTTTTGAGGCCTTCTTTACTGAATAAACTCGTTCGTTCGTTCCCTCTCTCCCCTTTTGTCCCTCTCTCTCTCTCACTCTCTCTCTCTCTCTCTCTCTCTCTCTCTCTCTCTCTCTCTCTTTCTCTCACTGAATTTGAACTAACTTATCTCCCTATAAAAATCCATTTGTGTTCTGTTCAGTTTGTACTGAAAAGAGCAGCTGGCCTGTGTGTCACATAATACAGGGAAAAAGCACATTTGTAATCTGATGGAATAAACACCTGCTGTCATTTTCAATTTCCAAGCAAACACGAACCGGAACAAGTGTGTGTTTGAACGGGTGTGTGCACACATGTGCGTGCGTGTGTGTTTCTCTCTCTCTCTCTCTCTCTCTCTCTCTCTCTCTCTCTCTTTGTGTAAACGTGTATAATATCGTTAAAATTGGCATTTGTACATTAAATATGCACCTGTTGCCTTTTTTGCAATTGCCAAACGAGCACGAACAGAAATTATTCTCTCTCTCTCTCTCTCTCTCTCTCTCTCTCTCTGTTTGTTTAAGGTCATGTGTTGTTTTATCACGAAGATAAATTTGTTCATATTCTATGATGTTGATGCCTATTATATAAGGTATGTTCGGCATTAAGGTTGTACGCATGATTAGGTAACAACTTGTTTATTATGCCAATATAACTGGATTGTGTGTGCGTGTTTTGATCATGATACAAAGTTGCATAGGTCTGTTTTTTTTTAAAAATAATTATTTAGAAGATGATGTTTTTTTTTAAAAATAATGCTTGCCAATATTTCTGAATAAATTGTTAAAAAAATCAATATTGTTTAGAATTACAATTGTAAGAGGTCATATCCACCTGTAGTTTTGATTTCAAAGACCGGTCAGTTCCGGCAACTGTAACAAAAACCATCAATCAAACTTATTGAACAGCGGAATGAGAGGTAAGCGAAAAATAAAGCGAGAAACGATCACGTGGACCCTGTTGTTGTTGGCGCCGTTGCCACTTTGTACCCGCTGGTGCCCAGGCGAGGCAGCTTCACTGAAAACATCGTTCACACTTCATCACCTGAAGCAACGCGCAGTAACAGTGGGATCATCTATAGCATTTATAGCTCTATAGCGTTGAAAGCATCTACAGCGTCGAAAGCATTGCCGCGTGGAAAGCTTCCAAAGCGTCTGTACACTGACCTACATTTACTGTAATGTACTGTAATGTAATGTAGTATCCATGGTCTGTAGCATTGACAGCATCTGCAGCATTGAAAGCGCCTGTAGCAATGTAAGTATCTTGAACGTTGCAGCGTTAAAAGCTTCGAAAGCATCTGTAGCATCGAACGTATCTGTAGCATTGTAGGCATATATATCACTGCATAAGTGAAAGCAGACAAGTAGCTTTGGAAGCATTGCAAACATCTACAGTACTATACTACTGCACGGATATATTGCAGTGAAAACTCATCAAGTGGTTGTGTATACTGCCCCCAACGCGTGCGTTAGTCTAGAAATTGTTGTGCGTGTGTTCCTCCTCCCCCACCCCTCCTCCCACCCACCTTATCCAGTGCGATTCTAAAGTATGCACCTCCAATGGAAGAAACACCATATATAAAAACGGATATGTTTTAGAAATGAAATTAATAATAATAATACTAATAATAATAATCATAATCATAATAATAATAATTTATTTTTATAGCGCAAAACCAAACTTAAAGCTTGCTTTAAGCGCTCGCACGTAAACACACACATACGCTCGCAAAGATAAATATCTGAACAATGTGGGGAAAAATGTGAGATTAAACAGTTAAATACTGTAAGCTAGAAATAATACAAACATCACATCTAACAAGGATACATATTTGAACACTACGACACAACATTATAAAATAAACCACGTTAAACATCGTAAGAAATGATAACAAACATCACATCTAAGTATAAAAAGACATGTTTAAAGAAAGACGCACATACACACACACACACCCACCCACACACACACACACGCAAACAAACATTACATTACATTACATTATTATTGCTTTAGGTCCAGCGGACTCTTCCGAGCCAAATCAGGACCGGACAAAGATCTGCCGAAACAGCCCTAGTGGTAAAACCGAAAGCTCTCCACCAGCCAGTCACTTTACAATAAAGACATCCCACGCAGGGGACGGCTGAGGCTTCACCCCAACTTATCGAACCCCCGTTTACAAAAACAAAATAGAATACAAACATCATTATAAATTATCAACAAAACACATACATATAAAATGCCTACATTGCTAAATTATAACATCATAGGAAGCCCTAGTGACCACCCGGCAGAAAGCGTCCAATATTCCCAAGCTGATCCAACAGACCTCATACACAAATAAGGAGTCTTGTCCCGGAAGAGTTTTCAAGAAAAAAAGGTAGGAGACTGGTCTAGCGAAGAAGACGTTAGTATAGCAGATTGATAGAACAGAGCAGGAATGAGAAAGAACAAATGAGAAAGACAGCGACAGTGGGAATTTAAAGCACTAAATTTCCAGAAAGTGGGGATACTATTTATACTGAAACCCCCGGCACCCCAACGGGGGCTCGCAAACACACAAAGGAGGACAGCAGCATTAAGAATAAATAATGAAGTAATGATAAAAATAGCTCATGGTGAAAGATATCACTTAGTGACACGAGCAAATTAATTAATATAACAGTAATACAAACAATATTCAAAAGCTCTACATAACTCTTAATAATTTCTTTTGGAAACCAGAGTTACATTTAATTAAACCTTTTTTTCTTCAAACCATACAGTGCCAACTCCAATAAAGAATAAAAAGACATGTACAGGCAGTAAAACATTTAAACCAAGATAAACTCTCACACAAACATATACACACCAACACACACACACAGTGACACAGACCGCCCCCCCCCCCCCACACACACACATACACAAACACCACTATTTAATCACGCACACTGATTATTCTGAATCTAAAAGTATTTGTTAAAGAGGTAGGTTTTGAGGTTCCTTTTGAACACGATAAGAGAATGGGAACGCTGGAGGTTGGAGTGCAGAGAGTTCTAAAAATTTGGGGCAGAGAAAGATCTCTTTCCAAAGGACTCAAGCGAATACCTAGCAATGGAGACGAGAGCTGCATCTTGTGAACGGAGTGATCGAGCAGGTTGGTAGAGGCAGAGAAGTTGTGAAAGAGAGGAAGGACAGGAATCAGTGTGCAGACAGTGAAAGCAACGAGAAGCAACTTTATAATTATAATATGATACGAGCAACCAGTGTAAGATGTTCAGAGAGGAAGGTGCACTAGAATGACGAGACTGACGAAGGAGGAGGCGAGCAGGATTGTTCTAAATGCGCTGAAGTCTGGAAAGTTTATTATCAGGAAGGCCAGCCAAAAGTGAGTTACTGTAATCAAATCGAGAAATAAATTAAACCCAAACAAACGAACAAACAAAAAAATGGAGAGAAACAAATCTGTCAAGGAGTAAGTAGCAATGAAGGAAGAGAATTCGGAAGAAAATAAAGAAAGAAAGAAAGAAAGAATGAAAGAAAGAAGGAAATAAAGAAAGTAAAAAAAACTTAATGACCGCGGTCATCGTTCCTTAGCCGGTTTATTGCTCTTTTAACCGCTTGAAAATCGCTCCCCCTTCCGCTAGCTGGCGCTCTTGTGGGCGCAGTTAGTTCGGTGAGGTAAGCGGCGGCAGAACAGTGGAAGCGTTGAACGTTGATTGGAAAATAGAGTTCTAATAAAATTAGCTTCTTCAGATTTGATGGCTTAGTGGATTGTGAGGCCCCGTGACGTCCTCTGGGAACCGCCAAGTGTCTTTTCAAGTTGTTTAGTATCCATCGTAGAGCTTTCACCGCAATCATATCCTATCCTATCCTGTCCCGTAACCCGGAGGTCGTAGGGGCACCACAGATGATCGCTTAACCAGCATACTCCATCTTTCTTTGTCCTCAGCAGCCCTGATGGCTTCGCTCAGTGTCAAACCAGTCCATTCTCGAATGTTGTTCTCCCACCTCGTTTTCGGTCTCCCTCTTCTTTTACCTCCTTGCACTGTGCCTTGCAGAATGGTCTTTGCAAGGCCTGATGATCTGGTGACGTGGCAATACCATCGGAGTTTCCGTTTCTTCACCACTGTGAGCAGGTCATCATGTTGTCCAATGGCTTGTGTGATGGTCTGTAGGACTTCGTCGCGTCGTTGGTGATGTGTTGGGTATAGGAAATGCCCAGAAGTCTTCTGTAGCACCTCATCTCCATGCTTTGTATTCTTCGTTGTAGATCTGCTGTGAGGGTCCATGCTTCGCAAGCTTGTAGGAAGATGGAGATGACAAGGGAGCGCAGCAGTCTTACCTTGGAATGTAGACTGATGGTCCTGTCTTTCCAAATGGGCTTCAACCTTGTAAGGGCAGCAGTTGTTTGTGCGATCCTGGAGAGGACTTCCTGTCGGGACCCATTGTCTGATACAATGGCTCCTAAATATTTGAAGCTATGCACTGTGTTGAGGGATTGGCCTTGGACTTTGATGTCCGTGTTGATACCATTGGTGTTGTTGGTCATCATTTTGGTCTTCTCTGCTCTTATTTCCATTCCATAAGCTCTGGAGGTGGTGTCAAGCCTCTGTACCAGCTGTTCAAGTTCTTGTTCCTCTCCAGCCAATCCATCAATGTCATCCGCAAAACGAAGATTGGAGATTGCTCTACCCCCTATGCTGACTGCGCCTTCGTGATCTGCAAGAGCATCTGACATGATGCGCTCTAGGAAGATGTTGAAGAGTGTTGGAGAGAGTGGGCATCCTTTACGCACACCGATGGTTGTTCTGAACCAGTTCCCGATGACGCTGTTATGGAGGACTGCACTGGTAGCCTTGTCATACAGGCTTTTGATGACTTCAATAATATTAGGGCTGATGTTGTACACTTTCATTGTTGCCCATAGAGCTGCATGCCAGACTCGGTCAAACGCCTTCTTGAAGTCTATGAACACATGATATAGATGTTGTTAGTGCTGTAGGTATTTCGCACAGATTATTCTGAGGTTGAAAATTTGTTCAGTGATACTTCGCCCTGCCCTGAATCGTGCTTGTTCTTCAGCTATGATTTGTTCAGCTTGGGGTTTCAACCTGTTGAGTATTATTTTCAGGATGACCTTGCTGGGATGGCTGATGAGGCTGATGGTGCGGTAATTTTCACACTCCTGAAGGTTACCTTTTTTGGGAAGAGGGATGACAAGCGACTGGGTCCATGGTGTAGGCCACTCCCCACTTTGCCAGATCTTGTTACAAATAATGGTGAGGGCATCAATCATCGCTTCTCCTCCTGCTTGTAGCAGTAGCGCGAAATAATAAACTCTTCTTATAGCGCAATATCGCGAAATAATAAACTCTTCTTATGACCATAATTACTATCTAGTGTAAAAGTGTAAAAATATTACCTTGCAATCATTTTCAGTTTTGCCTCTTCGCCTCCTTTGTTCTCTGAGGCAAACATTCGGTCAAGATTACCTTGGCAGGCATAAATCAGAAACGTAGAAAGGAAACACACGAGCATCACTTACCTACAAGGTAGCCTACCGCTTTTTTTTCTACGACCAGAATTTGAATGAAAACAACACGGCGATGAAGGGTAGGTTTTGAAGAGCACGAACTCGATGAGAAACGTCCCTGTGCTCGCGCGGACACGGTGAAAAGCATTTCTATTACGATTAAACGGAAGTAACAGGTAGAACAATTTTTTAAAATTCGGAACTGACGTACGAATTTGATGAAACCAACCGAGTTAATACTGCTTTATACGCACACTTTAGCATACATGTTAATATTACACCCCATCCCTCCTCAACTCATTCTACTTCTATTCCACCTCCCACCTTAACCCCACCACAGCCCCCATCTAAAAAAAAGAAGGTAAAGGTAGTCCCATAGCCTTGTGGTCGTAGGGGAGCGTGATATTGGAGATCACACTTATCTTGGGCCAGCGTAATGAGGGTGAAGCCCATCTCTCTCCCTCGCTGCTTTACCTTCCCCACCCTTAAGAGAGTAGGTACTAAGTCCCAGTAAGTCAACTGGGGGCGTTGTCATTTGTCGCTTCACGTTTTGCGGTCACCCATCCAAGTGCTAACCGCACTGGACGGTGCTTAACTTGCAACACAGTAGCGAGTGCTCCAACCACTGCGCTATCCGACACCTAATTGCTATATAAAGGGAAATTCAGTCAGTGTCATGATGCAGATAGCGTTTAGAGGACAAATGTATACAATTGTAACTTGTTCATTTTGAGTAGGACTTTGAGCTGGGTCAGATTGTTACATTTTTTATGTTAACGCGTTTTACCCCACCAACAACCCACTCCCGTCGTCCACCCCCCCACCCCCCGCATAAAAATAGACATCCCACAACAACTTGTTGTTTTTTTGTTGTAGGTTGTGGTGGTGGGGGCGGTGGTGCTCTAAGGTCACAATGTGTACAGACCTTAAATTAAATGAACTGAAACAATTACATAAAGAGTGAAAGGAGAACTGGTATTTAAATGTCACCCGATAGACCCAAACGGAAACAATAAGTTATATATATATGTGTGTGTGAGTGTGTGTGGGGGGGGGGATGTAGAAACGACGTTACTACACACACATGAAACTCTACATGGTTTCTTTTGACTTTTTTTGACGGCCCCGTTATTTTAACGTCAAAATAGTGCTCCGTAGAGTTACAGCTGTTTTGGGATTAGGGTTAGGTTAAGGGTTAGGGTTAGGGTTAGCTCCAAAATATTGAAAATGTCAAAATAATCTCAAAGAAATAGAAAGTGTGTCAAAATAATGTATGTTTTTTCACAACAGTCATCACAACGTCGTTTCTACAAAAATGAGTGTTAGTGTGTTTGTTGTTTATTTTCATCATATCCCTGTAAACATACTGACTTTTCATGATGTCCAGGGTGGGTCTGATGATGGGTAGTTAGATCTTGTTACTTGAGGCGTTACAAGTGGGGCTTGCTGAAAGCAATCTACACAGGGCGGATGATGGTTGAAAGCTCCGTGAGGTATTCTCTATATTAATGTATAGTTATGTCAAAGCCTGAACCGTGCAAGATTTGAATGCTTTTTTAATATTTAAGATTTTAATGCCAAGATTTTTATATTTAGGCGAAGACGCTGAACCATGCGAAAATGAGTGGTTTAAATTTAAAGTTTGGAAGGCAAATGTTTTCGGTGTTGTTTATTCAGTTTTATTAATTAAAAAAAAAAGGGAATATTAGGCGAAAACGCGAAATGACTGCTGTTGTTAATGTGCGAGGAAGAACATTTTAGGTGATTAACACTTCGACATCGCTTTATGTAATCATTTCTGGAGTGTGGCAGTTTGTGTGTGATGTACGTTTTCTGGAGTGTGTTTCTATAATGAATTAGCAGATAAAGGGGCTAAACAAGGTGCTTTACAATTAAATTCTCGATACATTGAAGTAATGAAATCTTCAAAAGAAATTCAAAATGAAATTGAAAGTATAATGAAAAGTACTCTTGACTTTAAGAAACAAGACAATCCATTAAATGGTTACTCAAGAGCTGTGCTTACGATGACTAACAGAATTTTGCTCAATGCCATTAAAACTAAGCACTGTAAAGATGTAAAGTGTGTTTGTGATGCATCCATCTCATTACAGCATGTTTTATTTGAATGTGATCAAATTAAGCCTTTACTGCCATATGAATTGCAAGGGAAGGTCAGTTTCAGTGATGTAGATTTTCAACTCGGAATCAAACTGTCCAAAGTATTGCTGGACTCTCCTGTTGGTAATCTAATCTAACAATTTTTTTTTTTTAATGTCTTATCAGCTTGCTGGAAAAGACAATAAACAAACAGAACAGAACAGATCGCTTTATGTACATCATTTCTGGAGTGTGGCAGTTAGTGTGTGCATGTACGTGTGTGTATTGTGGTGTGTGTGTGTATGCGTGCGTATATATATCTGTCTGTTTCTCCTCCTCCCGCCTTTCTCTCCCCCGTACCACCTCACTTCCCGCTGTGTGTATGTACGTGCGTGCGTATGTCTCTGTGTGTGTATGCGTGCGTGTGTCTGTGTGTGTAGGTGTCTGTGTGTGTGAGCGTGTGCGCGCGAGCGTGTGTGTGTGTGGTTTAATCATATAGTCAAATAATGTAAGTTTTTGAGGTAAAGTGCCATAATTTTATTAAAACGTCTATTCAAAATAAGCTTCATGGAAAGCGCACAAAAAATGTATTAAAAAAATCATATCTACAAAAACAGCCATTAAGAATTACATTAAAACATTTTGATCGATTCAACTCTAGCAAGTAGTGAAGGACAATCGAATTATAATTATCTGTAAATCGTTCTGCTCATAAAGCCTTTGAAAATAATGATAAATCTTATAAAATCAACCATTCATTATTTCGCATTAAATTGCACTTACTCCAGTAGAGAGGCAATATCGAATTATCTGGTAAAATAATCTCCTTATAGCCGTATTAATTAAAAGCTCTTTTAACTCATGTCTTCCTCTTCGAGCTGCATTGTGCAGTTCTGCATGATTGTCTTAAGGATATTTCTCTGTATACGAAAAGATAAAAGTTAGTACGAGAAAATGTAGTCCGCAGATCCCCTATAAGCAACAATTAATTAACTAGACAATTAGGAGTATAGTATGATAACTGCAAACCTTTGGATACCTATAGTTTGGAGTCTGATTTACCGTGAATGTTCATCCTGCACACAGCATGCAATGTGCGGTGGTGTTCGCAACTACCGGTTTGTATTTTACTTAACTGAAGATCTATTTTTCACAAACGGTTGCAAAGCTTTTTCTACAGTCATTTTAATTATTTGTTTTTTAATTCTTACATCGGAAAATCCGTTTTACATCAGTAATGAATACCTACAAGTCTTGGCTACTTACAGTTGTGTGTGTGTGCGTGTGTGTGTGTGTGTGTGTGTGTGTGGGTGGGTGGGTGTGTGTAGGTGTGTGTGTATGTATTTCTGTGTTTGTTTATAAAACATTTGAGTTTTTCGATGTTTAATTTTTAGAACTATCCGTGTTGTCTTTTCATTAGCTGCTCAGCTGCATTTGAAGGACACAAGTCAAGAGCAGATTCTTAATTGGTGTGCTGACCTTTCTTTCACTGTGAGAAATGTCAGGAGAGTTTATTCTTCTGTTTCTTTTGTGACTCGCGTGCGTGCAGCAATGTGAGGTATGTACCCAACCCTACCCCCGCTCTCCACCCGTTTTAGTTTATTATTATTTTTTTTAAAATCCTGTGAATCAGAGTTCTCTAGTGTTCAGGTGTCGCTCGGGTAGTCCCGATTGCTCTGTACACTGTGGGTTCCATGCTGCGGGATGGTAGGAAGGGAGTTGCAGTACCAGACACTCTGTGTGCACATTCCAGCTCCATTCGTTGGACATTCTGTTCGTCAGTATTTTCGCACCTGGTTCTTCTATATATATCTCTTCCCCTCCCATCCCCCATCTCCCCATTCCCCCTCCCCGTTCTCTTTCTCCCTTCTGAAGATGTGTTTGTTTGTGTGTGTGTGTGTGTGTGTGTTTAGTGAGGAGGAGGAGGTGGAGGAGGAGGTGAGAGAGAGAGAAAAAAAGAAAGAGAGATGAAATCAGAAGAATAATTATTTATTTCTTTGGGCGAGCTGCTAGTGCGCCATAATTAAAATGCCACTTCCAGTTTGCTAGTGATTTGATGTGCGGAAACATCTGTGCGTGCTTCTGGGTGTGTGTGTGTGTGTGTGTGTGTGTGTAAGTGTGTGTGTGCATGTGTGCGTGTGTGTCAATTTCCCATTGATTACATTAAATCGATACATTATATTGATGTACATAATGAGGTCATTACTGAAGATAAACAGCCTAAGTGCTTAACTTGGGTTTAGACCCGAAGAGTACGTACTTTCAGTAATAATGTTACTCGCGTGATTGGTTCAGTTTGGTTAAACTGAGACGAAATCCTCCCCCTCCTTCTCCTCTTCCTCCTCCTCATCATCATTCTCTTTCGCCACCACTCTTTTATTTTTTATTTTATTGTTTTTATTTTAGCTATTAGTTGGACGAAGCTAA
Organism: Oncomelania hupensis; assembly: GCA_036898135.1. NCBI lineage: Eukaryota > Metazoa > Mollusca > Gastropoda > Littorinimorpha > Pomatiopsidae > Oncomelania > Oncomelania hupensis. The sequence goes on along the minus strand of CM072511.1, from coordinate 54,117,333 downwards.
AAGGGATGGTAAAATTATGTTCTCTCATATCGTTAGGACGGGAAGTGCTTAAATTATAAGAAAAAAAAACGTCCCTTGTCCTACGGCCAGCTTGATGAGGTATTTTTCCCATCTGCAAATATCCTTCAAATCTCATTACTTACTAACTTTTACATCCACCTTGATTTGCTCACCTGTAGTCCCCTGTATTTGCCGTGATTGCTTCCCACTGCTAGTTCAGCCAGTACAGGGCCAGAATTAGTAAACCATATAAACAGAAACCCCGAGGGAGCAGACTATGTTAGAGTGTGAGGAACGCAATTAAACGAATTCAACGGCTGTGTGATGGCAGTTCCCTGATGCCTCTGAGAGTACTTCGATTACTGTGATAGGAAAAGTTCCGCTCTGAGCTTCAGGTTCACTTCACTTGAATCAAATGAATGTTTGAAAGAACTCTGTCACGCTATCTCTAGCATGGACACAATTTGAGGCAGTTCCCAATTCAGTGATGTGGAGAAGCTGCTTTTAAGATTGCCGCACCGATTACTGCTTGTCCACAAACTGAAATTCCATTGTCGTGGATTTTACGAAAACAGAGATCATTAGAGTTTGTTTTGAATTGCTTTGTCTTGATTGTTAAGTTCGATCGAACATGACTCGACAGAGTGTAATGCTGTATTGGAATGTAATGTAAATGAAATGCAAATTGTTTGTATCTAACACATATGGGTCGACAGTATGCAGTTTAAGCATAAACAAAGTCGTTAGAATAAACCATCTAAAAGTCGTTAGAACATGCACATTTAGCTAAAAGCTAAAAGTCTTCATGACACTATTTAAAAGTCGTTAGTAGGTCTACATATTAAAAGTCGTTAGAGCAAATATATATTTTACAAAAAACCGTTACAATATATAGGTATAATAGCTAAAAGTCATCAAAACATGTATACTATCTTTACGTCGTTAAAACAATATTATACAACATTGGATAATGCTAACCCTTTTGCACACCGAATGTTAAAGCCCGTAACATTGATGAAAATGATGATTTCGTAATGCTTTGTATTTGGGTGTTGTGTTGAGTCTGAGGTAAGTTTTGCGCATACTGTGGCGGTCAATTCAGGTTCAAATCTTTAAAAGCCTTTTTATGAGATTTTTTTTTCACGTGAGTCGACATTGTGTCGCCTCAGCTACTCGTAAAAAGAAACCGTTCCTCTGCCAGTATTAAAGTTGATAGGCTCAGGTAAACGCGCTTAATTAAAACAAACCAAAAACAAAACAAATAAACAACAACAACAACAACAACACTAGACAAGCATTCCCTTTAAAAAATGTTCGAGTAAGCTTAATTACAGTGATCAAAGCACCACCAAGTATTTTCCTCTGCATGCCCCAAAACGATATTCAGATAATGACGACTGGTTTGAGGTAAAAATACAAAAATGTCCTACGAAAGCATGTTGGAACAGCATGGGTATTCGAGGTCTTTCAAAACTCCCAATCGTCCAAAAGCTTTGAGTCGCAAAACAGCTACTGTAGTTGTGTAAAACACAGAACGAGTTATGTGATACCTTTTGAGGTTGAGGCTCTCGATTGTCTGTGTCTGCATCGTCGGTTAAGCTTGTTTGGGTTTAACAGCTTTTCGGCACGATTAGCGCAAATCTAGCGTTTTGCATTGCAAGCATCATCCCCCCCCCCCCTCCCGCATGGGTAACTGTATGCCGTACTGTTCACAACAGATGGCATGGGTATTTGCAGCGTTCAGCAGAACTAATTACTCCAATTTATGCAAACATCAACATCACTCAGACACGGATTAAGCGTAGGTTCTGTTTATTCGGCATCGCAGAAGTCGATTTTGCAATAGTCTACTTGTTTTGGTTTGGAAGGGATAGTAATCGTTGAAGTTGTCATCTGTGTCGTCGTCGTTGTCAGCATCTTCATTTTCGTCGTTGTCGTGTCGTATTCGTCATCAGTGTGGTCGCATCAACATCACCATCATCACCACCACGACCACTACCATCCTCCTCCTCCTCCTCCTCCTCCTCCTCTTCCTCCTCCTCCTCATCATCATCACCATTCTTTTTCTTCCTCTTCATTGTTGCTTTCATCTTGGGCACTGTCAATGTTTTATTGTTTATCAGTCGAACGAACGAAAAACGATGCTTAACGTCCTATTGCATGAGCGTTAAGGACAATAAAATTGGGCTAAAAAGCCCTCATCATACATATTTACCAGACCATTCGCACGACTTCCCCACACCTTTATACCACCACCATACCGCCATTTCTCTCTCTGTTTCTCTGTCTCTGTCTGTCTGTCTCTGTCTCCCTCTCTGTCTCTCTCTGTGTGTCTCTCTATGTCTGTGTGAATGTGTGTGTGTGTGTGTGTCTCTCTCTCTCTCTCTCTCTCTCTCTCTCTCTCTCTCTCTCTCTCTCTCTCTCTCTCTCTCTCTCTCTCTCTCCACATTTCTCGTGAGTGATAGGTAAAGACGGACAGTGACAGATCTATGACGTCGTTTTTGAGCTGAAAATGCGTCATATTCAGTAGCATCAACCTGCCTATTGGGTTTCTACCTGTTTCCGTTGCCTGCTTCCCGTTACCGAGCATGACATTTGCAATCAGACAGTCATTGTTAATGTGTATTTATTGTGAACAATTAGTAATCTGCCTCTAACCGCCCGCAGAACATAAAGGCCAGGAGCTCTATTAATGATTCTCTGAGGATGCTAAGCATACAGATTTCATTGGTTTGTATCCACCCACCTGCAGCGAATAGAAAGACACTAGACACTGTAGCACTCAGATGATGTCATCGTCGTCATCATCATCATCATCATCATTATCATCATCATGCAAGTGATTAGCATGCTAGATTGATGTTTAGATGAATTATTACGCAGTAGGTAGCAACGCAACAATCCAGAATAACGGAAAATTAGTCAAATAAACTTCCTCGTTGGCGAGGTATTGTTGATTATGCTCTGTAATTCATTAGCCTATATATAAATAGTGTGTGTGCAGGCGTAATTACAATAGTCAAATAACAGGTCGATGGAAGTCGCCTTTATTTGTGAATATTGGGAGACATTGCGCGCCAATGCGTCTTAAATTGCAATTTCCAGGACATGCTTGCATTAATATTTTTAAATCTTTTGTAATTTTATTTATTACTTATCACATTATCTGCGATGATGGTAACAATGATGTAGACTGACGATGATTTTCAGCAGGCTGTGGATAGTAATTCTGCAAACATGGACTACTACTACTACTACTACTACTACTACTACTACTACTACTACTACTACTACTACTACTACTACTACTACTATTACTGATAATGGTATTTATGTAGCGCTTTTCCTAAGGAGAGATCAGTTCAAAGTTGATTGTTCTTTACAATGGTTGGATACAATGGTTTTGGACATTTGGACAACGCGCATGTATTCTTTTAAAAGCCAGTTGTGATCGAATGTAAAATAAACGCGTTATAATCTAAATACAGACATTTTCTTTGAACAGCCATCGTCTGATAATTCTGAGGGTCAAAGTCTAGTAAAGGATAATATTGATAGAAAATTTGAAACGCGTGTTGGCCGAATACAAAGCATAAAGCCAACTCAGAGAATAATTCTCTAAAACTCCAAGGGGGACTTGATAATGTAATGGCTAATACTGAACACGTCTTTGACTATCCGTTGTATATGTATGTTTAACACTGTGTTTACATATCCTTTATTGCTGTATATATGTTGTATGCTAATGAAGTGTATGACACGATGAATGCATGTGTGACTGTGCAAGAAAGGATGTATTTCATTGTCGCCATGCCACACCAAAATCCTTGTAACGTTTTTACTTGGTTAATAAATATTCTTATCTTATCTTATCTTATCTTAAATGCCGGTGGTCATTCTACAGTACAAAGCTTAGTCTGAAATATTGGTTAGTTACACAGGGGTAGATTTCAATGCATATAACAATAGATTCTGCAGATTTATTAAATGAATAGGCATATCCTAAAGTCAACAGTACCTCTGAAGCACAAAGCGGAGTCAAATATAATTATATGTAGTGTATGCATGCACAATAGCAGCCTGCACGTAAACGCAGAATGTTTCTTTCAATAAATAATAGCCAGATCCTAATGCCGACGGCTTTTTATGGAGAGCACACTGCAAAGGCTTGGAAATAATACCTTTGTCGTATTCGTATTCCTAAGGCTAGATCTGAAATATTTAACGTGGATATAATGATATTCGCATGCACAGTGGTAGGACATAGACTATGGATAATTCTTCTCTGAAAAGCTGCATACTAAAACCGATATAAGAGCCAATAGTAATAAACATCTTACTAATGCCTAATCAGTGTACCCACAACGTTTGTACAACGGTATATTTAAATACAACACAATATAAAGGGCAATGCAGAATAATAGCCACGCAAAGGGAGGGAATTTTGCTGATGTACGATTATGCCAGAGCTATTAGTAGTAATTAATACTATTACAATAATAATCACACGGGCATTCCATGTAAAAGCAATATCCCCAAAAGCCTGTCCCCAATGTTATGTTTCCTAGCTGTTTCGCCGACTGATGGTTGGTTTACATTATTTATTCTGGCTGCGGTGCCCGTGCTATTATTAGTCCAACCGCTTTTAAGTCTGCGTGCATATTGGAAAGCGATTGACAGAATGACAGTGTATGCCGCACATTAACACAGCGAAGCGCGTGTGTAAAGTAAAGTTCGTATATATTCTAAAGTGCGGATCCAGTAGATTTTGAATTAAGTATAGCGGTGCAACCAGAGTGCACCACACCCGTGTATAGTAAATTGCGTATTATATTTGAGTGCGTATGCAGTAAAATTCCTATAAAGTAAAGCGCGTTGCAGCCAAATTGCTTTTAAGAAGTGACAATAGTTGCCACCAGAAGGCGATTCTAGTTCTGTTGGGCCTGTTGTGCGAAGGCCGGAGGTATACATTTTACAGCTTGTGCGTCATTTCTGACGTCAAGACCAGGAAATCCAGGATGTTTGTATACGTTTGGTGACCATGAATTTACTTGAGGAATTGCAACATTGTCGCATTAAAAGATGCTATAATGAATGGGCTCAAATTGACCGCTAAGATTTGAACATTTCATGCGTCTCTTCCTTGTTATGTAAACACACAACTGTATACTTTGCACATTTTCGCTGCAGCCCTATTTTTAGAAGAAACATTGAAGCTATTTTTAAGCACATAAAGTGGTTATTTTAGGTGGGGAAGAAGGGGAGGGGGCTTTTTGCCCATTGTGAATTTGAAAAGGATCTGTGACACTGAAATGTGTGGTCTAGGGGCTCTTAAACCTACGTGACCTTCATTATGCCCGTGTTCCCTGTGCTAATGGAACCTACCAAAACTTTGTATGTAGCTGTATTGATGCTTCTCTATAAGCTACTTCATCTACCTGAATTTTTGTATCAAACCTTTGCTACATTGAACCTACACGCCCATTGTATATACCTGTTGGTGTTACCTTGATATAATAATAATAATAATAATAATAATAATAATAATAATAATAATAATAATAATAATGATGATGATGATGATGATGATGATGATGATGATGATGATGATGATGATGATGATGATGATGATGATGATGACGATGATGATGATGATGTGAAAATCCATAAACTTCATACACCCTAAATAGCCATAGGGATTACGTACCTCCTACCTTTTATGCTACACCTATTCTACCTTGAACATAATCCTGCCCATGTTATAAGCCTATTAATCTTACTTTGATCTGTAATAACAGAGTAAAAATCCATGGTCTTGGTATACCCTTGAAAAAGCCATAGGGGTTTTGAAACCTATACTAACTATGCTATACATAATGATGCTACGTTGATCTACCTGTAAAACTCCGTACCTATTAGAAAAAGGGTGCAGCACAGTTGGTTTCTGCGCTGCTGTTGCTTCATGCGTCATGCACTTCCTTGCCTGGTGTCTGGCTGAAAGACTGTGCACATTATAAGTAAGGAACACACTATTAATGTGCAAAGAAATAAAAGTAGGGAAAAGGTTTGCACGAGTTACATTGCCTGTCAGTCGTTGATAATGGAAACGTAACGCGAAGAACCTCCGTTTTCCTAGGATCACCTTCCTCTGTCTCTTGTTTTTTCATCTCTCTCAGCCTCTGTCTGTGTCTGTGTCTGCATCTCTCTCTTTCTCTCTCTTTCTCTCTTTCTTTCTCTCTGTCTCTCTGTGTCTCTGTCTCTGTCTCTGTCTCTCTCTGTCTGTCTCTCTCTCTCTCTCTCTCTCTCTCTCTCTCTCTCTCTCTCTCTCTCGCTCTCGCTAATAGAGGAATTTTAATGCACAAGATCCTTCTGGCAAGGCACTCCCAATCTTTCTCCTATTTTTTCTAGCAAAACTGCCAAATTTTCTACCAAGCTAAATGTCCCATTTCCAAGAATTGACTTGTTTAAAACCAGTCTGTCATATTCAGGTTCCACTTTTTGGAATATTGTTTCAGAAATTCTTCGCAGTGCAGTCGCTAAATACACATCCTTTTGAAAACACGTTTTGTGGCCTTTACAAAATTAGTTAATTAATTGTAGTCCTACATTAATAACATTCATTAGATCGTTTTAAATAAGTTGTGCGTATGTGCGTAGTATGAGTACATGTGTGCTTTGTGTGTGTGTAATAATAATAATAATAATAATAATAATAATAATAATAATAATAATAATAATAATAATTTTATAGCGCGGTACCCTCACTCAGGGCTGGGCTCACCGCTCTTAACATAGAATATATATTAGATAAGATAGTAATGTTATTGTTACAAGCCCCAAAGGCAAGATTTTAAAAAAAAACCACATCCAGTGCTTACTCTTTTACCTTTGTTAAAATAAATCGTTATCGTTATCTTATCTTATCTCTGTTTCTCTCTCTCTCTCTCTCTCTCTCTCTCTCTCTCTCTCTCTCTCTCTCTCTCTCTCTCTCTCTCTCTCTCTCTCTCTCTCTCTCTCTCTCTCTCTCTCATTTTCTGGGTCATTTCTCTCTGATTCCCAGTCCCATGGAGATCCAGTTAAACACACACCGTAAGACCTCAAGATTTGATGAGCCTTTCCCCCTTTTGGCGCGTTGTAGACCGCCGCGCTTTGAGCGATTAAAGAAAAACCGCAGTATAGCATCCTGTAGTAGTAGTGCTGAAGGTAACACAAAGGCCGCATCAAACATTTTGAGGATTGTGTGACCTGCAAGTTCGTGCACTGTCACCGTTTCAAGGTCATAATCTGGGAGTTTGCAGAGAATCGGAGTCGGACATGCAAAGCTCTCCTAGACTCGGGTCAAGGCAACAAATGTTTATTAACCACAATGGAGAATTCGTACAGCTAGCACACTGCCATCTCAGCGAATAGGAAAACGCAGCATACCTGAGCCTTACTCGCAGAAGCCTCTGATGAACCCACTCCCGTTTTGGGAGTAAGCCCTATCATTCTGAGCCACGCTTTTTTGCCCTTGGGTACGCTATATCGATCTTTACTTATTTGCCCAACCATCGCTCTAGCTCAGTGGCTGAGCGTTCACCTGGCACGGTGAAGACCCTGTTCGAATCCCATAGTGGTATGCAAAATGGAAGTGGCCAGTTTTGTCACTATCCACTGTAGCAGTGCGATTGCTGTTGTGGTTTACTGTTGATTTAGGTCCCTTTTCTCCTCTTCTCTAGGATGGTGATTTGCTCCCTCTGCCATGTCGCCAATGGTGTGGTATGGACGTTAATCTGCAACGTTCAGGCACGGTTGGTCTAATGGTAGTACTTTGGCTTGCGGATCTGAAGGTCCCGGGTTCGAGCCCTGTCCGGGCCATTGTGTTGTGTCCCTGGGAAAGACACTTTACTCCCGTTTCCTACTCCTTTGGATGAGAGTATAAACCGAGGTCTAGTCTGTGTGTCGCATACATTCCATCATAACGGACTTTAAAGATCCTGACGCTCATGTCCTAGACGGGTGAGTACCGATAACAAGAACACACCCAGCATGCACTTGGTCCTTCTCCCCATCCCTGACTGGCCAGGATAGTGCTCAGTTGTCCGGGCGTCAGACCATGCGCCCAAAGGCTGCGGGTGGGCGTCTCGGGCGGTGGTTTGAGTTAGATCCTGTATCGGCCAGCGCCTAGAGTCTGATCAAGTACGGCGAGATAAGTGCGTTATAAAAATCCTCACTACTACTACTACTACTACTACTTTTTTTTATTTATTTATTTATTTATTTATTTATAAGGCGCTTTCCCTCGCAGAGATCAAAGCGCACACATACACCCACACACACCATGTGTACTGCACAGACACACACACACAAATAGCAGCAAAAAAAAAAAAAAAAAAAAAAAAAAAAAAAGTTTTAATTGTATGTGGCAGTAAAAAGGTATGTCTTCAACATTTTCTTAAAGGAGTTATAGGATGTCGCATGGCGTACATCGGCTGGGAGGCTATTCCATATCAATGGTCCTTGGAAAGAAAATGATCTCTCACCACATGATTTGTTTGTAAATGCTCGAGGTTTTAGTTTCATGGTGTCATTACTAGAGCGGAGAGACCTTGAAGGTGTGTAGATCTGGAGGAGGTCTGACAGATACCGAGGGGTGTTGTTCGATAGTGCATTGTAGCACATGCATGCAACCTTATATTGTATCCTTGCAGACACTTTGAGCCAATGGAGTTCTTTGAGAAGGGGGGTAATATGTTGGCGTCTTTGTGATCTTAAAATCGAGCGTGCTGCTGAATTTTGAACTTTTTGAAGTTTCTTTGTAAGGGAACTTGGGGCTCCCGCAAGTAGACTATTTCCGTAGTCCAATCGCGAGAGCACGAAAGAGACTACAAGAGTCTTAGTTGCATCAGTGGTGAGGTACCTGCGGATGCCTGAAATTCTACGTAGCTCATAGTTAGCTAGTTGACATACTTTAGAAACTTGTTTTTTCATTGACAAAGAAGAATCGAACAACACCCCCAAGTTCCTGACACACTCTGAAAACGCTATCGTATTCTCCCCAATCTGCATTTCGGTAGGGAGGTACTTTTTGGCATTATATTTTGATGCAAGAAGAATTTCTGTTTTGTCTTGATTAAGTTGAAGTTTGTTGACCATCATCCAGTCACGAACATCTGCAGTACAGTTTTGAATGCTTTTAGTTGCAATGCTCAGGTCACACAGCTTTGCAGAGGCTTTCAACTGAGTGTCATCTGCAAATGACTGCTGCTTTACATTGTGCTGGGAAATGAGGTCGGCCAGTGGATTTATGTACAACGTGAATAGGATGGGACCCAAGACAGAACCTTGTGGAACACCATATTCAAGAGAAACAGACTCTGAGCGTAGACCACCCACTGAAACATATTGGAATCTTTCAGAAATGTAAGACCTGAACCACTGTATAGCTGTGCCTCCAACACCAAAGCATGACTGCAAACGTGCAATAAGAATCTCGTGATCTATGGTGTCGAAGGCAGCGGACAAGTCTAAGAGCGCGAGGATGGACACTTTATTTTCATCAAGATCAATTAAACATGTCATTCATCATGCATGTCAATGTTGTCTCAGTGCTATGACCTTGTCGATAGGCTGACTGATAGGGACTGCACAAACTGTTAGAAGCAAGGTGAGCTTGGAGTTGTTTCAAAACAACTCTTTCAAGTAACTTACTTAAGAAAGGCAGATTTGAGATTGGTCTAAAGTTCTTAAGCTCATTTGGATCAAGGTTACACTTTTTCAATAATGGTCTAACCACTGCTGTTTTAAGATCTTGCGGAACAGTGCCTGAGGATAGTGACTCATTCACAATCTCTGTAATTGCAGGCAATACAGTGTCGATGTGTTGCAAAAGGAGACTAGTGGGAATAGGGTCACGTTCACAAGATTTGGGTGGCATTTTCTTCAAAATCTCACCGACTTCGGTCTCAGAGACTGGGGTGAAAGACAGAAATGGAATGCCCATGAATGGTTCGACTTCTGACTGTGGGCTGACGACTGCAGTACTGTCAAGGTTGTGACGAATTTTGGCAATTTTGTTTTGAAAATATTGTACAAAAGCATCAGGAAGCTTTTCAGGTTCAATGGAGGTGGGAAGGTCAGCAGGACCCGTCTTACCCGTCATTGTATTGACAATGTTAAACAACTCTTTGTGTGACTTAGCTGATGATACTTTCTCACAAAAATGATCTTGCTTTGCTCTGTCAGTGAGCACCGTGACAGCATTCTTTGCAATTTCAAAAATCTGTCTATCAACAGTTAATCTGGTCTTGAGCCATTTGCGCTCAGCTTTGCGCCTTGCGCGCCTCAGGGCTAAGAGCTCCTGAGCAATGGAGGCAAACCAGGGCGCTGACTTGTGACCATGAAGCCTCCTTTGTTTTAGGGGAGCATGCTTATCAAGGAGGGAGCGCATGAACAAGTTCAGTTGCTCACAAGTAGGAAAAGGACATGTTGTAAAGAATTCGCATAGATCTGCTTTAAATTTCTCAAAGTCAATAGCCCGTAGGTTGCGGACTTGAATGTATTCTGGGACAACTTTAGGCAGAGGAATGTTAAGGGAACACAGGACTACTACTACTACTACTACTACTACTACTACTAATTCCTTACATCAACATGTGTGCTTTCTTTCACTACTACTACTACTACTACTACTACTACTACTACTACTACTACTACTACTACTACTACTACTACTACTACTACTACTACTACTACTACTACTAATTCCTTACATCAACATGTGTGCTTTCTTTTCATTTGCCTTGCCCTTCGCTGGACTTCGCGATGTGTGTTGTTAGTCTAATACATACCCACGAGAGCAATGCATTGTCTTTGACGTTAGGTTCTCTGTTAATGTTTTTTAGCAGCTGCATGCTCACTTCTGCTTTGCATGCAGTATTCGAGGTCTGTCAGTTCTGTGTGTTCGAATAGCTGTTAGGGGTGGATCAGGGATGCATGACGAGGGTAGCACAGTAGTCCTTTGGCACAAGCGTGCGCATTGGGCAAAGTGGGTTCGATCCTGGGTTCAGCGAACTATTGTATGCATTCTGGATTCGATGGCCTGTAACTTGAAGAGCTCTTTTAGGTGGTAGTCGCGCTAAACAAAAACGGGTTTAAAATGGCTAGTTTGCTTGTCCACGCGATTTTAGTTCAAGATGGCCTCTTGAGCATTCCCGAGAGCTGAGAGACTATCTTGAACTCTACATGATTGGCGTATTCTGTCAATAGAATCCTTTGAAATGATATTTAGTTATTTTTATTCAGTTAATCTTGGACATCATCATCATCATCATCATCATCATCATCATCATCATCATCATCATCATCATCATCATCATCCCCTCAACCCTACCACCACCACCTCTACAACCATCTCCTCTTGATAGCTGTAGGATGACCGAGAAAAGGCTATATTTCATCACGACCCGTGTATGCTAGTTAGTGCACTTTTACTGACGCTATAACGGGTCAGCGGAGGCCAGCTGCACCGGTCTTTAAATGCCATCCCGACAAACAAAGATGCCGAGGCATGGCAGATAAAGGCCGCTCTTTTCCCACCTTTACTTGGTGCCAGACGCTCAATAAAATCGTCTTTAACCCGCCTCTATCCCTACACTCACTAATCTTGCCTTTAAACCGTCTCTATCTCTTGGTCTTGTAGCCTACATCACCGAGTTGTACATCACATACCACCGTTAAATCTCCCTATGCCTTGTGAACAGCTGAATTTGCCTTTAAACCGTCTTTATGCTTGTTTCCTGTAAATTGCTGATCGGAGCATCCTGACTTGTTGTTGTTGTTGTTGTTGTTGTTGTTGTTGTTGTTGTTTTAAACAGTTAACGAGTACGTGTTTAAAAAAATCAATCTGATTTGGTTTGGTTTCTTTTTTCGATTTTTGACTATATTTTACGTTTATATAAATCAATAATAAATATATACATAAATATATATTTTTGTTTCCCCAGTTTGCGCCTGTTTATATCGGTATTTTGTTTCCCTGTACCAACTGCTAACATTATAAACCATCGTTTAGTGGACGTCCCTGTCATATACAATGTTGTTCGTTGCCGCGAATCAGAGAATTCTAACTTTTCGGTTTTGCATTTGCCAGTGTGATACATTATGTTTGATTTATATTTGTTTCTAATGGTTTGGTTCTGTTTAGCAGATACAGGTGTTAGTATTTATATGCGCTTTATGGCCCCTTGCCCCTCTCCACACTTAAACAGTCTGTTGTTGTTGTTGCTGTTGCTGCAGCTGCTGTTTCTTCTTCTACTTCTACTTCTACTTCTTCTTATTCTTCTTCTTCTTCTTTTTTTTTTCTTTCTTTTCTTTTTCTTTTTCTTCTTCTCTTCCTCCTCTTTCTTCTTCTGTTGCCACTGGTGCTGTTGCTCCACATCCTCGTACTTCTTCTTATAGTATTTTCACTTTT
>CM072511.1:53999882-54099882 GCA_036898135.1 Oncomelania hupensis | reverse complement strand
GATAATTGTAATTATCCTATAATATTTGCAATTATCATATGATATTTGTAATTGCCTTGTTCTGGCTTTATGAAGGCGTGGAAAATACTGATAATCATTAATTAACACTGTGGATTACCGGTATCTCTGTACAATATACAGAACATGTGTTAATTTCAATTATGTCGTGATTCTGGTAACTCTCGGTTTTGGCGCTAGTAGGCCGTCATACGTATGATGTTTATTTTTCATCTGTTTGGGCCTGTGACAATTTGGGACATTCCTTTAACTCTATGGGGAAAAACATACTGAAACATAAAGTGGCAATACAAACAATGCCAGTGTAACTAGTTTCGAACGCGCTACCACCGGATTATCGTTAATTCGCTATTCATGTTAGCAAATCGTTGGGAACCCCAACGCTAGTAATTTTCAACTCATTCCGAACACGGCGCTTATTTCTGTTTTATTCGTCAGTTATTGTTTATAGTTATTTAATACAGTTTCACATTCAGATAGCGAATTCGTTTTCAACTAATATTTATACCGTAATTGTAATTCAGTGCTTAAGGTGTACTAAAACTAGAGGCCACGGAAAAATTTCAATGAAGGTAATTCATTTACTGAGGTGAAGAGGGGTGTTGTAACCTAGTTGTATAGGCCTATTTCATAGGTGACATCATACCATGACGTGTGTAACGAGAATAACGCCATTATCTATTTAGAACCGCCATCAGACAATCAGTGAACGACCAGCGATCTATTTGAACTAAATACATTTCCAGTTCCAATAAGCATTCGATGTGCATTTTTCATTCGTTTGTGCCTGTGACACCATCTCCTCTCCCTCTGTGACTGTAACAGGCACCCCCCCTTCTCCTCCCGTTTTTTTTCTTTTCCTAGATGGGGGTTGCTTGAAAGCAAGGTCTGGCTCTTTTCCTAGAGTTACTCAAATACAAACTCTTGCCTCGTTCCCAGTTCTAGGATTCCACACAGGAAAGCTCTGGCTATTTCGTAGACTGGAGGGACTCGTAGACGAGATTTCTGCCGGGCTCTTTTCTAGACTTACTCAACTACAAACGCTGCCTCTTTCCTAGATCTCATGGTTATTTGATATCACGATGATGATCATTGTTGTCAAGGTGGTGACGTGGTGATTCGTCCTTAATGCTCATGCAATAGGAAGTTAAGCTTCGTTATTCCTATCCTACATCTAGGGTGACTTACAGGAACTCTCTGGCTCTTTTCTAGGCAGAATTCTTCGCTTTGCTTGTCTCTTTTTTTTTTAGACAGAGTTACCTTAAATTAAATATGACAGGACAGACAGAGAAGGAGAGAAATATTGACTGAATGGTTTATTGGCTTTGGCGTAAAGCCTCCTTCACAAACTTAAAAAATAATAAGAATTTTACATCTACAACGCTAATAACAGGTTTAGTAGATAGCTTCTTCTTCTTCTTCTTCTTCTTCTTCTTCTTCTTCTTCTTCTTCTTCTTCTTCTTCTTCTTCTTCTTCTTCTTCTTCTTCTTCTTCTTCTTCTTCTTCTTCTTCTTCTTCTTCTTCTTCTTCTTCTTCTTCTTCTTCTTCTTTTTCTTCTTTTCCTTCTACTCCTCCTTCTCCTTCTTCTTTCTCTTACGAACAAAGGCAACCCGTCCGCCATAGCCATAGTCCACCATAGTCTTATTGTCAATATCATTATAAGGCATTCTATGATATGACTCTTCTCTCCCTCCTCATTATCCTAGCAATATTGTGAAATACCTCGTGGCGGAAAAAAGAAAGTACGAGTATTTGATGAACATATAAAGTAGGTTGTCCACATACGCCGGCTCTCCGCGTACCCCAGTCCTCTTTGGTTGAAGACAGCTTCTGGGCTTCAGCAGGGGCTGGCATATTCGATCGGACAGTTAACCTGCTCAGCATTCCCTTACTCTGACAGATAAACTGACGACACCCAAATATCGATGAGATCGATCCGCAGGGCATAACCCAACTTCCCAACTTATGAAGTTTCGATTGTTCAAATCCAATAATAATTGTCTACGTGCCAACTGGAGTGTGGACGGTCTAAGTTGATCTCGGTGCAAAATGCAAATGGCCTTTGCATGGCTGTTTGCACTTCTCACTAATATTTCCCCCCGTGCTGACACCAAGCGTTTTTTTTTTTCGTTTTTGAAACAAGATTATAATTATTGACTATTACAAAATGAACGTATTTTTTCGTTCGTTCTTGTCAGATTTTAATATCCCTTGCAGTTTTTTGTTTTGTTTTGTTATTAAGTTGCATCGACTTTCGAAAAATAAAACTTCTTATATTTTGTGTGTGTTTCTGTGAGGGCCAAGGTGCCAACTTGATGTGCATGGTCTGGCACCCCTGACAACTGAGTAATCATGAACGGCTGAGCGGGGAATAAGGCACAATACTTGCTGAGTGTGTTCATGTAACAGACATGTAAAGTTCTAAGGTTGTTTCTTCTTGTCGGGTCGTTATTATTGAGTCTGATCGGTATTTAGTAATCAACGTTCTTTCCTTCAAATCAGTTGTCTGTCTGACTGTACAGTACTGTTCCTTGTCTTTTCATGTTGAATCGGCTGTTACTAATAATAGTACAGTAGCAGATGGTATGATTTGTTTAGTCGTTTTAAACTTCGAATATTTTGGAGACTTGCGCTATACAAAACCTCATCATCGGACACTTGAGCTGTAAAAAATATCGTAGTCTTCGCCGTCATCATCATCATCATCATCATCATCATCATCATCATCATCATCATCATCATCATCATCATCATCATCATCATCATCATCATCATCATCATTACCACCACCACCACCATCGTCATCATCACCACCATTCTGACCGTGGGTTCTATTATTGCTGGGCTCTGCACAATGGAATGCTATTACCCACTCGTCTTTCGTCTGTGGGGATCGGCTAGTTAAATCGCCCTATAACTAATCTTAATACATTTATTTTTTTGTCCGGTCTGTGTGAGGATGGGGTTACAGAGATAGGGAGAAAATGTAAAGATTCACTGACACCCTAGCTCTTGCACGGCTATGAAACATAGGTAGTCCAGCCACTTAGCAGTAAATATCACACATTTATTTCTTCTACTCTATACCTAATTCTCTAATCACTAAACTACCTTAAATGTCCAAAACGTAATATAACTAGGATTAACTTAACAGTCCAAAATTCTCTTCGAGTGGTTCGGAGACTGGGTAGATCTTTGATGGATCTATTCTGCTACTGTTCTCGATATTTGCTACTGAGTCATCCTTCATCATGTAGTGTGTCTACATTCCAATGTAAGACTGCTGCGCTCCCTTGTCATCTCCATCTTCCTATATGCTTGCGAAACATGGACCCTCACAGCAGATCTACAACGAAGAATACAAAGCATGGAGATGAGGTGCTACAGAAGACTTCGGGGCATTTCCTATACCCAACACATCACCAACGACGAAGTCCGACAGACCATCACACAAGCCATTGGACAACACGATGACCTGCTCACAGTGGTGAAGAAACGGAAACTCCGATGGTTTGGCCACGTCACCAGATCATCAGGCCTTGCAAAGACCATTCTGCAAGGCACAGTGCAGGGAGGTGGGAAAGGAGGGAGACGGAGAGAGAGGTGGGATGACAACATTCGAGAATGGACTGGTTTGACACTGAGCGAAGCCATCAGGGCTGCTGAGGACAGGGAAAGATGGAGTGTGCTGGTTAAACGATCATCTGTGGTGCCCCTACGACCTCCGGGTTACGGGACAGGATAGGGTAGGATAGGAGTCATCCTTGGGCTTTGTTCTGGTTTGGCCTAATGTTCGTTTTCAGGAAGAGTGAACTACCGCACAGTCCCTAGAGATCAGTATTCGTGCACGTGTTCTATGGATTTAGCTTTAACTTCGAGGTGCGGTGCTGTGGTCTCCTCGTCTTGTTTGTTGACTATTGAGCTATTGGAGCTCAATGCTCTCTGCTCAATTACAGGCCACTTGTCTGGGATGACTCTCTGTTGTATCTATCTCTTGGCGCGGACCAAGCCTGTTCCTCTGCAAAAACATAAGACGAATTTCTGCAGGGCCTTGTTTACAAAAGGAGTGCAGAGCGTCTCACTGTTGGCAGAAACAGCTTTCAGCGAGATCATCTCCACTTATACAGATATGAGACGAACAATCTTCTAAGTCCGTGGCCCACTGGAATCTCCAACATAATTCCTATACATATACATCATGGCTAAACTAAACACAGGGAGGTAATTAATAATATACACCTTCTCTGGTACAGCCACTGGTCTGCAATAATACAAATAGGAGAAACAACAGTTGGTCAGTGGGGGCTACCTCGTGGTGTTGAAAACCGGTCGCGTGGGTCAGCCACGTGGTCAAGCAAAGTTTTACTAACATTCACATTTATAAAACATGGCAAGACTTCACAAGCATAATCCACTAATAATATCAATAAATCGCGGTGAAACAAAAGATTGATCATTTACCTTTTTTGTCAATGTCAGGCTATGGCTATACTGCGATGAATGAATTTCACCCGTCACCTGCGTAGTCTTCTGAGAGAGATCTTTCAGCGTGTGCGTCCTCTCGGTTGTGGTTTTAGACAAAGACTGACCTATCTCGGTGGCCAACTAAAGCGTGCGATATCCCAAGATTCTTAGCGCTGGCGCGGGGGATGCCGGATATAGGTCAACTGGATTGTGCTACGGCCTACCTAGGGAAGATTTAGCCTACACATACTTAGTGCAACCCTAACTTCTGTCGTCTGCTAAGCATCGACTTTAAGTTACAAAGGCCAAAGCAGGATGAACGTTTGAGGTGAGAAGCCTTAGTGCAGGGTCTAAACTAGCCTCTCGTGACAACCATCGGCATCATCATCATCATCATCATCATCATCTTTATCTTCATCATCATCTTCTTTATTGGATACGTACGCTGTACAAAATCTCGTCGTCATCATTAGCATCATCATCGGTTCCACGTCCTGCTGTATTTTCTTTTTCTCTTTTGTATTGTTATACTTTTGCGTAGTTAAAAATTCTATCTCCGTTTTAATTTATTTTATTGTGTATACAACAATCTCCTTGCCATTGACTATCACAAAGACTCTGTAGCAGCCACCGCTCTTTAAATTATACATCTTTTAAACTTTTGTTTTTAAATGCAAGCTTTGCTGGGCATCCTTAAATAGTTATTAGGCAAATAACACGACGTGTACATTCAGCATAGTCAAACCTAATGCAAGATTGGATGAACAGTCTTCTTAGCCTTGCAGTATTGCCTCTTGTAAGGATAAAATCCAAGATGCTATTATTCCTACGGTCCCCGTTTATTAAGGCGAGAGTAATTTCTGACTGTGTGTAAACATAGTTCTTGTCTCCGTTACTCTTAGTTAGCTCGGTACTGTATTCCCGCCTCAACCTGAATATTGGCGCACTGACGTAGCTTTATATAATATGCCTTCGTGCAGTACTGATTATTAATATACAGGCTGAGCACCAAAGCTTATGCAAGTTTGGATGATCAGTCAGTCTAGAATACTCAAGGTAGCCATTATTATTATCTGCTGATCGTGGCAAGAAGTGGAACTGAGGTCATGATCGATCTATGCAGACGTGCAGCCAGGCCAGTGACTGTCTATGACAACTGTCGGAATCCAATGGTTCACTGTGCAGCGTGAGATCCTATTACTAGCAATGCATAGTGAAATCATTTCCTGGATATGCACGTGTAGCATAAAATATGGTCGCTGGTAGAGTTGGGTTAGCAGCAGTATAAAAATAATTATCACAAATTCGGTTCCAGTCAAAAACAAAAAAGGATCGATTTGTCTCATGATAATGCACGTGTTACATGTAAAACAATGTCTCTGTGATTCTTAATGCAAAACAACAACAACAAACAAACAAACAAAAACACAAAACAACAAATAAAACAAACAAAAACACAAAACAACAAACAAAACACACACACACACACACACATATACACACACAATAATATTTCCCTTAAACTATGGTCGCACGACAGTTTATTTATATTTGAAATATAATGTGTTGCTTTGAAATAATCGATTAATGTTTCTAGTTTCAAAGGAAATTCTGTCGTTTTTGCTGCGTTCTCACATCATAGGTCGTCGCAGAGAAGACGTTTCATGTCAGTAGAGACAAGGTCGTCGCAGAGAAGACGTTTCATGTCAGTAGAGACAAGAACGTCACGAGAAAATGAGCATGCGTTTGTGCAGCACAATTCTGTTGCATGCTTGTTTGCAAGTGTATCTTTTAGGAAAAAACACAATTTTACGGACATTTATGTGTAAAAATAAGGTCGCGCGACCATTTTCAACGCGAAAAAAAAAAAACTCGATGTATGACTGCTGCTTGATTGGTTGATTCTTACGTGACAAACTGTCGCCGAGGGCAGCTCGCACCGTAACATACTGTCTCTGCCATGACCATATTTCAGAGCGAAGGTATTTTACGTTACAGGAGCAGGCAGGGAGAGGATTGCAGAGATATTAGCCTGACATGCAGAACGCATTTGACAGGGCAAGGGTACACGCCCTAGGGCCATACAAAACCATGGCAAACCATTTCGCAGGTCGCGAGGAAAATGTTCTTGAGGGACTGAGCTTGCGATATTTTGTATTTTGTGTGTATTCCAGGAGAATGTGGTAGGTGGTGGGGTGGGTGGGAAGGTTGAGGGGGATTTTGTGTGTGAGCGTCTCTGAGTGAGAGAGAGAGAGAGAGAAGGTGGGGGAGGAGGGAGAAAGAGAGAATTAGGTTGTGGAAAGAAAAGAGACTTCGGATTGAGGAACAGAACAACTGGTTGGGGACAAGCGGAACCGAGAGAGAGAGAGAGAGAGAGAGAGAGAGAGAGAGAGAGAGAGAGGGAGGGAGGGAGGGAGAGAGAGAGAGAGTTTCTGTGTGTGTGTTTGTGTGAATATTTTATTATTGGAAATAAATGAATTTTGCATTACTTTGCTGATCTTTCAATCAATCCTTCTTTTAGTGACTCACACATTTAGTTTAAACGTAACTCTGGTACACATTCAAGCATATACAAACATAGATTTAAAATTAAAGGAAAAAAAACTAAATAACTTTAACTACGTAACATGGGAACTAACAATACTTAATATAAGCTGCAAAGAGGACCAATCTAATCTAACAAAGTAGGGGGCCATGGGCACTGGGGGATGTGAAAGAGCAAGGTCAATAGGTGTTTGGTAAAAAACGTGTTATATACCCTGTGCTCAAAGCTATAAACCAGGCGAGGAGAGGACGAGGAGGAGAAGGGGTAGGAGAAAGGGGAATTTAGGATATTAAGGGAAACAGTTTCAGAGTTCAGTTGATTATTTCGATATGGGCGATTTCATGGAGAGTGTGGATGCTGCTATTTTTGTCCCCTCAATTTGCTTGTTGCATAGTATCCTTTGGGACGCTCGTCTGTGGCGTTGTAATTCTATTGTGCAAAAAACACATTTCTATTAGTCTTTAGAGTCTAGTCCATCAGCTCTCTACACTGCCTGCGCCCAGAGCATCGTCATTGTATTGTGCGCCACCCAGGTTAACGTTAGATTGTATTATTATAATTTAACATCATAGGACCATCATTCAGTCTACATTCCAAGGTAAGGCTGCTGCGCTCCCTTGCCATCTCCATCTTCCTGTATGCTTGCGAAACATGGACCCTCACGGCGGATCTCCAACGGAGAATACAAAGCATGGAGATGACGTGCTACAGAAGACTTCTGGGCATTTCTTATACCCAGCACATCACCAACGACGAAGTCCGACAGACCATCTCGCGGGCCATTGGGACGATTACATGCCCACAGTGGTGAAAAAACGGAACCTCCGATGGTATGGCCATGTCACCAGATCATCAGGTCTTGCAAAGACCATCTTGCAAGACACAGTGCAAGGACGTAGAAGAAGAAGGAGACCGAAAAAGAGGTGGGAGGACAACATTCGAGAATGGACTAGTTTGACACTGAGCGAAACAATCAGGGTTGCTGAGGACAGGGAAAGATGGAGTACGCTGGTTAAACGATCATCTGCGGTGCCCCTACGACCTCCGAGTTACGGGATAGGATAGGATAGGATATTGTAATTTCTAATTCTTTATATATTTACTCGAAAATTCCGCATACCGATCCTGACCACACAAAAATAACCGTCAAAGATATCATTGAAATTAAACTACGCAAGCCATCCCTGAATAAAGATCAGGGAATGGAACTACCAGCAGTATATGATTCTATCCTTAACCCAGATCACAAACAGTTGGGCAGTTCAGCTGCGAGTTTCTACCCTCATTTGCACTGAAGAAAACGGGGGCATCCTGTGGAACGGCTTTTGCATCTTTTGTAAGTTATTTGTTTCTGAGTTAATATATAAAGAATAAGACATTATGAATCCAGAAACGGAACCCATCTTTTCCAGTTTTGTTGTAGTTTGAGCCGAACAAACCATACGGTCGCTTTATCGTACATGTCCTGTCTCTCTGTCGCATGTAAGCTTACCGTTGTCTCTCTATTGTCATATCTCGCCGCTATACATGGAATCTATACGGGTGGCATTCTGCTTTCGATTTTTCCGTCCATTGTGTGAGTGTGTCTAGTCTGCCTGTCCGCGCATTTTGTGAAAATATTATTGGAATCGACAGTCCATAGGGAGTATACCACTACTATTGTATATTGTCACTATACCATCATCCATGTACTAGTATGTACTGTTGCAGTGACTGGCTTAACCGGCTAAACGCAAAGGCTTGGGAGAAATCTCGCCCGACCGCTAGAGCCAAATTGGTTTAAGTATGCTGCAGCCTCCCTCAGTCTCTGGTGGCTTTGGGATGGCTTGTTAGAGAGAATTTAATTATAGGTCCAACCAAGGCGGCCTCGACTCGACGGCAAGGCCCGTTACCCGCAATCGCCTGTCGAAGCTAATTTCTTTAGCTTACCTCCCCTTGCCCTGGCTTTGAAGCGGGAAAATTACCCTCTCTTGTTTTGAATTTGCACCGGCAGACTAGTGAGTCAACCCAGCTCTAGTCCCAGTCCTAGTCTGGAAACGTTTTTACCCGGCTCTCCCATCTCAGGTTGTCTCGCCCACTGTTACCCCTTTCCGCTAACGACTCCAAAGAAAATTGCCGATTAAACTCTGAAAAACTCTCTACGTCTTCCTCTTCGCCTCCCATGCCCATCAACTTCAGCACAATGGAGGTCTTGTGGGCGGGATCGGAGTACTACGAGAAAGCAGAGACAACTGACTCTTGACCCCGAATACTTACAGCGCGTTCTTTCCCCCGCCCCCCCCCCTCCACAAAAAAAGAAAAAAAGGAAGAAAACAAAATACAATTATTTGTGTTACCATTCACAGAATATTATACCACCCTCTGTAAATGAGACTTAGACACTATGGCAACCGACGGGAAGAACCTATATTGTTGCCATCCTACGCGATCCCTCACAAGCATACATTGTAGAGAGAGAGGGGGGGGATGCGGGCGGGGTATACATTTAATGTCTATATGAGTGTCAGAAGCTTTAAATACTGACTTTAAAGAAACCGAGACGCTATGGCAACAGAGACGAATAGCACATAATGGCCACTTGCCTGTAACGGGGTGAAGTAATGGACGACAGTTTTGTAGAGGAGTATATGTTTTCAAGATAAGATAAATGTGAACGATCCATTTCCTCTGGTAATTGAGACGAAATATATCTTGCGTGGGATTTATGGATTCAAGTATGCAGGTACATACACTCCGAGGAGTCAGATTCAAGCAAGAGGAGAAACGATGATTGACGCACTCACCATTATCTGTAACAAGATTTGGTAGGGTGGAGAGTGGTTTACGCCATGGATCCAGTCGCTTGTCATCACTCTTCCCAAAATGGTAACCTTTAGGAGTGTGAAAATTACCGCACCATCAGCCACATCAGCCATCCCAGCAAGGTCCTCGTGAAAATAATACTCTACAGGTTGAAACCCCAAGTTGAACAAATCATAGCTGAAGAACAAACAGGATAATTCAGAGCATGACGAAGTACCAATGAGCAGATTTTCAACCTCGGAATAATCGGGGAGAAATACCCACAGCACCAACATCTATATCATGCGTTTATAGACTTCAAGAAAGCGTTTGACTGAGTCTGGCATGCAGCTCTGTGGGCAACCATGAGCGTGTACAACATCAGCCCTAAAATTATTGAAGTCATCAAAAGCCTGTATGACAAGCCTACCAGAGCAGTCCTCCACAACAGCGCCATCGGGAACTGGTTCAGAACATCAATTGGTGTGCGTCAAGGATGCGTACTCTTTCATACATTCTTAAACATCTTCCTACAGCGCATCATGTCAGATGCCCTTGCAGATCAAGAAGGCACAGTCAGCATATGGGGTAGGGCAATCTACAACCTCCGTTTTCCGGATGATATTGATGGATTGGCTGGAGAGGAACAAGAACTTGAACAGCTGGTACAGAGGCTTGACACCACCTCCAGAGCCTATGGAATGGAAATAATGCAGAGAAGACCAAAATGATGACCAACAACACCAATGGCATCAACATGGACATCAAAGTCCAAGGTCAATCCCTCAACACAGTGCATAGCTTTAAATATTTTGGAGCAATTGTATCATACAATGACAATAGGTCCCGACAGGAAGTCTTCTCCAGGATCGCACAAACAACTGCGGCCCTGACAAGGTTGAAGCCCATTTGGAAAGACAGGACCAACAGTCTGCATCCCAAGGTAAGGCTGATGCGCTCCCTTTGTCATCTCCATCTTCCTACACGCTTGCGAAACATTAACCCTTACAGCAGATCTACAACGAGAATAAAAAGCATGGAGATGAGATGCTACCGAAGACTTCTGTGCATTTCCTATACCCAGCACATCACCAATAACGAAGTCCGACAGACCTTTACACAAGCCATTGGACAACACGATGACATTCTCACGGTGGTGAGAAAACGGAAACTTCGATGGTATGGCCACGTCACCAGAGCATCAGACCTTGCAAAGACCATCCTGCAAGGCACGGTGCAAGGAGGCAGAAGAAGAGCGAGACAGAAAAAGAGGTGGGAGGACAACATTCGAGAATGGACTGGTTTGACACTGAGCGAAGCCATCAGGGCTGCTGAGGACAGAGAAAGATGGAGTATACTGGTTAAACGATCATCCGTGATGACCCTTCGAGTTACGGGATAGGATAGGATAGGATAGGATAGGATAGGATAGGATAGGATAGGAGTCGGATTTTCTGGGAAGATACTCGAACATGTTGTTCCTGTGAAACAGGCTTTATTTTGTTAAATGTAAATATTGGTAATTTGTCAAAGATCCCCTTCTGCTGGGTGGCGAGAATGAGGAAATATCCTAAAGACGATTTTATGGAACCAAGCACGTACTATTTATTAGGAAGTGAGATACTTTGTGATCGAGAAAGCTTAATCATCATCATCATCATCATCATCATCATCATCATCATCATCATCATCATCATCATCATCATCATCATCTCTCTCTCTCTCTCTCTCTCTCTCTCTCTCTCTCTCTCTCTCTCTCTCTCTCTCTCTCTCTCTCTCTCTCTCTCTTGCTAATCACAGACTTGTCTTCCATTTCGTTTATTTTTCCTGCCCCCTTTTTTCCATGGGTGTGTATTGTACATGTATGTTCCCCTTTGTGCTCTTCTTTTGTTTTCCGTGCTACAGCTTCTTGTCGTCAGTAGGCAAGGTCAACAGAGTTCACAGGCCCTTACATATTGGCCGCATGGGTACCCTCTTTTTGATTGTGTAATTTAAACCGTTGCTTTGTTTACCCCGTTATTTTAAGCAAGTGATTCCAATATATTATACCCAGACAAGAATTCATGACTTGCTATAATCCACCTTCTCTTTGTCAGTGCGCGAGTTTAACAGATTAGCCTTGTGGATTAGTCGCCGGTTTTCAATGCCGAAGGTCGCGGTTACGAGACTATTGAGGTCACTGATGGTTTTCTCCGGGTACTCCTTCCCTTCAATAATGGTATTGGATACAGTCAATCTAAAATTTCACAAATAAAAATTCGATTTCCTTTCCGTCTTCTAATAGCGACGTTCCTTTACACCACATGTTTGAGTGATCAATGTGTGTTTGTTGTGTATGTAGGAGTGTTTGTAACATGTGAGCGTGTATGTTGGTTACAGATCGCCGCGCCTTGAGTATGATTTAGGAATTAGGCTCATATATCATCCACGATGATGATGATGATGATGATGATGATGATGATGATGATGATGATGATGATTTATTATTATTATTATTATTAGAATATTCCATGCTTGCGACATTTTTTACGTGACATTCCAAAACAAACCCATAGATTCATGAACTGCTTTCTTATATTTAATATGTGATTCCGACAGACGGCCAAAAATTCCGTACTTTGTTAGTATCTATCTCATTATTTTAATTATTTAATGCCAAGGGATGCCAGAATTATTCGCTTGAGCTCCTTATTTTGAATATACGAATCCTGCCAGAACCGATATATTCCTTAGTTGCGAGCATCCCTTCTCGGAATTCTCTTCAATCCCTATCGCCCATCTCTGGATGTCAAGAGTCTAGAGCCTGAGAGATGCTAACATGGCATGCTGTCAAGACGAATGACTTCCTCTCGACAGGTTTAAACGAATCACTCTGGTCTCCAAAGATATAAATGTTAGAGAAATCTCTACTCCTCGATCCTTGGCTGCAATTCAGGTAAAAAAAAAAAAGAAAACAACAAAGCAAACAGCAAACCTATCGTTATTAGGGAGCCCGTCTCCCCAGCACTTCATTGTTGTTAGTGCGATAATTGCAAATAAAACACTGTTCGACACCCTCTCTTCGAACACGCTCTTGAAACATGCTGCGTCACTCCAGCAACTTAAGTCGCGCGCAATGTAGCCAGTCCGCGCCATCTGTTGGGTATATTGCAGTCTACTTTGTATTTGATGAACCATCTTCAAACTTCAGCAGCACATCTAGTTCAAATATACTCAAATATTCCGAAAATGGTGAAATGTGAGAATGAGGGATTCAGCAGGTCGATAGGTTGCGCGTGCGTGTTAGATCTTTTTTTTTTTAATATATCTCTTTTTGTCTCTCTTTTGTAGTCTGTGGATTACCAGCGGTTCTTGTTTGGCCAGGAATCTTGGCTTAGCCCTCAAGGCAGTATCTTAATCTGGCAACACACGATACGTTAGGAATAGAGGTAAGGGGGGAGGGGGTGGTGGTGGTAGAGTTGGTGGTGGAGGTACCTGACACGGTAAAAGGTGATGGAGTTTTATTTAAGCTACGCTCTAATGTGGCGGCACAGTTAACGCTAGGAATGAGAGCACAGCGTGGGGATATGGGGTGAGGTGTGGGGGCGAGAGTGGTAGCCAGATGAAGCCTGACCCAGTGAGGGAGAGGATGTTTCATGGAAGCCACACTAACGCCCAGGGCTCTGGAGGATCTGTTGCACGTTGCTGAAGATGTGCAGACATTTGCATCACAATAGTCGCCTTCTTTCTTATGCACTGCTCTCGACCACGGTGCGCCTCCCAATGGCATCTACACTGTCACCATTATTTTGTCTTTTTGTCTGTCTGTCTTCTTCTTCTTCTTCCTCCTCCTCTTCATCAACTGAATTCGTCGTCTTGTAACGTCTTGCCTCGCAAAATCGGAAGGGATACAGATGATACAAAAGTTTCACTAACACTGGCAGCAATAACTCTCTCTCTCTCTCTCTCTCTCTCTCTCTCTCTCTCTCTCTTTCTTGTTGTTGTTGTTGTTGTTGTTGTTGTTGTTGTTCTTCTTCTTCTTCTTCTTCTTCTTCTTCTTCTTCTTCTTCTTCTTCTTCTTCTTCTTCTTCTTCTTCTTCTTCTTCTTCTTCGTGTCCAACGTCATTCTGCGCAGCTGACATTGACGGTGTTTACTCTCTCTATTCAATATTGTATTTTATGCTGTACGGAGGGAGTAAAACTCCTGGTCCGTCTCAGATAGAACATTTCTATAGTCTAGTGTAATCATTATGTCCAGCCTTCTCCAAGATGCACCGTACCTCACTGTGACACCTCCCTTGTCGCTTTTTGTCTGCATCCTTCTTCCCCAAAACACACACACACACACACACTCTCTCTCTGTCTCTCTCTTTGTCTCTCTCTCTCTCTCCTCTCACACTCTGTTCCATCTCTTGCTTGTGTACTCTAGCATTTGGAACGTCTCGAGTCTTGTCCTTTTACTTCTTCTTCTAACAAGGCGTCATTATGCCGCGAAGACGTGAAAATGCAGCCCAGAGCTTGTGGCAAGGAGCGGACCTGGCTTGATGGAGCAATCAGGATTCAGAATACACGCCACGCCGACTGTGGGGAACCTCGCAAAATCGGAAGGGATAAAGATTATACAAAAGTTTCACTAACCCTGGCAGCAATAACTCTCTCTCTCTCTCTCTCTCTCTCTCTCTCTCTCTCTCTCTCTCTCTCTCTCTCTCTCTCTCTCGCTAACTAAAAGAAGCATTAACCCTCAAAGACAATATTTAGGCAGGGCTACTGTCCTCTTAAGACGCAAGATACGTTCGCAGGTGGAACAAATATTGCTGCTGCTGTTGCTGCTGCTGCTGCTGATGATGATGATGATGACAACGATGATGATAATGTTGACTTGTTACAACAATATTATCAATCTGGAATGGCAGCAAGCTCAAATGACTTATTTCATGAGTAATTTATGTATAGATGCTATCGTAGGTGTTGTAGATGTATGCTTTGTTGCTATGTTCCTCCTTAATTTAAAAAAGAATTTTTTTATGCCATAGTGAACTTTGAACTTTGGAACTTTGTCCTTTTATTTCACATACCATGATTTAAATATATACAAAAATGACAAGAGGCTCATAGCCCTGGGGGCTGTATAGCCAAAAAGGGGGTGGGGTGGATTGGGCGGGGGATTGGGATACACATAGCATTCGTACCATGAACGGCATTATATAACACTACAGCTACATTTACAATATATTCAGCAACTGGACTGACAAACACGAAGGAAGTTGCAATCACAAAAATAAATGTGGCAAGAAAATAAATCCACAGAACGATACCAATTTAACATCATACCAATACAACACAATCAGACAAATAACACGTAAATAAGACAAAATGTAAAGTAAAGAGTCAGCATATTGAACTTTTAAATTAGAAAAAAACAACAACTCTGGTTATAACCAAGAAGAAATGGTTATATCCAGGAAGAAAGCAATCTTGAGACAAATTGTATTTCAGTGTAATGATCTATGCTAGTTCTATTTAAACAGAGAAAAGATAATTCCAATATGACGACTCAGTTTTAATAACCTAGTTTTAGATTTTGAATTCATCAGTTGGTGCATTTTATAGACATTTGGATAATTTCTATAATATTGAGGTAAAAGAGAGGGTCTGCTGTCAATAAGTAAACGATTAGTGCATACAAACATATAATGGAATTCATCACCTATTTCACCTTGATCACACAAAGTGCACAATCTCTCTTCTCTAGCAATGTTCAGATATCTTTGAGGCTGAGTAGGTAACTTGTGGCAACTTAGTCTAAATTTCAATAAATTTCTCTTTAGGAGAGGTGACAAAAGAACAAGATAATTTTCAAAACCAAAATTATTTTTTTACGTGATGCAAGTGTTGTTATCATAAATTTGTTGATGCCAGTTTTGTGAATATTTTATATCTATATTACACAACACAGTTCGACCATGTTCGTCTTCCGAGGAATTAGTAACTGTTTCGTACGTGTGTTTTGGTATGTGGGTTGTGTCGTGTTGTATAGTGTATTGTTGTGCCGTGTTGTCTTTGTGTATGTGTGTGTGTGTTGTTTGTGTCTTTGTGTGTATGTATGTATGTGTGTGTGTGTAGAATGCTGTCAATGTGCAGACAGGTTGAACGGTGGCTTTTAGCACCGTAAGCAAAACTTTCTGCAAGTGTACGCCTGGTTTGACGCTGTTTTACGATGCTCCTGGCTGTCGTCATTGAGCCAGCTGTGAAAAGGTTCAACAGCGAAGCAAATTAGTGCAATATTTTATTTCGTCTTCATCCTTGAATGAGTGATGATTAGTTTACTTTAAAAGAAAGCATAGTGGATTATTTGCAAAGACATTGTTTCAGGTTACTGCTAAGCGTCATTTCTATCCTATCCTATCCTATCCTGTCCCCGTAACTCGAAAGTCGCTGGGGTACCACAGATTATCGTTTAACCTGCGTACTCCATCTCTCTCTGTCCTCGGCAGCCCTCATGGCTGCGCTCAGTGTCAAGCCAGTCCATTCTCGAAGGGTGTCTTCCCACCTCTTTTCCTGTCTCCCTCTTCTTCTGCCTTCTTGCACCGTGCCTTGCAAGATGGTCTTTGGAAGGCCTGATGCTCTGGTGAAATAGCCATACCATCGGAGTTTCCGTTTCTTCACCACTATGAGCATGTCAACGTGTTGTCCAGTGGTTTGTATGATGGTCTGTTTGGACTTCGTCATTGGTGATGTGCTGGGTATAGGAAATGCCCAGAAGTCTTCTGTAGCACCTCTCTCCATGCTTTATATTCTTCGTTGTAGATCTGCTGTTAGGGTCAATGTTTCGCAAGCGTATAGGAAAATGGAGATAACAAGGGACGCAGCAACCTTACCTTAAAATGTAGACTGATGGTCCTGTCTTCCCAAATGGGCTTCAACCTTGTCAGGGCAGCAGTTGTTTGTGCGATCCTGGAGAGGACTTCTTGTCGAGACCGATTGTTTGATACAGTTGCTAAATATTTGAAGCTGTGCACCGTGTTGAAGGATTGGGGATTGGCCTTGGACTTTGATGTACGTGTTGATGTTTGTTGTTGGTCAACATATTGGTCTTCTCTGCACTTATTTCCATACCAGCTGTTCAAGTTCTTGTTTCTCTCCAGCCAATCCATTAATGTCATCCGCAAAACGGAAGTTGGAGATTGCTTTATCCCCTATGTTGACTGTGCCTTCATGATCTGCAAAGGATTCTAAAATGATGAGCTCCAGAAAGATTGTGAAGAGTGTTGGAGAGAATAGGCATCCTTAACGCACGCCAATTGTTGTTTTGAACCAGCTCCCGATAACGCTGTTTTGGAGGATTGCACTTGTACCCTTGTCATACATATTTTTGATGACTTTAATAATGTTGGGTCTGATGTTGTACACTCTCATGCATGGTTGGCCATTGTTACGTTGAGACGCGCGCGATAGATCTGATCGTTTTGTTTTGCAAAGCATTCAATAACAGAATGTATTTACCTTTGATTTGATTTTGCATTGTTGTTAGAAGAAGCTTGGGATAATGTTGATCATTTTAGTTGATCGATATTATTTGAGAATTTTCTAGAGTTGGTTGTTTACTATCGATCGAAGTTTTGCGATGGGTGTAGTAACAGCTGAGAGATTCTTTTAGTCTAAATATGGATGTATGACGTAGGACAGTGATGACGAAGTTTACTCTGATTGGTTATAATTGTGTCTTGCCCGAATGTTCTTTCTTTCTCTGGAATATAGAAAGACTATATAAGTGCCGCACTGTTTCAAAAGAGAGACATAAATAAGAGTCTCCTCTCTGAAAATCCTTAACGGGTAGAGAGGGGACTATAAACTGATTAAAAAAAAAAAAGAGAGAGAGAGAGAGAGAGAGAGAGAGAGAGAGAGAGCGAGAGAGAGAGTAGAAAGTTGATAGTAGAAAGTTGTAGAGAGAAAGTGGAAATAGCGATTGTATGCAGTTGTTGATGTTCGCTGAATAAAGTTGGAAAACTTCATTCGACGACTCCTGCTTTGTTGCTGAGTGAACGGGTTGCGTGGATAAACGAATCCGAGTTACACTTATCAGGAATCACGCATTGGGGCTGAATCAACTACTAATAAAAACCAACAACGAGTGTAACAGCCATAGAGCTGCATGCTAGACTCGGTCAAACGCTTTCATGAAGTCTACAAACACATAATATAGATGTTGTTGGTGCTGTAGATATTTTTCGCAGATTATTCTGAGGTTGAAAATCTGCTAAGTGGTACATCGCCCTGCCATGAATCTTGCTTGTTCTTCAGCTATGATTTGTTCAGCTTGGGGTTTCAACCTGTTGAGTATTATTTTTGCAGGAGTACTTTGCTGGAATGGCTGATGAGGCTGATGGTTTGGTAGTTTTGAAACTCCGGAGGGTTAATCTTTTTGGGAAGAGTGATGACAAGTGGCTGGGTCCATGGTACAGGCCACTCCCCATTCTGCTTGGTCTTGTTACATCTAATGGCGAGGGCGTCAACCATCGCTTATCCTCATGCTTGCCATGCTGCCTCAATTTCTTCTCGGAGAATTTGAAAATTTCTTCTTCTTCTCTGTTCTTGGGACATTCTAGAACTGACGTGTCTCCGTTGGGTGTGTGGTTGTAAAGGTCAGAGCAGTACTCATCCATCTATCCAAGGCTTCTTGTTCTTTTGTAAGGCACAAGACAGACTTGCTTTGGATTGTGGAGACCTTGGTCTGTTTAACACTTGTCAGCCGCTTCACAGTCTGGTAGGTTTTCTTGCTGTTTTTATTTTGTTGGCTGTTCTTTATTTCCTGGCATTGATCTTATATCTGGTTCTTCTTTGCTGAGCGCATGCCTTTTGGGATGTCACTATTAATTTTTTTTCTTTTTCATCTCTCTTCGTTTGTCACACAGGTCCAAAAGTTCAGGTGTGATCCATGGTTTCTTTTTTGGGCTGTGCTTGCCAAGGATCTCGGTGGCGGCGTATGTCACTGCTTAGTGGAAGGTGGTGGTCATGCTGTTGTCATCTACTTCACCAGTTTCCAAAATGAGCAGTGGTGCAAATTAGCCTCCAAGTGTGGCTTGGAATATTTCTACCACCTCCAGGTCTTGCAGTTTGTCAAGGTCGAACTTCAGCCTGGTGCACGTTGCTTTGTTTACTCTTTTCAAGTGGAGCCGAAAAGACATCATCACGAGATCGTGGTCACTTCCGATGTCTGCTCCTGGAAAAGTGCGTGTCTTGCCAATATTGACTCTTGGTCTGAAGCGTTTCTTGACCATGATGTAATCGATCTGGTTGTGACGCTCTCCACTAGGACTGTGCCAGGTCCTTCTTCTTGATTTTGTGTGTGGACCAAGCGTATTTGCCATTATTAGTTTGTTGTATCTGGCAAACTCCAAGAGTCTCAGACCTCTGTCATTCGTCTCGTCGTTGAAGTGGGGTCCACATGTGTCTCCCCTGTTGTGGTGCGCATCTTGACATTCCAGTCCCCTTGCACTATGAGATTGAGACTAGGCGTCATTGCTTTCTACCAAATGTAACATTAATATGCGGCAATGCTTCCTCCATTCGATGACAACAATGTTGCATTACATTAAAGGAAAGTGTGCCAGAGTCAGAGGGTTTGGGATTTCTTACTAGTTGCGAACGACATCTGTCTTGTTTGGAGATTACCAAGGATTTGGGGACGTCACACGGAGGCTGCTTCTTCCTGTTCCAAACCATCTTTCTTTCTTCATCCTGTCTTTCTCTCTTCTCAATTTTCTCTTGTGTCTTTCTAGCTATTCAATTTTCTGTACTTTTAAACAGTAGGATCCGGCCTTTTCAATTTTTGGGTGCTAGATTTCGTCTCTTATTTTTCTGTTCTCGGTCTTCGTTTGTCTAACCTATTCCTATAGTCTTTGTCTGTTCTGACGTCGTTATCGTCATCGTCGTCATGATGAGAATGAGGATGATGACGATGACGACGCATCATCATCATCATCATCATCATCATCATCATCATCATCATCATCATCATCATCATCATCACCATCATTATTATCATCATGAATCTCGGGCGACAAAATATTAATTGTGCTGTAACTAGCTCGAACATGCAGAGAGAAAGAGAGAGAGAGAGAGAGAGAGAGAGAGAGAGAGATAGAGAGATAGAAGGGTGGAGGGAAGTGAGGTGAGAGGAAGGTGGGGTGGGGGCACGACAGGTCCTTGATTGGAGCTGATTTATGAGGAGGGGTTGTGGTGGGTGGACGGGTGAAAGCAGTGTTGGGGGTAGGGGGAGGAAAAGGAGAGGGGGAGGGGAGAGATAGGTTTGTACTGAGAAAGAGGACAAAGCGAGAGAAGGGTCATCAACGTCTAGCATCACAGAGCAGACGTCCAGAGGCGGCAGTGAAGAAAGATGGGACATTTTCGCCCAAGGACCCTCGTCAGAGCGGCTGGGCCGAGCGCCTTGTATATCGTCTACTCTCGAGCTCTCGTCGATATTTTTTTACGACGTAGCCCTGATAGCTGAGGGGTAGGGAGTCTTGATGAATAGGGGTCGGACAAGATAGATGAGCCCGCGACGAGAAAAGACAGAAACGCGTCCGGTTTTCCTCCCATCTTCTTATTGTTCCCATCCAGTATCCCTTTTTAGCTCCCCGAATTCGTTAACAGATATTGTGTTTCGTGGCGATAATGATGGTAGGAATTCGGAATTAATTTTTTTTTAAATTAAAAGAAAGACAGGCGGCGGCGAAGATAAGAAAGATGAAGATAGGTTCAACAATGAAATAGGGATTTGGATGAATGACGGAAAATGCGACGACAAATAAAAAAAGGCTGAAAATACATCTTTTTGAAATCACCTGACGGGCTCAGTATTTTTATTCATGACAGTGCAGTAATTTTATGGATCGCGCAGCTGAAATGAGCGACGAACAAAAGAGGAAAGAATGTTTTGTCAATAACGATAAGAGATTTAGACTTAAGAATAAGTATTAAACCTATGACTAAGAGTGGCTCACGGTATGTTTAGGAAACATATTATTGTTTAGAGAACACACTTTGAGGATGCTCATGAGGCTATGATTCTTAGTCTACTCCTCAAAGAGCATGCGGTGGCACGGATCTGTAGAAAGTCGCTATAGAAGAAGAAGCCTTGGAATCAATCAGTGAATCAATCCATTGAGTTTGCGTGGATACAAACGTTAAGAAAATGTGGTCATCGATTTACTGACTTGTACTGGGACAATGGTAATGTAAGAATTGAAGTAATTGTAGTATAGGATAATTAATTGTACCAAGTGAAGCCAAAGCCAGTGTAGGAGTAGGTATTATGACGGTGGTGGCGGCGGTCGTACGGCTACAGTGATGGTGATAGTAGGAATATAAGAAATAAAAGGAAAGGGGGGGGGGGAGGAAATGTGTGTGCTGTGCTGTGGGGTGAGGTATAAAGTATTTGTATGTGAGTGCGCGCATGCGCGTTATCTGCCTATGCCTGTGCGTCTTCTGCCTGTGCTGTATATGGGTGAAAGTGGAGTTAACAAGGTAGAAAAAGGGGGACAGAGTCTAGAACACAGACCCCATCCACCTTCTCCCCCCCCTAAAAAAAAGAAAAGAAAAAGTGATAGGTGTTGGAGGGTGTCCTAGAGAATTTGTCTGGCGTTCGATCGCAGATTGCGGGCCAGGATTTGAGGTAGGAGGCTGGATTTGAGGTTACGGAACACGGATGCTGAGAGAAAAGGATCGAAACGGGACTGATTTTCTGAACTACAAATATAGTGCTACCATCCTCTTTGCTGTTATTTTTAAAGCCTATGGACCTGTTTAGAGGATTTGAGGTTAGAGAGAACATGAATGCTAAGAAGAAAGGATCGAATGAAATGGGTGTTGCGAGTGGAATGGAAAGAATTAAAAAAAAGGTAGGACTGATTTTCGGAACTGCTACTAGTAATGCTAGCCACACGTTCGCTTTCTTTGATTTTTCAACAACAAAAAACTTTTAAAAAAGACTATGGGCTATTCTAGACCTGTTTAGACGTTTGAGGTCAAAGAACATGGATGGGCAATGAAAGGGCGAAATACAATGACTTCTTTTCTCTATAAGTAGTACTAGTTCTATTGCTAAAAAAAGGAAACCTTGAAGTTTAACTTCTTTAATGAGAAACAAATAAGTACATAAAAACAAAAGAATGCTAATTTGGGATCCTAGCAATTTCCTGTGTTATTCCGTTAAGTTCAACTTCTTTAGTTTTAATTTATAAAGCCTTTAGACCTGTTGTTTTTGTAAAGGTCTCATTTTTATTAAACAGACGTGAAGCAGATCGAAAGAGGAAATAAATAATGTTGTAGGACACTACTAGTGCTACAGTAATAACTTGTTGTCGTCTTCCATTTTGAAGTAACCCCTTGGGGTCATGAGCAATCTTGCCACTGTAGATTGTTCAAACCTATAAAGGGAAAAGTGAAAGCCGCAGTTGAAAACATGTCTTTCCTTTGTAGGCAAGACAGATTCACTGCGGCAACAGTACCCCCGTTGGAGTGCCGGGGGTTTTCAGTATAATTAGTATCCCCACTTTATGGAAATTTAGTGCTTTAAATTCCCACTGTCGCTGTCTTCCTCATTTACTCTTTCCCATTCCTGCTCTGTCCTATCACTCTGCTATACTATCTTCTTCTTCGCTAGATCAATGACCTACCTTTTTTCTTGAAAACTCTTCCTGGACAAGACTCCTTGTTTGTGTATGAGGTCTGTTGGATCAGCTTGGGAGTGTTGGACGCTTTCTGCCGGGTGGTCACTAGGGCTTCCTATGATTGTATTATTTAGCACTATAGGCATTTTATATGTATGTGTTTTGTTGATGATTTATAATGATGTTTGTATTCTATTTTGTTTTTGTAACCGGGGGTTCGAGTAGTTGGGGTAAAGCCTCAGCCGTCCCCTGCGTGGGATGTCTTTATTGTAAAGTGACTGGCCGGTGGAGGGCATTCAATTTTCCCACTAGGGTTGTTTCGGCAGATCTTTTATGCGGATTGGGGGTTGTCCGGTCCTGATTTGGCTCGGAAGAGTCCGCTGGACCTAAAGCAACAATCAATCAATCAATCAATCAATTTTGAAGTATACATGTACAAGTGTACTCCATCGTAGCCCAGGTTTGAAAGTTGAAAGTAAATGGACCCATTTTGACCTCGTTTCCCTCCCCCATTTGTCCTCCCCACCCCCTGGGCATATCCATTTAACTGTCACAGTGAATGTTGTCCCCCAAAAATAGCTTTAAAAAAATCCGGATGTATAGTTTTGTTTTAAATTATTAAATGCCGGTTTTTTGCTTATTAATAGCAACCGCAAGTACTTTTCTAGCGCTACAAGGATCAGCTAGTAGATCGTAGAGCGTATTGGTATACCGTTAAACAAGGAAAATCACTTCTTCCTATCCTATCCTATCCTATCCCGTAACTCGAAGGTCGTTACGGCTCCACAGATCGGAGTTTCCGTTTCTTCACCACTGTGAGCATATCATCGTGTTGTCCAGTGGCTCGTGTGATGGTAGGTCGGACTTCGTTGTTGGTGATGTGCTGGGTATAGGAAAGGCCCATAAGTCTTCTGTAGCACCTCATCTCCAAGCTTTGTATCCTTCGTTGTAGATCTGCTGTGAGCGTCCATGTTACGCAAGCGTATAGGAAGATGGAGATGACATGGGAGCAGGAACCTTACTTTGGAATGTAGACTGATGGTCACGTCTTTCCAAATGGGCTTCCACCTTGTCAGGGCCGCAGTTGTTTGTGCGATCCTTGAGAAGACTTACTGTCAGGATCCACTGTTTGATACAATCATGGCTCCTAAATATTTGAAGCTTTGCACTGTGTTGAGGGATTGACCTTGGACTTTGATGTCCATGTTGATGCCATTGGTATTATTGTTCATCAATTTGGTCTTCTCTGCACTTATTTCCATTCCATAGGCTCTGTACCAGCTGTTCAAGTTCTTGTTCCTGTCCAGCCAATCCATCAATGTCACCCGCAAAGCGGAAATCACTTCTTGTCAGAACAGAAAAGGAAAATTCAAGGATTAGTGGTTGGTTCTGAGCAATGAGAGCCCACTTTATCATTGTTTTATGTAATAACAAAGCGAAGTGGTCGCTATTTTCGCCAAAATTAAACGAAGTCTTCGAATTGGGGTCTGAAGTAGAACAAGGTTTGGCAAGGAAACGGAACGAATGACAAAGACTGATTTTGTGAGGTGGTGCTAGGCTTCTGATCTGACCTCTTCCTCTCCCCCTTCATCCCCGCCTACACGCACACACACACACAACACACACACACACACACACACACACACACACACACACACACACACACACACACACACACACACACACACACACGCTCCCTCTCCTTTCTTTCGTCCTTTCTACGGCACGTAGACCAACGTAGTCCAGGTTTGAGAATTGAAGTTAGGGAACATGACTGTGCGAGAAAGCTGATCGAAAGAAGGGAGACTAGATTTTGTGAGGCAGGCTACTGCTAGACTACTTTTGGGCTACTATGATTGATAACGTTCACCATCTCCTCGTGTCAAGCGTGTATATCTAGACAATCTTGGAGCGTCTCAAGAGCTATTCAGATCTGTTTTGATTTTTAAGAGATCTTTCCGAATTCGGCTTAGTTTGTTTTAGGATTTAGCCTGTCATAGTAACATAAGAGCGAGAGATATTAAACTTTGTAGCCGTGCACTGACCGTTACAAGAGCCATTTTTTTATTAGCCATCTTTCCATGCATATATATTGAACATGAAAAGATGGCTAATAGAACAAATTGCTCTTGAAACGGTTAGTGCACGGCTACACAGTTTAATTTATAATTTATAATTTATAAAACCCACAAAGTTCTGGATTTAAGCATCAATATACACGTACGGGTGTTTAAGATCGATAAGACAGCGAAGAAATCAATGGACAAGTCATACTGACCATCTCAAAAGCAATTCATATTTTTATGGTCTTTAGAAAAATCCACGTTTGTCTTCAAATGTTTTTTTTTAAATAATTTTTTTTAATATTATTTTTTTTTTATAAAAATGTTTGGGGCGTGGGTGGTTGGGAGAGGATTTTGATTTTTTTAAATTTTATTTGATTTTGCGTTGCGTTGTGGTAGATTAACGTCCCCGGACACATGAGCATATAGGGGACAATGATTTTGATTTTCATTGCCCCTTTTTATTGTGAAATTCTGGTGCGTCTCCCCAAGGAAAAGCCTAGTACCAACCGGTGGCGCGCCCAAGCAATATTAGTTACCTATTTGAAAGTTTTTGTTGAGGGAGCAAACCGGAGTACCCGGAGGAAACCCCCAAAACGTTGCCCGAGTCGAAAGTAAATACTTTTGATAGAAACATAACGACCAGAGGCGGGATCGATCCCACACCTGTAAGACGCCATTTCTTTGTAGCCTGTGGACGAGGCAAGTTAATATAATCTCGCCTTAAGCCACGCGGTAACAACGATCGCTTATTATTATTATTATTGTTATTATTATTATTATTATTATTATTATTATTATTATTATTATTATTATTATTATTATTATTGTTAAATTTATTTTTGTTTAAATTTTTTTAGTTTAATAATTTTTTTAATATTTTTAATGTTTATTACGAAGTCCTCAAGCGATGCAGGTTAGACTCGTGCGATCGCTTTAAAAGTTGAAACTTAACAACAGGAGATTTTAGGGAGTTTGCATGTGTGGACGATAGAAAGGAAGTGTTAGAAGGAGTGAGAATGAAGGGGTGGGGGTGGTTGTAAGAGAGAGAGAAAAGTGGACAACGCAACGAAAGAGGTGGGTGTGTAAAAGTGTGGATGGTGAGAAGAACGTGTAAAGAGGGTGTTGGGGGTGGGGTTAGGTTGGAAAGGTTGAGGGTTGGGAGTGTGGGAGGGATAAAAACGAGGCAGGAGTGGAGAAGATCCCTCGGACGAGAAAGACTGATTTGTGGAATCCTGCTGCTATAGTCCAGACGCTTTGCTTTAGATGATACTTAGCAAGGAATCGATTTCACTCCTTAGCTACCCCGTACCCAGTGCACTCCTTTCTACCATCCTGTCTTCCTCCTACACGTCTTTCTTGGACGATATGTCCTTCCGTCATTCTCATGCCATTTTTCAAACTTTGCTTCCTTTTTTTTTTCCTCTCCCAGCTCTCTTTCAGCAAGTTGTTTCCTTCCTTCCGCTAGCTTTCTTCCATCTCTTCCTTCATCAGCGTCTCACTTCCGGCTCATCCTCCATCCCCCACCCTCTCTCTCTTTTTCTCTCTCTAACCCCACCCCTCCCCATCTCTTCCTTCATCCACGTCTTACTCCACTTCCTCTTCTTCTCCCCCCCCCACTCTCTCTCTCCACCTACCAACTCTTTCCCTCATCTTCTCTCCCTCTCATTCTTTCTTTTCTGCGTCACTCTTTTTGTCTCTCTCTTTGTTTCTTTGTCTCACCCCCCCCCCCTCTCTCTCTGTCTTATTCCGTCTGTCTTTCAATTTTCTCTGTTTCTGTGTCTCTCTGCTCCACCTCCCCTTCTCCTTACGTCTACTTTACAAATACTCTCCTCCCTCCCTACTTCTCTTTTCATTTTAAAAAAAATTCCCTTCCTCCCCCCAACCCCTTGTTTATCCCGTCTCCAACCTGCTCCCATCCACCCTCTCTCTCTTTCTCCCTCCTTCTCCTACCTCCTAGGCCCTATCTACTTCTCCTTTCTCCGATGTAGTCTTCATATGGTAGGTTGTTAGCGTGTTTGGCCTAAGGGTTCCTTCCTGTTCTCAAAGTTTCAAGATCGAAGTCTGTCGAAGTTTTACAGCATGCGAAAAAGTTATATTAGCAGGTCAGGGTCTTTACTGCGGAGGTAAAAAGTAAGAGAGCCCTATATGTTGTAGAACCTGCCATGTGGTTCCGCGATAGCTTTAAAAAGTTTTTAAAAAATATTTTTTATATTGAATATAAAATGTTGTGAATGGTTGATTCATTGTGTGATTTATAATTGTATTGTTGATCGATTGTTGATTTTAAAGGGTTTTACATCCAGTAAGAAAGATTCGTTCATTGTGTGATGGTATAATTGTATTGTTGATCGATTGTTGAATTAAAGTTTTACAGATAGTAAGAAAGAGTATTTCATTTTGTGATTGTATAATTGTATTGTTCATCGATTGATTTAAACTGCTTTGCAGCAAGTAAGAAAGTTATGTATATTTGAAGGTCAGGTTTTTCTTGGCGAGGAATTTAAAAATGCAACAACAAAAACAACGGAGTCCTATATATTGCAGAAAGTGCCATGACTTGAGGTGCGACTGTAGATTTCTTTATTAACTATAAATTTCGTGGCTCGTTAATTGCTTGATTCTGTTAGTTGTGTGGTTGGTTGGTATATTTTACAAGTTTACAGTAAGTGGTAAAAGCGTTATATTAGACGGTCAACCTTCTACTAGACATAAAAACAACAGAGCTCTATATATTGTGTAGTACTTACCAGTATCTTCTATAGTGGCTCTTCAGTGAATATAAAATTTCATGGCTCGCTGATTGCCTTATTTATTATTATTTCCTCGGGCTATCGATTGGAGGAGGAGGATCGCAGGAAAGGCGAAGAGAACGAAGCAGAATGAATAAGAATCAGGAGGAGGAGAAGGAGGAAGAGAATACGTTTGCAATATCCCTGACTGACTGATGCATTCTTGACTAAACTACTATCATTGTTTTTAATTGTATGAGAAACGTCGTTTTAAATATTTATATTTTTACTTTTAAAACCATGGTATTGCTTTTGAGGATTTGTTTACATTATGACATTTATATACTAAGGATTGTCTTATGATACTGTTTGTAATTATGTTTACGTTATTATGTATTTGGTGTTTGATTGTCTATGCTGTGTTCATGGTATACTTTGTGCAAACCTGTTTTTTGTTTTTAATGTAGTGGGCGTGATATTGTCATGTCGGTTCTGTTTAGTTTTGGCGATTGCTATTGTTGTTGCTATGTTAGTATGTATTGTTATTGAAGTGCTTTAAATAAAATATTTTAAAGGGTTTTACTGTGAAGAGCAATGTTCCTTATCGTAGATCAGGAAACTGCGCTATGTAAATTATTATTATTATTATTATTATTATTATTATTATTATTATTATTATTATTATTATTATTATTATTATTATTATTATTATTATGGGGTGTCGGATAGCGCAGTGGTTGGAGCACTCGCTACTGTGTCGCAAGTTAAGCACCGTCCAGTGCGATTAGCAATTGGAAGGGTGACCGTAAACCGTGAAGCGGCAAATAACAACGCCCCCAGTTGACTCAACTGTAACTGAGTACCTATTCTCTTAAGGGTGGGGAAGGTAAAGCAGCGAGGGAGAGAGATGAGCATCACCCTCATTACGCTGTCCCAAGATGAGTGTGATCTTTAACTTCACGCTCCCCTACGGCCACAAGGCTATGGGACCACCTTTACCTTAACATATTATTATTATTATTATTATTATTATTATTATTATTATTATTATTATTATTATTATTATTATTATACTACTACTACTACTACTACTACTACTACTACTACTACTACTACTACTACTACTACTACTACTACTACTAATTATTAGGTCCTCCTGAAAATAATACTCAACAGGTTGAAACCACAAGCTGAACAAATCATAGCCGAAGAACAAGCAGGATTCATGGCAGGGCGAAGTACCACTGAACAGATTTTCAACCTCAGAATAATCTGTGAGAAATACCTACAGCACCAACAACATCTATATCATGTGTTCATAGACTTCAAGAAGGCATTTGACCGAGTCTGGCATGCAGCTCTATGGGCAACCATGAAAGTGTACAACATCAGCCCTAAAATTATAGAAGTCATCAAAAGCCTGTATGACAAGGCTACCAGTGCAGTCCTCCATAACAGCGTCATCGGGAACTGGTTCAGAACAACAATCGGTGTGCGTCAAGGATGCCTACTCTCTCCAACACTCTTCAACATCTTCCTAGAGCGCATCATGTCAGATGCTCTTGCAGATCACGAAGGCACAGTCAGCATAGGGGGCAGAGCAATCTCCAATCTTCGTTTTGCGGATGATATTGATGGATTGGCTGGAGAGGAACAAGAACTTGAACAGCTTGTACAGAGGCTTGACACCACCTCCAGAGCTTATGGAATGGAAATAAGTGCAGAGAAGACCAAAATGTTGACCAACAACACCAATGGCATCAACACGGACATCAAAGTACAAGGCCAATCCCTCAACACAGTGCACAGCTTCAAATATTTAGGAGCCATTGTGTCAGACAATGGGTCTCGACAGGAAGTCCTCTCCAGGATCGCACAAACAACTGCTGCCCTGACAAGGTTGAAGCCCATTTGGAAAGACAGAACCATCAGCCTACATTCCAAAGTAAGACTGCTGCGCTCTCTGGTCATCTCCATCTTCCTATATGCTTGCGAAGCATGGACCCTCACAGCAGATCTCCAACGAAGAATACAAAGCATGGAGATGAGGTGCTACAGAAGACTTCTGTGCATTTCCTATACCCAACACATCACCA
The DNA here is from genome assembly GCA_036898135.1 of Oncomelania hupensis. Taxonomy (NCBI): domain Eukaryota; kingdom Metazoa; phylum Mollusca; class Gastropoda; order Littorinimorpha; family Pomatiopsidae; genus Oncomelania; species Oncomelania hupensis. The sequence goes on along the minus strand of CM072511.1, from coordinate 54,070,533 downwards.
ACGTTGAAGTCCGACAGACCATCACACAAGCCATTGGACAACATGATGACCTGCTCACAGTGGTGAAGAAACGGAAACTCCGATGGTATGGCCACGTCACCAGATCATCAGGCCTTGCAAAGACCATTCTGCAAGGCACAGTGCAAGGAGGTAGAAGAAGGGGGAGACCGAAAAAGAGGTGGGAGGACAACATTCGAGAATGGACTGGTTTGACACTGAGCGAAGCCATGAGGGCTGCTGAGGACAGAGAAAGATGGAGTATGCTGGTTAAGCGATCATCTGTGGTGCCCCTACGACCTTCGGGTTATGGGATAGGATAGGATAGGGATTATGAAGAAGAAGAAGAAGAAGAACAACAACAACAACAACAACAGCAGCAGCAGCAGCAACAACAACAACAACAACAACAACAACAACAACAACAACAACAACAACAACACGAAAAGGATGTCTAGAGGAAGAAGAACATCAAGAGGGGAAGCGTGATGCTATTTCTATTTCCTTAGAGACAGACGCAGTCTAGTTTAGTCTTCTTCATTGTCACTTCATCACATTAGTTGTGTAGCAGGCGATCATGAAAAAATGAAGTGCGCGGGAAAGACGAAGAGACAAACGGAAGTAGAGAAGGAGGATGAAAAGAGGAAGGAGAGTGGGAAGAAAGTGCATTGCGATGTCTGCCAGTAGAAGCAGCAACAGTAATTATGGTGAGACTGAGACTCGAGGATAGACGAGTAGTACTATAGTACTATATATTTCAAAGCTCCTTCGATTAACAGGCAGCGTCGTTTATTTTTAGTCTTCTTTGTCATGTCGCTATTATAGGACAGTGGCAGACGACCATGAAGGGTGCAGATAGATTGGGAAGAGGAGGAGAAGAAGACAAAGAAGAGGAAGGAGGAGGTGGAGGAGAAGAAGAAGAAGGAGGAGGAGGAGGAAGATGAGGAGAATAAGGATGGGATGATGATGAGGAGAAGGATGCTTGAAACTATGTACATGTTCTTAGAGACAGCAGCAGTAGTAGTAGTAGTAGTATAGCGAATGTTAGTCTTTTTCTCTGTCACGTCGTCATAAAAACAGTAGCAGACGACCGGCTGAATTAGGAGGATAAAGAAGAGGAAGAAGACGGAGAGAGGAGGGGGATACGGAGGGAGAAGAAGGAGGAGAAGGAGAAGAAGAAGAAGAATACTGGATGCTACATGCGCACTTTTCTCCAAATCACCAACCAGGCTCAAAGCGCGGCGATTTTTACCAACATACCCGCTCACATGTTTCAACCACCCTCGCATAGCAAACACACATCATTCGCTCAAACATGCGGTATAAAGGCATGAAAATCGCTGTTAGAAGATGGAAAGGAATTGAATTTTTTTTAGTTTTGAAATAGTAGATTGACTGCATCCAATACCATTATTAAAGGGTGGGAGGAAAACAGGAGTACCCGGAAAAACCCTCGGTGACCCGAAAAGGAATTGGAAGACGAAGTAGACGAGGAAGAGGCCGGAGTAAGATTATCGCTGTGTCTTTTGACTGATTTGACTATCTTGTGTGTATTGATCTTTCTCATCGTTATCTTTTTGTCAGAATATAGTCCACTTTCATGATCCATGAACAAAAAGTCGAGGAAGGGCTGTGTGTTTGGCGTGGTGTGTGTGTGTGTGTGTGCGCGCGTGTGTGTGTGTGTGTGTGTGTGTGTGTGAGCGCGCGCGCGGATGTGTGTGCGTGTGTGTATGGATTGGTGGGGTGTGTGCGGTGGGAAAAGTGGGTGGAGGTGGGGTGCGTGAGAGTATTCTAGTGTATTGGGAGACAGCAGACGATGTAGTATCCCCCGGGTCGATCAGTCGCTAGTTGTCCTCATGCTTGTCTGGTTTCATCGCCGCTCTATTGACTAACACCCCACCAAAATTACTCATCCTTCTTCTCTCGGCATCCTCTTGCACCGTCTTCTGTATGGTCGTCTACGTGAGCAAGCGTACCGTTGTAGTACTGTAGTACATGTATTAGCAAAGACCATGCATGTATGTACTCACGGTTTCTGGCACTAGTAATTTGTTCTTGTGCAAGTTATAGGTTCATGTTGATGTATTGGACTTCTTGATAAGGTAGGGGTACGTACTCCCATTCTATAGACTTAGCGATAAAAGGGACACATCTCCTTGGATAATAATAATAATAATAATAATAATAATAATAATAATAATAATAATAATAATAATAATAATAATAAGAAGAAGAAGAAGAAGAAGAAGAAGAAGAAGAAGAAGAAGAAGAAGAAGAATTAGCATTTGTAAGGCGCCTACCCTGCGGATCTAGGCGCGCACACACCAAATTTCGTGTAATCATACATTCGTGTTTTATATATAATACTAGACTGCATAGAAATGCATGCATACACGCAGACACACGACACTCACAGAAACACACAAAACAAGAATACTAAATGAAGAAAGAATGTAAATTATGTAAAGTGCTGCTGAAAGAGAAAGGTTTTCATGTTGCTTTTAAAACTTTGAATTGAAGGAGAGTGTCTGACATCGGAGGTAAGAGAGTTCCAGAGCTGAGGTCCATAGACAGAAAAAGAGCGGAGACCATGTGATTTCCTTTTGTTAAGATTTAGTAAGAGTAGTAGTAGTAGTAGTAGTAGTAGTAGTAGTCGTAGTCGTAGTAGTCGTAGTAGTCGTAGTAGTAGTAGTAGTAGTAGTCGTAGTCGTCGTCGTCGTCGTCGTCGTCGTCGTCGTCGTATTTAGTCTTCATTTTTTGGGTCACGCCTTCATAACCATGGCAACCACGAAACAAGAAGGATTGGAAGGGAGAACCTAGGAACAATTAAAAGTACAATAGAAGAGGAGGAGGAGGAGGAGGAGATGAGGGTTTGGATTTGGATTTTGGAGGAGGAAAAAGGAAAAGAGCAAGAAGAGGAAAGAAGCAAGGAGGAGGAGGAGGAGTTCATGGGTGCATAAGGGTTCAGATTTGGAGTTTTAAATTTTTGAAATGTAATTGTAGCATGCCTCTTTTTAAAACATTCACCATAATTACTCACCCCACTTCCGTTACCATCCACAGTCTGTAAATCACGCACTATACATTTGAACACTAGGCAAACGCAACTAATACATGCACTTAACTAGAATTGTTAACCCCTTGGGGTAATGAGCAATCTTGCCACTGTAGATTGTTCAAACCTATAAAGGGAAAAGTGAAAGCCACAGTTGAAAACCTGTCTTTCCTTTATAGGCAAGACAGATTCACTGCGGCAACAGTACCCCCGTTGGAGTGCCGGGGGTTTTCAGTATAAATAGTATCCCCACTTTCTGGAAATTTAGTGCTTTAAATTCCCACTGTCGCTGTCTTCCTCATTTACTCTTTCCCATTCCTGCTCTGTCCTTCACTCTGCTATACTATCTTCTTCTTCGCTAGATCAATGACCTACCTTTTTTCTTGAAAACTCTTCCTGGACAAGACTCCTTGTTTGTGTATGAGGTCTGTTGGATCAGCTTGGGAGTGTTGGACGCTTTCTGCCGGGTGGTCACTAGGGCTTCCTATGATTGTACTATTTAGCACTATAGGCATTTTATATGTATGTGTTTTGTTGATGATTTATAATGATGTTTGTATTCTATTTTGTTTTTGTAACCGGGGGTTCGCGTAGTTGAGGTCAACCCTCAGCCGTCCCCCGCGTGGGATGTCTTTATTGTAAAGTGACTGGCCGGTGGAGGGCATTCAATTTTCCCACTGGGGTTGTTTCAGCAGATCTTTTATGCGGATCGGGGGTTGTCCGGTCCTGATTTGGCTCGGAAGAGTCCGCTGGACCTAAAGCAACAATAAATCAAATCAAATCAAATAGAATTGTTGGAAGACATGTAAGAAAAGTTGAAGGAGACAACACACACATATGATTATCGATATATACATCAAGTATGAACACGTATTTCGGTAAAACGCTTTGTCAGTAATTTGACAAGCCAACTCAGCTTGGGAAAGAACAAATGGCCGACAAACACAACATTTTTATTTTGTGTGTATGGGTGATATATAGATATACTGATTCGAACTAGGATTCTGGGCTGGCGTGCATGAACGAACTTAAAAGCCGACTTAGACTTAAGAAGCATGTTTCAGTGAAGCGTTAAGTCTAAGTCGGCTTTTAAGTTCGTTCATGCACGCCAGCCCTGAGGATTGGTATGTGTCCCCTCTGCGCTTCGGTTGCTATGCTTTCGCTGAAAAAGTCAGTGATATAACATTTTTATTCTGTAAAGAAAGACAATAACTCGTCTTGTATCTTAATCTAATTTTCAACAGCTTGGATGGCGAGTAAGATCGCAAAATCCAAAACACAAGTTCACAAATACAAATAATTATAAGTCTGGGCATGTTTGTTGTTGTGTTTGTTGTTGTTGTTATTGTTGTTGTTGTTGGTGGTGGTGACTTGTTGTCAAATGTATAGTGCATATTTAATTTCAGGTAATTTACTCTTTCTCCCGAGTATATCTGTATTTTTACTCCCGAGTACGCTTGTACTGCAATGCGCACCCAAGTATACTATCGCACGTGTCTTTGTTTTGTTTTTTTCCCCTATAGTTAGCGCCACAATGTTTACAGTTATTTCTGTCAATAGTAAATTATTACAGTGTTATTATTGCGGGCTAGCGATACTATACTAACACTTTGATTTATTCACAGGAAATTAATAGTGTGTTTAAGATGATTGGGTGGCTGTTGCGTTGTGGGTAAATCAAACCTCCGAAAACGAATTAGAGGAGTCAAATATTCATCATCGTAATTTCGTTTGATTTTTGTGATGTAGTTGTACGCGCGCGCGCACCCGCAAGCAAGCGCACACACACACACACACACACACACACACACACACAGAAATACAGACGATACTCTAGAGGCACAGACAAGCGTGCACACGAACGCACTTGCACACATATACACACACGTACGCACACGCGCACGCACTCACACACACGTGTGCCTGCGCACCCACATTCACGCGAACCACACCACATCACACCGGCTTATTATGAAATAGTAGTGCATAACTTCTGGGCATTTCCTATACCCAACACATCACCAACGACGAAGTCCAACAGACCATCACACAAGCCATTGGACAACGCGATGACCTGCTCACAGTGGTGAAGAAACGGAAACTCCGATGGTATGGCCACGTCACCAGATCATCAGGCCTTGCAAAGACCATTCTGCAAGGCACAGTGCAAGGAGGTAGAAGAAGAGGGAGACCGAAAAAGAGGTGGGAGGACAACATTCGAGAATGGACTGGTTTGACACTGAGCGAAGCCACGAGGGCTGCAGCTGAGGACAGAAAAAGATGGAGTATGCTGGTTAAACGATCATCTGTGGTGCCCCTACGACCTCCGGGTTACGCGACAGGATAGGATAGGATAGTGCATAACATTGGGTGGCGCAATAGTGCAGTGGTGTGGGCACACGCTAGCAATGTTTTATTTGTAAGCAACGTTGGGAAGGTTTAGCACTTTGGATGGGGACCATCCTCGGATGGCAACCACCAACCGACGCAAGAAGATCAAAACACGCGCACAATACTCCCTATTCCATCCACCTGTGAATGGGTACCTGGATCTGTTTAGAGCCGGGGACGGTAAAGCAGCGTGGGAGAGGAGACATGCACTGCTCTCATTAAGCTGGCCTAGAGAAAAGTGATGTCCCAAACGCTTCTTTTCGACCGAACGATTACGGGGACACCTTTACCACCTTTATATAGCATTAGGACGAAACACATAGCACGGTGTACAAACAAGCACCATTAAAAGTATTATTTGCCTACCTTGTTTCATGACTTACCATTAATACCTTATTTTGTTAGTAAAACGAGGTTAAATTAATAAATAGCACACACACAGGACTCGCACAATTACCCTGCGCTTACCTTGCAATATTATTTTCTGTGTGTACTTCGTTACGGTAGCCTACCGAACTCATGTTTGCGTGTTGTCCAAGCGCTTAAATCATGTCACAGCTAGGGGTTCTAGATCACGTATATCAATGTTCTATTTTATTTTTAGCATAATACCCGATTTTTCTGATTATGCGTTGATTGTTTAGCGAGGGTCAGCTCGGTGCTAACGCCCCTCACCCGCAGGTCTATATTCCTCCAGGTCTTATTATATATTCCCCCACTTCTATGTTCCTCTAAATCTAGGCCTATGTTTTCTTCCCTCACCCGCCCCCCTTCCCAGAACTTCATGTTTCCTTAACCCATATTAGGTGTATGTGCCTACAGCTTTATGCTCCTCCCTGGTTTATGCGACTGTTGCGTGCGACATTATTTATTTATGTATTTGGTATGCGTGCGTGTGTGTGCGTGGATTTGTTTGTGTGAATATTAGCGGCATACTACTTTATTAGGTACCAATTATTGTAGGGTCACTAACGTAGTTGTGTAGAGGCAAATAGTCCTGAGGGAACAGTTAAAGGCCTGCCTGGGGGAACATAAACCTGGAGAAACAGATACTAGGGACCGTAGGCCTAGGGGGGCTATAGGCATGAGGGAACATGAGCCTATGGGGACATAGATCTGAGGGTGTATGGGCGTGTGGGGATAATGTTAGGCTCCCGTTCGACGGCTAAACGAGGTCTGCACAGTTCTCGGGCGAGTAAGCTTATTTTATGCTTAGACACGCTTACTCCCTTTGTACTGGCTAGCAGTACTTTGAGCTTTGTTGGTCAACAGCAAACGCCTGTTGTTATCCAGATGTTTAAACTTTGCCTAAGTAATTATTTTAGCGGAGGGATGCTGACGTGTACAAGTGAGAGAGATGAAGGAAGGCCTATGCTTGTATATGTGTGAGTGTGGTATTTGTGGTTTGTGTGTATGTATGTGTGTGTGCGCGTGTGTATGTGTGTGTGAGAGGGAGAGATTTTGGGGCGGTATTTGCATAAGAAATTCAGTTTCGTTCCATCAATAATGTCAGCAAATTTGAATTCACGGAGATTGCTGTCATTGTGCAACCAATCGCAATATGGGACGTGTTGCAGAGATAAATATTATATATATATAGTCAATCCTGTATAGTGTGTATAGTATACCTGGTTGAGTCTAGCCCGATGTGTGTTTTTAACATTAAAACTGATAGGTTTGAGTCTGATGTTATTATAGTTGGAACCCCCGTTGGGGTGCCGGGGGTTTCAGTATAAATAGTATCCCCACTTTCTGGAAATTTAGTGCTTTAAATTCCCACTGTCGCTGTCTTTCTCATTTGCTCTTTCTCATTCCTGCTCTGTTCTATTAATCTGCTATACTATCTTCTTCTTCGCTAGACCAGTCACCTACCTTTTTTCTTGAAAACTCTTCCGGGACAAGACTCCTTTTTTGTGTATGAGGTCTGTTGGATCAGCTTGGGAATATTGGATGCTTTCTGCCAGGTGGTCACTAGGGCTTCCTATGATGTTATTATTTAGCAATGTAGGCATTTTATATGTATGTGTTTTGTTGATAATTTATAATGATGTTTGTATTCTATTTTGTTTTTGTAAACGGGGGGTCGATAAATTAGAGTACAGCCTCAGCGTCCCCTGCGTGGGATGTCTTTATTGTAAAGTGACTGGCTGGTGGAGAGCTTTCAGTTTTACCAGTAGGGTTGTTTCGGCAGATCTTTTATGCAGATCAGGGGTTGTCCGGTCCTGATTTGGCTCGGAAGAGTCCGCTGGACCTAAAGCAATAATCATGTAATGTAATGTAATGTAAAGTTATTATATTGGATGTAATTGGTTTTTGTGGGGGAGGGAAGGTGGGGAAGGTAAGATTTCTAATACTAAAGCGCTCAGCAGCACTTTTGAAGGAAGCATTTACCTACAAATGCGCTCTGTGTCCTCCTGGCTGAAGAAAAATAAATTAATCATCACATATACACAAAGTATAACAGAGAGAGGATTAGACGTACCAGCGGAACAATTTAAAAGCCACCAAGACAAGTTAAATTTATTCCAGGAAAACAACTTTAAGGGCACATGAACAATAGTAAAATGACATACACAAACATGCAAAAACTAATTAAATCTGTAAAATAAAAGAAATGAAATAGAAACGTACATGGGAAAAATTACATTTTATAAAATGGATTGGGGTAGCAACCATAAACCTAAGCAAACAACATATTTCAGTCCGTACAAATCCACATAACTGAGAAATAGTGGAATCACACAACCAGGAAATAAGACAGCTTTACTCCCACGCAACGGTGAGAAGGTAAGTTTAGCGAACTAAGCGCGGCGATCACAATGCCTTTTAGTAATGGATTTAATTAATGCCTTAGCACTGTTTTACATAGGTTAACTGGTGTTAACATGGTGTTTTTTTTTTATAATAAAGGGAACAATCAGTGGAAGACCAACAGTGAATGTTATTATTGTAATTCTGGATTTTACGGATTGCATAATGGTAGTTTTTCTTTTACTTGAATTTGGCTGACACGGATAGAAATAATACATTATAATAACAATGAAAGGAGTCTCCTGATGTTTTCACGTCTTTTGTCACGTGACTGATTCAGCAAACGCGGGATCGCCCTATATAATTATGTATGTGAGTATTACCACGATGGATGATGGTTATGAATTTTTTTTTAATTTAAATTATTATTATTGTTGTTATTGTTGATATTCCGTAAACTGCGGTTTGGGCATGTTTAAGACACGCACCTTTCAGCAGCAGACATCGGAAGTGACCACGATCTTATGTATGAGGATGTCCTTCCGGCTCCACTTGAAGAGAGTAAACACAGCAAGGTACACCAGATTGAAGTTCGACCTGGTCAAACTGCAAGACTCGGAGGTGGCAGAAGAATTCCAAGCCACAATTGGAGGGATATTTGTACCACTGCTCATTTTGGGAGCTGGTGAAGTAGATGTTAACTCAGCTGTGACAGATGCCGCCACTGAGATTCTTGGCAAGCACCGCCCAAAGAAGAAAACGTGGATCAGACTGTGTGATAAACGAAGAGAGATGAAAATAAAAAGAGCACCTCACATGAGCTGATGCCTACCAAAAAAATCAACAATGACATCCGAAAAGGCATGCGCACAACAAAGGAGAACTGGGTAGAAGAGCATTGCCAGGAACAGTCTGAACAAGAATAACAGCAAGAAGGCGTACCAGACTGTGAAGCGGCTGACAAGTGCTAAACAGCCCAAGATCTACACGGTCCAAAGCAAGCCTTACGGAAGAACAAAAAGTCTTGGATAGATGGAAAGAGTACTGCTCTGAACTTTACAACCACACACCAAACGGAGACCCATCAGTTCTAGCGAGTCCTCAGAACAGAGAAGAAGAAGTAATCCTCCCAATTCTCCGAGAAGTTGAGACAGCAGTGCAATCGCCGAAGAAGGGGAAGTCAGCGGGAGTGGACACCATACTGGCAGAATTGCTTCAAGCTGGAGGAGAAGCGATTATTAATGCCATCACCGTTATCTGTAACAAGATCTGGCAGAGTGTGGATTGGCCTATACCATGGACCCAGTCGCTTGTCACCACTCTTCCCAAAAAGAGTAATCTTCAGGAGTGTGAAAATTACCGCACCATCAGCCTCATCAGCCATCCCAGCAAGGTCCTCCTGAAAATAATACTCAACAGGTTGAAGCCCCAAGCTGAACAAATCATAGCTGAAGAACAAGCAGGATTCAGGGCAAGGCGAAGTAGCAATGAACAGATTTTCAGCCTCAGAATAATCTGCAAAAAATACCTACAGAACCAACAACATCTTTATCATGTGGTTGTAGACTTCAAGAAAGCGTGTGACCGAGTCTGGCATGCAGCTTCGTGGGCAACCATGAGAGTGTACAACATCAGTACTAACATTATTGAAGTTATGAAAAGCCTGTATGACAAGGCTATCAATACAGTCCTCCGCACAAACCAACTGCGGCCCTGATAAGGTTGAAGCCCATTTGGAAAGACAGGATTATCCGTCTACACTCAAAAGTAAGGCTGCTGCGCTCCATTATCATCTCCATCTTCCTATACGCTTGCGAAAAAGAACCCTTACGGGAGACCTACAACGAAGAATACTAAGCATTGAGATGAGGTGCTACAGAAGACTTCTGTGCATTTCCTATATCCAACACATCACCAACGACGAAGTCCCTCAGACCATCTCTCACCGTGGGGGTACCCAGGGTTTCTGTATAAATACTATCCCCATTTTCTGGAAATTTAGTGCTTTAAATTCCCGCTGTCGCTGTCTTTCTCCTGTTTTTCTTTCTCATTCCTACTCTGTTCTATCAATCTACAATACTATCTTCTTCGTTAGACCAGTTACCTTCCTTTTTTCGTGGAAACTCTTCCAAAACTCCTCATTTCTTTATGAGGTCTGTTGGGTCAGCTTGGGAATATTGGACGCTTTCTGCCAAATGGTAACTAGAGCTTCTTATGATATTTATATTTAGCAATGGGCATTTTATATGCATGTGTATTTTTGATATTTTATAGTGATGTTTGTATTCTATTTTGTTTTTGTAAAAGGGGATCGATCAATTTAAAGTACAGCTTCAGTGTCCCCTGCGTGGGATGCCTTTATTGTAAAGTGACCGGCTGGTGGAGTGCCTTCAGTGTTACCACTAGAGTTGTTTCAGCAGATCTTTTGTACGGATCAGGAGTGACTCCTCTTTCAACCAAGTTGTAGTCCTGATTATTTGGTCCTGATTCGGCTCTTTGCAGTCCGCTGGACCCTGTAAGCAATGAATAACTAACTGACAGACCATCACACAAGCCATTTGGACAACACTATGACATGCTCACAGTGTTGAAGAAACGGAAACTCCGATGGTATGGCCACGTGACCAGAGCAACAGGCCTTGCAAAGATCATCCTGCAAGTGCAAGGCACGGTGGAAGGAGGCAGAAAAAGAGGGAGACAGGAAACAAAGTGAGAGAATAACATTCGAGATGGGACTGGCTTGACACTGAATGAAGCCATGAGGGTCGTGAGTACAGAGAAAGATGGAGGACGCTGGTTAAACGATCATCAGTGGTGCCCCAACGACTTTCGAGTTACGGGATAGGATAGGATAGGACAACGTTATTATGATTGCATTACAGAGTTTTACTCTCTTAAGTGCGTAAACCTAAAACCACGTTTAGGATGAGAAAAGGTTGTTCTGTTTCAGGTGTCAAAAATATCTATCATTTCCTCCTGTCGTTTTTCTATTTATTTATTCTTTTTCTTAGCTGTCGACGAAATGCAACAGTGTTATGACGTTTACATATTCCTCTTTCCAAGATAGTTTTGGCTTTCGAAGTATTAGGTCAACGACTTCAGCCCTCTGAGATGACCGATGTTTGGCCTTTGATTCCGTGTTCTTCACGTCGGCTGAAATAACTGCTTACGAAGACAGATAGCAACCCGATACATCTTTCTCCTTTGCGCCAACTTCTCTCAACACACATCATCATTCATCACTGGAAAACTTCCGTGAAAGGAAATTTATGGAGTTGTGGAAGGTCTGCAAAGTTTGTAGCGATATTTTCGGTATGCTTTAGTTTATTTTTTTCATATCGATGGTTCTTATGTTTATATGCTCACACCATCACCAGTATGAATGTATTTTACTTTTAATTTTCAACATGTATGTACAGTTCTGTTTCAGTCATTAAGCGGTACTAACGGTGTTTGTTTTTTCTGTCTACGGTATCCGTTTGTGGTAGTTTTCGTGGACGTAATTTAGTACTATTTAATTATTTAAATGTCCTTATACAGCGCTTTTTCAGCTCAAGAGCTGAGGAGAGGAAGGGGGGGGGGAGGGGAGGGAGGTGGCGAACGATAAGCCTACCGGCTCTAACTCAAGCCGCCCGAGGCACCTTAGGCACATCGTTTGACGCACAGACGCTTGAGCCCAAACCTGGGCGACCGGAGTTGGGTTCGAAAGGACTTAGTGCTTGCTGGATGTATTTGAGTAGCTGGCACTCCCCCGTCTGATTGATTGATTGATTGATTGATTGTTGCTTTAGGTCCAGCAGACTCTTCCGAGCCAAATCAGGACCGGACAACCCCCGATTCGCATAAAAGATCTGCTGAAACAACCCTAGTGGGAAAACTGAATGCCCTCCACCGGCCAGTCACTTTACAATAAAGACATCCCACGCAGGGGACGGCTGAGGCTTTACCCCAACTAATCGAACCTCCGTTTACAAAAACAAACTAGAATGCAAACATCATTATAAATTATCAACAAAACATATACATATAAAATGCCTATATTGCTAAATAATAACATCATAGGAAGCCCTAGTGACCACCCGGCAGAAAGCGTCCAATACTCCCAAGCTGATCCAACAGACCTCATACACAAACAAGGAGTCTTGTCCAGGAAGAGTTTTCAATAAAAAAAGGTAGGTCATTGATCTAGCGAAGAAGAAGATAGTATAGCAGAGTGATGGGACAGAGCAGGAATGGGAAAGAGCAAATGAGGAAGACAGCGACAGTGGGAATTTAAAGCACTAAATTTCCATAAAGTGGGGATACTATTTATACTGAAACCCCCGGCACTCCAACGGGGGTACTGTTGCCGCAGTGAATCGGTCATGCCTATAAAGGAAAGACAGGTTTCCAACTGGGGCTTTCACTTTTCCCTTTATAGGTTAGAACAATCTACAGCCTCCCCCGTCTAGGACATGAGAGTCCTGACCTTTAAAATACGTGCGAGGGAATGCGTGCATGCACAGACTAGACCTCGGTTTATACTCCCTTCCGGTGTTTGTTGTCCTCTTTTTGTTGGCGGTGCTTATGTAGATATCTGGATAGGAGTTTTAACATGCAAACACTGCAGAGCTAGTACTGAATGCATGCCCTTGACTCGGGAGAACATATTGTGTCTTACGACTTCTCGGACCTCTAGCACATAAAGACACACAGAGAATTGCTTTAGAGTATGTAAGACTGTTCGTAACTCTGGAGACATACTTTCTTATGGCTTCTTGGACCTTTCCAGATTCTTAGTGCGGCGGGGCTTGGAACCTCCTCCATGATTTTCTCTTTCTCGTTGCCCCGGTCCATCATTTTTAAACGTCTGGTGGAGAGGGCTAACAAGACCAGGCTCCCTACCTCAATCATTCACGACTCACTGGGCTGCTTTCCTTCCTTTCGATTTAAGGCTTCTGAACCTAGTGCTAAAGGAAGAGTGGAAGTCTGCGAACCATGATGGTGGTGTGGCCTATGTATGTGTCGATCTGTCTGTCTGTCTGTCTTCTCTATGTCTGTCTGTAAGTTCGTCTTTCTGTTTGTATGTATGTTATATGTGTTTGTGTGTGTCCGTGTGTGTGTGTGTGTGTGTGTGTTTGTTTGTTTGTTTGTTTGTTTGTTTGTTCTTCCTCTGATGTAGATGTGGGCTTTTGATCATTTTGATAGTAAAGATGTCTTGTGTAAAGGTGGTGGTTACAGTGACAGGGAATATTGGGCCGGTACTACCTTGTTTTACGTTAACGATGTTTCGTCAGTTTGGGAGTAAGCTGTGGCTGTCTAGGAAAACATTCCCAGAGTGGAAATTGTGAGAAAGAAAAAAACTGGCAGGTTTCTTTGAAACATCTCGGTTAACGTTTTTAACGATGGTCGTGTGTGCATGTTTTAGGCTGCGGAGGTTTTTGTCTGAAAAACGCTAATAATGATGATTTAGACTTTGTAAGAAGCACAGATGCACGCTGACACATAACAAAGGTAAAAAAAACAAACAAACAGCAATAGAACATCAAAAAGTCAGGGGCTAGTTAAAAAAACAAAAACAACAACAACGCTTTAACAGAACATTGTTTTTTCAAGATTTTTTTAAAAGCTCTCTTTCGTCAACATTTATTAGTTTTTCGTCTGTTCTTCTATTGAAGTGAGAAAAAAAAAAGAATCTTTTTTGGTTTTGTCTAGTTTTGAGTTTTTGTAAAGGGTGGTCTAAAGAGTGTCAATTTGAAAGTAAATTGCAACTATACTGATTGGAAGTGGCAAGAACGAGAACATCGCCACTTTCCTCGGGAACATCCGTTCAGGGTTGTTAGCGTCTGCCGATCCTTTGTCAGGTGTACGCTGCTGAAGCTTTGTCGGTAAGTAGCTACGTAAGAAACTATACTGAGTGAGATTTTGGGAGGAAGAATAAACTGGCACCTTTCTTTGGAACATCCGTTCCGGGTTGTTAGCTGTGTGAATGGTTCATTATTCATCGCTATTTCCAATAGCGAGAAAAGAGAGGTTGGTCTTTTTTCCCCTCCCAGACGATTGGCACAATTATAGTTGCTTTTGTTTTCCCACCTCCCCCCTCTCCCCTCTCCCCTCCCACTCTCCCTTCCCTCTACTTTGGTGTGCTTGTTGTTTGTCTCCATCAGTTGCTTGCTTGTTTTTGTTTTTTCTACTCGTTTTGATTTTGTATTTTCTTTCCATCCTCCGACTACCGTTGTTACTGTTTTTACGTCCTTTGTTTCTCGAATTTCTTTTCTTTTGGTTTCCCTCTTGTTTCTTTGTTTATACCTTTTTTTTCTTCGGTCATTCTTGTTTTGATAGCGCCTTTTCTGTGTGTTGTTCCTTGTTTCCTTTATTTTATTTTTTTAAATTTCTTTGAATTTATTTTCATTCTCGAATATTTTTTTTTAAATTTCCGTATTCATATTGTTTTTATAATCTGTTTCTTTCTTTCACATCTGCCTCCTTTGTTTCTTTGTTTCTTTCTTTCTTTTTCTTCTTTACTTGACTTCCTTTCTTCTTCTCTGTTATGAAACAAACCATTTTTCTTCCTTTTTGCTTCAGTCTTTCTTTCCGCCTACGTCTTTTTTTAAAATAATAATAAATTTATTTGTTTCCCGTTATTTTCTTCGTCGATTCATTATTCATCGATCTTATTTCCTTAAGTGATTTAACTTTCGCACGTTCTTTCTTTCGTTTTTACGTTCAACCCCTCCTTAATTTCTTTCGTTGTTGTTGTTGTTGTTCTTGTTGTGGTTGTTGTTGCTGTTTTTGTTATTGTTGTTGTGGCTTCTTCTTCTTCTTCTTCTTCTTCTTCTTCTTCTTCTTCTTCTTCTTTCCTTCTTTCTTTCTTTCTTTCTTTAATTTAAAATCTATTTTTCACTATACATGAACGCGGATGTGTGATTAAACTAAATCTTTCAGTGACTGAAAGGACTGATTGTAAGATTAGCAAATTAATGCTATAATCATTTTCCTCTGGTAATAAAATATTGTATCTTCTTCTTCTTCTTCTTCTTCTTCTTCTTCTTCTTCTTCTTCTTCTTCTTCTTCTTCTTCCTCCTCCTCCTCCTCCTCTTCTCCTTCTTCTTCTTTCCTTATTACTCTTTGCTTCTTCGTCCTTCGTTCTTCTCTCTCTTCTTTTCTCTCCCTCCTCACCCATCTCTTCTTTCTATCCTCCTCCTGTTCCATTAAAAGTCTTTCCGTTCTTGCTGATGCCCAGAGGTGGTAATCAGAGGCGAAACTTTATGCTTTTCTTAGTTTTTATTCCTGCCCGGTAAACAACATCTCCGGCGAGCTAGCGAAAGACGATTCCGGTTTAAGATTAGTTTCGATCTGTTTTCTGAATTTAGTTTTGTCTATTTCTTATTTAAGATTTTCTTTCTTTCTTTCTTTCTTTCTTTCTTTCTTTCTTTCTTTCTTTCTTTCTTTCTTTCTTTCTTTCTTTCTTTCTTTCTTTCTCTCTCCTCCTCCTCTTCCTCCTCCTACTCCTTCTTTTTCTTCTTCTTTTTTTTGTCTGTTTCGTGTTCTTACAATTATTTCATGTTTTGTTTTTTCCGTTCTCATCGAAAATAATTTCTTTCGTTCACTTCAGACGTTATTTAAATGTGAGGTCCAACGTCAATCCCTATAAATGAAATGTGATTTGACGAGTCACCCTGAGAGGCTTTCCGTTAAAACATAATAGTAAACGGCTATTTAGATTCTCTTTTATCGTCAAATATTAAATTATTCAGGGATTCAGGTGTTGTTTTCGATCTTGCCAACCTAACCGTTTTCTGTATAAAGCTACATGATTGTCTTGAAATTAATAGATTTGTTTTGTTTAGTGAGTGAAGCTATTAATTTGTTTCTATTTCCTCGGCCTATGATGTTTTATTTTTGTGTTTCGCATTTTCATTAGTATGGGGTTTTGTTGTAAATGCTGCTTAAAGGAAACCGTGAAATATAACAATTCTGAATGAGAGCATACACCGAGGTCTAATCTGGGCATACGTGCATTTCATGGGACGGATTTTTAAAACCTGGACCGGGGTTCCTGTATAAATAGTATCCCCAATTTGTGGAAATGTAGTGCTTTAAATTACCTTTGTTTCTGTCATTCTCATTTGTTCTTTCTCGTTCTTTATCTGTTTAATCAACCTACTCTCTTCTTCGCTATGCCAGTCACTTACCTGTTTTCTTGAAAACTCTCCTAAAACTCCTCATTTGTGTATTGGACCTGTTGGGTCAGTTTGGAGATATTGGACGCTTTCTGCCAAATGGTCACTATAGGGTTTACTATGGTATTATTGTTTAGCAATATGTATGTATTTTGTTAATGTTTTATAATAAAGTTTATATTCTATTTTGTTTTTGTAAACGGGGGTTCGATAAATTAAGAGTACAGCTTCAGCGTCCCTTGCATAGGATGCCTTTATTGTAAAGTGACCGGCTAGTGGAGTACTTTCAGTGTTGCCATTAGGGGGTGTTTCACAGATCTGTTATGCGGATCAGGGGTGAGCCATCTTTCAACCAAGTTGTGGTCCTGATTCGGCACTTCGCAGTCCGCTGGACCTTATAAACAATGACTGACTAACTAATTTTAAAGATCCCCTCGTCCAAGAAGGGTAAGTGCCAGATTCAGAAAGACACCCACCAAGCTTTCCATCTTATTAATTTCCCTCTCATCTTGGGTGGAGCTTGTCTGCTTTCCCAGAAAAGGCAACCCGAATTGTGCCTGCCTGAGAGACGAATACTATTAGTTAATGTCCAAATCCAAACGTTACAATAGGAGGTAATGTGTATTACTGGTATCAGAACAGATAATAACCAAGGAAATTATCCGTGTGACTTCATGTATTTCAAATTCTGAGTCATTTACAGCTCGCCTGTATTTTGTTGTTGTGTTACATGTTTTTGTGTACATGCAATATTTTATTTATTTATTTATTTGTTTATTTCATCGTTTTTATATAGCGCTTTTTCCAGCTCAATAGCTGTTTAAGGCGCTGAAGCCAATTGAAGCCTTTGGGCGCGTAGTCTGAGGACCCAGACAAGTCAGCACATTTATGGGCGACTGAGTATGGTGGAGAATGGATCTTCTGCTTGCTGGGTGTATTTGTGTAGCCCACACTCACCCCCTCCAGAACATCAGCGTCCTGTCCTATCCTATCCCGTAACTCAAAGGTCGTAGGGGCACCACAGATGATCGTTTAACCAGCGTACCCCATCTTTCCCTGTTCTCAGCAACCCTGATGGTTTTGCGCAGTGTCAAACCAGTCCATTCTCGAATGTTGCCCTCCCACCTCTTTTTCGGTCTCCCTCTTCTTCTACCTCCTTGCATCGTGCTTTGCAGGATCTGATGACGTGGCCAAACCATCGGAGTTTCCGTTTTTTCACCACTGTGAGCAGGTCATTGTGTTGTCCAATGGCTTGTGTGATGGTCTGTCGGACTTCGTCGTTGGTGATGTGCTGGGTATAGGAAATGCCAAGAAGTCTTCTGTAGCACCTATCTCCATACTTTGTATTCTTCGTTGTAGATCTGCTGTGAGGGTCCATGTTTCGCAAGCGTATAGGAAGATGGAGATGACAAGGGAGCGCAGCAGTCTTACCTTGGAAAGTAGGCTGGTGGTCCTGTCTTTCCAAATTGGCTTCCACCTCGCCAGGGCAGCAGTTGTTTGTGCGATCTTGGAGAGGACTTCCTGTCGGGACCCATTATCTGTTACAACATGAGCGTCAGGATCTTTAAAATCCTTGCGACGCTACATGCATTCACCACTGTTGTGCATTCAGAGGAATATTCTATATCAAGCATTGGCAAAAACACCAACTACACAGAAAATTATACATATGCATAGTACATGTAAGTGCCATAGCAAGAACGTAAATATTAATAGTAGTAGTAGTAGTAGTAGTAGTAGTAGTAGTAGTAGTAGTAGTAGTAGTAGTAGTAGTAGTAGTAGTAGTAGTAGTAGCAGCAGTAGTAGTAGTAGGATAATGGTAGTAGTAGTTTGTTTTATACAGTACATCACGCATTAAAGACATTCAGGAAAACGCGTTTCTCTTCACGACCGTATTCATGGCTTCTGTCGTGAACGGGAACGTGTCCCAAATCTCTGTCCATCGAAATAGAATTGTACTGCGTGACCTTAACCTTTAACAAACTACGGGAAATTCAGCTTTCGGGAGTGAAGGGGAGTAATTTCCAAAGTGGCTTACCGCAGCTTTTTTAAGTAACAGAAAGAATACATTTCGTCCCTTTGGGGAAATAAGTCCTGAAAGAGAACATTGCAACGACGGTTAGTACTACGGTTAGTTTTGCTAGGATGCTGAAACAGAGTCTGCAAACATCTGCATACTTGTCAGTGCAGCTAGTCTAGTTTTTCTCTCTAGATAGCTATGGGATTATTGATTTTGCCTTTGTCCGTCCCTCTGTCCGTCCGTCCGTGCGTACGTGAGCACTTGTTTCAGAAACTAATGGAAAGATTTCTTTGAAACTTGGTATGCAGTTAGAACATAAAACTGCCTACCAGATGACGCAAATGTATGCACATGGTCACGGAACCATTTGTCGTTGTTTTATTGGAATCGCATTTGCTCCCAAACTACTGGAGGGATTTGGTTCAAATTTGGTATTTACTTAGTCTTTTACTTATACCTCCAACATAAAATTAGACTTATGCAAATCGAGTAAAATAATCATGGTGATGTCATCTTTTTATTATTATTTTTAAAACCCCGGAGGACAACATCAAATAAGTAAACTTCAGTCCCATCTATTTAGGCGAAACATCTATATCAGATTCATATCTGCTGCAAATAATTATGTAAGAATCTGGCGTATTTTCTACTCAACTGTGACCAGAGATTTTATCAATGAGTTAATTCGGTTGTATTGTCGTTCTTGTTGTTATTATTATCCTCACTAATTTTGTTCCCCTAGATCATCACGAAGCTTGGTTTTGTACCCTTCCTGTTGTTATTAATATTAGTTGTAGTAGTATTGTTATTATTATTGTTATCATTGTTACCATATATTATTTGTCCGTTGGTGCTGCTGTTGTATTATTTTAAGTAGTTGTATTAATTATTATTATTATTATTATTATTATTATTATTATTATTATTATTATTATTATTATTATTATTATTATTATTATTATTATTATTATTATTATTATTATTATTACTTGTATAATTACTCCTATGATTACGATTATTATTATTATGATTATTTTTATTATTACTATTATTATTATTATTATTATTATTATTATTATTATTATTATTATTATTATTATTATATTATTATTATTATTATTATTATTATTATTATTATTATTATTATTATTATTATTATTATTATTATGATCTAGGATGGGTCTAAGGCATGGAAGAATGGGTGAGTGTGAGTAGTTTTGCGTATTGTGGAATAATTATCTGTGTGTTAAATGTGTACGCATGGGTATGTGACTGGATATATGATTATGCATGTGTGCTAGTGGTGATAGATTTGTATTTCGGTATGGAAGTTGTGTGTGATAGTGTATCAAATGTATTAATATTGTATGTCTATGGTTTGCTCTGCAAAACAAATTTCCATGCCATGTGTTTGGACAATAAAGAATCTTGAATCTTGAATATCATTTGTGTTCTACACAAACTTTTTGTCTCCCCAGAAGAAGAAAAGCAAACTCTTCGCTAGAGTGTGAACGAGTTTTCATTTTGAGCGTGTGTATTTGGATTATTTTCCTTTTTTGGACGCGTTCGTGCTCTATTTTTAGACACAGTAATTTTATTAGAATATTGTATTATAAAAAAAAGATAGAAGAAAATTATCGAAATTAAAATTATCGATAGTTCTCCGGCCCAGTCTGAAAAGTGAAATACTAATTTGTATAGTGAATTTTCGCTGGCAGACATGAACACGGATTCTCTCTCTCTCTCTCTCTCTCTCTCTCTCTCTCTCTCTCTCTCTCTCTCTCTCTCTCTCTCCCCCTCCCCCTCTCTCTCTCTCTCTCTCTCTCTCTCTCCCCCACCCACCCCCCATTTGATTTTGACATTGAATTACGTTCTGTCGCTTGGCGCAAAGCTATATCGTCAACTTTGCGCTCCTTGTCAATATTACTTTTATTATAGTTCCTGTGCATGTGGACAGCGGACGCAACCATGGTAAGCCCGTAATCTTTAGATACAGTGGTAGTTTAGAGTGCCAAAGATGCGGGGTATTCACGTCACCAATGCTTACGAAATATTTCCCTTTATGTGAATGAGATTTTTTAAGATCCTGACGGTCCCCCCTCCCTGCCGTGCAGAGGGTTTCAGTATAAATAGTATCCCCACTTTCTGGACATTTAGTGATTTAAATTCCCACTGTCGCTGTCTTTCTCCTTTGTTCTTTCTCATTCCTACTCTGTTCTATCAATCTGCTATACTATCTTCTTCTTCGCTAGACCAGTCATCTACCTTTTTTCTGGAAAACTCTTGCGGGACAAAACTTTTCATTTGTGTGTGAGGTCTGTTGAATCAGCTTGGGAAAATTGGACGCTTTCTGTCAAATGGTCACTATGGCTTCCTATGATGTTATTATTTGGCAATGTGGGCATTTTATATGTGTGTGTTTTGTTGATATTGTATAATGATTTTTGTATTCAATTTTGTTTTTGTAAACGGGGTTCTATATATTAGAGTATAGCCTCAGCGTCCCCTGCGTGGGATGTCTTTATTGTAAAGTGACCGGCTGGTGGAGTGCCTTCTGTGTTGCCACTAGGGTTTTTTCGACAGATCTTGTATGCGGATCAGGGGTGAGTCCTCTTTCAACGAAGTTGTGGTCTTGATTTTGTGGTCCTAATTCGGCTCTGTGCAGTCCGCTGTACCCTGCAAGCAATGAATAACTAACTAACTGAGGATTTTGTCCTGGTACTCCAGGTTTCATTCCTCCCTTGCATTGGATGCAGACTTTGTAAGGTTTAAAAACACAAAAGAAGCACAACGTGCTTATGTTCATTTTCGTCTTCTGATAATATCTTCCTACTTTGCTTTACGCCATTTAATATTATTTGAGTGATGAAGTGGTATTCGTTTTGTATGTGAGAATGCGTGCCACGTGTAAGCGTATATGTGGGCTACATATCGCTGCGTTTTGAGTCTGATTTTGGCAAAAGCGCTTTGATCCTTGAGATGAGAGGGGTATACACCGATTTCTGTAGTCTGTGCACCCATACGTTCCATCGCACGGACATCGTCTGGGCGTTAGGCGATGCGCTTAAAGTCAGCAAGTTGGTATTTTGGGCCATGAATTAGATCCTGTATTGCTAAGCGACTTGAGCAGCTCTTTACTGGAAACGTGCTAAATAAGAACGTTAAACATTACAGCAAAATAGTGTGCACTGGTAATAAAATAAAGTATTCACTGCAGTTCTTCTTCTTCTTCTTCTTCTTCTTCTTCTTCTTCTTCTTCTTCTTCTTCTTCTTAA
The DNA here is from genome assembly GCA_036898135.1 of Oncomelania hupensis. Lineage (NCBI taxonomy): Eukaryota > Metazoa > Mollusca > Gastropoda > Littorinimorpha > Pomatiopsidae > Oncomelania > Oncomelania hupensis. The sequence goes on along the minus strand of CM072511.1, from coordinate 54,048,882 downwards.
GCCATGCATTGCCATTATGGAGAGTAAAGATGTCTTGAGCGAGAGAGAGAGAGAGAGAGAGAGAGAGAGAGAGAGAGAGAGAGAGAGAGAGAGAGAGAGAGAGAGAGAGAGAGAGAGAGAGAGAGAAACTTGAAACTTGAAACTTTTTTTATTAGGGATAAAGATTTTAGACTAATGATACAGTCTAATCTTCCAATCTGTCCCTTAAGAAATTAACGTAATAATAATTAACCTTTAACCTTGAAGATGAGAGGGGTATAAACCGATTTCTGTAGTCTGTGCACCCATATGTTCCATCGCACGGACATCGTCTGGGCGTTAGGCGATGCGTTTAAAGTCAGCAAGTTGGTATTTTGGGCCATGAATTAGATCCTGTATTGCTAAGCGACTTGAGAGAGAGAGAGAGGCCATGAATTAGATCCTGTATTGCTAAGCGACTTGATAGAAAGAGAGAGAGAGAGAGAGAGAGAGAGAGAGAGAGAGAGAGAGAGAGAGAGAGAGAGAGAGAGAGAGAGAGAGAATTCTTGAAGAATTCTCAATACTTGCGAAACTAATTGATTAAAGAGAACTTTTGGTTTTGCGAGGGAATTATTGTCAAGTAATATTCTTGTAGGGCTGTATCAGATGTACTATGCTGTCATGAATTGATTGATTGATTGATTGTTGCTTTAGGTCCAGCGGACTCTTCCGAGCCAAATCAGGACCGGACAACCCCCAATCCGCATAAAAGATCTGCCGAAACAACCCTAGTGGGAAAATTGAATGCCCTCCACCTGATGTAGTTTCTATATACATTACATTACATGATTATTGCTTTAGGTCCAGCGGACTCTTTCGAGCCGAATCAGGACCGGACAACACCTTGATCCGCATAAAAGATCTGCTGAAACAACCCTAGTGGTAAAACTGAAAGCTCTCCATCAGCCAGTCACTTTACAATAAAGACATCCCACGCAGGGGACGGCTGAGGCTTTACCCCAACTACTCGAACCCCCGGTTACAAAAACAAAATAGAATACAAACATCATTATAAATCATCAACAAAACACATACATATAAAATGCCTATAGTGCTAAATAAGAACATCATAGGAAGCCCTAGTGACCACCCGGCAGAAAGCGTCCAACACTCCCAAGCTGATCCAACAGACCTCATACACAAACAAGGAGTCTTGTCCAGGAAGAGTTTTCAAGAAAAAAGGTAGGTCATTGATCTAGCGAAGAAGAAGATAGTATAGCAGAGTGATAGGACAGAGCAGGAATGGGAAAGAGCAAATGAGAAAGACAGCGACAGTGGGAATTTAAAGCACTAAATTTCCAGAAAGTGGGGATACTATTTATACTAAAACCCCCGGCACCCCAACGGGGGTACTGTTGCCGCAGTGAATCGGTCTTGCCTACAATGTCAAGACAGGTTTTCAACTGGGGCTTTCACTTTTCCCTTTATAGGTTAGAACAATCTACAGTGGCAAGATTGCTGTCATGAATAAAAAAAGATGAAAGAAAAAAAAGTGTGTGTGTGGCGGGGGTAAAAGGGGAGGGGGGAGAGGGGGGGGGGCGCAAGATATTGTCAGTGCTATGCAGTTAAATTATAAGTACATTTTTTTCTGTAGGCCGGTAAAAAAAAAAAAAAGTGTGTCAATTCTCAAGCATAGTCGCAGTCTGCTCTCAATACACTTCGACTTACCGACTGTGTACTTTGTAGCTGTTGCTGCTGCTCCTGTTTCTGCCAAAAGGCCTCGGGCCATTCTCCATATTTTAAGATACTGCTTATACGCAAACTGGTTATAGGGGATGGGTTATGTGCTAGCTCTACGATTGCAACGTGGAAACGGGATTTATTAGACCAACACATACGCTGGTTATACGTTAGGCTATAAACCTACACGGAAATGGGTTAGGTTGCCTCGTGTGATCGCAACAAGCAAAAATGTATTAGTCTAGACTTACGTACAAACCGGTTTTAGACCTGACATGGAGATGGGCAAGGATGGCTCTACGATTACTACATACAATCTGGGTTTAGTAGACCTACGTACCAACTGGTTATAGTCCTACAGGGGAGAGGGGCTTGATAGACTTGCTAGAATGCAGCAAGCAAAATGAGTACATCATGCAAACTGTGCTTGTTTGGTGTTTCTTTTCCCATTGCCCTCTAACGCAACGCGTTCGCACCAAGGAGAATGATTTAAGCCCATGCCACACGAACGTCAAATCTACTGGACTTGACGCGAATCGGATCAATTTTCGACTTCGAAGTCGGAATTTCATTTTGACTTGAATCGCGCAGTGCCACACAGAAGTCGCACATCGAGTCAAACTTGAGGGTTATTGGTCTTGAAGTTTTGCTGTACGTGTGTTGTGATCACCTGATTCGTATTCTGCTTCTCATTGGCCAAAAGGTCCGAATCACACAATCGAGACTCGCGGAATTAGAACTTGTTGAAAGTCGGCAATCGGAGCCAATTCAAAGAATCTGGATTCGCGATGCACAGGGTGCCACACGACAATTAAGGGATTTTGTCGTGATTTCATGAATTTTTATTCAAGATTTGACGCTCGTGTGGCATGACCATTAGACGAGAGAATATTAGAGTGCCAAGACTGTATTATTATTGCCAGTGCGTTTTGAGGAACCATGTTAATAAAAGAGATTTTGTATGCACAAACCCTTTTGTGGTTTTTAGTTGATAGATGACATTGTTTTTTAAACAAACACCTTTTTGGTGGTTTAGCCTCCTGAAAAGGCCAAAGTCTTATTGGCCATGTGGGGGGAATGCATGGATGTAATCTACATCTCTGTGGTGGTAACGACAGAGAGAAGAACCGAACTAATGGATGATTCTTGTTTCATGCAATCTGCAGGGGATGCCTCGGCGTTGTTATCTTCCTTGCAGACGTCATTGCAGAGTCGTGAATGTCGGAGGGCGAAGAGAAACACGTTTTTCTCACAATCTTCATGTCTATCAAAGAGAGCGAGGGGAAGAGGTAACGCCATTGGTTTGGAGGTGGGTGGTGGGTGGGGAAAGAGGTTGGAGAGGAGGGATGGGGAAGAAGGAGAGGGTGAAGGAACAAAGGAAAGAGGAAGAAGACATTTTGGAACAATTTTCTGTGAATGTCAGAGCGAGAATTCTCTTACCATGCATACGGCAGTGTTGCGGCATCTGGAACGATTCTGTACCGGAAATGCACAGATGCATGATGTCGTTGTAAGGGCCTTTTTGCGATTCTACGCAATAGGCAGCAGTATGCAGTTAGTTGTTCGTTTTGTTTTGTCTGCAATGATTTTCTTTTTCTGTTTTAACAGTATTTATGCTTTATGCGCCAATACACGTTGACTGGGCATTTTGCTGTACGCTAAACAGCGCGTGTCACTTAACTGTTGTTATGCTTTAAAAACAATAGGATTTCTGCTTTTTAACAGTGAGTAAACAGATATCTTCAATACGTCTTAATGCACACATACACACAAACATTCGTTAGAAGACGTTGGGAGAATTTTTTTCTATTCTTCATAGATTTACAATTCTTTGTTGTATTTCCAAACTTATTTGGAAATACATTGAAAGAGTCGGGAACGGGCCAAATGTCGGTCTGTCGGTGCGTCTGTCGGTCGGGTTGGTCTGTCTGCCTGGCTACCTGTCGGTCCGTTGAAAGCCATTCTTAAGAGTCTTTTTCTTGCTAAAAACTCCCCCGTGGGAGTGCCGGGGTTTTTAGTATAAATAGTATCCCCACTTTCTGGAAATTTAGTGCTTTAAATTCCCACCGTTGCTGTTTTTCTCCTTTGTTCTTTCTCATTCCTACTCTGTTCTATCAATCTACTATACTATCTTCTTCTTCGTTAGACCAGTCACCTACCTTTTTTCTTAAAAAACTCTTCCGGGACAATCCTCCTCATTTGTGTATGAGGTCTGTTGGATCAACTTTGGGATAATAGGACGCTTTCTGCCAAATGGTCACTGGGGCTTCCTATGATGTTATTATTTGGCAATGTAGGCATTTTATATCAGGGCTCGAAATTAGCGGGGGCCCGGGGCCAAAAACCCGCAAAGTTGATTTCGGGCTCGGAAAGTTGAAAAACGAAGGGCCCTCTTGGCCCGCAAAATAATTCGTCTGCTACAGCTAGCTCTACTCGGCAGTTTCGTATTTTGGCCAAGGGAAGCAACCCACACCGGTGCCCTAAATTTGGACAGGAAAAAAAACCAGAAAAGAAGCGAAAACCCTTTAAGTTTGCACTCAAAAGTTTAAAATACACTTCAATATCTTTTTAATATAATAAACAAAAGGCTATGGCACAACATAAGCGCAAAATGTCCACCTTTGCAAGTACGAAAGTATGGCTACATATCGTCGCCATACAGTTGCTAAAACAATCGGCGATGGCGTATTTTCCAATTTTTGGGAAGCGAAAGACGCCAGAAGAAAACGTCGACGAAAGGAAAGAACACGAAAAAAAGAGAAAAAAGAAGTATGAAGAGGAAAAAAGATCAAGGATTTACAATGAAGGGTGGAAAAAAAGATTTTCATGGCATGGCCTTGAAGTGAACGAGGAAGAGTACTGTTAAGTTTAGTTCCCTTTCATGGTTTTGTTTTGAACTTTTGTGCATTGAGGTCAGATTTTTTGTTAGGTTACTCATATTAAAAATTTAATGATGTGTATTGTGCAATACTCAGTCACAAAACTGAAAAGTATTATACAAGAGACTCACTTGGTTTTTTTTCTATTTTGTTTAATGGCCATTTCAGGCTCACTAGTCACTGGAATATGTGTGTCACTGAATGTGTGTGTGTGTGTGTGTGTGTGTGTGTGTGTGTGTGTGTGTGTGTGGTTTTTTTCCCCTTTTTTGTTGGTAATGTTTGAAAGTGAAAGAAAAGGCAAATAAAAATGACATCACTCAGCAAAATTGGAAATTCAATTGTTTTTATTTTAGATTATCAGACAAATTGTACTTTCTACTTATTATATTGTCAATAATTCTTTTGTTTTTTGTTTGCATTATTTTTCAAGTTGGGCCCCGAAAGTTGCTTTTGGGCCCTCAAATTTTTCAATCAAGCGGCCCGGTGGCCCCCAAAGTAAAAAGTTAATTTCTAGCCCTGTATATGTATGTGTTTTGTTGATATTGTATAATGATGTTTGTATTCTATTTTGTTTTTGTAAACAGGGGTTCGATAAATTAGAGTATAGCCTCAACATCTCCTGCGTGGGATGTCTTTATTGTAAAGTGACCGGCTGGTAGATTGCCTTCAGTGTTACCACTAAGGTTGTTTCGGCAGATCTTTTATGCAGATCAGGGGTGAGTCCTCTTTTACTTCTCTGGTCCTGATTTGGCTCAGAAGAGTCCGCTGGACCTAAAGCAATAAACCATGTAATGTAATGTTATTGCTAAAAACGTTTTGATCAATATCTTCAGAACGGCTAAAGCGATTTTGTTCACTTTTGATGCACAGTTACTTCAAATCACGGGCAACCCTTTAGTAGCAGTCCAGATGTCGATCAGTCCGTGGTACATGGTTCCAAATTGGAATTTTTTAATTCACTTTTGGCCTTATCTCAACAATAACTGAACCGAAAATTTTCATTTTTACTTTGCAGATACTTAACTGCATGCTGTTACGCATGTTGGATCCTTATTGTGCTTCATCATTAATATCTAACCACGTGTTGCGCTATATCTAAAACTTGGCGGGTCCGATTTTGATACTGCTTTGCTTGCAGTTAGTTTAGATAGTGGCCTGTCATTCCATGTTTTCCTTTGGCTTCGTTAGGGTAAGGCCCAGCCACTACGCCGCCAAGTAAATGAACACTTTTGAAAGCTTATTTTATCGGCTATGTGGGTGAGTGTCTAAAAATATATTTGAATGGTTTGCCGTGGTTTTTTTAATTGTTTTTTAAGCTTTTTAACAAGATTCAGTTGCCGAAAAATTATATAAAACACGGCAATTGTTTAGATTATTTTAATAAACAAATTGGATTTTGAATATTTGTTAAGCCCATTGTGCCATAAAATCTGCAATTGTCAAGATTATTTGGAGAATAAAAAACAAGCAACAACAAGATTTTGAATATTAAATAAACCCCCAATGCAGACCTAATTAAGCCAATTTTATTTGATGCAGCTGATTTTATTTTCTGTGTAGAAAAGCTATAAATAATCAATGGACAGGAATAGAAATTGTTACGTGTTGTTTGGCTTTCTGTTCTTTCACACTTAACCACCTTCTTCACCCGCTCCCTCTTTGTCTGTCTGTCTGTCTCTCTCTTCCTCTCGCTCTCTCTCTCTCACATACAGACTCCCTCTCCCTCTCTATTTATCACATACTCTCTCTCTCTCTGAGCTTCGAGACGTTGACGTTTGGACTTCGTCCGTGTATTAAGCAAAAACAACATCACATAACAAACACAATTCTTCGGGCCTCCAGCCCCTAGAATGTACATATGGTAGTCACGTGGTTAATATAGTATACATATTGCATTATAAATCGACGGCATATGTTAAACATTAGCTTGCAATAGCTAGCTGTTCATAAAATTCTGATCTTAATTTTAGTGCATGAAAAATATACAGACTTATCCTCCATAAATAGAATTTTTATCCATTCTGCAAAGCATGTACATACGACTGAAGTGGGAAAGTTATAAATTTATATCGAAGATCATTAAATAAAGAACACTCTAATAGAAAATGATTTTCATTCTTAACAGCATTGCAAAATGCACATAATACATTGCCACCTACCTCACCAAAAGTTAACCTAAATAATGAAGCTTTCAAGGGTAGAACGCCCAGTCGAAGTTTAATCAAACAATCTCTAAAACACATAAAATCAAGGTAGGCTTCGGCCTGGAAAACGTCTTTAAATATTCTATAATGCTGATAATTACCTCTCCTCAATACTGAACTGTCCCATTCTTGTATATAGTTATCCTTCATTCTTTGTTTAAATAGACTAACAAAGGTGTTTTCGCACCCCACACTCTGTTGTACCCACGCGTACCCCAACCCCATGGAAAATAAATTGTTTTTTACTTTTGTTGCCCAGCAAGGTTTGTCTCTGTTATCTAAGTTAATTAGCATCTGGTAAGCTTGTCTGGGCAGTCTGTCTGGATTTAGTTTGAGAAGCTTTAGCCAATAACGTATGCAACGTACTGCGCTGTTTACATACAAAGGGTAGCGTCCAGTCTCACCGTAAATAAATTTGTTAGGTACTCCAATGGGTACGTTTAAGTATTTCTTGCATGCAAAAGTATGAACTCTCTCAATGTTGTCTAACCGGTGTAGGCCCCACATCTCCGAGGCATAAATCAAAATTGGTTGTACTTGCGTATCAAAAATTTTAAAGTAACAGTTTTTCGAAATTTCTCTTAATTTTGAAATATTTCTAACACATTCAAAACAGGCCTTCTTGCCTTTTAATGCTAGCGCATCAACACCTTTCTTGATACTCATCTTGGTGGTAAAAATAAATCCGAGATAATTATATTCATTGACAACTTGTAGATGCTTTCCATCGAGATGCCATGATTCAGCTCTTCCCAAAAACCCTCCCTTGCGAAAAACAATTATTTTGGTCTTGTCTGTATTAACATTCAGGTACAGTCTTTTGCATGCATTATTTAAAATATTAATTTGATTCTGAGCTTCGAGAGAGAGAGATAGAGAGAGAGTGAGTGTGTGTGTGTGTGTGTGTGTGTGTGTTCGTAAACTATCATCATTTTTGATCACATGTTTGTCATTGTTACATATTTATGTTATAATTTGGCAAAATGAACACCTGTAAGCAGTCAATATACTGTTATATTAGTTTGGGCATTAATCATCTCTGTATAGCAATCAACACCAGCCGCGTCTTTTCACAGATGTCCACATATTGAGTTTCTGTTGCATTCGTGTATGTGTGTGCGTAGTGTGTTGTGGCGTTACACTTTATCTATCTATCTATCTATCTATCTATCTATCTATCTATCTATCTATCTATCTATCTATCTATCTATCTATCTATCTATCTATCTATCTATCTATCTATCTATCTATCTATCTATCTATCTATCTATCTATCTATCTATCTATCTATCTATCTATCTATCTATCTATCTATCTATCTATCTATCTATCTATCTATCTATCTATCTATCTATCTATCTATCTATCTATCTATCTATCTATCTATCTATCTATCTATCTATCTATCTATGGGTGTGTGTGTGTGTGTGTTTGTGTGTGTGTTTGTGGGCATGTGCTTGTGTAGGCGCGCGCGCACGCACTCTTTCTGCGAGGCTTTAAGTTTAGCCAAGTTTAATTTTTAAAAAAATTTTTGAAGGTCACAACGTATTGTTTTTTATATTCACACATTCATCCCCATATGCTATCCGTATTATATTACAGTATTTTCGAAATGTCAGTTGCATAATTTATATAATATTATTATATTTAATTATATTATTATTAAGAACGTTTATATTACCTACCCAGATGTTTGCAATATTAATTACGGTACTATTGGAATGAAAGGTTTTAATAAATACAAAATGCGTGCCTGTTACACATGTGCGTTACGCATTTGTTTATTATTCCCCTACGTAATTTAGACATTGAAAATAAAAAAACAACATATTAATAAACAAAAGTAAATAACGTACTATTAACAATATCAATTCATTAACTAGAAGAATTTTTGCCTTTTGAAACCGGTGTTCTATTATCTAACATACCTTATCTTTTACGGTCGCTTCTGTCTTGTGATTTCAGATCGAAAGTTCATCATCGGCAACGCCCAGGTGGAGTGCGTTCCCATCATCTTCTGCAACGATGGCTTTTGCGAGCTCACGGGCTACTCTCGTGCCGAGGTCATGCAGAAGTCGTCCATCTGTGACTTCCTTCACGGGCCCCTGAGTAGCTCCTTCGGCATAATGCAGCTCAAGCAGGCCCTTCAGGGCACGGAGGAGAAGCAGGTGGAAATACTGTATTACAAGAAAGATGGTAAGTAAATGGGTCCTCTCTTTTTTAAAATCTTTTTTCTCTTGGGGGATGGTGTTGGGGGAGGGTGAGGGAGAGGCACTGATTGAGATGTTTTTTGATTTGTTTGTTTGTTGGTTTCTTTCCCCGATTTGTTAGAAAAGGTTTGTTTGCTTGTTTCATTCATTATTTCTCCAATTGCTTACTTTCTTTGTCTGTCTGTCTGTCTGTCTTTATTAAAAGGTAACGGTATTTGTTATCTTCTTTGGTCTACGTCTGTCAGTATTGACGATGCAGTCCTTTAGAAATACGTTTATATTTTTTTTACAAACCATGAGATGTAGGGTGGGGAGATTTGCGAAAAATGAAGAGAAGAGTACAGAAGTGGTTGTGTGTAGTTAGCCAGGTCGTGGGTAGTGATTTTGATCTGATTCGAAAGCAAGATGGTGAGTTGGAGATAATAACAATCATAAGGGCGAGTATGGTTGGTAGTTGGAACACTGTTGGAGGGAGAGAACGGAGATGGTGGAATTTTGTTGCTGAAAACGATAACAACTGCGAATGATTCCAGTGTTTTCCATGCTTTGACAATATTTTAAGATGACGTCATTCCATAATGCCATGCAGACAAGACTATGAGATTATCTAATTTCTGAAATCTCGGCGGCTAACGTTGTCTCCAGTTTGCCTCGCCTCATTTCAATTTATTATTTGTCCTGTTTAGGCGTCTCTGTTGTTCGATCGTTTCTCGCCTTTCTTTTCACGTAATTGTCCTTTTTCAATCTCTTTATTATTTTATGTTCTTTGCTGTCTTATAATTATTTTATCTCCGTTTCTATTTTTCTTTATCGTATGCCTTTCATTTAATGTCTTTTTAAATTTATTTTACTTTTGGGGATTTTAGACCACTGCTTGTTTTATTTTTCCTGAGAGAGGATAAAACTGAAAGCGATTTAAATTTACTCTGGAAAACGTTGTGACAAAATCGTCTCCGTGTTCTAATTTAGTTCCAGTGTACAATTTTGGGGGTATCGATCCTATCTCTTTTTCCCAATTACGCTTTTTATAATTCAAGAAGAGGGGATTTTGGGACCTTTCTCCTACTTGATCATGGGAGATATGGAATGGGATTCTTCCCTTTCTTTTCACATTTTTTTTTGCTTGAGAAATAAACATGTGTGTCTGAAGAAAGATGCTTAGTTTAGACCACTCTCTCTTCATGATAATTTGAGGTTTGGTTCTTTGCTTTAGTGGGATTTTGAAAATTGGCGCAAGAGTACATTCAAATGCCCAATAACGCCCAATGTACGCACATACATACACACACATTATATTCTTACACTAATATACGTACGCATACACGACCTTGCTCACGAGCACACGATACGAAAGTATATATACGTACATATATACTTTCGCGGACACGTACAGTTACATACACGTAAGTGTACACGCACAAGGCTCTTTCTCTCTGTCTCTTTTTCTTTCTTTCTTTCTTTCTTTCTTTCTTTCTTTCTTTCTTTCTTTCTTTCTTTCTTTCTTTGTCTTGCGTAACTTAACAGTTTGTTTTGATTCTGTATTCCCGTGGGTAGCAGAAATATCTGAGAATGCATCTATTGCCGTTTGTTTGACGTGTCTTGTTCCACCTTCAGAAATCAAACTGATAATGTTGGAACTTCCACAGGGGTCTTACCTGAGAATGTGCTATTTTTGGCGCTGCGGTCTCCGAGAAAGACAACCCGCCGTCAGGGGTTGTCAAATTCTCGTAAAGGAGGAAAGTTATATTCCCATTAATTTGCCTTCAACTGTGAGACACTTTGTTCTGAAGACTCGAAAGCATAACGCAATTGTTTTTGTATTTTCAGATTTCTCTGGAAATATTTTTATTCACTCTAGAATCACAACAGCCCAGATGACGGTCGGTTTTTCTGTTGATCTGACTATCCGTTTTTCCGCCGGTTAATAGCAACCCGTGTCTCAAGATCCACTGAACATATTGAGTTCAAACTTCACAGGATCAAGGGGTTTTGTTAATGTCTCTTTGTTTTTGCTTTGGAATGGGTTACTCGCTGTCAATCTTTTTATTTAATTCCTCTTAAATCAAAAGAGTTAAAAGCTGTGTTAGTTTAGATAATCAATGTGTATAGGGTCCAGCGGACTTAAAAGCTGTATGTATCCACATGCTTGTCTGTATTTTTAATTCTTTTTTTTAGTCATGTAGACCTGGAATAGATATGGGAGTGGTGTTTTTATCTTACAAAGGGATAGAAGTGGTGTCGCACAATGCACTGCCGCCTCTGGCCAGGTAAAAATCAATGGTGTTCAACTGCCGGCGCTTCCTGTCTGGTACTGGCTGGACCACGCAATAAGGGTTCACTTTAAGAATCCGACAATCTTTCCAAGGACTGAAGAAGCTTGTCTTACAAAATACACACCGTTATTATGCCAGTGGTGAAGATTGTGTGTAGGAAAATACTATAGTAAAGGAGGGAGATAAAACAGCAGTAGAGTTAAGGGGATGTCTTGTCTATGTCTACGATAGCGCGAATAGCGTTCTTCGGGATTTACTTGTCACCGCTGTACTGTTGTTTAAAACAGGGAACGACAAGATGGCAAGCCATTCAAATGTATTTCCAGACTCTCACACACTTGTCCAAAAAATAAACATTTTCAAAAACACTTGTTTTCTTGGCAGTGTTTGACTCTAAAGCAGCAAGCAACAAGGATAAACGGAATAGTAGGCCATTATCTGAACTATCTGAAAGTAGACAAAAAATGGTGAAGCACAATATTATGGATCCATGAAAAAGTACAAATATTAATGATCCAAAATATCTAACAGTAGTTAAAGTGTCCGCAAAGTAAATCATTATGATGAATTTCGCTTCATTTATTGTAAATATAAGTCAAAAAGTGTGTTGCAAACAAAAAAAAAGGACAATCGGAACGACGGACCGACCGACTGACCGACAACCGCACCATTACTGAAGGATGGTTCATGCTTTGAAGTACCGGTGTACCAAAACTCAGCAAAAGTGCTTCCGCCGTTATTGATATAATGATCTAAACGTGTTTAGCAACAAATAGAATTATTGTTGGATGAATTAGCATTTTTGTGTGGATAACAATTCGTACTAAGAAACGACCTATTGGTACCGATGTGCACCGAACACATTTTGTTTTTTATTCACCGTTGTATAATTTCCCAGGGTTGCGCTCAGCTATCCGTCAGACGATGCGTCCAAATGGCTGTAAGTGGGCGCCTCATGAGCTTGAGTTAGATCCTGTATCTGCCAGCGTTTTGAGCAGCTCTTGAGCTGGAAAAGCGCTATATAAGATGGATTAAATATAACAAATAAATAATTCTGGCTCTCCTTCCCCCTCTCTCTCTCTCTCTCTCTCTCTCTCTCTCTCTCTCTCCTTCTCTCTCACTCTCACTGTCTCTCCTTGGCTGTGGTGGCTTCTGTCTTCTTCGCACTTTTTGAAGGGCTTGAGCTGTATTTAGACATCGAAAAGGTCAGCACGGCACTAGCCACCTCTTAGGGAAACTCTTCAGTTTCTGCACGGGCTGCGCATTCAACTCAAGCCTACTTGTTAAACAATTCCTTTCACAACTTTCCTACAGGAATCTTTCACAGCTCTTCAAACTGTACTTTTGCTATAGTAGGATATATAATATATATTTCTCCTTAAAAACAAAATACATCGCAGCAGTACACACAAGGCAGTAAGTGCTAAACGGTACCATTCCTATCATACGTTCTAACAATGCTGAACTTTCCAACGTCTATTAATATATATATATATGTTGTTGTTATTGTGTAAACAGCAAGTTGATGCGAACCGCTCGACTTACTGTGAAGTGGTTCGTTCTGTACGGGGAGCGATATTTGTTTTCCCAACTAGAGTCAGGGTAAAACCCATGTCGGTACAATAGTACCACAACTGGTACGAAAAATTATAAAAATAGAAAAGGTGCAAAGACGTGCGACCAAACTAGTCAAAAGCTGTAACAATTTACCTTATGCAGAGAGACTAAAATTTCTTAACCTACACTCCTTACATGGCCGTCGACTAAGAGGGGATTTAATTCAAACATTTAAAATTTATAATAATATGGTTGATTTAAATTGGAATCATTTTTTTTTTTACTAAACTTGTCTGTGATATAACACGTTATCAGGAAGGAAAAATTTTTTAACATCAGTTTAACAGTAACTTGAGAAAATTTTCTTTTACTAACAGAATAATTAACGAATGGAATAACCTCCCTGAAGAAATTAAAACTAAACCATGCACTGACTCTTTTAAAAATTACTTGGATACTTCACCTAAACTTAAGTTAAAGAACGGTTTTACTATTTTGATGCATAATGATTAGGCAAAATTTTTATGCATGCGACAGACCAATAAGATTTACATTTTAAAAAGATGGGACATACCAAAAGGCCTCACAGCCTATTATTGTCCCTACTACTACTACTACTACTACTACTACTACTACAAAATGTTATGTACCAATTTCGAGGGAATATATTTGTCAAATTGACTTAATTACCTAAACAAATTATTTAGCTATTAATTAATATTATTATTCTATAGTTTTAGCATTAACTATGACGTGTAATTTAAGAGAATTATCATTTTCTTGTAGGTTGAGCGACGACAGATACACTTTTGGCATGTTATTGTTAGTACAGGACTCACAGTAGCCAATATGCCTACGTACATGCGTCGTCTGCAATCAGCCTTGATATGAAAGTTGGCGGAGGTGACAATTTGACAAACTTTAATCTGATGCTAATAAATCGAAATGCTAATAAATATTTATTGTAAAACTTTTTTTTAACATCATCCAAATTATCCAACCAGTCTCATAGCAAAAGGTTTACAAAACAGAGCACAGCGGCTGTTGTTCGGACGGCTACACTCGGAGCGTACACTCGATTCACATTTTACGGAAAGATTTAGAACTTATTTAAGAATTCGAAAATCTGTTCGTGTGTAAATTTTGATTATTTGAGTGATTTTGAATCAATCTGCTTATCTAAAGGGTTATTTTGTCATTAATCAAACGAAAATTCCTCAAAATTTATTTTTCTATCTTTCGATTTCTAGCCTCCAAACTACAGTGACCGCCATTAAGAAGAATCGTCGACAAAAGAGCGGAAGTGACACGTGTCGTAATACCGTACCGGTTGTAAAACTTATATACTGACTAGGGCTTGTGCCTTGACTCTATCCTATCCTATCCTATCCTGTCCCATAACCCGAAGGTCGTAGGGGCACCACAGATGATCGCTTAACCAGCATACTCCATCTTTCTCTGTAGCAGCCCTCATGGCTTCGCTCAGTGTCAAACCAGTCCATTCTCGAATGTTGTCCTCCCACCTCTTTTTCGGTCTCCCCCTTCTTCTACCTCCTTGCACTGTGCCTTGCAGAATGGTCTTTGCAAGGCCTGATGATCTGGTGACGTGGCCATACCATCGGAGTTTCCGTTTCTTCACCACTGTGAGCAGGTCATCGTGTTGTCCAATGGCTTGTGTGATGGTCTGTCGGACTTCAACGTTGGTGATGTGTTGGGTATAGGAAATGCACAGAAGTCTTCTGTAGCACCTCATCTCCATGCTTTGTATTCTTCGTTGGAGATCTGCTGTGAGGGTCCATGCTTCGCAAGCATATAGGAAGATGGAGATGACCAGAGAGCGCAGCAGTCTTACTTTGGAATGTAGACTGATGGTTCTGTCTTTCCAAATGGGCTTCAACCTTGTCAGGGCAGCAGTTGTTTGTGCGATCCTGGAGAGGACTTCCTGTCGAGACCCATTGTCTGACACAATGGCTCCTAAATATTTGAAGCTGTGCACTGTGTTGAGGGATTGGCCTTGTACTTTGATGTCCGTGTTGATGCCATTGGTGTTGTTGGTCATCATTTTGGTCTTCTCTGCACTTATTTCCATTCCATAAGCTCTGGAGGTGGTGTCAAGCCTCTGTACAAGCTGTTCAAGTTCTTGTTCCTCTCCAGCCAATCCATCAATATCATCCGCAAAACGAAGATTGGAGATTGCTCTGCCCCCTATGCTGACTGTGCCTTCGTGATCTGCAAGAGCATCTGACATGATGCGCTCTAGGAAGATGTTGAAGAGTGTTGGAGAGAGTAGGCATCCTTGACGCACACCGATTGTTGTTCTGAACCAGTTCCCGATGACGCTGTTATGGAGGACTGCACTGGTAGCCTTGTCATACAGGCTTTTGATGACTTCTATAATTTTAGGGCTGATGTTGTACACTTTCATGGTTGCCCATAGAGCTGCATGCCAGACTCGGTCAAATGCCTTCTTGAAGTCTATGAACACATGATATAGATGTTGTTGGTGCTGTAGGTATTTCTCACAGATTATTCTGAGGTTGAAAATCTGTTCAGTGGTACTTCGCCCTGCCATGAATCCTGCTTGTTCTTCAGCTATGATTTGTTCAGCTTGTGGTTTCAACCTGTTGAGTATTATTTTCAGGAGGACCTTGCTGGGATGGCTGATGAGGCTGATGGTGCGGTAATTTTCACACTCCTGAAGGTTACCTTTTTTGGGAAGAGTGATGACAAGCGACTGGGTCCATGGTGTAGGCCATTCCCCACTCTGCCAGATCTTGTTACAGATAATGGTGAGAGCATCAGTCATCGCTTCTCCTCCTGCTTGTAGCAGTTCCGCTGGTATGTTGTCCACTCCCGCTGACTTCCCTTTCTTCAGCGATTGCACTGCTGCCTCAACTTCTTCCCGGAGAATTGGGAGGATTTCTTCTTCTTCTCTGCTCTCGGGACATGCTAGAACTGATGGGTCTCCATTTGGTGTATGGTTGTAAAGGTCAGAGCAGTACTCTGTCCATCTGTCCAAGACTTCTTGTTCTTCTGTAAGGCAAATGCCAGACTTGCTTTGGATAGTGGAGACTTTGGGCTGTTTAACACTTGTCAGCCGCTTCACAGTCTGGTAGGCCTTCTTGCTGTTGTTCTTGCTCAGATTGTTCTCTATTTCCTGGCATTGATCTTCTATCCAGTTCTCCTTTGCTGTGCGCATGCCTTTTCGGATGTCATTGTTGATTTTTCGGTAGACATCAGCTCCCTGTGAGGTGTTCTTTTTCTTTTTTAACTCTCTTCGTTTATCACACAGATCCAAAAGTTCAGGTGTGATCCACGGCTTCTTCTTTGGTCGGTGCTTGCCAAGGATCTCAGTGGCGGCATCTGTTACAGCTGAGTTGAAGGTATTGGTCATGGTGTTGACATCTACTTCGCCTGCCCCCAAAATAAGCAGTGGTGCAAATTTCCCTCCAATTGTGGCCTGAAATATTTTTGCCACCTCCGGGTCTTGCAGTTTGTCCAGGTCGAACTTCAGCCTAGTGCACTTTGCTGTATTTACTCTCTTCAAATGGAGCCGGAAAGACATCATCACGAGATCGTGGTCACTTCCAATGTCTGCTCCTGGAAAAGTGCGTGTCCTGCCAATGTTGATGCTTGATCTGAAGCGTTTCTTGACCATGATGTAGTCGATCTGGTTGTGATGTTCCCCGCCGGGACTGTGCCATGTCCATCGTCTGGATTTTTTGTGGAGACCAAGCGTGTTTGCCAGTACCAGATTGTTGTATCTGGCAAACTCCAATAGCCTCAGACCCCTGTCATTTGTCTCGTTGTTGCAGTGGGGTCCGCATGTGTCTCCCCAGTTGTGGTGCGCATCTTGGCCAACCTTGGCATTCCAGTCGCCTTGCACTATGACTATGTCCTTCTTCGGCACTTGGTCAAGGACCGCCTGTATATTTTCATAAAAATCCTCCACTTCGCTGTCTTCATAGTCTGATGTTGGGGCATAGGCCTGGATGATGGTAATGTTGAAAGGGGTTGCTCTCAGACGGATGGTAATGAGTCTACTGGAGACTGGGCGGCAACCCATGACAGTGGCTAGAATGTTCTTGTGGACCAAGAATCCAACGCCGTGTTCGTGCCTGTCATCTCTACCGCTGAAATAGAGCTTGTGGCCTTTGTCAGTCGTTGTTTCACCTAGGCCTTTCCAGCGCAGTTCGCTGATACCTAGAACGTTCCATCGATAGTGGTCCAGCTCGTGGGCCAGTTCTTCTAATTTTCCTTCCGCAGTTAGGGTCCTGACATTCCAGGTTCCTATGACGATGTTGTTTCTCGTGCGGATCTTGCTAATTTGTCCATCAGGCTCTGTGGGTTCGGGCAAATAGAATAGACCCAACGTTTCCCGGCGTGTCGTAAGAGGCGACTAACAGGGGTGATGTTAGCACGGCATCACTGGGCGAAAGTCTTCTACACAGAAGTCACCGGCCAGGGCGGAGGAACCTCACGTTACTACAGGTTCAACGACCACGTGCTCAGGGCCAAGGCGAGCCACACTGTATTCGTGGATTTCGGCTGTGGCCAACAGCCTGGAGAGGATTGGGCCCTGCCAGGTCTTTTTTTTGCCCAAGACACAACACATGATGAGGCTATCCACTAATTCCATGCCGGATCGGTCGTCGCCCGGCTACACAAGGACCGCGCCTTCCGTTGGCCACCAGGACGGAGGTGAAAAGTATGCTACTGATGGACATGGCCTTGACTCTAGTTGGGAAAATAAATATCGCGTACGGGGAGGGATTACTACGGTAAACTGAAGAAGACTGATCAAAATGTGAAGTAGCTTTTCTTTCAAGTTCAATATTTAGAAACCTGCAAAGTGGATTGCATTGCGAAAGGGCTGTGTTCATGTTGATCACGTCGATTTTGCGTTTTATACAGACGTAGATGTTTCTGTTTGTGTAAATTACAGTGTGAATATCGGATATATTGAAAGTTCACTTGTATTCAAAAATCCTTGAGAGATATATTCTAATTCAAAGCTTTGATGTGGAAGGCTTTTCGCACTGTGTTGAAAACATCAATTTTACATTTTATTCAGACGCAGATGTTTTTGTTTGTGCTCAATTGCAATTTGACCGGAATGACGGATGTACATTGAAACTCGAATATATTGAAATCTAGTTTTATTCACATGTCTCTTAAATTCAAATCCAAATCCTAGAAGTGGACTAGCATGCGCAAACGCTGTGTTGAAAAGAGCTCATTCACGTTTTATATAGAAACACAATTCTGTTTCGATTAGATTATAATGTGAGAGGGTGGTGTGGGTGTGTGGAATGGACGAATGCTCTCAAGTAGAATTGACGAATGTAGCTTACGAAAGTACCAAAAAAAGAGGGCTCGATTTGTTTATTTGTTTTGTGTATTTGGATGTGTTTATTTAGTATGTACTCTGCACTTACAGAAAAGCAGTCGACAACTATGTAGGATATGTGTTAATCTGTTACGTTATTGGTTTGTGTTATTTGATGTGTATATTTTCTATTATACTGATACTTATAATCAACGTGTTATGCCGAAAGGGGAGCAAAGCATACAAAGAAACGAACAAGCAACAAGGATTAAATGTCAGAAACAACGATAACCTCCGGAAGACATTTGTCATTTGCTGCTTGTTCGTAATGGCGATAATGAGAAGATAATATTTATGAAGATAATGAGAAACTGATGAGTGATGATGGCGATGATAATGAGGTGGGTAGGGGGGGTAGAGGGAGGGGTATGAGAGAGTAAAATGAGGTGATTATGGAGGTTTAGAAGAAAATGGAGCAAGAGGAAATGAACGAAGAGGGAAAACGAGGAAAATAAAAATTTAAAAGAGGAAAGTAAAACAATGATTGCGATGGTTGCATATTTGAAGACTAGATGGTGCGTAACGCACAAGACCTGGCTAGGAAGGCTTGTAAACCCAAAATGTTCTAGGAGCTAACAAATAGCTAATTATACAATGTATATTTGCCTAGGATATAAATTTATACAGTAATACAACAAATCGCTGGCAATTCAAGAAAACATTTTTGCTACAGATTGCCATGTACATGAGAATGTTTTTCTGTTTCCTGTTGTCTTCCATACACAATAGAGAAATCACTCAACGCCATATTTATTTATCTGTAACGAAGACTACAAAGCATGGAGATGAGGTGCTACAGAAGACTTCTTGGCATTTTCTATACCCAGCGCATCACCAACGACGAAGCCCGACAGACCATCGCACAAGCCATTGAACATTGAAGAAGCGGATACTCCGATGGTATGGCCACGTCACCAGAGCATCAGGCCTTGCAAAGACCATCCTGCAAGGCACGGTGCAAGGCGGCGCAAGAAGAGGGAGACAGAAAAAGAGGTGGAAGGACGACATTCCAGAAGCCATGAGGGTTGCTAAAGACGGAGAAAGATGGAGTACTCTGGTTAAACAATAATCTGTGACGCACCAGCGACTTTCAAGTTACGGGATAGAATAGGTTTTATTTATTTATTTATTATTGATATTCCTATCCTATCCCGTAACTCGGAGGTCGTAGGGGCTCCACAGATGATCGATTAACCAGCATACTCCATCTTTCTCTGTCCTCAGCAACCCTCATGGCTTCGCACAGTGTCAAACCCGTATTTAACGTCTATTCACATGTGTGATATTTATCAAAAGAGAAACTCGTTCCCATAGAACATTCGTCTGAAGTTACTTAGTGGTAGTTTATAGGAAGCAACACATGTGGCTTCGACAATTGTTAAAGGATCACCAGCAGTACTATTCCATTTATTTGTAGGCATGCCATTATTTGGCACTTTTCCTATGTGCACTTTTAGCAGACATGGTCTCCGCTGGGTGGGCTGCCCTATAATTACGGTAGGAACGAAGCTTTCTCGAACGTGGAACTAAAGATCTATTATTAGCTCCAGTTCGAAATTCCAATGCCACGTTGTATCCACTAATGCCTGCGTGTGTGTGTGTGTGTGTGTGTGTGTGTGTGTGCGTATGTGTATGTATGTGTGTTTGTGTATATGTGTGTTCAGTTTTTCTATTTAACGTCTATTAACTTATCAAGATTTTAGACATTCAGTAATACCGACACACCCACCAAACCACACACTCACTCACACACACACACACACACACACACACACACACACACACACACCCACTCAATACAATACAATACAATACAACTTTATTCATCTCAAACTGAGCAATTACAATGGCAGCATCAGCACAATTACCAGAAAGAATTAAAAATATTATTACATACACATGAGAAGTAGTCCAATCAAAAAATAGTAAATAAAACAAATAAATAACAAAACATACGGTTAAATACATACAATAAACTAGAGGTGAATGTCATAAAAAGTCGTAAAAGGTAAACTGCCCCGATATATCACAGATAATAGTTTCTCCGCAGAAGCTACAGTACAAGATGTACATCCCAGCAATACAATCCAATACCATACTATACAACACAATACAACACAATACAACACAACACAATACAGCACAAAAACAATGCCACACAACTTCATTCCTCTCAAGCTGGGCAATACGATTACAAAGGCAGCGTTGGCGCAGAAATAACCAGTAAGAATAAGAATAAAAATTAAAAATGACCTTACGTGCACACGGAGAGTACTCCCAATCAATAAGTAAATGTGCTGTTAAATGCATAAGTAAACTACAAAATAAAATATAACCTATAAAACTGTAAAACAAATATCACAGATAATAGTTTCTAACAGCAAAAATCTCCTCGCTCTCTCTGGAATTATACCCACACTCAACCACTCACACTGCAGCTTATATGCATTGTCTATAAAGACACATAATCAATAAAATCAATAATAAATTTAAAAAAAAAAAAAAAAAAACTTTTATTACATTGTATAGGCGTTGAAAAGGCGGACAGCAGAGGGTACAAATGAGTTTGAATATCTTTTAGTTTTTGAAATGGGTTGAGCAAAACGACGTTTTGAAGGCAGAAGTACAAATTCATCGGCCAAAATATGTTCCGGTTTACTGACAATCTGTTTAGCTTTCCTTGCGATTTGCTGATTACAGAAGGCAGATAGGTTCCTCTGCTCATCACCGGTAATTTTGGAACACGTTTTCACAATGCTGTAGAGACTATTTCTATCTCTAACCGACAGACTAGGAAACCAGCATATGAATGAAAAAGTCAAAAGACTCTCAATGAAAGACTGGTAAAACAGACTAAGTATTTTTTTGTCTACTGAAAAAGAGTTGAGTTTTCTGAGAAGGTATACTCTCTGCTGCCCCCGCTTGACAATCGCTTCAGTATTGGCATCCCATTTATTTACTTTGGCATCCCATTTTAGCTTATTATCAAAAATTGTACCAAGGTATTTGTAGGTCTCTACCACTTCAATATTTTCACCATGGATTGTACTTACAGCAACATCATCTCTGTCTTTTCTGAAATCAACAATAAGTTCTTTGGTCTTAGAAACATTCATTTCCAAATAATTGTCATCACACCAGTCTACAAAAGTAGGCAAAGAATCACCGTGGCCATTCTCCGAACCACTCAACAGGGACAACAAAGCCGAATCATCTGAGTATTTTACAATGTAATTACCATCAGAGCCACTTCTACAACTGTCAGTGTACATGATGAAAAGAATGGGAGACAACACACAACCTTGAGGGGAGCCTGAACATGTAACCTTTTTATCAGAGTACAATTCATTAACAAAAACTCTTTGTTCTCTGAAAGTCAAAAATTCCAAAATCCACAGTACAAGCTGGTGAGGTAATTCAAAATCATCAATCAATCTTTGAATCAGAATATGAGGTTGCATGGTATTGAATGCAGAAGAAAAATCTGCAAAAAGTATTCTAGCATGTGCCTTTGGTTTTTCCAGGTGTTTGTATATAGTATTCAAAATGAACAGCTTGGCATCCTCCACACCCCTACCTGCTCTATAGGCAAACTGAAGAGGATCAAGGCTGGGTTCAATGGCTGACAGAATAAAACTTTAAATAATTTTTTCCAGGGTTTTCATAACTAAGGAGGTCAAAGGAACTGGCCTGAAATCATTAGGCTGCTTGGGATTGATGTTCTTGGGCAGTGGGATAACATTAGAAAATTTCCACATACATCAAAATGAAATGTATAAATGGAATGTTACAGAGATAGGTAGAAACGTTTATAATAATAATAATAATAATAATAATAATAATAATAATAATAATAATAATAATAATAATAATAATAATAGTAGTAGTAGTAGTAGTAGTAGTAGTAGTAGCAGCAGCAGCAGCAACAGTAGTAGTAGTAGTAGTAGTATATACATATAAATATGGCACATAGGAAAAGTGCCAAATAATAAACACACTCACACACCCATACACACAGACACGCACGCTCGCACCTATACATACACTATTCTATGTATTGTTGAAAAAAAAAGTTCCTTAAATCAGTTTCTAAGATAACGTTTGCTATTTTTTATTTAAAAAAACCCAACTTATTGTATATTATTATATTATTAATAATAAATTATTAATGATGTTATGGTGTGTGTGTGTGTGTGTGTGTGGGTGTGTGTGTGTCGGTATAGCTGAATGGGTGTGTTTCTTTCTGTGTGCGTATGTCTGTCCGTCTGTCTGATTTTCTCTCCATTATTGACAATGCTAGTGATTGGTGACTTCTACGTCTAGTTCATAATTCTAGTTATTATTATAATCGTCGTCGTGGTTAATGTTATGCAGAATGGATAGAGTATGTATTAGGCTACGGGAACGAATGATTATTGTTTTTGCGGTACATACATAATGGTCCCTTTTCTAAGGCTGTTTGCGTGCGTGCGTGTTTATATGCGCATTCGGTATCATCTTGGAGGAATGCTTCCTCATCGTCCTCAAGGAATGATTCATCTAATGTACCGTATTTTAGGCACTACAAGGCGAGACGCTTTTCTTCGACTTCGACTCGCACGTTTATTCTTGTAGTCATCTCTCCGAGATCAGAACGACAAATATATGATATATCCAACATTTTTCTATTGACTTTTCTTATATTGTCATTTGAGCAACGACAGTCTTTGATTTTATGTTATTTTTATGTTAACATTGAATTTTGGGTTGTGCAGATTTTTTGTGTCACTTTGGCTAAGCAGAGTATGTAAGTCTCCCAGCAACATCGAGATGTTTTAGTCCTTTGTGACTTTGAATGTTTTATGGATTGTGGTGGTAGTGGTAGAGAGGTGTGTTTGTGTGTGGGCGTGTATTCGTGAACATGTGGGGTGCTAAACTTGTTAATGCACAAAATGGGTCATTTAGCTCCGCCCCACTTTTTTTCAGCGCTCCACTTTTTTCTAAGTACATGGGAGTGCTCTTTTAGTACATGAGAGTGCTCTTGTAATTCATGGGACTGTTTTAAGTACATGGGAGTGCGCTATCCGGGATGGGTTTTTTCTTATAGACATTCTTCTATACAAATTTGAAGTAAAAGGATTAAGGTAAGGTAAGGATTAGAAAACAAAATAGGTTAACTTTTTGAACTCGCGACCTTCGGTATAGGAAACCGGCGCCAAACCAACTGCGCTCTCAGACCTCCCCTATGATTCCGCGCTTAGTTGGAAAGAGTTTCTGGGTGCCAAAGAACTAACCCTCGGTTTTCTTGCTAGCAGTAGGGTCGTCGATGAATCTCGTAAACTTTATCCATAATAATATAAAACTACATTGATTTATTAAACGCGCACACCTCTCTGTCACAATGATGAAAGGCGCAACATATTGCTGCGAGGAAATATCACTCTGGTGACAGCAGACATTAAAAGGAGATTGTCTGACTCGGCGTCCTGACCGGCTTTTATGTTCTTATTGGTATACATTGTGTTTGTTGCAAATAATTATAATTCTGGTAGGAAAAGATGGGTTCCGTTTCTGGATTCCAGACAATGTTGAGTTCTCTGCTACAACTCCATCACCCCTTCCATCTATCATTCTCACCCCCTTCTCGCCCTCTCATTTGCTCTGACAATAAGACATGGTGATCCTGTCAAAAGCGTCTGCGTGTGTATGTACATTGTTCTGAGTAGTACGAGTAATATTAGAGCTAACACGTTTATATTTCATATTGTATTAAGAAAAAGTAAAATAATGCAGCTAGACTCGTGGCCGAATGGTCTAAGTTGTGACGGCGGGTCTATTGTTGCTGGGCTCTGCACAATGGAATGCTATTACCCACTCGTCTTTCGTCTGTGGGGATCGCTAGTTAATCTCCCGGTGACTAATCTTAATACAATTATAAGTTTAGCTCAGTCTGTGTTAGGCTGGGGTTACTAAGATAGGGAGAAAATAGTAAAAGATTCACGGACACACTAGCTCTCACAGGGCTATGAAACAGGTAATCCAGCCACTTGTTAACAGTAAATATCACACATTTATTTCATCTACTCTATACAAAATTCGCTAATCACTATACTAACTTAAATGTCCAAATATCACTTCGAATAGTTCGCTCCTGGATAGTTCTACGCAGCTACTGTCTCACCAAAATAGAATACAAACATCATTGTAAATTATCAACAAAACACACACATATAAAATACCTACATTGCTAAATAATAACATCATAGGAAGCCCTAGTGACCACCTGGCAGAAAGCGTCCAATATTCCCAAGCTGATCCAACCGACCTCACACACAAATATCGAGTCTTGTCCCGGAAGAGTTTTCAAGAAAAAAAGGTAGGTGACTGGTCTAGCAAAGAAGAAGATAGTATAGCAGATTGATAGAACAGAGCAGGAATGAGAAAGACAGCGACAGGGGTGAAGAAACGGAAACTCCGATGGCATTGCCACTTCACCAGACCATCAGGTTTTGCAAAGACCATCTTGCAAGGCACAACGAAAGAAGGCAGAAGAAGAGGGAGACTAAAAAATAGGTGGGAGGACAACATTCGAGAATGGATTGGCTTGACACGAAATGAAGCCATGATGACTGCTGAGAACAGAGAAATATGGAGTACGCTGGTTAAACGATCATGTGTGGTGCCCCAACGACTTTCGAGTTACGGGATAGGATAGGATGGAATAAGACTCAGGTTGGCTCCTTCAAAAAATTTGAAAAACGCAACTAATATTTGGTAGGTTGGGTTTGGGCGCGAAACTGGCTGCGACTGCTCCTTCCTCAGGGAAAGCGGACCAGAATATAAATGGACAATAAAGTGGTGAAGATACGAAGTATGATGTCGCTGTCAGTTTTTACCACTTCGATCTGTCTGCAGCTATTCTCTCTCTCTCTCTCTCTCTCTCTCTCTCTCTCTCTCTCTCTCTCTCTCTCTCTCTCTCTCTCTCTCTCTCTCTCTGTCTCTCTCTCTCTCTCTCTCTCTCTCTCTCTCTCTCTCTGGTAATTGACCAATCACGTATGACGACGTTTCTACCAAGCTGTTGAATTAAAGGTCGTAAGAATACAGAACCTACTTTAACCCATTTACAAATCGCAGTCTCCTAGGCCTTTTCTGCAAAGGCTGAAAAACCAAACGGTCTTCTTGTATTGTCTATAACGTGCTAAAACAGCCAGATTTGATTACCAAACCGTCACGAATTCACAAATACTACAGTAACAATTATCTTAAGGATAGGAGAAGTCAAAAGAGTAAAATGGACCGATTGAATCATAAAATGAAACTGGCATTGATTTTCATTGCTGCCTTAGCTAGAGATGACAGAAGAAAACGCCTACATTTTTAACGGAGCGGAGACGAATCAATAAATCAAAGTGGCATTTTTTATCACTGGTCAAGTTTGGTTGTGATGTGACACGTTCTGGTTTTCATTTTTTTACTCTGTGTATGTGTGTGAGTTTGTGGGCAGATGGGTACTCGGGTGGGTGTGTGCGCGTTTTTTATGTTTGTGTGTGTGCTGAATAAGTGTGAAGGAAAGCTTCTGAGTTTTGGATTATTTTTGGTTGCGAATTGGATAACATTATTGGAAAGCAATGTGTACAGTGGTCGTTCACACACACACACATCTTTCTCCTCTGGTCTAATTTCGATTCCTATTGTTTTTTCCAAATTGAAAAAAATCAGTTCATAAATGTATATCGCATCTTAGACATGGAACATGAAAAATTATCACATCTTGATCGGACAATATTGTGCTCGCGAATATTGTCAGATCTCGATGTCATAATTGTCCATATCCCACACCAAGATGCTAATAACGTTTAATATTAAACAAATCACCGCGTCTTCTCAGCAAGTCACCGAATGTTTGATGTAGCATCACCTTGTGCTGTGGTTGACTTATGTGTTCGTATGTTTTTTGTTTTAAATAAAGATGTGGTTATTTTCGTTTTGTTTGTTTAAAACAAATCACTGCACCTTCTCGACACGTCTGTGGTGAGTTAGGAAGAAGGGTGATTGGGGAGAGTGGGGAAGGGGGTATGTTTGGCAATGCCCAATGCCAGCTGTCTGGACACCTCGGGACGTCGGCCCCGCTAATGCTGACTTATGAGACAGGCTCACACTGTAATGCCACTCTCTGTCTGCCGAGATTCCGCCTTCGCCCTAGCCAGCGCCAGGGCCGGGCCTGTCCGCGCCTCTTCTCCTTTGTCTTACGACACTTTAGATCACAGGCGCTCGTATCTGGATACGATACGATAGCGTCTTCTCAGTAGAGCGCGTCACTCTCAGTACTTTTGGCGCATATTTATTACTTTGCGTGTTTGGATGTTTCCATGAATCACAGTTGAATCGATGGAGTCGCCTTTATTTTGGGGGATGGTCAATTGTAGATTATAGTCACACGACACCGAAAGCGTGTGGGGCTTACTGCAACTATGACTTCCGTCGGTAGCAACCGGTTTTGGTGTAGCAGCCATGATGCGCTTTGCGATTGAAACGGAACAAGGGTAAGTTCGCTTGAATCGGCTCATATGCTGGGCTCAACACAACCGACTGCCGGACAGGTTAGATCGCTACCCAACCTGTTCGACGGGACAGGTATTTTTTGGCTGCCGAGTCATTCGGCTTCAATGATCTTGGCTTAGCTTAAAGCTGAAAACAGACCGATAAGACTTCACAAGCGACGCTGAAACAGTAGTGAATCCAAGGCATCGCAAAATTTTGACGGAACAGAATCAGTTGTGCCCTGAACAAAGCAGGGACTTGCTGCTAACTTGTAGTTTTCACTTGCTTTTGTTTAAGCTTACTTATGTGACTTTGCCAAGCAAAAGTGTTTGAACGTACAATTTGTTTGCATATCTTACTTTTTGTGTTTCGTCATCAAAATTGTAAAGAAAGTTCGGACAGGCTGGAAATGTGGTGGGACAGTTAAACTATTTGACAAGAAAGGTAAAAAAACCACCACGTTGCTGTCGAGCCCTGATATGTTTCGGCAACCATCATACTGTACTCCTACATTCGACATTCGCCAAGTGATCATGATAAACTTGATTTTTGTTGTTGTTGTTGACACTTTTACCGAAATTTAACGAGGTTTGAAAATGGACTGCGCGTTTTTATTACTTCGGATGTTTACGTAAATCACTGTTGATTCGACTGAGTCGCTTTCTTTTGGGAGAAATCTTCTAGTTCATATTAATTTCAAAAATGCAAGGACCCGAGATTTTGCTGAGAGGAGTTTGAGACCTTGATATAAAAGTACTGATTTGGGCGCGTTCTATAGAGAGGACGCTCCCCAGATACGAGGGAATGTGCTGTACGTAAACTCTGCACACTTTGTAGCCGAGGATTACGTTCGCCTCTCCACTAGTGGATCGGTACTCGGCGAGTTCTTAGCTACGCTGTGTGAGGTATCTTATTAAGGGCACTGAGGCAAATTTCAACGATTGAACACGAAAGGTATTACATGGAATGATCACTGACGAACGACAATGAACGATGCCTTCTACACTGTGGAATAGATAGATAGATAGATAGATAGATAGATAGATAGATAGATAGATAGATAGATAGATAGATAGATAGATAGATAGATAGATAGATAGATAGATAGATAGATAGATAGATAGATAGATAGATAGATAGATAGATAGATAGATAGATAGATAGATAGATAATGATAATGACGACGACGTAGTCTTGTATAGCGCAGTTGTCCAACGGATAAAGTTTATACTTTTTGAGCTGGAGCAGAAGAAACGAGAGAGTTTCATTGTTTGTTAACGGGGTCCAAAAGAGTACTATAGACAGGGCCGTTTCAAGACTACTTTGTGAAGAGTTAACTTTTACTTCTGTGTTGAGAGAAAACAGAACGCTTATGTTGTTTTTGCTGACAGATAACATCCATCAGTGTTAAAACTGGCCGTTCACCTTTGACCATTCATTCATTGCCTGATCGTTGATCAGAATTCAGAACCACTGTATTGATCCCTAATAAACTTTAAGCAATGCAGGCACAATCACCAGTATGAAATATACAGGCAGTTGTGATGAGAAGGCCTCAAAGTAACATTAACATTTACAGTTTCATTTTTACATTTATTTATTTCATTTTTAAAATTTTGAAATCACCACGAGTTTCGCTCAAAATGGCTACTATCGACATTCACAAAAAGCTAGAGAAGCAATGCCTAAATTCATAGAACATTGTTTGGCAGAAGAAGAAAATGAAGCATTATACAGGTAATTTAGCCTACAACTTAAAAAAAAAGTAGATGAAGAAAGAAAACAAAAAAGAAGAAGCGGAAAAGAAGGAGAGGAAAGAAGAAGAAGAAGAGAGAAACGACGAAGGAAAATGATGAGCAGAAGAGCGAAAAGAAGGAGGAGGCGGAGAGAAGAAGGAGAATAAAAGAAGAAAGAAGAAAGAAGAAGGTAGCGGGGGAGAAGAGAGAAACGAAGAAGGAAGATGAGGAGGAGAAGGACAAGAAAAGGAATGAAGAAGAGGATAGAAGGAGGATAGAAGAAGAAGAGGGGGAAGGAGGAGGAAGGGCTAAGAAAACGTTTGTAATAATTATGAAGAAAATATATAATAGGATGTACAAAGGAAACAGAAGAGGAGGATGACAAGAAAGAAAAGAAAAACACCAACAGGGCCAAAAGATTATTACGTGTAAGGCGGAATTCACGAAAGGCTGTTCAATAGCACCTCCTAAGTAGAGAAGAAGACATACAATTTAAAGTGAATCGGGTGTTCATTTTTTCCCCCTCAAAATTGTACACTACCTAGGTATCTCCTTCTACTTTTTTTGTACTTGTCTTTCAGACAGTATGATAAAAAAAGAGTTTATTCATCTACATGATTTTAGGTGAAATCTCTCCGATAAGAGTATAAACAACGAATGCGACCTACATCAGCCCATTGACTGACTGTAGCTGCAGCTCACCTCCAAAGGGAAGTAAGAAGAAGAAGAGGCAGCGTAAGGCACATTAGTACAAACCACTTCGAAAGACAAGGAGAACTCAGAAAGGGTTACGGGGCGTCATGTGTGGAGTCATAGACACAGAGTTTGATTGATTGATTGATTGATTGTTGCTTTAGGTCCAGCGGACTCTTCCGAGCCAAATCAGGACCGGACAACCCCCAATCCGCATAAAAGATCTGCCGAAACAACCCTAGTGGGAAAATTGAACGCCCTCCACCGGCCAGTCACCCCACAACAAAGACATCCCACGCAGGGGACGGCTGAGGCTTTACCCCAACTACTCGAACCCCCGGTTACAAAAACAAAATAGAATACAAACATCACCACAAATCATCAACAAAACACATACATATAAAATGCCTATAGTGCTAAATAATAACATCATAGGAAGCCCTAGTGACCACCCGGCAGAAAGCGTGTAACACTCCCAAGATGATCCAACAGACCTCATACGCAAACAAGGAGTCTTGTCCAGGAAGAGTTTTCAAGAAAAAAGGTAGGTCATTGATCTAGCGAAGAAGAAGATAGTATAGCAGAGTGATAGGACAGATCAGGAATGGGAAAGAGCAAATGAGGAAGACAGCGACAGTGGGAATTTAAAGCACGAAATTTCCAGAAAGTGGGGATACTATTTATACTGAAACCCCCGGCACTCCAACGGGGGTACTGTTGCCGCAGTGAATCAGGCATGCCTACAAAGGCAAGACAGGTTTTCAACTGGGGCTTTCACTTTTCCCTTTATAGGTTAGAACAATCTACAGTGGCAAGATTGCTCATGACCCCAAGGGGTGAGACACAGAGTTAACTGTCCTCCTTAGTCAGAGCAACACCGTAAAGCTTATGCTGTCATTGTGTTTTTACTTTACGCTATGCTGATTTAGTGTGTGTGTTTGTGTGTGCGTGTGTGTGTACGCGCGCGCTCACTCGCGCGCCTGCCTCATTTAAAATGAGGTTTTGCAGGGGAGCACAATGAACGTTCTATCTTATAGCAGTCGCTCTTTTTAGATTGCTCGGACTCCACGTTTTTGATTTAAATTGAGCAAATATTAGACACACACAAATGTACGAGTACATAAGTGAATAGCAGGTAAAAGAGAATAAAAATATTAAAACAACAACAACAACAAACAAAAAAGAAACTTTAAAAAATGTACTGCAACAACAAATAATACAATTTATTTACTGAATCGTTCTTATATAGAGCTTTACAGCTCAAGAGCTGCTCAAGGCGCTGGTCGATACAGAATGTAACTCATACCGCCCGAGGCGGCCACTTGCAATCTTTGGGCGCATAGTCTGAGATCCAGACGACTGAGCACAATCCTGGGCAACCGGGGATGTGGAGAAGGACCTATTGCTTGCTGGGTGTAATGTGTGTAGCTGGAACTCACCCGTCTAGGAGATGAGTGTCATGGTCTTTAAAGTCCATGCGATGGAATTTGTGCGTACACAAACTAGACCTCGGTTTATACTCTCATTCGAATGAATACAACGATTTATATAGCGCATATATCTCACAGTACATGACGATACATCCATCTCTTAGCGAGGATTACATCATTAGTGTTGTTGTTTTTTCGCATCGTGATCTAGGATTTTCAGCGACACTTTAAGCGACGAACAGACGGGCGGAAGAAAGGACAGAAGATAAAGATAGGCAAGAAGGGCAGAAGAAAAAAAAAACCGGACAGAAGGAAAAGACCGGGTACAAAGAGCACGCGTGTGCCGCTGAAGATGGTGACATTTCGTGTCTAATGGCTGCAGCCTTTTTCAAGCTTCACCGTGCTACAGGCCTTCATTCTCCCTCCACAACATTCTCTTCTTCTTTACTTTTCGGATATCATCATCATCATCATCATCATCATCATCATCATCATCATCATCATCATCATCATCATCATCATCATCATCATCATCATCATCATTTTCCTTCTCATTATTATCATCGTCAGCAGTATTTGTAGTTGTTGCTCTTCTTCTTCTTCTTCTTCTTCTTCTTCTTCTTCTTCTTCTTCTTCTTCTTCTTCTTCTTCTTCTTCTTCTTCTTCTTCTCTTTCTTCTTCCTCTTCTTCTTCCTCTTCTTCTTTTTCTTCTTCTCCTCCTCCTTCTTTTTCTCCTCCTCCTCCCCCTTCGTTCGGGTACCAGGGGTTTCTGAATAAATAGTATCCCTACTTTCTGGAAAGGTAGTGCTTTAAATTCCCAATTTCGCTGTGTTCTATCAATCTACTATACGATCTTCTTCGCTAGACCAGTCACCTACCGTTTTTTCTTAAAAACTCTTCCAAAACTCCTCCTTTGTGTATGGGGTCTGTTGGGTCAACTTAAAGATATTGGACGCTTTGTGCCAAATGGTCAATAGGGCTTCCTATGATATTATTATTTAGCAATGTAGGCATCTTTTATGTATTTGTTTTGTTCATATTTTATATTGATGTTTATATTCTATTTTGTTTTTGTAAAGGGGATTCAATAAATTAGAGTATATACTCAGCGTCCCCTTCGGGGGATGCCTATATTGTGAAATAACCGACTGGTGGAGTGCCTTCAGTGTTACCACTTATGTTGTTTCGGCAGATCTTTTATACGGATCAGGGGTGAGTCCTCTTTCAACCAAGTTGTGGTCCTGATTTTGTGGTCATGATTCGGTTCTTAGCAGTCCGCTGAACCATGTAAGATATGAATAGCTAACTAAGTAATGTTCTCCTCATCTCCCTCCTCCTCTTCCTCGTCCTCTTCTTCCTCCTCCTCCACATCATCATCATCAGCAGCACTTTTAGTTCTTCCCCATCTTTTTCTTTATCATTTCTTCTTCTTCTTCTTCTTCTTCTTCTTCTTCTTCTTCTTCTTCTTCTTCTTCTTCTTCTTCTTCTTCTTCTTCTTCTTCTTTTTCTTCTTCTTCTTCTTCTTCTTCTTCTTCTTCTTCTTCTTCTTCTTCTTCTTCTTCTTCTTCTTCTTCTTCTTCTTCTTCTTCTTCTTCTTCTTCTTTCTCCATTGTCTTTTATTTTGTTCCTCCGCTTTGAAAGGTATTTGTCAAGATGGATTTTTTCATTATGATTCTTTGCGCTTTCTTGTCTTTTTTTCCCATCTGCTTTTCTTTTTGGTCTGGCCCCTTTAGGGTTTTTTGGTTTTTATTTTCGCGATAGAAAACGGCAACTAATGGTCTTTGATGAAAGAAGATTGTTTTGGATTACGAGCACACAGCCTGTAATTATATCCCGTCGAGTCTATTCTCTGCTAGAAGGCGGGACGAGAAGCGGCGAGAGAGTGAGAGAGAGAGAGAGAGGGGGGGAGGGGTAAGAAGGAGGGGAGCTGGAGGAGGGAGAGGGGGAGCGGGAAAGGAAGATGGAGAGGGAGAGAGAAAGAAAAGAAAGTCAATAAATGCTTTCTTTTCAGTTGCAAGTGTGACGCCATTAGAGTTTAAATGCGGTTATTACACACACCGAGGAACACCCAGACGCGCGCGCACACACGAACACAAACACGCACACCCACACAAACCCACACACGCAAACACACACACACACATACAAGTATGTAGAACACCAAGATTGGGTTTTACTAAGAATGTAAGAATCGGAAAGTGATTTTTTGACGGAAAGAACGCAAACTTCTTCTAGAAATGTAAGAATCTAAAGCAAAATTGGCTCTTTCCGTCTCAAAAGTTGACCTAGTTCGTCTCCTATAGGCGACGAAATAGGTCGAACTTTCTTGCAAAATTTTCCGAAAATTGACTGGATTTTCTCCGTCCGGATAGAGCACTCCCTTGTACTTAAAACACTCTCGTGCACTACAACTGCACTCCCATGCACTAAAAGAGCACTCCTTTGTACTTAGAAAAAAGTGGGTGGCTGGAAAAAACTGGTTGGCTTAATACACTCACCCATTTTTTGCATAAAAAGCAAGGTTAGTCACCCATTTCAAGGCTTATGCCTCCGCACATACACACACACACACTGAGGTCTGGATGACTCTTGCATACAGGCGTACATTTCTAAAGATATGTATTGAGATCAGTTGGCTCAGTGGTGTACGCAGTGTACTCAAATGTCAGCCGATAACATTGCAGCCTGTACAGGCAGTGGTTCAAACTTCGTTGACGACCTGGAGTAAACTAATAATAATAATAATAATAATAATATTATTATTATTATTATTATTATTATTATTATTATTATTATTATTATTATTATCATTATTATTAAATATACAAGAAGAAATTAAAAAAAAAATTACCCTGAGAGACTTCCCCGCGCCCCGCTCCCTCCATCCCCGCTATTCCTTCGGAAGAGAGTATAAACCGAGGTCTAGTCTTTGCACGCACGCATTCCATGGCGTGGACTTTAAAGATCCTGACGCTCATGCCCTTGACCGGGGGAGTGCCGGCTATACCAATGCAACCAGCACGCACTAGGTCCCTTTATCCCCATCCTCCCTGGTCGCCCAGTGCTCAGTCGTCTGGGCGTCAGACTACGCGCCCAAAAGGTTGCACGTAGGCGCCTCGGGCGGCTTGAGTTAGATCCTGTATCGACCAGCGTCTTGAGCAGCCTTTGAGCTGGAAAAAGTTCTATCTAAAAATGATTAAATTTTAAAAAAATAAGTTTTTTTTAAATTTTATTTTAAAGAGGAAGAAGAGGATGGTGGAGAATGCGACAAGAACTTGTGAGTTTCTCCCACTCGCCTTTACTCCACCTCACTCTGCTCTCCCCACTCCCTACTGCAAGGGTTGAATGTGAAACACCCTATACCGATCGTCATAGTGTTGAAGTTTTCAAATGATGGTGCTCTCCGGATCGAGAGTAAGGAATGATGGACGGGCGGACGGAAAGAACAGATGCATGCATCAAAAAACATGACCTATTGACACAAACAAAAAGCTCAGGACAGCGGCTAACGAACTCATTTAAAAGGTGAAAAAACTACAACACTGACGTTCACAGGACATGATTCCAAATAAGACTGAAAATAAACGGAAGCAAATAACAGAAGTTGACGTACTGAGCGTGCAGATAGTAGGAAGTGGAGTGGGGGGGGGGGGTGCGGTTAAAGATGAGGGGGGATGGGAAGGAAGGGAAGGGAGGGAAGGGGTAAGCTTTTAGACATTATTAAAATCAGTAAAGCAAGATAACAAACTAGGAAACACTTGACCTATAACTATTAAAAATTGGGATAGGATAGGATAGTAAAAGAAATTCAATGAAAATAAAAGAAAACAAAACAAAAGCGAATTAAACAACCACCACCACCACTTCCACCAGTACCACCAACAACAATCACCACCACCATGCAGCAACAAAATAAACACCGTGCAAGAGATAACGGGAATTAGCCAGCATAGATATAGTTTTGTTTGAGAGATTTTTGAGGTGTCTGATAAGGGGTGGTATGGAAATGTTGACGGTTATTAATCTGCCTTCTCGTCGTTTTCATCATCATCATCATCATCATCATCATCATCATCATCATCATCATCATCATCATCATCATCATCATCATCATCATCACCATCATCATCATCATCATCATCTTCTTCTTCTTCTTCTTCTTCTTCTTCTTCTTCTTCTAAATCATCATATTCTGGGGAAGATACGTTTATCTCACCAGGGGGTTAAGACTTGTAGATAGATGGAGCGTTAGGCTACCTCTAAAAATCACAAAAGGGGCGAGTAATGGGATTAAATCTTGAATCTTGAATCTATCGGTCGTTCTTTTACCAGAATTCCAATGCGGTGTGAGAGACTAATCACGGTGCTTGGTAACATAAAATGTATATTTGTTCTCGGGTTTCAAAGTATCATTTGGCTCACTGTAAGAAATGCTTATTACAGGGTGGAGAATTTTCCGCGAATCTGCGGTTTTCCGCGGAAGGCATTTGCATTTCCGAGAAAAAAATATTGAGTTCCGAGTGTGAGAAGCTGAGGGCTACCCTTTACTGGGCATAGCGGCCAAAAGCGACCGAAGGTCTAAACAGGCAAAACGTCCAAAAGCGTCCGTATCAACCATGTGGTTATATTCTCGCGTTGTTTGAAAGATTGCGAGACTTCCGGCAATTGACTTCCAGTTAATTCTGTTGTGAAAACATTCGACTGCATTTCCACACTGTGATGCGTTCGTTTTTTTCGATTTTTTTTCACATTTTCTTGTGTGTGTGTCTAAAATGGATGGTTTGGATTCTTCGACTGATGAAGGGGAGTTTACAGGCTTCCATTTATCAGACATTAAAGTGAGAGAAATGGACTTGGAGTCGGAGGAAGAGATCGGTACTGACATTAGACAATTAGTGTTAGTAGTGTGCATGCATACGATCTTTCAGACTGGCATGAAAGTGAAGAAGAGGAGGGGGCTTGTTTGGACTTTTTACAACTTTTTTTTTTTTATACACATGGAGTAATAAAAAACAAGACATGAAGGTAAAATTTTCATAAAATATTGTAGAACTAACCAACGAAAATTTTCATTTGCACATAGAGTAGCTAATTATTTGAATTCTTTACCAACAAATATTAAATTTGCACCATCTGTAAATAGTTTAAAAAACCACATAGACACTGATTTCAAATTTCAAAATTTATTCTATCAATATGACTAGAAAAGATTATTTCAAATTACTGCATGCAAATCATATTGCAAACTATATATACCATAAACAACGAGGGGACGTCTTTATAAGCCGCGAGGCTTTAGGCAGCGATGCCTGTCCTACATCCACTACTACTACTACTACTAAGAGAAGTATAAATAAGTAGATAATCAAAAGAGAATTTATTTCTGTTCATTTTGCATTTTTAGATTTTATTTCATGACTTAAATCTATACACTAGTCACTAATACCTAAGATGTAGTGTTTTTACTAACGTACCCCTAAATATCTCTAAAATTATAAAAATTCTTGCCTGTTTACAGTTAAAAAATAGACAAACGTGTGCCCAGTAAAATTGGAAATGTGGAGTTTGTGTGTAACAATGGTGGACCTCAAACTTTGTTAGGCCTACAACTCAAG
This sequence comes from Oncomelania hupensis, assembly GCA_036898135.1. Taxonomy (NCBI): domain Eukaryota; kingdom Metazoa; phylum Mollusca; class Gastropoda; order Littorinimorpha; family Pomatiopsidae; genus Oncomelania; species Oncomelania hupensis. Next base: position 54,012,678 of record CM072511.1, on the reverse strand, counting down.
ATTCTTAACTTTTTTGAAAGACATGTGCATAAAACATTCTTTTTTTTTGTTGTTGTTGTTTCTATTCATGTTTACTTTGTGCTTTTTGCTTTCAGGAGAAGCCCTAAATTACTTTCAAAATTGCATAAATTCATGTTCTTCCAGGGGGCGAATACCGGGGCTTGGGCCCCGGCCGGATTTCGGAGATTTATTGATTCAGTTGTTCTCCACCCTGTTATTACTAATCAAAGGACTAGATTACTTTGTCTCAAGAGAAGAAAAACTAGTAGACACACAACGATACAAATCGAATGACACCAGTCGTATGTATGTGATTTCAACTTGTATATAGTCAACACAAATTCTAACATTACTTCATTTACATGTAAATTAATAATTATAATTGTTCAATGTGCTGGGAATTTTAGCAGTTCTTCTTCATCACTTGCTAAGCAAATCTAAGATTGTTCTGGTTTTCGTAGTCTAATACTATTGTTCTGGTGGTCGACTATGGGTCCGAGAAGGTTATATCTCAGTTGGCATTAGAGGGAGACTTAGCTTCAACGCTGCTGCGTGAGCTGGAGTCCGTCGATCAAGTTGAGGATTTATTTAGTAAAGTACAAATGCAGGTGACAATTAATCTTACCTTTTTGGTAAAAAAAAAAAGTAGCCAGTTCTTGTAGCAGATACAATGACAAAAGATCTCCAAGTAAAACGTATCGAACCTGAGAAACAGTCGTTGAATGAGTCTTATCTAAATAGGAAAGAAGTTAAAATCTTCAAGACAATATTTAAGGTTATTTTAAATAGGGTTTGGGTTCTTAAAGATAATTGTGTGATCTTTCACACTGGCCTATTGAAGTGCATTGGATTGACTTCAAGGTGTCCTATCCTATCCTATCCTATTCTGTCCCGTAACTCGGAGGTCGTAGGGGCACCACAGATGATCGTTTAACGAGCGTACTCCATCTTTCTCTGTCCTCAGCAACCCTGATGGTTTCGCTCAGTGTCAAACCAGTCCATTCTCGAATGTTGTCCTCCAACCTCTTTCCCGGTCTCCCTCTTCTTCTACCTCCTTGCACTGTGCCTTGCAGAATGGTCTTTGCAAGGCCTGATGATCTGGTGACGTGGCCATACCATCGGAGTTTCCGTTTCTTCACCACTGTGAGCAGGTCATCGTGTTGTCCAATGGCTTGTGTGATGGTCTGTCGGACTTCGTCGTTGGTGATGTGTTGGGTATAGGAAATGCCCAGAAGTCTTCTGTAGCACCTCATCTCCATGCTTTGTATTCTTCGTTGTAGATCTGCTGTGAGTGTCCATGCTTAGCAAGCATATAGGAAGATGGAGATGACAAGGGAGCGCAGCAGTCTTACTTTGGAATGTAGACTGATGGTCCTGTCTTTCCAAATGGGCTTCAACCTTGTCAAGCCAGCAGTTGTTTGTGCGATCCTGGAGAGGACTTCCTGTCGGGACCCATTGTCTGATCCAATGGCTCCTAAATATTTGAAGCTATGAACTGTTTTGAGGGATTGGCCTTGGATTTTGATTTCCGTGTTGATGCCATTGGTGTTGTTGGTCATCATTTTGGTCTTCTCTGCACTTATTTCCATTCCATAGGCTCTGGAGTTGGTGTACCAGCTGTTCAAGTTATTGTTCCTCTCCAGCTAATCCATCAATGTCATCCGCAAAACGAAGATTGGAGATTGCTCTACCCTCTATGCTGACTGCAAGGGCATCTGACATGATGCGCTCTAGGAAGATGTTGAAGAGTGTTGGAGAGAGTAGGCATCCTTGACGACCACCGATTGTTGTTCTGAACCAGTTCCCGATGAATGCACCATCAGCCTCATCAGCCATCCCAGCAAGGTCCTCCTGAAAATAATACTCAACAGGTTGAAACCCCAAGCTGAACAAATCATAGCTAAAGAACAAGCAGGATTCAGGGCAGGGCGAAGTACCAACGGAACAGATTTTCAACCTCAGAATAATCTGTGAGAAATACCTACAGCACCAACAACATCTGTATCATGTGTTCATAGACTTCAAGAAGGCGTTTGACAGAGTCTGGCATGCAGCTCTATGGGCAACAATGAAAGTGTACAACATCAGCCCTAAAATTATTGAAGTCATCAAAAGCCTGTATGACAAGGCTACCAGTGCAGTCCTCCATAACTGCGCCTTCCAGGTGTAAGTAAACCTATTATTATTATTAATCTTTTTTTTGCTTCTGTTTTTGATAATAATAATAATAATAATTATAATGATAATAAAAGTAGTAGTAGTAGTAGTAGTAGTAGTAGTAGTAGTAGTAGGTGTAGTAGTAGGTGTAAGTACACCGTCCAACATTATTATTATTATTATTATTATTATTATTATTATTATTATTATTATTATTATTATTATTATTATTATTATTATTATTATTATTATTAATTTTGTTGTTGTTGTTGCTGCTGTTACTGTTATTATTCATAATAATAATAATAATAATAATAATAATAATAATAATAATAATAATAATAATAATAATAATAATAGCAGTAGCAGTAGTAGTAGATGTGTAGTAGCAGTTGTAGTAGTACATTACATTACATGGTTATTGCTTTAGGTCCAGCGGACTCTTCCGAGCCAAATCAGGACCGTAGGAGTAGGAGGAGGAGGAGGAGGAGGAGGAGATCGTTCCGTAATCTTTGCGTAAAACTATTGAATGAAACTGTGCTACGTTGTTTAGGCAATCCAAAGCGCTTGAGATTTACCATAATGGGCATTGGATGAAGTTGGATTGGATTTGATTTGGACTGAATTCAGTTGGACTGCATTGGTTAGGGGTTAGAGACTGCTCTGCAACTTTTACGCAGAACTCCAGCATGCCACTCATGTGCAGCATGGACCACTCATGTGCAGGATAGACTCCGGCAGTCTTAGACCTAGCCGGAGGAGAGTTGGGGCACTCCATTCCCAACAGCTTGTTTTCAATCAGACCTTTGTGCCCTGTTCTCATGGATTTGGGAATACAAGGGTTCCCCAAAGTTTGCCCAACAAGGTTGTTAAGACCCCTCCTTCTGCCAATCTCCCTTCCCTCTATCGTGTGTGTGTGTGTGTGTACGTGTGTGTGGGTATGAGTATGTGCTGCGTGTGTGTGTGTGTGTGTTCGTGCGTGCGTGTGTGCATGCCTTCTTCTCTGGACAAGACTCCTTGTTTGTGTATGAGGTCTGTTGGATCAGCTTGGGAGTATTGGACGCTTTCTGCCGGGTGGTCACTAAGGCTTCCTATGATGTTATTATTTAGCAATATAGGCATTTTATATGTATGTGTTTTGTTGATAATTTATAATGATGTTTGTATTCTATTTTGTTTTTGTAACCGGGGGTTCGAGTAGTTGGGGTAAAGCCTCAGCCGTCCCCTGCGTGGGATGTCTTTATTGTAAAGTGACTGGCCGGTGGAGGGCATTCAATTTTCCCACTAGGGTTGTTTCAGCAGATCTTTTATGCGGATCGGGGGTTGTCCGGTCCTGATTTGGCTCGGAAGAGTCCGCTGGACCTAAAGCAACAATCAATCAATCTTCTCTGTGTGTGTGTGTGTGTGTGTGTGTGTGTGTGTTTGTGTGTGTGTGTGTGTGTGTGTGTTTGTGTTTAGCGCACTGTAGGGAGAAGAGGGGTTTTATAGCGGAAACTACAATTCCAAGGCCAGGTTTTGGGTGGGGTGGTAAGGACGATACTCCAGAGTCGAGAACAATGACAAGGAGGAGAGGTAGAGGCTGGAGTTAGACAGGAAAATAAAATAGCAGGGTTTGGATGGTACTGTCGATAATCTGGAGAGGATAACAGGATGGCGGAGAGACAAAAGAGTTTTGGACTAGACGGCTAATAAAATTCAGGAACGATTTGATGGCTGTGGTAGTGGCGGTGATCTTGTTAGTGATAGAAATCGTGGTGACAGTGATGATGATGATCATGATGATGATGATGATGATAATGACGACAGTGATGGCACAGGAAAAGAAGATTGATAATGATGATGATGATGATGATGATGATGATGATGATGATGATGGTGAAGATGGTGGTGGTGGTCGTGGTGGTGTGGAAGAGTGACTGTGGTGGAAGTACAACGTTTGTCCTACATTTCTGACCTGTGTTTCCTTTCGCTTCCAAAAGTATAAGTAAATCCTTGCCTGCCTTCGAAGGTGACGGTTTTGGTGGTTGTGGTGATGGTTGTAGAGAGGATGACTCATTCGGAAAATATATTCTTTTTGTTACCTGTGACCTAGTTTGTGGCATCATCGACCTGTAATAACAAAGCGTTTCTTCGTTGTCTTTCTTGTCCTTGTACATTAGAGATACCTGGCTTGTTTGCGTGGTCCTGGAATTTTGGGTCTTCGTTCTTTTATTACATACTAGCAGTTATTACCCGTGCAAATAAATTTGTGATGACCCAATTGCTGGGCCTGATGTTATATGCCCGTTTCAAACATTTTCCTGGAAGTGATTTTTTTTGTGCATTCTGCAGCATTTTGTCATTTTATGTTTGTTTTTATTCTGAAGAAGAGCAAAGCACGAAAATTCATTTGTCTTGTATTGTTGTATAATTAAAAGTATCTATTATATTTCTTTGTTGTGCTGCTGATTTTATGCCCCTTATAGGTTATCTTTGGGTGTCCAAGCTGTCAGCCACTGAGTGAAGTCAAATTTATTTGATACTATAATGTTCCATTGTAGCCTACATAGTGTATAGTTTATGTTGTGGTGTTGGTACAATAACTACATGTAGGAAATATATCAATTGCCTGAAAGTGGAAGAAATTGTAAACACCACAGGAACTGCTAAGTATTTTGAAAGTAAAATCATAAACACAACTAAGATATATTTGACTAGTGGTTTTTGTACCCTGGCTTGCTGTTTAAAATGTAGACAGAGAGACAACTGTTGTCTGCGAGTTTCATTTGGACGATGATACCTCCCAATATCCCCCTTGATACCTCACCATACACCCCCTCCCTGATATCTCCCCGTCCCCCCCCATGATGCCTCACCATACCCCCTTGATACCTCCCCGAACCCACTTGATAACTCCCCATACCCCCTTGATACCTTCCGTACCCTCCCCCCCCCTTATCCCTTCTTGTAACCTACCTGTACCCTCCTTGATACTTCCCCGTTGATCGTTTCGCAGGTATGGATGAAAGGATCGACCATGTTTGTTTGTTAGGTAAATTTGTGTCCCCGGACACCTAGGCATATAGGGGACGTGAATCGACCATCACCATACCCCCTTATATATACCCGTATCCCCGTTATGCCTACCCATACCCCTTTAAACCTACCAGTAGCCCCCTTTTACCTACACGTACCACCCCATCCCGATCCTTGGTAGTAATAATAATAATAATAATAATAATAATAATAATAATAATAATAATAATAATATTGAATATAGAATAATACAAATAGAAATCATAAAAAACACCAAGGTTTTAAAATAAAATTTGATATAAGATATAATAATAATAATAATAATAATAATAATAATAATAATAATAATTATTATTATTATTATTATGATTATGATTATGATGATGATGATGATGATTATTATTATTATTATTATTAGTTTATAAATAATAATAATAATAATAATAATAATAATAATAATAATAATAATAATAATAATAATAATAATAATAATAATAATAATAATAATAAGTTAAAAGTAAAAAGCCTAAATTAAAAAGAAAAATATCCATATTGTAGTGTAAAAAAAAAACATTAAAAAAAATATGGCCCGCGGGAGATTTGAACTTGGGTCGCCTGCACGGTAGGCGAATGTCTTACTAAGTGAGCTACCAAGGCTTCGTATAAAGACCATAAATTTTTAGGTCTATATGGGAAAACATGCTGAAACCTCGATTCGATTTTTAATTAATCAAATTTAATTAGTTAAACACAAAATTTTGTAAGATTGGTGACATGAGTGCAAAAGTGTTTTGAATGGAAATAAAACAAAATTTGCGGTATTACGGAACGGCACGTTCTTGACACGGGTTGAATCGAAATCGCGCGCGGAATGAGGCTATTGCAGTTTGTGGACATTTTGTTTATTTATTTATCTCAGAAACGGTTAAACGTTCGGTAAGAAAATGTCGGCTATAACGATTTCGCGGGTTTTGAGCGCACAGCAGGCTGATCCGCAGCGCCCAGCACCTGCCCAGATCAGCGTCCATACCGGACAAACTTTACAGTAGAGGCGTAGAAGGACTTCCGGCTAAGCAATTTATATATATAGATATAATTTTAATTAACATTAGCTCGAAAATTAATTCACATTGTATAAAAGTATCTTTGATATAATAATCTTTGTTGTGTTTATGATTCTGGAAGTGGAAGGCTGAAGTGCACTGTCAGTGGTGAATCACTAAAAAGAGACATAGATTAAAGATAAACTTATAATTCTAATAAAACACAATAACCATTTATTTGAGAAGAACAGCAATACTGATTTATTGCACATGCATGTGATTAAAACAATAAGGCAATGCTATCACTGCATGCACAGAATTTTTTTAATTGTAATACATACCAATAAAATACCAAATTGAGGCAATCATAAAAAAAGCACCAAGCCATGTAAATATGGACCTTTAGTCCCTACAGATATTTATTTTGGAACAATTCAGTTTTAATTTATATTCTAAATATTTACTTTTAATGTAAAGTTTGCTGTTAATTTTTTTTCTGATGAATTGAATGATAATTAATTATGCTATGAAATTTACAATAAAACTATAATGTTATTTTCTAAATGCTTTTTTTTTAAACAGACCTACCTATACCTAATTTTTAAAAACGCATAAGATATTAAGTGTTCTAAGAAGAACATGCATCATGGATAAATGAAAAAAAAAAATAATATGAAGCAGATATTAATACCCGTGCTATGGTTTTATTTTTATTTATTTATTTATTTTTGCATTTTACTTGCACCCTTTTTTTGTTTTTCATTTGCCTCTCCTCCTCTTTTTCTTTATTATCTATACCTCCATCTCTCTTTTATCTCTCTCCCTCTGTATTATTAAAAGAAGTATTCCCAGCGAGATTCGATCCCGGGTCGCCTTATTAAAAGTCAAATGCCTTATCCATTGATCCACTATCCTATCCTATCCTATCCTGTCCCATAACCCGAAGGTCGTAGGGGCACCACAGATGATCGTTTAACCAGCATACTCCATCTTTCTCTGTCCTCAGCAGCCCTCATGGCTTCGCTCAGTGTCAAACCAGTCCATTCTCGAATGTTGTCCTCCCACCTCTTTTTCGGTCTCCCCCTTCTTCTACCTCCTTGCACTGTGCCTTGCAGAATGGTCTTTGCAAGGCCTGATGATCTGGTGACGTGGCCATACCATCGGAGTTTCCGTTTCTTCACCACTGTGAGCAGGTCATCGTGTTGTCCAATGGCTTGTGTGATGGTCTGTCGGACTTCGTCGTTGGTGATGTGTTGGGTATAGGAAATGCACAGAAGTCTTCTGTAGCACCTCATCTCCATGCTTTGTATTCTTCGTTGGAGATCTGCTGTGAGGGTCCATGCTTCGCAAGCAAATAGGAAGATGGAGATGACCAGAGAGCGCAGCAGTCTTACTTTGGAATGTAGACTGATGGTTCTGTCTTTCCAAATGGGCTTCAACCTTGTCAGGGCAGCAGTTGTTTGTGCGATCCTGGAGAGGACTTCCTGTCGAGACCCATTGTCTGACACAATGGCTCCTAAATATTTGAAGCTGTGCACTGTGTTGAGGGATTGGCCTTGTACTTTGATGTCCGTGTTGATGCCATTGGTGTTGTTGGTCATCATTTTGGTCTTCTCTGCACTTATTTCCATTCCATAAGCTCTGGAGGTGGTGTCAAGCCTCTGTACAAGCTGTTCAAGTTCTTGTTCCTCTCCAGCCAATCCATCAATATCATCCGCAAAACGAAGATTGGAGATTGCTCTACCCCCTATGCTGACTGTGCCTTCGTGATCTGCAAGAGCATCTGACATGATGCGCTCTAGGAAGATGTTGAAGAGTGTTGGAGAGAGTAGGCATCCTTGACGCACACCGATTGTTGTTCTGAACCAGTTCCCGATGACGCTGTTATGGAGGACTGCACTGGTAGCCTTGTCATACAGGCTTTTGATGACTTCTATAATTTTAGGGCTGATGTTGTACACTTTCATGGTTGCCCATAGAGCTGCATGCCAGACTCGGTCAAATGCCTTCTTGAAGTCTATGAACACATGATATAGATGTTGTTGGTGCTGTAGGTATTTCTCACAGATTATTCTGAGGTTGAAAATCTGTTCAGTGGTACTTCGCCCTGCCATGAATCCTGCTTGTTCTTCAGCTATGATTTGTTCAGCTTGTGGTTTCAACCTGTTGAGTATTATTTTCAGGAGGACCTTGCTGGGATGGCTGATGAGGCTGATGGTGCGGTAATTTTCACACTCCTGAAGGTTACCTTTTTTGGGAAGAGTGATGACAAGCGACTGGGTCCATGGTGTAGGCCATTCCCCACTCTGCCAGATCTTGTTACAGATTGTCACGACTGGCTAGTTTTAACTCTGCTTGTTGACTATTTAGCCATGTGTAGTCTTTGTAACAGTAGAGAAGTTAGACTATTACACAGCAGCAATTAAATTACACAGCAGAACACACACAGCGAGCGAGCCACCCACATCGCAGCGAGTCAGCACTTGAGCTTTGAATCGGACCGTTTTAACCAATCAGAGCAGGCTCAGTGGGTAGAGCAGTTTTGAATGTGTCAGAGCCTAACACAGTTTGAATCAGTCGTGTGTGAGAAGAGGTAGAGTCAACATCTCCACAGCTAGAGAAATCTTCACTCATAGACCAGGAAGCAGGACTTAGAAATCTTAGAATTCTCTCAAGTCGTCACGGGCCTGAACTTGTCAAACAGGTAAATGAACACCCTTCTGTTTCATCGTGATATATTTATATTAGTGTTGAAATTATGTTTGTGGAATTTGCTATGCATAAATGTGAATTGTTAATCCGAATTTGCGGGACCACGTGGAAGAGCCGAGCACGAGGCGAAACACGACCGGTCGCGCCGCCATGTTGTATCCCGTACGGAACCACTGTTGTTTAACTTATATGTATGTTTGCAGACCAGTGGCGGTACCACTGAATGTTTATAATATTATTAATCCTGTATGTGTATAGTTAGACACGATTGATATTTATGTATGTATAGGAATTTAGAGTGAGATTCCAGTGGAACCCGGAAGTAGCAGAATGTTCGTCGCTTATGTATAGAGATGTGGAGCTATCACTGAGGGCTACTTGGCTTTCAGTAAGACGCTCTGCACAAACCGATTATTCAGGGTTGTGCAGAATTTCGTCTCTTATATTACAGACGAGCAGGCGAGCTATCCCGAGCTATCCTGTGCACCCCACTCCACAGAAACGACTAGTTGGTCGAGGAGACTCTACCGCACAAGACGGAAGGAGCTACCCGAAGAAACACCCTGTCAGACCCCACAGCGTGGCAAGGGAACCCAACTACACAACGACACAGGTGGACCAGAAGCTACCTCACAGAAGGACTTCGAACACCCCACACATGAGTTAAGTGCATAAGGCGAAGGTGCACTTAAACTGATCATAACAGGACCACAGTAGTCCAACTATTCAGAAACTGTAAAACGGACCACAGTAGTCCAAATCTACATGAGATATTATAGCAAGTGCCCGAGGAAGAAATAACAGCTGCCTAGACTATCAGCGATCGAACTATTAGCAGTGACAGAGACTTTTTAAGTTAGATTAGTACTTAGAGAATCTTGTATAGAGTAGAAGAAATAAATGTGTGATTTTAACTGTTATCAAGTGGCTGGACTACATATGATTCATAGCCGTGTGAAAGCTAGTGTGACAGTATTCTTTTACCATTTTTCTATCTATTTCTGTACCCCAACCTTAACACAGAACGAGCTAAACAAATAAATTTATTAAAGTAATTCATAGGGTGACTTACTAGCAGTTCCCACCGAATAAACGTGAGGGTCCATAATTCCATTGTGCAGAGCCCATAAACCCCACGTGACACAGATAATGGTGAGAGCATCAGTCATCGCTTCTCCTCCTGCTTGTAGCAGTTCCGCTGGTATGTTGTCCACTCCCGCTGACTTCCCTTTCTTCAGCGATTGCACTGCTGCCTCAACTTCTTCCCGGAGAATTGGGAGGATTTCTTCTTCTTCTCTGCTCTCGGGACATGCTAGAACTGATGGGTCTCCATTTGGTGTATGGTTGTAAAGGTCAGAGCAGTACTCTGTCCATCTGTCCAAGACTTCTTGTTCTTCTGTAAGGCATATGCCAGACTTGCTTTGGATAGTGGAGACTTTGGGCTGTTTAACACTTGTCAGCCGCTTCACAGTCTGGTAGGCCTTCTTGCTGTTGTTCTTGTTCAGATTGTTCTCTATTTCCTGGCATTGATCTTCTATCCAGTTCTCCTTTGCTGTGCGCATGCCTTTTCGGATGTCATTGTTGATTTTTCGGTAGACATCAGCTCCCTGTGAGGTGTTCTTTTTCTTTTTTAACTCTCTTCGTTTATCACACAGATCCAAAAGTTCAGGTGTGATCCAAGGCTTCTTCTTTGGTCGGTGCTTGCCAAGGATCTCAGTGGCGGCATCTGTTACAGCTGAGTTGAAGGTATTGGTCATGGTGTTGACATCTACTTCGCCTGCCCCCAAAATAAGCAGTGGTGCAAATTTCCCTCCAATTGTGGCCTGAAATATTTTTGCCACCTCCGGGTCTTGCAGTTTGTCCAGGTCGAACTTCAGCCTAGTGCACTTTGCTGTATTTACTCTCTTCAAATGGAGCCGGAAAGACATCATCACGAGATCGTGGTCACTTCCAATGTCTGCTCCTGGAAAAGTGCGTGTCCTGCCAATGTTGATGCTTGATCTGAAGCGTTTCTTGACCATGATGTAGTCGATCTGGTTGTGATGTTCCCCGCCGGGACTGTGCCATGTCCATCGTCTGGATTTTTTGTGGAGACCAAGCGTGTTTGCCAGTACCAGATTGTTGTATCTGGCAAACTCCAATAGCCTCAGACCCCTGTCATTTGTCTCGTTGTTGCAGTGGGGTCCACATGTGTCTCCCCAGTTGTGGTGCGCATCTTGGCCAACCTTGGCATTCCAGTCGCCTTGCACTATGACTATGTCCTTCTTCGGCACTTGGTCAAGGACCGCCTGTATATTTTCATAAAAATCCTCCACTTCGCTGTCTTCATAGTCTGATGTTGGGGCATAGGCCTGGATGATGGTAATGTTGAAAGGGGTTGCTCTCAGACGGATGGTAATGAGTCTACTGGAGACTGGGCGGCAACCCATGACAGTGGCTAGAATGTTCTTGTGGACCAAGAATCCAACGCCGTGTTCGTGCCTGTCATCTCTACCGCTGAAATAGAGCTTGTGGCCTTTGTCAGTCGTTGTTTCACCTAGGCCTTTCCAGCGCAGTTCGCTGATACCTAGAACGTTCCATCGATAGTGGTCCAGCTCGTGGGCCAGTTCTTCTAATTTTCCTTCCGCAGTTAGGGTCCTGACATTCCAGGTTCCTATGACGATGTTGTTTCTCGTGCGGATCTTGCTAATTTGTCCATCAGTAGCATACTTTTCACCTCCGTCCTGGTGGCCAACGGAAGGCGCGGTCCTTGTTCCGGGCGACGACCGATCCGGCATGGAATTAGTGGATAGCCTCATCATGTGTTGTGTCTTGGGCGAAAAAGACCTGGCAGGGCCCAATCCTCTCCAGGCTGTTGACCACAGCCGAAATCCACGAATACAGTGTGGCTCGCCTTGGCCCTGAGCACGTGGTCGTTGAACCTGTAGTAACGTGAGGTTCCTCCGCCCTGGCCGGTGACTTCTGTGTAGAAGACTTTCGCCCAGTGATGCCGTGCTAACATCACCCCTGTTAGTCGCCTCTTACGACACGCCGGGAAACGTTGGGTCTATTCTATTTGCCCGAACCCACAGAGCCTCATTGATCCACTGGCTGCTATAATTCTGCAGCCTTATTTTAGGTCCTATATCATAAAACATGGTGAACCTTCGATTTTATTAGTGTTATAAACTTTAAACTGCATTAAACAACAATATAACGCCGATTTAAAAGCGAGATCAAAACCAAACTTATGAAATGAAGGCTACGGAGAGAAATCACTACACGCAAACCGGAAATGAAGGCGGGGCCTGCCGTAGGCAACGTCAAGAGTGATTGGTTGGACTCGCACATGTTTCCCACGTGTTTGCAGTACATTTTCAAGGCAGTAAAATGCAAAATAAAGCCGTTTTGCGATCGAAAATAATGTTAAGTTTCGTTGTATCGGCAGCGCGCGTGATCGAGCGGCGAATGGCAAAACTCGCGTGGAAGCAATTATACGGACAGTTCAGCTGTAATCTGTACAAATTCGAGCAAAGTGAAGCTCAAACCTAGCTTCACAACAAAGCCGCTGGTTGGCTAAAACGGCCCCTCGTGATCTAAAACGGCTTGTCGATTAATATATAGATGTGACCAGTATTATTCTGTCTCTCTCTCCCACACGATTGCACAGTGTTTTGAGGTTAGTTTTTTTTTGTATCTCACTTCCACAATCACCCTATCTTCTTCTTCTTCTTCTTCTTCTTCTTCTTCTTCTTCTTCTTCTTCTTCTTCTTCTTCTTCTTCTCCTGTTCTTTTTCATATGTGTCGTTGTTGTTTATGTTGTTGTTATGGTTCTTGTCGTTCCTAATCTTTTTTCTCATCATCAACATTGTTATTATTATTATTATTAT